>JAZHRO010000055.1:126649285-127863928 GCA_037157565.1 Thalassia testudinum
TCTCTCATGCATTCGCATGAGAGATTGGGAAGGTTGTAGGGCTTCGGATCTTGCTCAAAAGGAAGGTAATTTATTGACGAACTTCCCTTTCAAATCTGAGAGGGATTTGTCAAGGAATCAAGAAGAAAATGCCAAATCAAGCTCACTGGAGTTGTAGGATTAGGATTTCATGGCAGCATAGACCTATTTAAAGAAGGAGACAATAAATTTGGGGACCTTTTTGCAAATGATTCAAAAGTTAGGGGTATGTGTGTGAGATAAAAGAGTCAGACAAGATCAAATTGCAAACTAAGTCAAGATGATTTAAGATTGGGCCCAAATTTTGGTACAAGCCTAATTTGGACCCAAGGAATCCAATGGTGAAGTTAGATTTAGGTTTTGACCAAGTTTTACTGGGAAATTTATGCAAAAATCCAAATTATGGCAAAAGTCTGTTTATAGCTCTATTTTGGGTCAAAACGGGTTCTGATAGTCAAATCAAGGATGTCAAACCTTAGAGAATATTTTTCTATGAATTTTAGAGGATTTAAGTATATTTTATCCTGATCATAACCTCATTTAATTAGGCAGGTCTGTTTTTAGGGTTTCGGAAGTTATTTAATTCTCAAAACACAAGAAAATCCTTTTCTATCTGTACTAACCCCTGGAGAAACCCGCAGTTATACTAAAATTGAGATATATTATGAAAACTATAGTTTTACCCCTGTTTTACTATATTTCCCTCACAATGGATTTGTAGTGAATTAGGGTTCTCTGGCGGTTATGTAGGAGCATTTAATGATAGAATATGACTAAATAAACCTAGATATGGCTGATGATGATGTTATCATCATACCCCCATGCCTACCTTTTGCTAGTCCCTTAGAAAAATCTTATGGAGTTAACTCAAATTCTAGACCATGTGTTTTCATGCTCAGATTTCTAATGTGTGCTTTCTTTTGTAGATTAGGTCAGAATGCCAATAGTAGGCCTAGAGGTACTCAAGTACTAACCAAGATCCGGACCTGACCAGCTTTAGCCTCAGTCTGCTGCAAAGGTTTTTAAGGCCTACAAGAACTAACCTAAGGTTCATTGAACTCTGCGGTTAAAGCACCCGTGCTTAAAACATGGTTAGTCCAGGTTCAGTTTGTAGTGCATTTTTGTAAGAGAGAGATCGATATTATAAAAGTTGCATCGTAGTACAGGTCAAAATCGCTTGAAAACAAATAAAATTTATAACTCGAATGAAAGTTCAGGGTCATTCGCTAGGAGCAACTAGGAATTCACATGCTGATCTCAAATAAAATGTAATTGAGCATAAGATTCAAGCCAAATAATACCAAGAAATGAATAATAATTACTCAGAAATGATAATCAATGTAAAGTATTAGTTTAACAATAGTTATGCATGGCAAAAAGAATCTCAAAGCAAAATCAATGGTGATTTAGATCACCAATTATTCAATTTAAGCATATATGCATTGAGTTCAAATAATGCAATAGTGCCATCAACCGTTTAAACTTAGGTACTCAAATATATCAACAATATCAACTGCTTTTACCCAAGTCAAACATCGCCTTAAGCCATCAGACGACTTAAATGTCTTGCTACAGTACCTTCCTTTGTTTCTTCTCTTCTTCCGCCTTGACTTCTCTCTTCTCTTCTCTGTGTGCCTCTTCTACCTTGGCTTCTCTTTTCTTCTCTTCTTCCTCTGCGGTCACCTTGCCTCTTCAGGTCTACTTCTCTTCTTTACACACAGAGGGGCTCTGATTTTGGCTAAGTGTTGAAATCTCCTTAGAGAAAAACCCCCCCAACCCCACACTCTCTCTCTTTCTTCTCTCTCTGGGTCAACCTCTTTCACACCCTCCCAAGGCCATGCATAGTAGCCGGTTATAGGGTAATCAGAGGATCCACGTACCCTGGTCTAGGGTCACCGACGTGGTGTAATGACCAAGGAGTGAGAGCGTAGGTAGGTTAGTGAGTAAGGGTGTGGGACCTCACCCCAGTGTTTGAAGGCAATAAGCCTAATGCAAGAAAATAATTTATTCGCTGGGGAGGCTTCATTCAGTTCCGAGGTGGGACTAAATGTCCCACCATCTTCGCGGGTGTCTACTAATGCCTCTCCGTCTGATTGCACCAACTGTTGAGGGTATTTCCCCTAATTGTAGATCTAGGTGCGTGCCTTGAGCAAAGCCGCAACACCTGGAGGGTGTGTCCTGGAGCTCCATGGCTAAAACTCGAAGAACACAACCGTCATCAATGGCAGCGGCGAAGCATGGTGTTACCCTGAAAATCATAATATGGGCTTGTAGCCCCAATTAAACCAATTCACGAGCTTCTCCAGACCACGGCGAATGCGTAAGGGATGGTCTCGTGGTTAGTGGAGGTGTGTGGTGGTCTACGGAGGTCTAAGGATGAACGCGACGGTGGGTGTGTTCGGCAGAAGGTTTGGAGGGGCAATCGTCCTATGTTAAGGCTTTTGCTCCTGGGGGTAAGGCGGAGGTGTAGGGAGTGTCGGTGAGGCATATGGAGCGGTGTAGCGACGGGGATGCCTCGCCGGAGGAACGGTCAGAGACGGGGAAGACTGGGATGAACAACGACGTCGAGCGTTTTTTTGGGATTTTTGAATAAGAAACTAAACTAGGAAACTAGAGAGACCTAACTACCTATTCTAAGTGGACAAAAGGGGGGAGATCCGCATCGATTTTGGTACGCTGACGACGGAGAAGACGAACTCTCTGGTAGGGGAGGAATGGCGATGAAGACATGGAAGGGGACGGTCGTTGGTATTGCGGCACGCGGAAGAATCTGAGGATGAAGAATCCGCTGCTGGTTTTGCAAGAACGGATGAGGAAGGAGGTCGAAGATATCGCCGGAGCTCGCGAGGCTTTTTGGCTAGACAGGAGGGAAGAAATTAGGGTAATTCCGGCCAAAAACGAGTCTGGGATGGACAGTATGCATCAGGACTTCTTTTATAGGCCTCCGGAGGACGATTTGAGCTTGGAAGGCAAGCTTCCTAAGCTTGGAAGGTCACCATAGATGAAAGCTTGAAAGATACCCAAATCTCTCATGCCTTCGCATGAGAGATTGGGAAGGTTGTAGGGCTTCAGATCTTGCTCAAAAGGAAGGGAATTCCTTGACGAACTTCCCTTTCAAATCTGAGAGGGATTCATCAAGGAATCAAGGAGAAAATGCCAAATTAAGCTCTTCGGAGTTGTAGGATTAGGATTTCACGGCAGCATAGACCTATTTGAAGAAGGAGACGATAAATTTGGGGACCTTTTTGTAAAGGATTCAAAAGTTAGGGGCATGTGTGTGAGATAAAAGAGTCAGACAGGACCAAATTACAAACTAGGTCAAGATGATCTAAGATTGAGCCCAAATTTTGGAAAAAACCTAATTTGGACCCAAGGAATCCAATGGTGAAGTTAGATTTAGGTTTTGACCAAGCTTGACTAGGCAATTTATGCAAAAACCCAAATTAGGGCAAAAGTATACCTATGGCTCTATTTTTGGTTAAGACGGGTTCTGATGGTCAAATCAAGGATGCCAAACCCTAGATAATATTTTTATATGAATTTTAGAGGGTTTAGGTGAATTTTATCCTGATCAGAACCTCAGTTAATTACGCAGGTCTGTTTTTAGGATTTCGGAAGTCATTTAATTCTTAAAATATGAGAAAACCCTTTTCCATCTGTACTAGCCCACTTGTTAAACTTTTAAGATCATTTGACCCTTAATTAACCCCTTAAGAAACCCACGGTTATACTGGAATTGAGATATACTGTTAAAATTGTAGTTTACCCCTGTTTTACTGTATTTCCCTCATAATGGATTTGTGGTGAATTAAGGCTCTCTGGCAATTATGTAGGAGCATTTAATGATGGAATATGACTAAATAAAGCTAGATATGGCTGATGATGACATTATCATCAGGCATATGATCCCAAGCCGGTGCTAGCCTTAGGAGGCGACAGAAATTAGGCGTGGGCCGTATGAGCCCGAGCTTTTGCCGGCCTTAGGAGGCGGCAAAAGTTAAGCATGGGGCATATGAGCCGAGCCTTTGCCGACCTTGGGAGATGGAAGGAGGTAGGTGTGGGGCGTGTTAGCCCAAGCCTTTACCAGCCTTAGGAGGCGACAGGAGGTAGATGTGGAGCATGTTAACCCGAGCCAGTGCTGGCCTTAGGAGGCGACGGGAGGTAGATGTGGGGCATGTTAGACCGAGCCAGTATCGGCCTTAAGGGGCGACCTTTCATCCATTCTAGATGCTGAGGCAAGCTCCATAGTTGCCCAAGAGGCTGTGGTTCAAAGCGTCACGCCCTTTTTGGATGGGTGTGAAAGGCCTTTCGAATGCTCGTCGTGTAATAACGCGTGGGGTTCTTGACCGACAGTTTCATTGGTGTGGTTACGCTACCAAGGGATCAAAGTCGTATCCTGAGGGATTCGATTCCTCGGGAACTGGCGATCCGTAGGGGTTAAAAAGACATGGCTGCCCTCGGGGGCCGAGGGGCAGGGTTATAAATAGAGGCCCAATGTGGGCCTTGTTTTCATCGCCTTTTCTCATCCTTGATTGCGTTCAAGGGAATTAAGGATTAAGGAACAGTTGTGACGTCGTTCATTCCTCGAGTAGAGTTCTGTCACCAAACTTCTATGTGTTTGGTGGAACGGTCGAAGAGTGATTATGTGCAGCTCTTCGGATGGGGGTGCGCCCATTGTGGTGCTCCCGTGCAGCTCCCTTTGTAATTTCGTGAGGGCGAAGCAGGGGCTGCTGTCGTCGGGAACTCCTCTCACGGGAGTGTACTTGCTCAGGCAATGGTGGGGCATCAGCCGGACGACTCTCGTGATGCTTTCCCAGACGGTGGACCTCATCTGGGGATTTCCTACGAAAAATCCAGCTGAAGGTCTGGCGACACTGCCTATGTGGGGCCCCTCACTGATAGATTGGGGGGTACTTCTCACGTTCGGGTGGCCTTGACTACCTCCCAGGGTTAGACGCCTGCACTTTTCCATGCCGCTCTATTCCCTCTATGACTCTGTGAAGGCGAGGTAGGGGTTGCTACTATCGGGAGCTCCTTTCATGGGAGTGTACTCGCCCGGGCAGAGTGGGGCTCTATGAGGGCGTCAGCAGGTGTGGATCCTTCCGATTAGGTGGTAGCTTACCGAGGGTCCCCCGTTGTCCAAGGAGGTGGTGCTAACTTTGGTGTCGAATGATGCCCCTAACTTGGGACAACAGGCTTTTCAGCTCCTTTGATCCACCCCGTTCTAGCCTTGCCCTTCGGCCATGGAGCATAGGATGTGGCTTTGTCCTGCTTCTTCACCTCTAAGTGGTAATCCCTCTTTTAGCACATTCTAGGGTCATCTGGGGATTTTAGCGCTTTCTAATGTTGTTTTTCCCATGTCACAGTCCTTACACCTCGGCTCTATTCACCCTTTTGGGGGGTCTTCGACAATCCTTGGGGAGGCATCAAACATGGTGGAGGAGGACACTGAGGCTCCACCCTCAGCAAGAACAGGCAGGTGGAGCGTCCCGTCTGCTGGAGGAGCTGGACAAGGTTAGCCGTAGGACAAGGCGGCCTTCTAGGCCAAGCTGGCTACCAGTCGCAGAGCTAGACAAGGCTCCCCGTTGTGGGGGACATGGTCCCTCTAGACTTGCCCAACTGCTTGCCTTCTGTAGCATGCTCCTTCTGAAGGAGGTGCAAGTTCTGAGAGTACTCACCCCTCACGTGGGGATCATGATACCCCGCAGTGTCACCCTCATCCTGCATAACGGATTAAGTGGGTGCTGTTAAGTGGTGTTGCTAGTATTTTTGTACTAGGCTATCTCTTTTTGTTGTAGCTAGCCAGAGACCATGATCCGAGAAATGTAATAGTCGATGTTTATTGTAAAGGAAATAAAAATATATATTATTTTATTCCTTGTATAAACTGCTCATATGCCAAGTGTGAGAATGTTTTCTTTGCACAGGATTCACTCGCATGGGTTTCATGAACCACATTTTTGGAGGCTTGGCTCGATCCCTCTCTCTTACTTGAACGACTTGGCATAGAGGCTCCTTCTGTTACTTCCTTCCAACTTATTGTAGGTGGGGCCTATCGGGATGCCCGTAAGGAGGGTCATATGTAGTAGTGGCCAGGCGCCTGTGGTTGGTGTTACAAAGACACAGGCAGGTTGCCCTTGGAGGCCCTTTTCTGCAGCCTTCTCGGGCCAAGTAGTTACTCGATGCCTAGTCCGTCCGCTCCCCTCAGCAGGCAGGAGTAGGACATTTTCTTTGAGAAGCTGCATCACGGCCACTTAGCGCGCAATGCTTATCCTGTAGAATAATTGGGCTAAGGGCGTTCGCTATGAATGCCTTGCCTTTGACCGACTCTCTTCGTGAGGCAACGGTAGAAGGGGGTAGAGAGTCCCAACTTGTCTTTATTGACCTTTTAAGTAGGATGCCTTGATCCATTATGCGTTCCTCCAGGGGTTGCTTGCTCCGGAGGGGGGTTGACCCTAGGGGGTGGCCGGGATGGGTGGGTGGCTCTGGAGAGTGGGAAGCCAAGCTCGTGTTCTTTCGCAGCATCGCGTCGTCTAGGGGATGAGGCGCTATGGTCTTACTCCCTTGTTCCTTCGTAATATGGCGATTGTTAGCGAAGGCGGGTTGGACCCTTGTCCTTCATTTTGACGGGTAGATCCCTTTTGAGGGCAAGGTGAGCCGGGCTCTGGACGGTGGGAGGTATGTTGAACCTCAAGGTGCATGGACCTGGGTCCTTACCGATCTGAGGGGCTAGTCCTTGCTAGCCTCATAGGCTCTAGGGTTGGAATCAACTGCCACTTGACAGGGTCTACCCCAGGTGGAGTTGATAGGGTGCTCCGACTACGTCTATGCCACCCGGGCCCTTCTTCCTGGAGCTCGGGGGGCAAGGGGCTATGGCTACCTTGGAGATGCCATCCCTTGTCCATTCGTTAAGGGCCAGGGGGAGTTGGGGCTCCTCTTACTGAGTCATGGCCTTCCTTTTAGGGATGCTCAGTTGGGTCCCCTAAAAGACCCCCTTAGCTAGAGCTCGTCTTTAGTGATACTCGTTGCGTGTCCCTCTTGGGGGTAGGACAGAGGTGCCCTTTGCTGGAGTGTATAAATGCCTTTCCCTGATGAGGGCCTTGAGGCAGGCTCTGCTGTTGGGGCTTGTGCGCGTGCGCTACTTGAGACCACCTCTTCCCTTGGGAGGTTGTTTTCCTGGACAAGCTGGTCAGTGTCCTCAGGATGGAATCGAGTGGTCGAGGCAAGAGAGCCTAGTAGAATTCCTGTGAGGGTTAGCTTGGACCTGAGCATTGGACTGCGGCCTGTTACCTCTGCTTCTCTTCAGAGGCGAGGACTTGGGAGTTGGCCGTTGGGTGGCCTACCGATTCCACGAAGGCAGTTGGTGGCTTGGCCGCTTTCTGGATGTGGCCCTCTTGCTACGGGGCCTGTCCTTATCGTCATTGTGGCTGCGAGGCATGGTACCGTCGGGCACCTACTCACCCAACTGTGCTTTCGATCAAGGTGAGTGCCAAAGGACTTTTGCATGGGTTGGCCCCTGAAGGTGGTCGTCACCTAGGGCTTGTTGTAGAGGGTGGATGTGGAATAGGGCCAACCCTGGAAGGTGGCGACAAGAGCTAGGAGTGGGCACTCAGATTCTTGCTGGTGAGGGTCCGAAGGCACGTCGCGTGAGGCTTGGAGCGCGGAGGTCCAAGCCCACATTACTGGCTCTACGTGACGTTGCGTCACTCGGGGCAAGGGACACTGAGGTCCTAATTCAGCCTACGGTGATTGGCATGGCAGTCATTGGGTGAGGTGGTTCAACCCTCACTGTTCGCTCTAAAGGCGACGTTCTCGTGGAGTGGCAAAGGCTTTGCCAACGGCAATGTGTGGAACTTTAGGTGCATAAGCCTGAGTCCTTACCGGCCCGGGGAGCTGATGTCCCGGTTAGTAGGGCGCAGGAGCCTTGGTCGCGCTATTCCTGGGGGGTGTCATTCTAATGACCGATGTGCAAGGAATTAGTGCCTGTACTCGAGTTTGTGTCAGCCACCAGGAGTAGCTTTGCCGGCCTTGGAGGCAGCAATTGTCAGTTCTGCGGGGGCGGGTCCGTCCGGGCCATGGCCAACCCTGAAGGGTGGCCTATCAGCCAAAATAGGCGATGGCATAAGGGAGCGACGTGTGGTCCTGTCTAAGTCGACCTTAAGAGGTGGCCGAGCAGGTTTCGAGGGGCAACCGTACGCCCACTCAAGCTCGGGCCGACTTTCAGAAATGGCCTGCCATCCTTGAGAGGTGGCAGGGAGAGGAATGTCAGTCACGTCCGCCCGAGTTCTTGCCGACCGTAAGAGGTAGCTATCATTGGCCCTTCGAACATACTTGCCCGAGTCGTAGCTAACCTGATGAGGTGGATGGCCGTCTCGAAGGGACGACTAAACAAAGGGTTGGACACATTCACCCGAGTTCGTGCCAAGCTTAAGAGGTGGCTTGCCATCTTAAAGAGGTGGCAACATGTGGATGCGCCAGTCCGAGTTTCTGTCCACCTTAAGAAGTGGCTTATTAATTTGAAGAGGTGGAAACATGTGGATGCGCCGGTCCAAGTTTCTGTCCACCTTAAGAGGTGGCTTGTCAGTGTGAAGAGGTAGCAATACATGGAACGTCAGACGCGTTTGTTCGAGTCCTCGCCGACCTAAAGAGGTGGCTTGTCGACCTGAAGAGGCGGCAATACATGGAACGTCGCACGTGTCCGTTCAAGTTCTCACCAACCTAAAGAGGTGGCCTGCTGGCCTGAAGAGGCAGCAAAACATGGAACGTCGAACGTGTCCGTCCAAGTTCTCCTTGACCTGAAGTGGTGGCCTGTTGGCCTGAAGAGGCGGCAATACATGAAACGTCGGACGCGTCCATCCGAGTTCTCGCCGACCTAAAGAGGTGGCCTGCCGGCCTGAAAAGGCGGCAATACATGGAACGTCGGATGCGTCCATCCAAGTTCTTGCCGACCTGAAGTGGTGGCTTGCCAGTCTGAAGAGGCAGCAATACATGGAACGACAGATGCGTCCATCGAAGTTATCACCGTCCTATAGAGGTGGCTTGCTGACCTGAAGATGTGGTAATACATGGCATGTCGGACACGTCCATCTGAGTTCTCACCAACTTGAAGAGGTGGCTTGCCGACCTGAAGAGGCGGCAATACATGGAACATCAGATGCGTCCGTCCAAGTTCTCGCTGACCTAAAGAGGTGGCTTGCCAGCTTGAAGAAGAAGCAATACATGGAACGTTGGACATGTCTATCCGAGTTCTCGCTGACTTGAAGAAGTGGCTTGATAGACAGGAATTTCGTCCTGAGCATTCTTCAAAGGAGAATTGCCGGGGGAGGGCTAATGTTATGACCCGGTTCCCAGATCCCTACAGGACCCGAGACTGGCTCACCTCGAGTAATCCCAAGACCTAGTCGTCCAACGAGAAATAACCAAAAGCAGGAAATAATACCACATCCACACATGCATTATAACTAAGCAGAAGGAAAAATGAAACAGTAAAGGAAAGTAGAGCAACTGTCTAAAAATAGTACATGCCACCACAACAACAACAGCAGAAAGAAAACAGAAAGAAACAAGAACAGTAAAATAGATGTCTATTACTCACTACAACAACAGAAAAATGAAAGAGCTGGAAAGAAATGACTAGGCTGGGCTCAGCTGGGCCCAGCACCTTTTGCGGCCGGAAACTCAGGCTGCTCAACTCCTGATCCTGGATAGGGTTACGAAAAGACAGAGTCAGCGAACGCTGAGTAGAGTGGTGTTTACATTATTTATGTGCAAGTAAAGTAAAACAAGCAACCAGGTTTTATTCTCATTTCTATTTATCTCAACTATGTATTTCTGGTTCATTTATTTTACAAGGATCCAAGTATTTCCTGATCTTGCTTGATCCTCGTGGGAACGATCTTGATTGCAATCTTTTCCGTGGAGTAGAAGGTACACGTGGTGCTCTCCCAAACATCTGGACACATGCCCGGACGTCTGAAAGTGAGATTTTCGTACATCCCTTTTTCGCTCAGCACACAGGCGGCGTGTAGAAGCCTCTCCCTTCTCATCGCCCTCACCCCCTTAAACCCTAAACCATCCTATTTAAACCCCCCCTTCCCTTCTTCTCACCACCCTCACACCACTCCCAAGCCACTGCCATCTCCATCTTCTTACGACGTCCACGCACTCCAGCCTCCCATCTCTGCTACAGCCGCGATGAGGAAGGAGAGGAGCCAACGAGGGAGAATGGGGAAGAGCGAGAGCGAGAGAGTGCGAGGGGGTGAGAGCAGGGGAGGAGGACGATGGCTGCAAGAGCTCGATGGAGCTCAAGGAGGAGTTCGTGGGAGAGAGGAAGCCGGTAGGGAGCTTTTCAAGCCCCTGCAGCTGCTGGAGCTACCACTACGGGCGGAGGCGCGAGCAGGGTGAGCAGCGCGGAAGAGTTTCAATACTGGAAGTTTCCAATATCAGATGTCTGGAGTACCGTCCAGACGGCTGGAGGGACACCCGGACGTCCGGAGCTAAAGCCAGACGTCTGAAAGCATAATATCCCAAGGTACGTACCTTCCTGCGCCACTTTCCACCATGTAGATTGTAGCGCAAGAGGTGTTCGGTTAAAAATGGAATCTGTGCTTTGCACACAGGCGCAGAGCGTCGAGAAGGAGCGGGGTGCACACTTCAAGGTGATTTTGGACGTCTGAAGGCATTGCCAGACGTCTGACGGTCCTTCTAGACGACTGGAAGGAGGGTAAGACATCTGGAGCTACCCCCAGACGGTCACGAAGGGATCCAGATGTTTGAGAATACCGCAGGAAGTGTAAGGTGAGATCTAACATCTTTTAAGATGTCTTGGACTAGTCCCAGACATCGGATTTTGGTCAGTAACTACGTTTTTGGCCCGTTTAAAGCCCAAACGGAATTGGATTTCCGCAAATGAAGTACCTTTGTTTTCCACTCGAGTTTCTCTACGTGTTCGTGTTGAGTATCTACTGTTTTGAGCTCGTTTGATGTAAATTAGTCGCTGGTATAGGTTACCAACCGGTGGCATGTTCAGGGCCCGCAGAGACGGTGGGATCTAAGACACCGGCCCCCATTCCTCCAGTGATACCTGGTAGAGTGGTTTAATTCAGGTGTTAATATTTAAATAAGAATATACTTGTTTGGAATAATCGGATCGAACTCTAGGATGTGGAATGAACCCTAGAGTAGAAATGTATGAGCTTGTCTTGAGCTGTACTGTTTACTTGATACATGTTTAAAATAAATTGCTAGCAAATGGTATTAGTGTAATTATGAGATGCATGTTAGAATACGAGTTGCCTGTATGTGAATGAATTATGAGATGCATGTTAGAATAAGAGTTTCCTGTATATGAATGAGAAAGTGAACGATGAAACCACAAGTTGCACATAAATGATTGAGAATTAAATTGTGAAAACATGAGCTGCTTGTATATGAATGAGGAACGAGTTATGAGGCATGAGATCTGAATGTGGATAAATGAGATGAATAATGAGCATGAACCCTACGGGGAATTAGGAGAACCCCTGTGTATGAAGGCAATCTGGAATGTAGATGAGAAGTGTGATGGCCTTTGTGTACGTGGTACCAAGGAGCACAGTGGTTCTTTTAGTGTAGAGCAGAGCTAGTCGCCCTTGGGTTGAGACCCGGGGTTAAGATTAGCCACTCTACACTGACTCTTGTTGGCTCTCGCGTACGTAGTACCGAGGCATGCTACTAGTGTAAGGAGAGAGCTAGCCACCCCACAGGGCCCGGGGTTAAGCTAACCACCCTACACCGACTTTGTTAGGCCCGCTAGGCAAACCGGGGTAGTCGGACGAGGGTACGTGAACTGTGGAGGGGCGAGACCCATGTTTGGTTCTGAGGGGCGAGACCCCTATTCTGAGAGAGCAAGGCCCTATACTATTCCGTGCTGTACTTTAGGCATACCCGCTAGCGGAAACGACTGACTGCGTGTCAGTACAGGGTAGCTACCCGTGCGCTTATTACGTGTGCCCTAATCACCACTACGTCTCGACAGTGACCTCGAGGTGGTTGACTGGGTGTAGGATTACCACGGGAAACTCTCCCGGCCAGGAGAGTACCACATGTACCTTCTACTCCACGGAAAAGATTGCAATCAAGATCATTCCCACGAAGAACAAGTAAGATCAAGGAATACTTGGATACTTGAGAAATAGATGAACCAAAAATACATAAATGAGATAAATAGAAATGAGAATAAAACCTGCTTGTTGTTTTTTCCTTTACTTACACAAATAATGTAAACACCACTCTACTCTGCGTTCGCTGACTCCATCTTTTCGTAACCCTGTTCAGGACCAAGAGTTGAGCAGCTCGAGTTTCCGGCTGCAAGGGGAGCTAGGCCCAGCCGAGCCCAACCGTAGTAGTTTTCTTTCTAGCCTTTGTTACTGCTATAGTTGTGAGTGTTGGACTTTAAAATTTATGTACTCGTTACTTTCCATTTTCTGTTGTTGTTGTGGGGGCATGTACTATATTTTGAGACAGTTATTCTACTTTTCTTTACTGCTTCGTTCTTTCATTCTACTTAGTTATATTGCATGTGTGAATGTGGTTTATTTTCCTACTTTTGGTTATTTTTCGTTGGACGACTAGGTCTTAGGATTAGCCGAGGCGAGCCGGTCTCGAGTCTTGTAGGGATTCAGGAACTGGGTTGTAACAGTTACAATGCATGTGTGGATGTGGTATTATTTCCTGCTTTTGGTTATTTCTCGTTAGACGACTAAGTCTTGGGATTAGTCAAGGCGAGCCGATCTCAGGTCCTATAGGGATCTGGGAACCAAGTCGTAACAAGATGGTATCAGAGTAAGGTCATCCCGAGAAATGAACCAAATGGTCCGAGAATAACCACTCACGTGCATATAACTAAGATAGCCATCACAACGTATCACTTTGATATTCGTTTCCGAGTCTTTTTCTCGATGTAATCTGGTATCGTTGACAACTCTTGTTCTATCTCTTGCATCTTCTTGTAGGAGATGCTCATCGAGGAGTTCCCGAGGTGGACCGTGGTCATGGCTGTGGACGAGGTCGTAGGGGCGGACGTGCCGGACCTGAGGCACCAGTTGACCCACCTCTCCTCCCGAACGTTCAAGCCCAGGATCTCGCCCAGCTGATCAAAGTCATCCTGCGAGGGGAGCTCCAGCATCCTCTTCGGGCACCTCTTCCTGAGGACGTGGAGGGAGAGTCCTCGGTGGGACTGAAAGACCATCGCAACGCTGGACGAGTAGGAGGGGGAGGGGGTGATCCTCCACAACCCCCACCACACACTGACACTTTCGAGCACGAGCCCTCCTTGCCTGGAGGCGTGCCTGTTCCCCCACTGTAGCTACACCATGAGCTTTTCGGACAGTTCCAAAAGCTGAAGCCCCCTCCTTCAAGGGGGATGAGAGCCCGTCTGAGGCAGAGGACTAGCAGGAGCAAATAGAGAAAGTGTTCGACACCCTTCGCCCTCCTGCAAAGTGTCGCGTGGCCTTTGTCATGTACCATCTGGAGAGCACAGCACACAAGTGGTTGAGGGCAATCAGAGGTCAGGAGGGGAGAGAGACGACGTGGGACCAGTTCGTGCTCTCTTCTGCGAGCAGTACTTTCCGCAGACCTGGCAGGACCAGAGGAGGCGGGAGTTCCACACTCTCCGCCAGGGGATGATGATGGTTAGCGCGTACCGCACGCATTTCCTGGAACTGTTACGCTTCACCCCGACAGCTGTGTCTACTGAGGAGGAGCGCCTGTGGAGGTATATGGAGGGGCACCGACCTGCGATTCGAGGGTATGTCAAACCCCTGAAGCTTCCCACTTTCTCTCGTGTGGCCGTGGCAGCCATGACTTACGAGGAGACCAACCCGGCCGCACGAGACACTGACGGCGGACAGAATAGGCCCTACCAACCAGAGTACTCTCAAGGACATCGAGAGAGGAGGCACACGACGCCCACAGGAGAGCCGTCTCATTCTGTGGGGCCACCAATGGAATTTGGGGGCCCCAGACCAAGGCCAGTTGCCAGCACCGGACCCCCGCCCAGCCGCCAGTAGGGACCTACTGAGGGAGGAGGTTGTGTACCCCTCTGCTACCAGTGTGGCCAGCCAGGCCACATCAGGAGGGACTGCCCATCTAGGGCCGAAGCACAGCAGATGCTCCCCACACCGAGTGCTAGAGGTCGAGCTGGCAATCGTGGTCACTAGGCACGTGGGGGAGGACAGCAGTCACGAGGAGGATACTGGCCAGCTGTTGCTTGCCCAACCCAAAGTGTAGCTACTTCGTCTACACCAAGAGCTGAGGAGCGTATCAACTCTCTAACACACAGGGATGCCAGGACTTCCGGTTCTGTGGTGGCAGGTATGGTTACCATTTCTAGCAGATTAGTGTACGTACTTTTTGATTCCGGCGCCACCCACTCTTTCATGTCTACGAGTTTTGTCGTCAGATTGAGGCAGGGCAGTGTATTGTTAGAGGTTCCATTCCTAAATAGAGGACCAGGTGGACAGTTGTTTGTAAACGAGGAAGTCTACACGAATTGCGAGGTCAGCATAGAGGGACACAGCCTCCCCGCTGACCTGATTGTGATCCAGATGGAGGACTTTGGCATGATCCTAGGGATGGATTGGTTGTCTGCCTATCACACCCTGGTGGACTGTTTCGGGAGGAAGATCATCTTCTCCATACCGAAGTTGCCTCCCTTTGAGTTTCACGGTCAGCCGGTGGACAGAGGTTTCAAATGCATCTCCGTGCTTCGGCCAGCGAGGCTTTTGAGCCAGGGGTGTGAGGCCTTCTTGGCCTGTGTAGTGGCAGAGCCTAGCCCCGTGGCTAACTTTCAGAGTATCCCGGTGGTCTGCGAGTACCCCGACGTTTTCCCAAAGGAGCTGCCAGGACTACTGCCTAAGCATAAGATCGAGTTCGAGATCTCAATGGTACCGGGGACCAACCCCATTTCTACTGACCGTACCGGATGGCACCGCTTGAGCTACGAGAGCTCAAGTCATAGCTACAGGACCTATTTGGGCTTTGTGAGGCCCAATGCATCCCCGTGGGGAGCCCCTGTACTATTTGTGAAGGACAGTACCCTTCGGTTGTGCATAGACTATCGACAGCTGAATCGGGTGACCGTCAAGAACAAGTACCCACTCCTCGTATCGATGACCTTTTTGACTAGTTGCGAGACTCTACAATGTTCTCCAAGATAGATCTGACGTCTAGTTATCACCAGTTCAGGATCAGAAAGATCGACGTCTCCAAGACAGCTTTCCGTACCCGATACAGGCACTACGAGTTCTTGGTCATGTCGTTTGGGCTGACCAATGCCCCCGCTGCCTTTATGGATATATGAACCATGTGTTCAGGACGTACTTAGACCAGTTTGTGGTGGTGTTCATCAACGACGTACTCGTTTACTCGCAAGATCAAGCACAGCATGGACAGCATTTACGCATGGTCCTGGATACCTTGAGGCGACGCAGGCTATATGCCAAGTACAACAAGTGCGAGTTTTGGTTGAAACAGGTGACTTTCTTGGGCCACGTGATTTTAGGAGATGGATTGGTTGTGGACCTAGCCAAGGTAGAAGTCGTACTCAGGTGAGAGAGGCCATGCACAGTGATAGAGATACGTAGCTTTTTGGGATTGGCAGGTTTTTACTAGCGGTTTATCAGAGGATTCTCTCAGATTGCACGTCCTATGACTCAGCTGACCTAGAAGGACGTGCCCTTCGCCTGGACCGACGAGTGCGAGGCATGTTTCCAGGAGTTGAAGGAGAGACTAACTTCAGCTCCTGTACTTACCATTCCAGACAGCAGTGGTGGTTTCGTGGTCTACATCGATGCTTCGTTGCAGGGGTTCAGGGGTGTGCTCATGCAGCAGGGTCACGTTGTCTCTTGCGCTTCGCGACAACTTAAGCCCCATGAGCATAGCTACCCTATCCATGACTTAGAGCTGGCAGCAGTTGTCTTCGCGCTAAAAACATGGAGGCACTACCTTTATGGTGAGACTTTCGAGATCTTCACAAATCATAAGAGCCTCAGGTACTTGTTTGACCAGAAGGAGCTTAACATGAGACAGAGACGTTGGTTAGAGCTCCTGAAGGACTACAACTACAGCATCCCCTACCATCCATGGAAGGCCAATGTGGTGGCCAACTCCTTGAGCCAGAAGGTGCCCGCCCACTTGGCCAACTTACAAGCACAGAGTTGGAGACTCATGGAGGAGGTGGGTAGTTGGCGACCCCGGGAGTCACGGGGTACTATGGGGCAGTGACAGTGATGCAGCAGGCATGACCAGAGCTAATAGACCGCATCATCGCATGGCAGATGGCCGACCCATACTTATAGACACTGCGAGACAGAGTGCTGACAAGGGACCCAGGAGACTTTTCCTTCTCAGACGAGATACTGCGCATGAGGGGATGCCTATGCGTTCCTAGGGATGAGGAGTTGTTGAGAGAGCTTCTGACTAAGGCACACAGGTCCAGGTTTACCATACATCCCAGGAACACAAAGATGTACCATGATTTGAGACACGACTTCTGGTGGAGAGGGATGAAGCGGGATGTTGGTAAGTTTTTTCAGTAGTGTTTGGTATGCCAATAAGTGAAGGCTGAGCACCAGAGGCCTGCAGGGCCGTTGCAGCCACTTCCTGTACCAGAGTGGAAGTGGGAGAGCATCACCACGGACTTGGTGGTAGGTCTACCCATTACCCAGCAAGGACACGACGTAATTTGGGTGATCATAGATCAGTTGACAAAGACGGCATGGTTTCTGCCGATCCGAGTCACTTTTAGGTCAGCATAGCTTGCAAAGCGATACATCGGGGATGTGGTGTGCCTGCACTGAGTTCCTCGTAAGATCACATCCGACAGAGATACACATTTCACTTCTCAGTTCTGGGCAGAGTTCTAGCAGGCCTTGAGGATGCGTCTATGGTTCAGTACAGCCTACCACCCCCAAACCTGCAAGCAATCAGAGCACATGATACAGACACTTGAGGACCTCCTACATGCCTGTGTACCAGACTGGAAAGGCTCTTAGGAGGAGCCTTTACCACTGGCAGAGTTTCCATACAATAACAACTATCATTCGAGCATCGGCATGGCACCTTACAAGGCCCTGTACGGACGGAGGTGTACTGCACCCTTGAGTTGGGTTGAGGTGGGGACCAAGTGGGAGGTTGGTCCCAAGCTGATCCGGTAGAGTCAGGAGGTGATAGAGCAGATTCACAGATGACTCCGCACTGTCAAGAGCAGGCAGAAGAGCTATGCTGATAAGAAGTGCAGAGAGGTGCAGTTCGAGGTTGAGGATCACGTCTTTCTCCGTGTTTTGCCCATGAGGGCTTGCAACATTTTGGGGTGAAGGGGAAGATTGCACTAAGGTTTGTGGGGCCCTTTGAGGTCCTGGAGTAGGTAGGACCTATTGCTTACCGGCTTGCCCTTCCTCCCCAGCTTTCTGGAGTGCACGATGTGTTCCACGTGTCCAACCTCAGGAAGTACGTTGCCGATTCCAGTCACGTTCTGAGCCACGAGAGCATCGAGGTGGAGGATAACCTGACCTATCCCGAGAGGCCAATACAGATACTAAATAGAGCCGTCCGGAGTCTGAGACGGAAGCGGGTACCACTGGTGAAAGTTCTATGGAGAAGCTAGCAGTACGAGGAGGCGACCTAGGAGCCTGAGGCGGCGATACGAGAGCGGTACCCAGAGCTTTTTGAGGGTACATCTTTTCGGAGCTACCTCGGTCATCTTTAAGTTTGTTATGCATTTTTACGTTAGTTCTGCACCCTACGTAGCTCAAGTTTCGAGGACGAAACTTCATTTAAGTTTGTTATGTTAAAATGACCGGGCGCCCTTTTTAGTCGGATAAGACATCTGGAATGTCAATTAGATATTTGTCCAGACGTCTGGACATATGTCCGGACATCTGAAAGTAGGAGAATATCGTACATTCCTTTCGCTCTGCATGCGGGCGGCGCGCAGAGTCTCTCTCTCCTCCACCCGCTCACTCGAACCCTAAAACCTCCCTATTTAAACCCTCCATCCACTCCACACCCCACCACTCAAGCCACCGCCACCTCCACCTTCTCCTTGCATCGGCCACGCCCCACCAACCTCCTGTCTCTGCTGCAACCGCGACGAGGAAGGAGAGGAGCCAGCGAGGGAGAATGGGGAAGAGCGAGAGCGAGAGAGTACGAGGAAGTGAGAGCGGGGGAAAAGGACGACGGTCGCAGGAGCTTGGTGGAGCTCGAGGAGGAGTTCGTGGAAGAGAGGAGGATGCCGGCGGGGAGCTTCTCAAGCTCCTGCAACTGCTGGAGCTGCCGCTGCGTCGTCTAAGAGCTGAGGCGCGAGCGAGGCAAGTTGCGCACAGGAGTCCTGATACTGGAAGTTTTCCAGTATCAGACGTCTGAAGGGTCGACCAGATGTCTGGAGAGGCATTAGGATGTCTGAAGCTGAAGCCAGACATCTGAAAGCATAATATTGCGCGAGGTACGTGTTCCCTGCTCTACTTTCCGCCATGCAGATCGTATCACAGGAAATGTTTGGCTGTTAAGGGGTTTGCATTTTCTTACGTAGGTGTGGGGCATTGGAAAGGCATGTGGTGCACCTTTCTAGGCACTTTTGGACATCTGACCTTGATAACTCCATGTTTATATATATAATTTATGACTAACTATTATTAGTTTAAGAGGAAAATAGTTTACATTGCATTGCATTAGATTATATTAGTCACATTATAGCATTTTGTCAATATTCTATTTTTAGGAGTTTAATTATAATTTTTTGCTGCTACTTATATTAGTGTCTTGATTTTTTTTTTATATGTGCAGACATCGAGTTTAAAACTGATCAGAGCTTTACATAAAAAAAATTATTTTCAATTTAAATTTTCTAATATGATTAAACTTATTTTCTATGTCAAAACCCAGCTTATCCCTTACCTATACCTACTTTTTATTCCATAAAAACCCACGTACTTTGACCTTCCGATTTATCTCCCCATCAACAAAATCTCACACCTACGTAAATAACACCTCTTTTTCCTTATCTCCCAAATTCCACCTAACTCCTTACGAATCCCATGCCCACGTCATCCCACTCTATTCCATGCAACAAACACAACACCTTACCTACGTATCTCAACGAAATCCCACCCAATCTTTCCCATTCCAACAAAAAAAATCCCACCGTAATTTATCTCCGAACCACTGAATCCCAAAAAAAAAAATTATCCCATCCCACATAATAAAACGACCCCCCCGCTCCCGCTACTCGGGGGCCTTTCTTTTTCTCACGCAACTCTCTCTCTCTCCCTGCGGACTCTCCCCCTCTCAAATTCCTTCTCTCTCCCTCTCCCTCTCCCTGCTGACTCTCCCCCTCTCAATTCCTTCTCTCTCGCATCCCTACCTCTATCACTATAATATCTCTCCAATCTCATCCCTCTCCACGTTCTCTTTCTTCCTCTCTCTCTCTCTCTTCACATCCGTAGTCACCATCACATCTTTCTATTTTTACTTTTTTTTTCTTCTTTATGCTTTCTTTTTTTCTTAGGTTGCTTGACAAATTTCACATGTTCTTCAACGGGTTCCCGCACTTCCACAGCATCTCTCTGCAACCTTTCGATTCCATGCACATTCTCGACCGACGACCATCGACGGCACTCTCCACCTCCATAACGACATCGTAAGATTTCTATCTGAGCTTATTTTTCTCTTCTTCTTCTTGTTATTCTATGTTATTCTGACTTTCTATTAATAATTAAGTTCTTATTTGCATTTACATATTCACTACGTATTTTTCTCCATGTTTGTTTCATTTATTTCCTTTTATTATAAAAAAATAAAAAATAAAAATAATAAAAATAATTAAAAATTTCGTTTACTTGATCAGGTTGAAAATCATCTAAATATCCCTACCACCCTGTGAGACGACCCGTACTCCCGACATTATTCTCGTATTTTAGGAAACGATTTCATAAATTTAAAACGTATTTTCACACCTACAACGACGGATTTATCATTATCGCGATTTCATGACCAGACCTCATTGCTAAACGTTCGACGGCACTTTCAGACGACCAGAGGCAAAGTCCGACGTCTGCAACTTCCTTCAGATGATCGCAGAGGGATCTGGACGTCTGAGGAACCTACAGGAGACATAAGGTAAGATCTGACGTCTTTTAAAACATCTGGGACTAGTCCTAGACGTCTGATTTTGGACAGTAACCGTATTTTTGGCCTGTTCAGGACCCAAACGGAATAGATTTCTGTAACTTAAGTACCGTTATTTTCCATTCAAGTTCCTCTACATGTTAGTGTAGAGTACCTACTGTTTTGAGCTCGTCTGATGTAAATTAGTTGCTGGTACAGGTGACCAGCTGGTGGTGTGTTCAGGGCCTGCAGAGATGACGAAATATGCAGTGCAGGTCCCCATTTCTCTCATGATACCCGGTAAAGTGGTTTACTATAACATTAAGATTTACACAATGAAAGAGCATTTTTAGAATACTTGAATAAACCTTAGGATGGAACATGAACCCTAGGGTAGAAACAGATGAGGATGGTTGAGCTACTCTGTTTACTTAAGATGCATGTTAATATACGAGTTGCCTATATGTGAATGAGAAAGTGAACTATGAAACCATGAGTTACATGTATACGATTGAGAATTGAATTGTGAAAACACGAGCTGCCTGTATATGGATGAAGAAGAGTTATGAACCATGAGATCTGAATACTGATAAATGGAACGAATGTGGTACGTGAACCCTACAGGGAATTAGGAGGAGAACTCTTGGATATGGAAAGGAATTCCGTGTGTAGACAGGAAGTGAGTTGGCCCTTGTGTACGCGGTACCAAGGAGCACATTGGTTCTTTTAGTGTAGAGCGGAGCTAGCCGCCCTTAGGTTGAGACCCGAGGATAAGATTGACCACTCTACACCGACTCCTGTTGGCCCTCACATACGTGGTATTGAGGCGTGCTACTAGTGTAGGGAGGGAGCTAGCCACCCCACAGGGTCCAGGGTCAAACTAGCCATCCTACACTGACTTTGTTAGGCCCGCTGGGCAAACCAGGGTAGTCGAACAAGGGTACACGAACTGTGGAGAGGCGAGACCCCTATTTGGTTTTGAGGGGCGAGACCCCTGTTATAAGAGAACAAGGCCCTATACTGTTCCGTGCTATACCTTAGGCATACCCGCTAGGGAAACGACTAACCGGGTGTCAGTGCGGGGTAGCTACCCGTGCGCTTATCACGCTTGCCGTAGTCACCACTACGTCACGATAGTGACCTCGGGGTGGTTGACTGAGTGTAGGACTACTGCGGGGGACTCTCCCAGCCAGGAGAGCACCATGTGTACTTTCTACTCCATGGAAAAGACAGCAATCAAGATCGTTCCCACGAGGAACAAGCAAGATCAAGAAATACTTGAATCCTTGTGAAATAAATGAACCAGAAATACATAGTTGAGATAAATAGAAATGAGAATTAAACCCGGTTGCTTGTTTTACTTTACTTACACATAAATAATGTAAACACCACTCTACTCAGCGTTCGCTGACTCTGTCTTTTCGTAACCCTATCCAGGACCAGGAGTTGAGCAGCCCGAATTTCCGGCTGCAAAAAGTGCTAGGCCCTAATTGCACTGCAAAATTTCGCCTGCAATAATGCCTTCTTGTGCTATTTCCTAGCACTACCTTTGCATATTAGGGTGCCATAATCGCATTGTAAAAATACATGCATGCATGCATTTAATTCAGAGGAGAGGAGAATAAATAAATGGCCTAGCAATTTACTTTTTTCCTCAAGTACATCTTTGCAATATTTCCATCTCCATTTTTTATTTCTTTTTGATTTTTGACTTCCTTCCCGCAACTGCATCTTCTTCTCCGCGCGCCATGCTTCCCTGCAATGCCCATTCCCTGGCAAGCCCTTCCCTGCACTTGCCATTCCCTGTCGTAGCCGTGCATGTGCCATGCATGGCCATGCTTTCATCTTCTATAACAAGGCCACGGCTTCTCCTTCGCAAGCAGGCCTAGCCCATCAGACGAAAAGAACCTACAGCACAACCTTCTCCTTCCAGGCCATCCTCTCCCATTCCCCTCCATACGCCGGTCCTCCGAGGAGATACCCGACGGGCAGGAGCTCTCACTGTGGTGCACACCACCACAGTGAGACCACCACCGCCCAGCTCTTCAAAGAGCCGGTGGGCGTGGTGGCTCTTCTTTCATTTTGTTCGTTCCAGCCACTTTTGCCATTGGAGCTGCTGCTTCAAGCGTGCAGCTCAAAGCTTCGCTCACGGCAGTAGCAGCAGCAGCCCCAACCCCTGCCGCAGGCACCTTCGCCCTCCGCGCGTGCCTGCATGCCTTCTCCGCCTCCGCTTTCTCCGCCCTGTCGCATGCCCTGTCGCCCGAAACCAGCCACCGCACGTCACTGCAGCGGCCGGCCAAGCACCCCGCAGCACCCACAAACCTCCGCGCGCCCTGTCGCGCCCCTTCGCTCGCGACCCAACTCCCCTCCGCACGCTCTGTCGCGAGGTTCCGCCTGCTAGCCACCATCCGATGCCACTCCACCGCGCGCACTGAGTCGACCTCTCTCACAGCACCGCCCACTGCCGATTGCGCGGCGCGGACGACCACTATAGCCATTGTTCACGCGAGTCATCGCGACACTATGGCTACAGTGGTCTGACCGGAAAGCTTCTCACTTTCCCGGTCACCCGACGCGCCGCAACCGGCCCTCTCCCATGCGCGCGCCCGCCCGCGCGTCTCCGCCCGTGTCTCCCGCTTGCACCTGCGCATCTGCCAGCTCGCCCCACTCGCCCGCGTGCGCTCGCGTCACCCGCTGCCTTCGCCCGCTCCAGCCTTCCCGCAGCACTGTGCGCTGCGGGTTCCTCTCCGCTCCCCACTCCCGCGCGCTCCTCTCTGCGCAGACGCGCCTGCGCGCGAGCTTGAAATCTCCAAACAACGCCCACTAGCTGCAGACAACCTAACTCAACCCTCCAGCAGTGCGGCTGCACTCTCTCTGCCATTTCTCTCTCCCGCTCTCTCCCTCTCTCCCGCTCTCTCCCTCTCTCTCTCTCACTCTCTCTCACAACACTCACAGCACTCTACACCGACGCACACACACACCTACACTCACACTTCCACACAAACACACACACCTATACTCTATTGTATACATATATATATATATATACTTATACTTATATATTGATATATTTATACATATATATATATATACAAATATTTATATACATATATATATATATATATACATATATATATATACTTATATTTATACATATAATAGTACCTATATACTTATGTATTAGTATACATACATACATACATACATACATATATATATAATACATATATATATACATATATATATATAATATATATATATATATGTATGTATGTATGTATGTATATATGTATATACATATATACATATATATATGTATGTATATATATATATACACATATATATATATACATATCTATACATATATGTATATATATAGATATATGTATATATATATATATATATATATATATATATATATATATATATATATATATATATGTATATAGATATATATATACTTACATATATCTATGCATATATTAGTACTTATATAAATATGTATTAGTCTATATACACATATATATATACATATATACATCTATATACTTATATATGTATATATACTTATACAGACATATATACATATATTTATCTATAACTATATATACATACATATATATATACATATATCTATCTATACATATAGCTACATATATCTATATATATGCATATATCACTATATCCTTATACATACATATATATATATATACCTCTATATAGTTATATATACATACTTATACATACATACATACATACATATATATATATATAGATCTATACATATATCTATCTATGCTTATATATATATATATTTACATACCTATATATATATACATATACATATACATATATAGCTACATACATATATACATACATATAAACATATATATATACACATATATCTATGTACATATATATACCTATAGATAACCATATATACATATAGACATATTCACATATATACATATATATATATATATTTTTTCACATTATTTACCATACGCTGTATCGTGGGAATATCTGCACCAGTTGTTGATATTCCCCGATACACGCGTATAAAAAGCGTGGTCGCATACATCATCCACCATCCATCCCACACTCCACGCGGCACCTAGTCCTGTTGGTTGCGTCTCTCTAGACGACGACCGACTCGACACCGTGCTACACTCCATCTCCACCTCCACCCCCACCCCTTTATATACATAATATATACCTATATATATATACTGAATTTACTTTATTTCTGTTTCGCTTTGCTGTTAGTAAAAAGATAAAAAAAATATAAAAAAGAAAAGATAATCTTCGACTTGCAGGTACTCCGTCTTGCGAATAACAAGACCCATTTTGGAACCCTATTTTGGCTCAAAGCCAAGAACCCAATTTTGAGGGTGTGCCTCAAGGACAAAGATTACCAGAAAAAAATCTAAATAAGAAAAACATCAAAAACACAATAAACGAACAGAAGAGACTCATTGTAGGAAAGGTGTAGAAACTCGACTTGTACCCCACTTCCCTGAGTTCGACCTTGGGCCTAAAAGTGACAAGATAAAATCAAGTAGGCCAGGTTAAAAATTTTGTAAAGAGATGGTTAGGTCCGATTTAGGTTAACCACTATACACATTTCAACGATAAAATCATCATATTAACTACCTATTCGAGTCCGACCATACAGGCCCAGCCAAGCCCAGCCGTAGTCATTTCTTTCCAGCTCTTTTGTTTTTCTATTATTGTAGTGAGTAATAGACATCTATTTTACTGTTCGTGTTACTTTCTGTTTTCTTTCCGCTGTTATCGTTGTGGTGGCATGTATTATTTTGAGACAGTTGCTCTACTTTCCTTTACTGTTTCATTTTTCCTTCTGCTTAGTTATAATGCATGTGTGAATGTGGTATTATTTCCTACTTTTAGTTATTTCTTGTTGGACGACTAGGTCTTGGGATTAGTCGAGGCGAGCTGGTCTCGGGTCCTGTAAGGATCTCGTAATAGCTGAGAGTAGCCGTCACTTTCTGCGAGTGGTGGTAGCTCGTCGCGAGAAGTGAGAGCCTATCATTGATAAGATAGGTTACGCCTCTTACTACCATTGCGATAGGTTGTAGGCCTCTAGCGTTGAATTTGGCGGTTATGGGGTTGCAATTAGAGTGGGCGGGACTACGCGTGGAAGGGGTCTCCTGCACCAACCACCCCCGAAGGGCGATTTTGTCATCGCGAGGACTTAAAGGGACACCACGGTCCCCAATAGCCTTACGAGGTGGCCTTTGGGCGAGCAAGTCCCTCTGTGGGGGGGGAATGTCGTCCCTAAGCCTTTAGGGGGATTGAGATCCTCCTAGCCCCGACGAGGTTAGTCACGTAGAAGGGCAAAAAAGGGAAGTGGGGGGTACCAAGACTGCAGAGTCTGGCTATGGCCCCAAAGTCACCTAGTAGATCTGCCAGGTTAGCCCCTTGCTGGATTGCTCGGACTAGGCTCCCCTTTCCTTTCTTAGCACGAGCTTCTCGAGTCACTTCGACTTGCCCTTTCGCACTAGGTCGCTGCACCTTGGCTCATTTCTCCCTCCCTTGGAGGGGGTCGGGCTCGCATCGAGAGGGTTTAGCGGCGAGCATGCTCTGGTGGTCAGTCGACTGGGCTGCCCAATGCCACCATCATCTAGGTCGCCTTAATGTGGCACGTGCCGGTAGGTGCAATTTAAGGTTCCTCCTTCTAAGGGGGCCAGGTATGCGACAGGAGGTTCCAGGTGACAGGCATGTACTGGTGGGCAATTGGTGATAAACGTTAGTTTATCATCATTTTTATGCATTTAAACAAACCTAGCTCTTAGGATTTTGCCCCGCAAATGGGTTTTTGGGCCGCATTTAGGCAACAATTAGGTTAGGCATGCATTGCACTTTTTATTATCTTTTTAATGTGTTTTTGTGAATGTTAGGGATATACAGATTATCAGAACTCCAAAACCCTAGCACTCAGGAAAGCAACTAGTGAAGAAGAAGCTCAGACTAGCTGAAACTTAGCTTGATCCAGCTCACCATAGCTGGATTCCAGCTCACTTGAACTAGGGTTAGTTCATCTTAGCTCCATTCATCTCATCTCAGCTGAATAGTAGCTCAAGAGAGCCCATCTTAGCTCACCCTATCTCAGGTCAGCTCAGATCCAGCTCAACTTAGCTGAATCTAGCTTATCACAGCTCCCATTCGTTCACAGGGAGCTCTAACTAGCTCAGCTGAGTTGACTGGAGTTAACCTCAGCTCAGGACCAGCTACATCCAACTCCACTCAACTCCAGCCAGCTGAAGATAACTTCATCTTAGCTCAGGAAGCTCAAGTCTACCTCCTGGGGGCTCAGCTTAGCTCAACTTAGTTGACTTCAGCTATCTTAGCTACCTCAACTAGCTAGGTCCTCCCCGGGAGCATTAGACCTAGCTCACCTCAACTCCTTTCAACAAAAGCCAGCTTGCTTTAGCTTGGCTTAGTAGCTAGCAAAGAACTAGCAAGCTAAGCCAGCTAAGGTAGCTTCTTACAGCTCTCTTCAGCAGCCACCAGCTCCAGTGCAGCTCAAGATGACTACCTCCAACTCTTCTCCCTGAAAACCTAAGCTCCAAATGCCTCTAACCCTACTCCCTACTAGCTAAGCTGCTTAGCTTAGCTAGTCCACCTCCATGGCACCAAAACCTACTACCCTACTACCTAAGCTCCAGCAAAAAGACCACCTACTCCTACTTTATTTTGATGCCAACTATCCCTTCCATCACCACCCTACATCTACCATCAAAACCCACCTCCACCCTCCATTTTTTCCCTCCAAAACCAATACCTTCTAGAAGGTATTTTTGGAGTGAAAACCAAGGCACCTCTTCATTTCCCTCCCAATTTTCCCTCCAAAAATATCCAAGCACCCCTTCATTTCCCTCCAAAAAAACACCATAACCACCCCCTTCCCATCCTATAAATAGCCTACCCTACCACCACAGAATTCCCATCCTCCATTTAGTAAAATCTACCCTATACCCACCTCATATCTACGACCAAGAAGAAGGAGTAGAGAAGAAGAATAAGGGGGCACATCACCCACCCCCTTTGTGCCTTCTTATCCCCATTTCTTCTCCCTTGTGCCAAGCCAAAAACGAGGAGCACTCCTCCACTAGGAGGATGTCCAAGCAAGGAGGAGCAAGGGTGGTGCACGCCCACCCTTGAGGGAGAGCAATGAAGGTGGTAGCTTCCACCTTGGAGGAGCATCTCAAGGAAGGAGAAGGAGGAGCCCTTTTCAAGCCTAGGAGCCCCTAAGCTTGGAGCAAGGAGCTTCCCCTCTTCACCAACAATTCAGGAGGACTTGCGTTTATTTTATTATTGCAATTATCTAGTAGTAGAAGCATTCATCTACTAGGTTTTTCTGTAAAACACTTTCTCATTAATCTAGTTGCCTTCTTCGAAATTTCTTTTTAGTTGCATTTTAATTGCTATGATTCTAGCACTTTTCACTCCCTCTCCCTAATTACTCTAGGCCTCCACGTGCCTAGAGTGAGCTTAGGGAGAGGAATTATTTGTCACTTAGGTGTTAGCTTAGTGATCGTAATTGTCATTTACCTACACGCCAACAACTCATGTTTTCCCACATTATTTCAAAACCCTAAAAAAAATGATATAGTTCAAAAGACCAGAAAGAAAGGTGATTTCTATTTCCAAGCAAGAGACTTGAATTTTGCAAACATATTGCCTCCTTGGACGACCTTAGATATCTGGTGGTTATCTTTCTCAACACAGTTAATTAAGTTAATTGTGCTTAATTATGTGTAGAAGAAAGTAACTTAGGTCAACTTGAATTTATGTCGATTAAGTAGTATAGGGTCAAGTTAACCTAACATTTTAGATTTTATTTCTTTTAACTGGTTGAGTCCAAGTCGTTCACTGAGAGGCATAACTTAATTAGAATTCACCATTAAATCTAAAATACTTATGGAAGGTATAATTAAATTTACTTTAAGAATATGAATTTTACTTAATGATTTCAAATTAAAAGAATATGTAAAATTCCATAAGAAAACACATTTACACAAATGATCTTCTTTGACAAACAAGTAAACATGTTTATTTCTTTTTATTTACAAGAGATTAAGGCAAGAGAAAGTAGTTCTAATGAAAATATGTCTTATTACAACATTAAGCTCAAAAGGAATTAATAAAATGCAAGAAATTAAACCACTAATTTTTCTTCTTTGTCTTCTGCCTCTTTCTTTCTCCTCTTCTTCTTTTACCTTTCTCTCTCTCTTTCTCTTTTCTCTTTACTTATTTCTTAATCTTCTTCTTAATCTTTTCCTTAATCTTTCTCCAGCTCCTCTTATACAAGTCTTCTTTTCTTTCTTTTCTTCCTTTCTTACTCTGCCTTTTCTCTTTAGCACTTGTGCCTGTTCAACCTTTCTTTTCTTCTTTACGAGCTCTCCCTTTCTCTTCTCCTTCTCTTCCTTTCCTTTGCTTCTTCTCCTTCTCTTCTGAACCCTTATAGATCTTCTGAACTGAACCGGTCTAACCCTTTGAACCAAAAATTAGGTTTTTGATTAGCGGCTTGGACCGATCGGGAATATACAGCACCCTTCTCAAGGTGGGACCAGACCTTACTAGGTCCAAGCCTGGTTTTTATTTAATTTGGTTTATTTCCAGTTCGCATAGTCTCGAGCCCATCTGGCTCACGGCCTCCCAGGCCCCATGCACACGCCCTCACGGGTCCATACTCGCACACCCACAGGCACACACACACCTGGGCACACGCACCGCACGCGCCCACACACACACCCATATGCTCAAATTCGTTTCATGCGCTGTGCACTGTCGACTGAGAAGCCTTAAACACAAATTAGTTTTATACCCATGCGGCCGCTCCAGTTCCACCGAAGTGGGACTATGTTTCCCCCTCCCAGCCCGAACTTCAGATGTTGATTCCAGCCAGCTTAGAGCTCCGTTCCAAGCAAATAAAAGCTTGCTGGAAAGCTCTTAAGTTGTCCTACACGATTGGAGTATCAATTTGATACTCAGGGAAGGTTTAGCGCTTCAATTTGAAGGGCGAAGAACCTGGGTTCACTACAGCCAAATTAGCCTACAGAGTGGATTTTTGAATCTAAGGTTCTGTAGAAGGACTTTTGACCTTCAGATGAGGTGTTAAATAGGTTTAGAAGATGATTCCGCAGCTGTTGGTGAAGGAAATGAGCTCTAAGGAGCTTCAGGGAAGGTGCAGAAGCTAAAAAGCTTCTCCAGGGAGCTTCAGAACTACAATTTAAGTTCTGAAAGGCCTAACAAATAGCTAAAGACCTAATGAATCAATTCAAACAACCTTGAGAGGTTGTTAAGAATCTGCCTAGGCAAATTATCTATTTAAATCTCATCAAAAATTCACTATCGTTAGTTTGGGTTCAAAAACAACCCAAACTAATTAGAATTCAATTTCCGCTAAAGAATCCATCAGAGCTTATCTAAATCTCATCAGAATCATTTACAAACATCTCAGCAATAGATTAGACTCTTCAATTTGTCTGTTTGAATCCAAAATCCATAAATCAGACTTTAGGTTGACCACGAAGCCTCGAATTTTGACTTTCTGAATTTAACCATTTCAAAAGAATTTAAAGCCTTAGATAACTTCTCTTTAACCACAGGAATGGATTCAGACTCTTAAAATGATGTTTCAATTAAGGTTCCTAGGGTTCCAGGCCTATCGCCTAAGCTTTTAGAGGAGTTTGTTCGTCAGGACAAACCAAAGTTTATCACAGTGATTGAATTATGGAAATAGTCTCAAGGCAAGTCACTGAAGCTTTTAGACCTTTTAAATAAGACTTAACCCTAACTATCAGACATCTCCAACTTTGCCGAAGTTGGAGAAGACAAAGGTCTAACAGAAGCTCCAAGCACTAAAACCTCAAATAAACTGCCTCAGTATGATCAGTGTACTTCAAATCGATGATCTGGAGCTTCACACTGAGTTCTACAAGCTGAAGAGCTTGTTTTGACTCACCGGAGCTCGTCGGAACTTCGATGAGTTCAGAAAAAGACTAATGTGTACAGATGATGTTAAAACGTGCCATTGACGATTTAAAAAGCTTCTTGAGGTCACAAGGAACCTCAGGAACAAATTAATTTTGTCATTTATCCATTAAAATGAAAGTTAAGCAGTGAATTCTTAGTAAGCAAGATTTGAATGTAAATAGGCTCAGGACTTGTTTTCCCACTCAATTGAGTGGAGAAAACAAGTCAAAAGGTATTTGCGATGGTTTATAAGTGGATAATTAATGACTTGAATTCCTCCTGAGCCGCCATTGACAGCGAGCTCAGGAGATTAAATTAAATTGGGCGTTTAAGTTATAGATGGTAATTACTTAAATTAGAGTGAGGATTAGGGCCCTTAAGTGATGGATAAGTGGTGGAGAACCCTAGTGGAGGTGGAGTAAGCTCAATCATTGCTGCCATGGCCAGTAGGAGCAGTTGGTGGAGGTGGAGGTGATTTAGATGATTAGATGATCAATTTAGTGATTAAAGATGATAGAAATGTTCATGAAAGGTTTAAGAAGGTGATTGCTGGTCTAGTTTTGCAACTAGTATGTATATTTGTTTCTATTACTCGAAAATAGAAAATCTCCGAGGTCGAACTCAGGGAGCAACACTTGATTTTAGAAGCATACAAAATCACAATTTACAATATGGATATATGCTGTTTTACAAAAAATTAGAGAAAGGGAATAAAATTTTTCTTGTCTTCTTTTCTTCTCTCTTTTTATGTCTTCAGACGTCTGATTCCATGAATCAGACGTCTTAAGTAGCGATTGCTACAGTGCTCATTTCCTTCTTCTTCTTTTCTCTTTGGCTGCTTCTGCTTCTTCTCCTTGGCTTTTTCTTCTTCTCTTCCCTGCTTGGCCTTCTGGGCTTCTTCTTCTTCTTGCACTGTGCCTTCTCCTTCTTCAATTGGCTTCTCCTCTTCAACTTCTGCTCCTGTCTTCTTCTTTTTCTTCCTTTCTTTCTTCCTCAGCTCCTACTCTTTGATCTGGCTAAGTGTCCTTCGCCGCTTCCGCTTCTTTCCTTCTCTTCTTCTCTGCTGTTGCACTATCTCCTCCTTCTTCTCCTCCTACTCTGTGCGGATAAGTGCTTAGCCGCTCCTTCTCTTTTCTTCTCTCCTGCTACCCTGCACAGTGTAAGGTTAGGCAAAACCTAACCCTTAACCTCCCCACGTATCTCTCTCTCTTAAATTCACTCCAGGGCTCGCTCTCCCAGAGCCTTAATCGGGTAAGCGGGTCGGGTGACGCACCCGGGACCAGGCGCACCGGCGTGGGTGGTGCGCGAGGTGTGCATAGGTAGGAAGTAATCGGATCCTGGTGCCAGGTCCACGGGGAAGGTGTCGCAGATGAGGTATGGCGGGGGTGCGAGGGACCTCACCCCAGTGTGTTTCGAGGCGAATAGCCTAAAACACAAAATCAATTTATGTGCGGGCACCCGCCCGCACACTTCCGAGGTGGGACTAAAAGTCCCACTTGCTTCCGCGCCTTCGCCCGCAGTGGAAATCCTCACAAATGAAGCGATACGCAAGGCTTGCGTCTTCAATTGGGGACCTGGGACTATGCGTGAGTCTCTTCCACGTGGCCTGGGACTCTAACTTAGGACACGGATGCCTGGAGCAAGCCTGCGAGCAAGCTCGAAGTTTGCTTGTTAATGGCGGTGAGGGCACGGAACCTGAAAGCAAGAATACTGCCTCACGGCTCTGTCAGACCATCAGAAAACCTTCACCGTATCATGGCGAAGGTGAGGCAGGGGTTGGCTGGCCGCGGGGCAGCCTAGGCGTGCGTGCCTAGGTCTCTCTGTGGTCGTGAGGATGGGTTTGTTCGAGGGAAGGCGACAGGGGTAGGTGCGGTCAGTGGAGGGTTGTAGGGTGATCAGTGGGTGGTGGTAATGCTTAGGGATCAGTTGGCGAGGAGGATGGAGGTGTGGAGCGGTGGGGACGCCTCACCGGAGGGCTGGCCGAAGGTGGAGATGGCGATGGTGGACAGTGGAGTCGGGGAGTCGAAAGATTAAATTAACAGAGGGGAAATAGAAAGTAGGAGAAGAGGAGCTTATCTGGAGTTCTTGGAGCGAAGGGGAGGCAGAGGAGACGAACGGCGCGTTTGTGCCATTGTCGGAGAAGACGGCCTTGAGGGGGAGATAATGGCGACGAGGAGGAGGACAGGAGGACGTGCGCGGGTGCGGTGCAACGCGGAAGATCGAGGCGGAGTGAACCCTGCCGATGGCATGGCGGCAGAGCGACGAAAGGGAGGAGGAAAGATCGTCGTAGCTTGCGGGCTATTTGGCCGAAGAGGGGAGACGAATTCTGGGGGGAGTTTGCGGCCAAATCAAGCTTGCGAGAAGCTGCAAAGCGTGCTGCTTCTTAAATAGGCGAGGGCAGGTCGGCAGGCACGTGAGAATGGGGGGAAAAACCCCGCCGGAGACGTGGGCAGTCGGAGACCCATACCTCTCACGCGTTCGCACGAGGGGTATGGGTGCCGGCAGGGCATGGGAGGTGGTCCATGCGAAAGAGGACAACGCAGGGGACCCTCCTCTCGTTTTTGGGGCCGACTCCCATGCCCTACGCAGCGCCATCCTTCACGCGAAGTCGCCAAAGGTATGGCCTGTTGCTGCGGTGGAAGAGGGACCGGTTCGCAGAAAATGATGGGAAAGTTGAGGGGGTAAATGCAAGAGTTCAAAAAGCTAAGGGTCAGAAAGTAATTATTGAGGACCAATTTGTAAAGTGGGTCAAGGAAAACTTTCCTTAGGTCTAAATTTTGGTATATCCCTAATTTGGACCTAAGGAATCCAATGGTAAAGTTAGATTTTATGTTTGACTACGTTTGAATGGACATTTTGCACAAAAACCCAAATTAGGTCAAAAATTGGGTATGGTTCTCAATCTAGGTCAAGATAGGTTCCAATGGCCAAATTGAAGGTTTTAAACCCTGGGGAATGTTTTTTCATGAATTTTAGAGGTTTTAATTGATTTTTATCTTGCCTGGAACTTCGTGAATTAAAGTAGGTTTATTTTAGAGTTATAGAATGTCATTTAATTCCTAGATGTCATTGTAACCCTTTTCAGACCAAATCATCCAACTTTCTCTCTTATTAATTCCATTTGACCTATGTCTAGACCCTTAGAAATCCTGTTTATTTACTGCATTGGTAAAATTGTAGTTTTACCCCTTGTGAATTATTTTATACTCAAATTTGTAATTCTCTGATTTAGGCTTTCCCTTAGGTTTTATAGGAGCTTTTGTACACTTATTTAGGTCAAAATGTGTTAGTTAGGGTTCATGATGAGGTTCTCATCAGTGATCGATGACTTAAAAAGACAAGAGATTCGCTCCTGACAAGCTCAAGGAGCTCGCCGGAGCTGGAGAAGAAGAATGGAAATCTAGCATTACAATTACCTAATCTACCTAACTATCATAACTAATCTACTTACCTAACCTACTGTTACCTAGACGAAGGAGGTAGGAGATCTCTGTCGATGGTCCTTAAAGGAGGAGGAAATCAGAGGATTGACAAAAGAAGTCCAGCGAACGTTTGTGAGGTGAAGCAAAGGAACTCCTAGTCAGCACAGCGTCAGAAGGCTTGGCTGACTTCGGCGGAGATCTAGAGCAATCAAAGATGGATGGAGGAAGAAGGATGAAGCGAAGGAAGGTCATCGGAGTTTGGAGAGAATAGCCTATCGATTAGCTCAGTGAAGAAGAGGGAAAGGAGCAAACTTCTTGAAAATCGAGGGTGTGGAGGGATATTTATAGGTGGCGACTGCTGAGACGGAGGTTGAATCTGGATGGAGAAGAGGCTAGGAGTGGAGTAACCACCGACGTCTTCTCTGACGCTGGTGAGGTTATCTCCAACCCTAAAATGGGATTGTAGCTTCATCCAGACCGATGGATGAAAAAGAGATGGTGAGCACAAGCTCCAGGAGCTTGGAGAGGAAGGAATGACATCGGATATGAGATGATCAAACGGTGGAAGGACCTCCTATCGTCAGCCATTTAGAAGGCTGAAGAAGGAAAGAAGAAGAAGAAGTTTCAAGGATTTAATCGTAATGAAAATTGAGGACCTAAATGAAGAATAAGGACTCGATTGAAATAAAACATAAGGACTAAAATATAAACTAAGGTTTTCAAGGTTTATTTTAATTTAAATCTTTTTCAACTTTTTATATATGATTATAATTAAGACAATTATTATATTTAGACCTTGAATTTACATTTTTGACCTTTTTAGATTAATTTATTTAATTAAGTAATGTTACTTAAGTTATTACATACTTAGGTATAAATTGTACTTAAATTAATTAACACATTAATTAGATAAATTACTGATAATATTTTGAGTATAATTATTAATTAAATTATTAATAATACTAATTGGATGATAATATAGCATTTTTAACTTATTTTAAGGTCATTTACTATTTATCCTTTATTTAATAATTAACCCATATATTTACATATTTCTAGCTAATTAACTAGGAAGACTAGTTAATTAGGGGTAATTAGAGACCATGATGAGCTTCTCATCATACCCCTAATCCAAAGTTTTGCTAGTTCCTAGCAAAATTAACTAAAAATATGATTATTTAAAGCACCTGGGTTTAAATTAATATAAATAAGAACCAAGTAGAGGAAAGCTTAGGTCAGAATTAATTTTTAAAAAAAATTTAAATATATACAAAGCATTCTGTGAAAATTTTCTTACTTAGACTTAAACTCAAAACATCTTCAAAACACACTTTACTAAAAATAGAGTTGTTACAAGAATTTTATCAAAAATTAAAATCTCAAAAATCACTTATTCTTTTTAACCATTCTTAACCCTTAAAAACTTAGAATTCAAAGTGTTTTAAGAAAACAAAACCTAAGAGTTGGAAATTAAATTTTAACTCAAAAACTCAATAGACTTAAGTTAATCCTTTGTTTATGATATTTGATTTTTATCAATCTAAGTTTAAGCAAATTAACCAGAAATTCATCATTAATCAAACTTAGAGTAGTAAAACTTTAATCTACCAGTTTACAACACTAAGGACAAACTTCTAGACCTAGGATTTTGTCAATCCTTCTCCTTTAGGTCTCAACTGCAAATCCTTAAAACCTGATTTCCTAGGCTTCATTGCCCAATACCAAGGTTCAGTAGCTATGATTTTAAAACATCCGTGCTTGCGAAGAGAGTTATCCTAAAGGCATCCAAATTTGCAAAAATCCAGATCTTAAGACATCAATTTCCAATCCAGATTAATCCAATTCAAGCCTTTGGCTTGGCCTTACTCAGGTTTGGTTGCTTTCGACTCACCAGTTTTCTATCTCGAGGTCAACACTTTTTGTGTATATCTCCCTGGTGGATCACTGGGTCTCTTATTCCTAATTTTTATCTTCATATATTTTTTTCCTTTTTCTATAGGTTAGAACACCCATATGTAGCGAGGGGTTCTTTTATTTGATTAAAGGAAGGATAGCATCTATTTATACTGAGATGTTTTATTTTTAATGGAAAAATAGCATAAGTACCCATTTGTAATGAGGTACTTAACTGCAAGATGTTTCATTTTATTTATTTATTTATTATTCTCCCCCTTCTCATTTTTCTTACTAACTTTATACTCTAAATCATTTTTCTAGGTGAGTAGCACATCATCACCCTTTCAAGAACCACCCCGCGGAAATCGTTGGACTAAAGAGGATTTAGAATTGATCTCTTAAAATCTGTGTTTTCGCGGTCTCAGATGCCATCAAGACAATTCTATGTGTGTGATTTTTGGATGTTTAAGTTACTTAGCTCTCAAACCAAAGCTTGGACAACAAAGCCATTCACTCTCAGGTTCTTTAAACTTTTAGTTTCCTCCTATAGGATATGTCAAGACCAAAACTCACCAAGTCTAGCCAAATGTCCTTTAGTTGATTAAGCTAACTATAGCCTGATAGACTTAAAGACTAAGATTCCACTAACTCTTTACTTAATTAATTTTAAATATCTGGCCTTTCTACTTAACTTTATGACAAAATCAAATATTCAAAAAGCAAAAGGATTACTCAACCTAATTGATTAAAAAGTTATAATTTAATTCCAAAACTTAAGTTTTAAACTTAATACACCTTAGTTACTTAATTTCAGGGCAAGAATAGAAAAACAAAGCTTTAAGGTCTAAAGATTCTAATTCAAATAAAATCTTGTTTTAAGACTTTGCAAAAAAAAGTGTGTTTTTACAAAATGTTATAAGTAAAAATCCAAATAAGGATTTAATGCTCTTATATATATATACTATAATTTCTTTTTTTTGTTTTTTGGTTTCTGACCTAAAAGAAAGATCAAGCTCTTAATTATTGATATATATATATTTTTTTCTTTCTTCTTCTTTTCTTTATGCTAGATGTAAACATCCCTTTTATTATTTTTATAATTTTTCAATTTTTAAATTTTTACATTTATATATTTTCCAATTTTTATGAATTTTTTTAAAATTTTTCAAATTTTTATGATATTTTTTATTTTGAAGAATTTTTAGAATTTTTTTTGGTATTTTCATTTTTTAAAAATTTCGTGGGTATTTAATTTTTATGTTTTTTTATATATTTTTCTCTACAAATACGCTTGAAGTGAAAATTTCACTTCACACCCCCCCAAGCCAAGATTTTACAATGTCCTCATTGTAAGAAGGGTGAAAAGATATTACACTTCATTTAGTGTAGAGTAATCGAAGGAGTCGGATAGAGGAGATCAAAGATCTCTATGCGGATGATTTCAATTCTGACCAATGATCAGAGTGGACAGTTGGACTAAATGAAAGTAATCAATGTAAGATGTAGTGAAAAATCAGAAAAGTGTGTGGGAAGAGAAAAGTGTAGAAAGCAGGAAACAGCTATGTACAAAATATGGATGGAAGTTAGCAAACCCTAATGGAGCGTGTAACATATTCCAACAAGACCCAAAGGATGTGATTCCAAGAAAGGTTTTAAACGTTGACCATTAACTTTGAAGGGTTGATTCTTGTTGGGTTTGGTGATTTTGATAGCTCCGTTGTCGAAGACTCTAACAACAATAAATGACCCTTGCCATTTAGACCTAAGTTTTCCAGGGAAGAGCTTCAAATGGGCATCAAAAAGCAACACCTTCTGACCAGGTGTAAAAGATTTGTGGGAAATATATCTATCATGGAAGGCTTTAAGTTTTTCCTTATACAGCTTTGAACTCTCATAGGAATCATGACGCAATTCCTCAAGTTCACTAAGCTGCAACCTACGATGATCACCAGCCTTCGCGAGGTCTAAATTACAGGCTTTAATTGCCCAATAGGCCTTGTGTTCAATTTCTACGGGAAGATGACACGGTTTCCCGTAAACAAGCCTGTATGGTGACATGCCTATTGGTGTTTGTGGGAAGTCCTATAAGCCCACAAAGCCTCATCTAAACGGGAAGACCAATCATTCCTATCGGGTCGAATTGTCATTTAAAGGATCTTTTTGATCTCCCAATTAGAGACCTCAGTTTGCCCATTAGTCTGGGGATGATAAGGTGTAGAAATACGATGTGTAACCCTATATTTTCTAAGTAGATTTCTAAAATGGGCATTAATAAAATGGGAATTGCCGTCGGAAATGATGGCACGAGGTACCCCAAAACAAGTGATAATATGACTCTGTATAAAAGGAATGACAACTCGATGATCGTTTGTGCGTGTGGGTATGGCTTCAATCCAACGAGAAACGTAATCAACAGCAAGTAAAATGTATTCGAAACCAAAAGAGGACGGAAACGGACCCATAAAGTCTATGCCCAAAATATTAAAGATTTCACAGACAACAATCGGATTCAAAGGCATCATGTCTTTTCGTGACATGCCACCAAGAGTTTGGTAGCGACTGCATGTCTTACAATATGTCTGTGAATCTGCAAATAAAGTGGGCCAATAAAACCCGCATTGTAGAATTTTTGCAACAGTCTTTCGACCAGAAAAATGACCACCACAAGCCTAGTCAATCTCAGAAGAAGTGACACAAAGCCTGATGATTTGATCATTACAGGTCGGAAAAGATACGAATCTTCCCAGAAATAGTATTTAGCTTCTGCTTTGAGTAGTGACTTGCGATTTCCGTCCTAGTATGGCGGGAATTGATGTGTAACCAAATAATTAACAATATCTACATATCAAGGAAGATCTGAGAATATAGTCAAAAGATGTTCAACAGGAAAGTGTTCAGTAATTGGAGGAGATGATTCAATAGTATCAGAAGGAAGGCGGGAAAGGTGATCGGCAACAACATTCTGTCGTCCCGCCTTGTCACGAATTTCTAGGTCAAATTCTTGCAAAAGCAAGATCCATCTGATCAACCTAGGTTTCGTGTCCTTTTTGGATAGAAGGTGTCGGATAGCTGAGTGATCAGAGTACACAATGATTCGAGATCCGAGTATATAAGATCTGAACTTTTCTAATCCAAATACTATTGATAGTAATTCCTTTTCTGTAACTGTGTAATTCCTTTGTGTCTTATTCAAAGTTTTACTAGCATAGTAAATTACTACCGGATTCTTCTCAATTTTCTATCCCAAAACAGCTCCTATTGCATAATCTGATGCATCACACATGATCTCAAATGGTAAATCCCAAATAGGTGGTTGCAAGATCGGAGCCTGTGTAACTCTGTCTCTCAATGTTTCAAATGCTGAAATACACTCCTTACTCATCTAAAAAGTACTATCCTTTGTGAGGAGGTTTGTGAGTGGTTGGGCAATTTTTTAAAAATCAAGTATAAATCTCCTATAAAATCCTACATGCCCGAGAAATGATCTAATGCCTTTGATCGAGTCAGGAATTGGAAGATTTGCAATTTGATTGATCTTAGCTCAATCTACTTGGATACCTCGCTCAAACACAAGGTGGCCAAGTACAATGCCCTCTAGAATCAGAAAACAGCTCTTCTCCCAACTAAGGACAAGGTTCACTTCTATACATCTCTTAAGAATCTTTGACAAATTATCCAGACAAATATCAAATGTTTCCCCGAAGACTAAAAAATCATCCATAAAAACCTCATATATTCACCCACCATTTCGATAAAAATGACTAACATGCAACGCTGAAAAGTCGCAGGTGCGTTACAAAACCCAAATGGCATTCTTTGGAAAGCAAAAGTTTCAAAGGGGCAGGAGAAAGTCATTTTCTCTTGATCTTCTGGATATATTGCTACTTGATTATATCCAGAGTAACCATCTAAAAAGCAGAATAACCTATTACCAGCTAATCTCTCAAGGATTTGATTAATGAATGACAAAAGAAAATGGTCCTTCTTTGTAACTGTATTAAGCTTACGATAATCAATACAAACCCGCCACGAATTCGCAATTCGTGTGGGAATGGTTTCCCCAGATTCAGTCTTAATTATGGTGAGTCTTGCCTTTTTAGGTGAATTGGACTCACCCAAGGGCTATCAGATATGGGATAAATAATATCAGCATCTAGCCACTTGATATTTCTTTCTTAACGACCTCCTTTAAATTCGGATTTAGACATCTTTGAGCTTCTCTTGAAGGTCATTCCTCATCTTCAATATAGATGTGATGAGTACAAAAATTGGGACTAATCCCGGTAAGATCATGTAGAGTCCACCCAATTTCCTTCTTGTGATCTCGAAGAACCTTGATCAATTTGGATTCTTGTGATTCAGAAAGATGAGAGTTGATAATTACAGGATATGTTTGATCAGATTCGAGATAGACATATTTAAGATTATCAGGCAATGGTTTCAATTCTAATATAGGAGTAGAATCAATAGCAGGATTTGGGGCGGAATTTTCGATTGCGAGAAGTGAGTTAGATGAGTCATAAGATTCAGATTTAGGATTAAGTAAAGATTTTACTAATAAGGTTTCGTTGTTTTGAGGGTATGGGATATCAAAAGGTGTGCTCTCTAGTTCTAAGGAACTAATGTCATCCTCAAAAGTTGCAAAAAATTTGATTTCCTCAATCCAATTGCAATCCAATCCTCTATAAGCTCTAAATATATCTAACTTAATTGTCTTCTCCCCAAATTTCAATTCAATCTTTCCAGATTTACAATCAATGTTGGCCTTTGCAGTGGCCAAAAAGGGTCTCCCTAAGATAATTGGGGTATTTCTAATGTGTTCGGGTACTTCCATATCAAGGACAATAAAATCTACTAGGAAATAAAAATCTTGAACTCTTACAATTACATCCTCCAACATTCCTTTAGGTGACTTAATAGATCTATCGGCTAATTGTAAAGTCACATTGGTAGACTTAATGTTTTCTATGTTGAAATATTTTACCAAAGATAAAGGAATGAGGTTAATAAATGCTCCTAAATCTAAGAGGACTCTATCAAAACACTGATCCCCAATTATACAGGAAATAAATGGAGATCCTGGGCCTTTCTTTTTTAAAGGAAGTGTACTTGAAATTATAGAGCTCACATGCTCTGAAGTACCACAGTGCTTCCTTTCTTCGGCTTACGCTTAGGAGTACACAACTCCTTAAGAAATCTCGCGTAAGTCGGGATGTGTTTGATAGCATCTAGGAGTGGAATATTAATGTGTACCTGTTCAAAAATTTTAATTAAATCTTCATCTAATGTAACAGGTGGTTTTTGTTTCCTAGTCTTCTTCAAAGCTTCAGGAAATGGGACATGGATTTCTTGTTCTACTGAGGTATTTCCTTGATCTCGCGAATTAGTGGGAATTGCAGGATCGGGTTCTGCACCTCTTTCAGGTGTAGAAATAGGGGTCATTCTAGATGTACTAGGGTCTTGGGATAGGTTCCTTGGATAAACTGGATCCCTAGTGGAAGTTCCATGGCAGGTTGTAATAGAGTTAATACCCACTTGTGAAGAGGAAGCTAATGAAGAAGAAGATGCTTATTGATTTTGGAAAGATGAATTAGAAATCAAAGGTTGATTTGAAAATGATTGCTGTTGATTAAGATACTCAAAATCATGATTAGCAGAGGGTGGATTTGGATTTTGATTCAGATTTGGATTCAAGGGTAATTGATTAAGGAAATGGACATGTCCCTGATTCGGATTTTGCACTCCCGGGTGTTGTCTCTGCTGGATATTCCTAGGGTTTGGAATTGGCTGAGATGGAAGGGTCCCTAGTTGACAAGATTCAGCTAACAATGTGATTTAGCCCCTAAGATCAGCCAACTCTGCCGAACATTATTGTTGGACTTCAGCAAGAGCCTCAGCATTTTGTCGCTAGCTCTCAGTCACAGCTCGCAAAATCTAGTCAAACTGTGAATCTCTATTTGGCTCTACAGGGTTTTGCGAACCCGCGTAAAATGGCCTCGCATTAGGTTGCTGAAATGACAACGTAGGCAGGTTTTGCTTGGTATGAGTCAGATATGATGGTCTTTGTGAATGGTCAGACCAAGAGAAATTAGGGTGATTACGCCATCCAGGATTATAGGAATTAGAATATGGGTTTGATCTTGGTGCATATCCCTGAATGGCGTTCAAATCTAAAGGATAGGGCGTGTTTTCCAAAAAAACAGGAGATGGGGAAAAAGCTGGGAAAGATTGTGGGACAAAGGTCCCTCCTTGGGGGGTGTAGAAGTAGATAGAAAACCCAAGGAAGATGGATCTCTAGAATCCAGATTATTCACAAATTCCCTCCCCATGGGAATTTGCGAAATAAGTGAATGTGCAGGATTTTGCATAGCAAGTAGAGGTGTAAGAGTTTTCATAGTATTTCTAACCTCATCAAGATGCTTTGCTATGATGTCGACTTTGCCTAGTTTTTCTACAATAATTTCCAAAACCTTTGAACTGGACGGATTACCTATCTCGTGAATGCCCTTATGCGGATTTTGATGTGCTATATTCGTGCCCCCCGCAAATTGCGACATGAATGCATTATTGATTGAGTTCTTCACCATCCCTTTAAATAATTCTGAAGTGGATTCTGCGTCGCGATTGAGAAAGTTCTCTCCACAAGAGGCATCGACTAGATTGCGAATGCCTTCTTGCAATCCATAATAGAAGATATGCATTAGTTGCCAACGAGGGATGTCATGATGTGAGCATTTCCTTTGTAATTCATGAAAGCATTCCCACGCTTCATGAATTGGTTCTCCTTGATTTTGATTAAAAGTTGTGATTGCTCGCCTTAAAGCATTCGTGTGACCAATAGGAAAGAATTTCTTCAAGAATGCAGATTCGAGTTCAACCCAAGTTGAGATTGGTCTTGCAATAGTTCTATACCAATATACAGCTTTATCTTTAAGGCTAAAAGAGAACATCTTCATGAGTAGGATTTTCCCATTTTGATTTCAAGGTTCAAGAGTTTGAGATAGATTTTTAAGATCTTCAATATGTTGAAATGGATCCTCAGGTGCAAATCCATGTGGGATTAGGCTTATAATGTTTGGCTTTAATTCTGGATCATTTTCCCCAATGGGAATCCTAACATTAGGCTCTACTTGTACATTAAATGGATTATAGTAGTCTCGAAGTAGAGGCCTAGGACGAGGGATCAGTAAATCAAGAAGGTCAAAACCCACCTCAGGTTGAGGTGGAGGACGAGCTTGAAGATTTTGTAAATTATTCAAAGCTGCAGTTAAAAGATTAATTTGGTGATTTTGTTCAAGCATTCTAAGGTTCTGGTTCAGGAGCACCTCATGAATGTCAAAAGGCGGCATCTCCCCTTGACCAGAAGAAGAAGGGATCTCGGGATTCTGATTTTGCAATTGATCCATAGAAACAGATGAATCAGACGGGAATTTAATTGGTTGCTTAGTTGCAACCGGCTTAGGAGCACCTGTCAATGGAGTTACAAGAGGCGGATTCAAGGATTGCCTCCCATGCATAAAACGAAAAGAATGTGCAAAGGCACACTCACACCACCAAAAATCAGCGGCAATAAAACCCGCAAAACAGCGCGAAAAAGCAGGTTTTTCTCTTCTTTCTAAGAAAGAAGAGAGTCCTAGAATATGCAAAAATACTTTGGACGCAAACAAGTATAGTATCAGTATCAAAATACGCGTCCTAAACCCTTGTCTACGCAAGTGCGTATCCTTAAAGCTCGAAGGCCTAAGGTCTAGGATCGAGACCGCTCACTACTGGCTCTCTGGGGCTCTAGTAATGAGACATATTTGTTGATCTTCGACCAAAGCCCTAAGAGGTGCAAAGAGGAGAGATAGAAAATTTAGATACGTGTGACTCTAGTGATCGCGCTGTGTGCGCGATAGCATACAACAGACGATAGCGATAAAACCCGCATGCATTTTGCAAACAGATTTAAGTCACAATTTTTATTATCCTCTTCACTTAATCTTTTCAAAAATGTGATAGAAAGAAGTAAAGTGACCGCTTTTTAAGTATTTTCAAAGAATATGTGGTCTTGATACTAACTCCAGGACAAGGATCTACGCGGTTTTTTGCGTGTTTTCCTACTGATGCGAGAAAAATAGTAGAAACTTTTCCCGAGTCAGATCGTAAAGCTACTAGCAGGTAAATGCACTCCTAAGAGTGTATGCATATAACATGCTGCTGCTAGTCAGGAAGTATGTATTTTTGTATTATTATTATTTTTTTTACTAACTAAATGCAACAATACAACTAAGCTAGAGACTAAGAAAAGAATACTTACAATGGTAGATATATTGAAAATCAAAATAGAAAAAGAAAACCCACCTTCTTTCCTGAGAATACTCGCAAAGGTAAACCTAAAAAGAAGACAAAAAATAAAACAAAAACAAAACTAATTAGTACAAAACAACTAAAAATAGTAATAATGGCGAATAATTACAGTTACCTCCCCTGCAACGGCGCCATTAAGATGATTATTAAACAAAGTATGCAAGGGAATGTTTTGGTGAATTAAAATGATGCAAAGTATTATCTCCTCGGCAACGGCGCCATTAAAATGGTGGTTATCTTTCTCAACACAGTTAATTAAGTTAATTGTGCTTAATTATGTGCAGAAGAAAGTAACTTAGGTCAACTTGAATTTATGTCGATTAAGTAGTATAGAGTCAAGTTAACCTAACATTTTAAATTTTATTTCTTTTAACTGGTTGAGTCTAGGTCGTTCACTGGGAGGCATAACTTAATTAGAATTCACCACTAAATCGAAGATACTTATGGAAGGTATAATTAAATTTACTTTAAGAATATGAATTTTGCTTAATGATTTCAAATTAAAAGAATATGCAAAATTCCATAAGAAAACACATTTACACAAATGATCTTCTTTAACAAACAAGTAAACATGTTTATTTCTTTTTATTTACAAGAGATTAAGGCAAGAGAAAGTAGTTCTAATGAAAATATGTCTTATTACAACATTAAGCTCAAAAGGAATTAATAAAATGCAAGAAATTAAACCACTAATTTTTCTTCTTTGTCTTCAGCCTCTTTCTTTCTCCTCTTCTTCTTTTACCTTTCTCTCTCTCTTTCTCTTTTCTTTTTACTTATTTCTTAATCTTCTTCTTAATCTTTTCCTTAATCTTTCTCCAGCTCCTCTTATACAAGTCTTCTTTTCTTTCTTTTCTTTCTTTCTTACTCTACCTTTTCTCTTTAGCACTTGTGCCTGTTCAACCTTTCTTTTCTTCTTTACGAGCTCTCCCTTTCTCTTCTCCTTCTCTTCCTTTCCTTTGCTTCTTCTCCTTCTCTTCTGAACCCTTACAGATCTTCTGAACTGAACCGGTCTAACCCTTTGAACCAAAAATTAGGTTTTTGATTAGCGGCTTGGACCGGTCTGGGATATACAGCACCCTTCTCAGGGTGGGACCAAACCCTACTAGGTTCAAGCCTGGTTTTTATTTAGTTCAGTTTATTTCCGGTTCACATAGTCTCGAGCCCATCCGACTCACGGCCTCCCAGGCCCCATGCACACGCCCTCATGGGCCCACACTCGCACGCCCACAGGTGCACACACACCCGGGCACGTGCAACCACCTATAGAGTCTTCCTAGGCACTCCGTAGGTTGGATAGGGCACGTAATTGTACTACAACTTGTCTGTAACTTGTGTTGTCACCTCATTGAAAAAAAAATCAAAAGCCCCCAAAAAAAAAATCTTATTGTCTTGTGTTTGATAGCTTGGTTGATCGCTAATGCATACTTGGTAGACGTTCTTTACAACTTAGGTTGATCTTCAATTCCGAGCGGAAAATCCCAACACCCCTCCCACTAATTCCAATGCCCAACACCCTCCTCCAAAACCCTAACCACCACCCACCTTTCCCTTCCATCAGCACCACGATACTCGCTGCTCTCTCCATCATCTCCATGTGAAAAAGGTGTTATGGAAGATCTCTTCGCCGTGTTCCTGTTGTCTCCATAGCAAAGACATGTCTCTTGACATTTGGTTCTCTCTATCCTTATCATTTCTACTTTTCTTTTGCGAGAATCATTGTAGACTCTCTTTGTGCTAAATGAATACAATTTTTGTTTTCAAGATGTCTTGGGTTTTTATTAAGAACATGAGAGGCTAAATATTTTATGCGTGGGGTGAAGGGATAGGCTAGGAATCGAGCATAAATGTGAGATTAGATAGGTGCCTCCTTTGAGAGATTGTCAGGAAATCGAGTTGTCTTATACCCATAGGTTCTTATCTAGGATAGTCTAAGTTTAGGAACTATGATTCCAAGTTAAATTATACCCATAATAGGAGTGCATTGGATAGGGCAAGCCTAGAGGAAGCAACTCTCAACTTATGTCTCATCTTTTTATCTTTAAAATAACTATTCTATTACCCAAAATCCTGCATGTAGCGATTTCTCCTAGTAACATCTTCGTTTAGAGTTGTTCAAATCCCTTCTTGCCACTTCATCTTGCATCCAGATTTGTAGGTTAGGATTAGAAATTCTGTTTAGCGAGTATCAATCATTATAAAATCACAAAAATTTGTCTATTCTCTAGTGGTCAAGGAAGAAAGCACGATGCAAAATTTCAAGGCTTAACTCCTTTTATAAAAAAAAAAAGATAAAATTCACGCACTTGATTGGGATCAGACTACTTAACAGAATAGATTCCAATCTTTCCAGATTTTTAGTTATTTTTCTACAACTCTTAATCACGTGAAATTGGTTGCATATGTTTCCATGTTGGATTAGGGTAGGGGTCGAAAAGCATAATCGTCTTGTGGATTCGACTTGACTACCACTATCTGCGATCTTATAAGTCAGAAAAAATAAAGTGGCATGCTTTCTAATGACTTAAGGGAGACGAATACCACTTTGTAGGCACCTGCATGTGTGTATGACACGAGGGTACCACAGGGGTGTGTGGTCGAGATCTCATCCAAGGCTGGACTGAGTAGGCACACCCGAAGTACTTGTTCCTAGCTGAAGCATTAGCGTGGCCATAAACCATCTGTCCAACTATCACCACTAAAGATCTAAATGATCATTTGACCGAACCATGATGAATCTGAGTTGAGCTTGCTCCTCAAGATCTCAAGGCATTAGCCTAGGTAGCTCCCTCAGAGGCTCGACTCTTCTGACTGTTATCAACAATGTTCTTATTTAACAAGAATGGGTATGCCTCACTTGAGGACCACTAGTATTATCAGCCACTCTCCTAACCAAGGAGAGACTATTAGACTGTGATTCAAAAGAAGGATATGTCCCTATCACCTATTCTAGAGATGATTGATTTACATAATTTGACACTTTCAGGGGAGCGAGAGAATAGATGATAATAAGAATAATAGTAGACCAAGGGGTAACTATTAGGATGGGACAGGATAGGTGGTCAACCTATAGTGTAGATACCCATACACTACTTGCTTTCTCTTGCTTGTATACGCAGTTTTATCCCTGTCGAGCTAGTTGGCTCATCTTGTACTTGTGACCTATTTTCAAGCCAAGACAACCTAAGGCAGTGGATTTCGAATGTCTTGGGAGCAGTGTTGGTTTTTAGAGTGGGTGCATCAGTGTTTTTACAAAACACTGTGGCGCCTAAAGATGGCCATAGTAGAGTCACAACATCTAAGGAAAGGGGCAAACTGTTATGCCCTAAAATTCAAATCCAAGCTTGAATTTTGATTAAGCGTGTTGATATGAACCCGTCAACACTTGCCGGGTGCGAATCAGGTTCACGTAGCCCAAAAATGAAGAGTTTCAGGTTTTGGTCAACTCTAGTCAACCCTCGGGGAAAATTTACACGAATGGTGTCATATTTGGTATCATTAGATTCCATCTGTCACAAGCATTCCAACAAGACTTGTTTGCCAAAACCAAACATGTTTGTTGTAAAAATGGGAAGAATGTGTAATTACGAGGATGAATTAGTTAACGAATTATCCTTCCCTTGTTTTTCTTTCTTTTTCCTCATTTTCTTTCTCTCCCTCTTATAAATATCCCCCACGAAAACCTAAGAACCCAAAAGACCTAAATCTTCTAGCCATCGACCCTACCTCTATGTTTTCAATGTGAGAAAGAGAGAGGGAAGAGAAGAGAGGAAACTCTTCTTCGTCTTCTTCTTCTCTTCTTCTTCCTCTTCGTCTCTCTCTCTTCCGCACTGTGCGTGAGGAAGGCACGACCGATGACGACTAGAGGGATGCTGCTGTTGGCGGTGAGAGCCCCTGGGGTAAGGTTTTGTTCTCTCCTCATTGCTTGCATGTGGATGTTGCACTCGCATAGAAGTGAGGAGGAAGGAGGGGGATGGCCACTAGAGGCCATTAGAGGGTCGATGACAAGGAGCATCGGGGGAGACAAACCCTTCAGTGGCCGATGCTGCACCGGCAAGGTCGTGGATCATGGGAATGTTGCAACTGTTAATTCAACCTCTCATTAATAAATATTTTGATGATTTTAAAAACTAACAAAAAGGAAATAAATATGGTAAAAGCATCATTTCCATTATCAACTCTGATTGTAGGTATCAAGCAAACTCTCAAGAGTAGTCCAGAAGACAAAGAAGTATAGTCTACGTACTAGGATTTTGCACAACAATTTAAAGAGTTATAATTTTTTCCTTTACTGAGTCTAGAAGTGTTGTAAAGAGCCCCCAGCTAGATATAGGAATTCTTATCAAAGTCTCTCAATAGTTAGGCAACAACTTAGAACAAAATCTAATTTCAAATAAAAAAACACTCTTTAGTATCAGACGTCAGTTTTGGAAACTTAAGTCTTCTAATATATAGATCAGACGTCCAATATCCAAATACACAATCTTAGTAAACTCTCCTTAAGGCTTCAGACGACCCACTTTCATACCAAATGTCCCAAGTCCACACAAGACGTTTCATCACACTATTAGACGTCCAGTAATGGACCATTAGAACTAAATCAAGCCTAAATCACACTTTATTAAAATACAATCCTCTCAAATCAAATTAGGAATATTTTATTATTTTCTCCAGACATCTAGAAGCCCTTCTAGATGTCTAATAATGAAACGTTAGGGCTAATTTGACTTAAAAATCAATTTGTCAGAGTAAATCTCAATTTTGAGATTCTCTAAAAATCATCACACTTTGGTCATTATTACTCTTAGATGTCCAATAGAAGTATCAGATGCCCTATAGACATCTGATTCCTAAATACAAGAACCCTGTTTAGATGTGATCATTTCCAATTCCAGGAACCAATCCTTTCATTTTCAAACATCCAAACTTTCTCCCAGACATCTTAAAATACACATCCAAATGCCTAATCTATGTTAACAAGTACATTGTTTAGATCCAATTAATTCCAGGGAATCTGAGCTTTATTTTCAGATGTCCAAACTTTATGATTATACATCTAGAACCCCTATTTCAGACGTCCGACACTTTTTTCAATCATTTGATCCTACTGTCAGACCTAATTATTGTTTGAGCTCTTTTGGATTTTGATCAAATTTTTTGGGACTTGCCTCCAATAGCTAGGAGAAGGCTCCCAAGCCTTCTTAAAGGTTCTCTTGATGCCTATAAATAGTCCCTAAGCCCCATTAAGGCATACACACCCATTGGAGATAGATTTCGAGTTCTACATATCACTTTACTCCATACACATTTGCCCTACTACTGTGCTATCACTCTCTTTGGGTAAAACTCTGTCTCCCTTACTAGTGAGCTACAAGCAACCATCTCAGGGAGTTTTCAATTACCTATAATAGCAAGATTATCGTGTCAGGGTGCTCTATAGGTTGTGCTTAATTTCTATTTTACTTTCATATTGTTGTACTTAGGTGTCCGACCTGTTGGATCCCCGTCTCTTGGTTGTGAAGGGAGAAACCTCCATTTAAGGATCGAGGTGAGTTTTGTAATTGAGGTACACCACCCATGTTTTGAAGTGGTGTGGTTAGTGATTTGATCACCTAGTGATTGATAAATCCTAAGCTAGGTTGACTTAGGTGGTGATTTTCTCCCAGTTTGAGTTTCCACCTAAAAATAATGGTGTTCAGTTCGTGTAATTGCATTTTATTTATCTATTATTCTTCAATTTCACTATTCACCCCCCAGTGTATTTTTAGCACCCATGCATGTGCTCACAGTGAAGGTGAAGAAAGGGAAGAAGGAGATAAGGGAGAGGGGGGAACAACTGGCCTGGTGGTCACTGGAGGGGGGGAGGACATCGACGAGAATTGCGGTGGCTGCGGTAGCGGATGGCCACTAGTAAGGATGCATGCACGACTAGTGTGCATGGGTACGTAAACAATGTTGGTATGGAATGAGTGGAAGACGAAGATGTCAAGAGGAAGTAGAGGGTAGGGATTCGATTTTGAGAAAATTGTAAAACGAAAATTTAAAGTTTGTAAAATTACATTTAGGTCCCTAATGTAGCCTCTTTAATTAATTGATTAGGGAACAATCAAAGTTCGATTTCGACGAACCACATGCCATTGGAATTGTGTCAGGGCGTACTTTGACATGGTAAAATCTAATTTTTCATCAGAAGTGTTAATTTACAATTTTACCCTTTAGGTTTCTATTAATTACATTTTGACAAGTTCTTGTCTTGATTGGATATAGACACTTGAAGCAGGTCCGGAGTTCGAGAAGTCTTCGACCTATTTTCTCAAAGTCACCATGACCTCCTGGTGACCCTAGGTAAAGTACTTGTCCTCTCCTTATGGCATTCGATGTCGGGCTTAAATGATTATTTGGTAAAATATTCTATCATATCTTGCATCCTACCCATTTTCTTAGTGAGTATACGAGTCCAAACTATAATATTATATTTTATTTTGGGTGCTTGTATAACCAACAAAAATACCCATAAATGCTTGACATGGTTCTAGCTTAATAACTTCGCCAGTTATGAATTGAATAAGCGGATCTGTGACAAGAACTTATGTGCATGAAAACCTGAGTGGTGAATTTAATATCTGATTAGCTTATCAAATTGAGCAAACTTGCTCATGAAATAATTGGTTTGTGATGCTCATTAACAAACACAAACATCATGATATAAGATTACATAAAAATTAATGTGAGTTATGAAAGAAAAGAATGAGAAATAGTTGTTTTACCTTAGGAAGTAATAAATGATGAAAATGTGAATGATATTGGGTAGTGAGCTCAAAATCTGTGGTTGTTAAGTTGGAAATCGTGATGTTAATAAGTTTTAGTTGTAGTATAGTCGCGAAATCGACCTAAACAACAATTTTATAAAGGAACTTTGGTGAGTTATGGTCGATCTCAGGGAGGCGGTAATGGTAAGTTGATTCTAATTCCTACTCGCTTAAAAACGCAGTCCAGTTTCTAAAGTGTGTATATAGGATTCATCGGTCTCATTGTTAATACGAAGAGCGTGCGCATGTGTTAGAAAGATAACAAATGTAAACGCATGGGTTTCAATTTGCACAACTTCAACTATGCACAACTACCGGTAGAATTTCTGTCTATCGCCAAATCATTTACGTCATCTGGTACTGACATGATTTATTTGATTAAAAGAAAAGATGATCCACAAAAAAAGATAACAAAATTTACTTCATTGAATCACCATCATCTGTTTACAAACAAACCTAGAGGAAAGCTTGTACATGGAAAGTAAAAGCTACTAAAGTTAATAGAAAGATGGCCGGGAATGCCCTGAGAGCCCTTGGTACTGGAGGATGAGGGTGGTGAGACCAAGGGTATGATGACCTGTCTACACCACATAGAGAGCTACACACCTGGAGGTGTTTTGCTCACTCCTCTACTTAATTAGTTGAGGGGTTTTGCTCACTCCTTTGCTCTGCTGAACACACCCACAATTTGCATCCCTAACTGCCTCTGTCTAACCTCCATAGACCATGAAACTCCTTCGCGTCACCACCACTTCACTCGCCTCAATATGGTGAAGTTTCTGAATGCATTTGATTGGGCCATGAGGTCGTCTTTCTTGTTTCAGGTCCCTAATCAGAGCTCCGTCGCCGCAGTCATCTTCTTTGACCACTTCCACATCTCTCCAGTTCTCACATGCAATCGACGCAGACTGAACCCAAAAGCTCACCTGGGCCTTCAATTGACCAAGACCAGTAGCATAAGCTTAATTCTTCAAAGACCTCCATTTGCTGTAGCTACGTAATTGCACGCGAAGAAGGACTAGCATTAGTCCCACATTGGGTATCTACAACCGCAACACAGTGTATAAAACGCTATTGTGTCATGGGCTTATCGCCTCATGACACAAGGGTTAGGTCCCTCTCACCATAACCCTCTCACTCCTTGCCCACGGTCACGTGCGCGTGGGCCTGGTCCTTTATACCTGGATCCAATAACCCAATTACCCGCTCACTTGTTTACCCGGTTCTGAGAAGGAGAAAAGGAGAGACTCTAAGGAGGGTGGGGGGTGGTTGTGCACCTTGGGATGCATGCCTATGTGCTCTACATTTATCCATTCTGAGGCTCTTGTGTTGTGCTTGGTGCCCTTGTGCATGTGCTTTACTTGGGAGTACTTAAGGCGTCTGACGTTAGGGTCCGACGTCTGACGTTAGGGTCTGATGTCTGAATTGGGTACTGTTGATATAACTGAGGATTGAATATGACGTGGAATTTGAGGAATAAGTGGTTGAGACCACTATTGGAAAATTTAAGTGGCTGATTTCATTGGGACCTGCTTAAATGAGGGTTTTAATTAGTGATTTAAATCACCATTTTTAGAGTTTTTCTATTCTTTTTATCCCAACAATTTCTGAGATAAAATTTGGCTTATCATTGACTGTATTGTTGAGTGAATTACTCATTGCATATCTTTATTATTGTGTTCATTCTTATCAATTATAATCAGTGTGTGAATTCCATATTTGCTCTCTGAGAACGACCTCAGACTCATTTGTGTTTTCGAGTTTATAAATTTAAGTGTTGAAACGCTTTTGTTGACTGTACTACAACTTGTATTTCTTAAAACTTGACAAAAGTGACGCAACATTTTCACGCTGTTGCTGAAAAGCAACGCGCAATTCACCACTAATCATTCTTGATTGATTAAACTGATTTCTAACTTGCCCTATCTATTTTGCTGTGTTTTGCGAGGTACATCACGAAAAGATCTTCTTCACAATCAACCACTTCAGGGTCAAGTAAAATTTCTCTTCTTCCCTAATCATCTCTTCATCTTGGGAAAGAGAAAAATGAAACAAAATAAAATTAGGATCTACTTGCCATATTTTCTTAGTAAGATCATTTAAAGGCAATGTATTTCCTGATTTGCAAATTTAATATCTGATTGAAGTTGAGACGATTTTGATTAGAGATCCCCATCCTGATTTCCTGTACCTATTAGGTACTTGTGCTAAATTTTCTCGACATCTGGGACTATTCACATTCTTGTTTAAGTCCAAGGTGTCATATTTGAGATCAAATTGGACTTGAAAATAAAGCCAATTAGGGTTTCCACATTAGGGTTTTGAAGTGTTACTACACACTTGCATGTAATAAAGAAAACTAATCTTCCCGCATTTGTGTGCCACCCAAGCCATTGATTGAACTGATCTATTCAAGTAAATCCTAAAATCAAGGCTCTAAATTCACTTGAACTTTAAAAGTTGGGACCTAATAACCTGAGAATCAATTCAGGGTGATTTGGGTCTTGACCCAAACTTCATCCTCAACCTTAGGGCAGGTCAGGTGAAGTCGGTTCACCCTGTGGACCAACCAACCTTCAAATTAGGTCACAATTTGAATCAACTTCTAAATCAAGTGAAATTCAAGGCACAAATTAGGGCTAAAATTGGTAGACTTAGGTCTCAATTCATACATTCCTGTCTACTTGGAACCTCAATGACAAGGAGGGTCGAGTGTGGGAAACCCTGTAACCCGTGGGGATGCTGTACCATGTAGGGGTCTTTGCGGGACTCTCCCTTCCTTGCTGCCCAAGTAATTCTCGGGTGTGTGGATTTCTAATTCAGAGGTATCATCCACCTCAAAATAGCCTTAATCATCCAAAATTTTTGGGTGCCTTGATTGGGTTGAATACACATCCAGTCTTTCATCTATTCTATAGTATGCATACAAATGAAAGGTCCCTATATCTAACCTAGAGGCCTCTATTAGAGTTGATCTTCTGGGGAAGTCTGATCTAATCTAATTAATTCAATTTGGACCTGAATTTGATTCTACATCCTAATCGACCACTTGATTTGAAAATGCAACCTACCAATTTAGATAAAATGTTCAGAAAAACTGAATTCCGTATGAGCATGAAAGAGAAAATGATAGAGGCTGCTCTTAGACATCATTATGAGTATTACAAAACCTCAAATCTATCTAGGAGCATTCAGGTTAATGTACCAGAAACAACCCTCACTATGAACCATGCCGAAATGATGTTTACACAAATGATACATGATTCAACCAGGGATGATCTTTTATCAGAATATAGTGACTTGTGGATACTATATAATACTGAGTATATACAATGTCCGACAAATCCACTACTCTGGGAAATAACCAGGGTCTCATTGAGAAACATGGGAATATGCTAAATACGTTACAACAAGCCATTGATAAAAAATAACTACATCAAAATACAGAAATTGATAAGACATCTTGGAGCAATGTTGAGGATCAATGTGATTGCCCAGAGCCCAAGTTTGAAAATGAAGGTTGTTGTCAACCCCCAAACCAAATAGAACCAGATTTGAACTTTGTGCAGAAGGACATACCTGATGAAAATGTGGGTTAGGTGGATCCAGTTGTAGGTGTTCCTGATTATGAACCAACCATAGGTACCCATGAAGCTGGTCCATCATACCTAGTGATGAGAACCTCATCATGAGTCATAACTAGCTCATTTTGACCTAATACAAAGGATAAAAGCTCCTACATAACTCAAGGAAAGGCTTAACTCAGAGAATTCTGAGTTTAAGGAGAAAACAAGTCATAAGGGGTAAAAATGCAATTTTACCAGTATAATCTGCATACAGGGTAATTTAGGGTCCAAACATAGGTCAAACAAACCGAATAAGAAGGAAAGTGGGATGATCTGATAAGGGCTACAGCAATTCCAAGGAACTAAATGATAATCTGTAACCTTAAAATAAATCCACTTCAATTCACGAGGTTCGAGGCAAAGTAAAAATAGAATAAACCCTCTAAAATTCATATAAAAATAATATCTAGGGTTTAGAACCTTCAATTTGGCCTTCGGAACCCATTTTGAACTACATTGAGAACCATGCCCAATTAATAACTTAATTTGGGTTTTTGCGTAAATTGATCGGTCAAACAAGGTTTTATCTAGAAATAAAATTCACCATCAAAATCCTTAGGTCCTAATTAGTCACGTATAAAAACTTGAGCCTAAGAAGAAACCTTCTTGACCAACTTTACATTTTGGTCCTCATCTATTTACTTTTTGGCCCTCAACTTTTGAACCCTCGCATTTTGGCCCCTAACTCTTCTTCGTTCTTTACATTCAGGTCCTCCCTGCAAAACCTGCCAGCACCACGCTCCAGCGACCTTGTGCGGAGCATGGCGCCGCGCAAGGTAAGGGGGAGGGCCTGCTAGGTCAAATGGGGGTGCCCTGCGTCGTCAGCCGTCGCAGGAACACCCCCCTGGTCGCTGCAACCCACCATACCGGCCGTGCGAACGCACGGACGGTATGGGTCTCCTTCCTCCGGCGTCCTCCGGCGAGGGAGACACGTCATCTCCCTCCGCCCTCATCTCTGATTCCGCCCCTATAAATACCCCCGTCGCTCCGCCGTTCTTGTCAGCTCGGTCCTGACGGAGAAACACCCTCTTTTCACTCTCTTCCCACTCCGACAGGAAGCCCTCCAGCTCCGGCGGTTTTTCCCTCCTCCTCCTCGTCGTTCTGCCGCACTACCAGCAGCAGAGCGGCCTTCCCCTACTCTTCCCGCGCCACGCCGCACCCAGCTGGCGCCTCTCCGGCCCTCTCCTCGCCGCCGCCCCTTCCCCTGGGCATCTTCTTCTCCGGCGACAGTCGATACGACTGTCGCCCTGCTCCTCCCCCTTCGTCCCTGCAAGTAAGTTAGAACTACTTCTCTTCCTCCCCTCTTCCTTTTTCTCACTTTACATCTTTACTGTTGCCCCGATCCGACCAATCGCCCTCACCTTCTCCACCTCCGGCCCCTGCTCCGGCGACCCGCTCCCATCACTCCAGCAACCCACACGGCTCGCCGACCACCGCAGAACCTCCGCCTCCTCACCCTGATCAACCTCTGCCCTTCCACTTCCCCCAAATCACCCTCTGCAACTCCACCGAACAAACCCATCTCCCAACCTGCAGTTTGACCTAGGGCGGCCCTTAGGCTCCGCCCCACCGCCTGCACACCCCCCGACCACCTTCGCCGTGCCACGGCGAAGGTCCGCGTTTCTGATTGGGCCGAGAGGCCGTTTCTCTGTGGGTAGGTACCTGCGCTCGCCGCCGCCATTGTTGAAGCGAAGCAGCTTCTTCACCTGCTGCCCCAGGTGCGCCACGCCCAGGTCACGCTCCCAGGCAGTGCGAGGCGTCTTCGCGAAGTGCCAGGCTGCAGTTAAGGCGAAGCTCTCGCGCGAAGCCCCCGCGCTTCGCCTCGACCGCCGCTGCTTCCTCCGCGCAGGCATCCAAATTGGGGTGGGACATTTAGTCCCACCTCGGAAAGCCACTGAGGCGAACGGGCGCTTAAAGGCAAAAAGTGCCTTAAGCTGTTCGCCTCAGTTCATGGGGTGAGGTCCCCTTCACCCGCCCGACCACCCGGCCTCGTCCGCACGCACGCCTCGCGGACCTGGCCCGACCCGACTAAGCCCGACCTGCACTCCTCGCCCACCACGCACGCCGGTGGGCCTGGACCCGGGCATGACCCGCGTACCCGACTACCCGGTTGCTGTGGGAGAGCTTTCCTAAGAGCAGCTTCTGTGACAGAGAAACGCCGGGGGGGGAAGGGTAGAGTAGGTTTTGCCGTCTCTGATTAGAACTTTGAGTGTGTAGGCACAGGTGAAGGGACTGCGGAAGGGCTGAAGAGAAGAAGAAGAAGACTGAAGGAAGAAGAGCAGCCAGGTCGAAGCAAAGAGGAAGGAAAAAGCAAAGAAGAAGAAGACAAGCGAGGCAGAGAAGAAGGCTGACGAAGATCGAAGGAAGGAGCACCGAGCGGCACTGTAGCAGCGGCGACTTAAGTCGTCTGAGTGGAAAATCAGAAGACGCTCTGAAGGCAGAAAAGAAAGAAGAAGAACATCACCACTGCTGCAGATAAAGAAGACAGAAAGAAAAAGAAGAAAGAAGGAGAGACGACGTCCTGACAGCAAAAGCAGAAGAAGAGCACGAGAAGAAGATCAGAAGAAAGAAGTAAAAAGAAGATCTGAAGAACAGAAGGCAGAAGAAGAAGACCACAAGGAGATAAACAAAGAAGAAGAAACCAAAAGCCAAAGAGGAAGAAAGAAGAGAAGAAGAAGCCAAATTCTCATCTCTCTCTCTCTCTCTCTCTCTATTTTTGTAATAAGAATTTGTACCCCTAGAATACAACTTGCTCCCTGAGTTCGACCTCGGGAGAACTTTATTTTCCGAGTAATAAATATTAGTGAATGATGGCAATAACTGGCTATACTACAACGCTATAACAAAACCTAGTTGTCGCCACGTCATTCCACCTAGATTTCCCAAACACCTGTGAAGAATTAGACTCAGAACTTTTCGATGATGTAATTCCCACATCTTATCCTGTTAAAATAATCCTCAAGAGTGATTCTGACATCCCAATGGAGTCAAGTCCAAAATCTAGTGACCCAATTCCTACCTCTGACCTAGTATCTAGATCTGAGACTATTTAGGATGATCATGAGGCCTAATGTGATGAGAATCAGATTTTAGATCTAAATTATGATTTCAGGCCTGTATTTGATGATTATACCTCTCCAGACTCCTCAGAGGAATGAATTGATTTTTCGGAAGTCACACCGATTTACGATATAGAAATAGAGGAGTTGGAAGAGTTGGGATTTGATTGGATCTACCCTAAGTGCCTAAAATCCAAGCCTATGCAAAATAAGGACACCCCTTCGAGCTTGAAATTTTAGGCTAGGTTAGACCAAAGTCAGGTGTTGGAACCTTGTTCCACATCTTGTTTTGGTGTTAACAAAATTATTATAGATTAATGTTTGCAATTGAGTGTTTTTCAGATTTAGGTGCATATCAAGGCAAACATTGAACTATGGCAAGGGGGCGCATAATGACAAGGAGGAAAGATATCGAGGAGGAGAAGTTCATCTTCGATCTTTAGTTTTTTAGATTAGGATTTTATTTCTTAGATTGTATGTCTCTTAACAAAGAATATAACTTAGATCGTAAAATTAATTAGAGATAAATTAGGATAAACATTATGATTTTTTTCAAAGAATGTACTTAATTGTTAATCTTTGTAAAATAAGGTACTTGAAAGCAAGTACCAATACTGTTCCTAAGTACAAGTACATACAAGGCACAGGTTTAAGCCTTTGTCTCAAACTATGAACAACAAGTACCAGTACTAATCAAGAGTACCAGTACCTGATGGTCATAGTTTGAAGACTCAGTTTGGGTCTAGACCCTACAAGTACCGATATCCATGGTGAGTACCGGTACTAGTAAGTCACAGTGCCTAGTGAGTTTCGAACGTGAGAATCATAAGTACTGGTACCCTTGATGAGTACTAGTACCAGGACTCTTGTCGTGCTGGTTGATGGACAATAGTGAGAAACTAATACCGGTACTCATACTTTAGTACCAATACCAGTTAGCTGTTGGCTAAAAACTGAACAGCTATAAAATTAATTTTGAGAAGATGAACATTGGGACTTAAACCCCAATGTCCAGTAGACATATTACTAAAGTCCTAACTCTATAAAAAGACCCTAGGACTCTTAGTTTGCACACAAGAAAGAGAAGGAAAAATATAAGAGCTATATTTTATATTTCCACCATATTTTAAAGAGAAGAAATTGTTTGCTGCTCTCAATCTCTCTAAGATTTGCAAACACATCGACATGCTTTTCTTACGTAATTACAGAGAATTCACATCCTTCCTAGGTTCTCCAATTAGTATTCAATTTATATTATTGTTAAGAGGCTTAGGTATTCTTGTTGTAAGGTTTCTTTTTCTTACACCAGTTCTTATTTGTAATTGAGCTTGTTGCTCGTTGGGTTGTAATAAACCCTTTGTTGTACTTGGGTTGAGGTGTAACGACCCGATTCCCGAATCCCTATGAGACGAGAATCGGACTGACTCGACTAATCCCAAGACCTAGTCGTCCAACGAGAAAGTAACCAAAAGAGCAGTAAAATGAACCACATTCAGCATGAATATAACTAGCAGTAAGAAAAGGAAATACTACATTATACACCACCATAACAGAAGGGAAATAAACATGTACATAACATAAAGTTTACCATAAAGAAGTACAGGGGTAAACAAGAAAACTACTCACTATAGTGGAAGAAAAGTACAGAAGGTACTACAGGTAACTCTACTGGACCCTACTAGGCCCAGCATCCTCTGCAGCCGCTGACCCTGGCTGCTCAACACCTGGTCCTGAAAAGTAACGAGGGTAACACGTCAGCGAAAAGCATAGTAGAGTGGCAACTAAAAGCTAAGGAAGCAGTAGAGTGTACAGTAGTTGTTATATTTTTATTTTCTTTATTTACGTCTTTCTATTATTTCACGGTTGATTTATTTCTCAGATCCTCCACTTGATCTCGAATGTTCCTCGTGGGAACGATCTTGATTGCAGTCTTTTCCGAAAAGTAGAAGTAACACGTGGTGCTCTCCTGGCCGGGAGAGTCCCCTGTGGTGGTCCTACCCTCAGTCAACTACCCCAAGGTCATTGACAGACGTAACGATGACTACGGCACGCGCGATAAGCGCACAGGTAGCTACCCCGTACTGGCACGCGGTCAGTCATTTCCGTTAACGGGTGCGCTCAAAACACAGCACGGAACCAGTATAGGGCAGAGCCCTCTCAGTAACAGGGGTCCAACCCCTCCACAGTCCGTACACCCTCGCCTGACTACCCTGGCTTGCCCAGTGGGCCTAACAAGTCAGTGTAGGAGGCTAGCATAACCCCGGGGCCCGTGGGGTAGCTAGTGCTCTCCCTACACTAGTAGCTCTCCTCGGTACTGCGTACGCGAGGGCCAGCAAGTTGGTGTACAGTGGCCAAACCCACCCTGGTCTCAACTCGAGGGCGGCAAGCTCCCCTCTACACTAAGAGGTAAGGTGTGCTCTCTTTGGTACCACGTACCCAAGAGACAGCACACTTCCCTGTTTCACTTTCCCAGTTCCATTCTATTCTCTTTCCAGGAGTTCTACTCCAAATTCCCCGTAGGGTTCATGTTCTTTTCGTTTGGCCATTTAGGTTTCACCGTTCTAGTTTTACGTTCATACAACCCATGTTCTCAATCATATTTATTCATTCATAACAGGCAGCTGTTAATCAATTTACAGGCAGCTATTATTTCCTTTCTACTTTCCAAGACTGCAATATTTATATATTTCACTAGTTTTCCAGTCCTAGGATTCATGTCGAACCCTAGGATCTATCATTCAATCTAGTTTTCCAGTCCTAGGATTTATGCAATACCCTAGGATTTATCATTCAATCTAGTTTCTCAGTCCTAAGGTTCATGCAATGCCCTAGACTCTATTAATTGTTCCACAATTGTAACAAATTTTGTTAAATAAATTAAAAGCCACTCTACCAGCGAAACCGAGAGTACTAGGGGCGTGGTCAGCAATCCCGCGCGCCTCCGCAACCCCCAAGACTGCAACGGAACGGGGTCCTAACACAAGAATCAATCACAAGGAGTTTCTCAGAATGGTATACAATTACTGTAAACGGGTAGAGGAATTTATTCTGGAAAGAACGCAACCCGAAACGCGGAAAATGGACTTCGAACGGGCCCTAAACGGGTCAAAAATGACGAAACTGTCCAAAATCAGACGTCTGGAAGAGGTTCCAGACGTCTTAAAAGGTTGATCGATCGTACCTCAGTTCTGCGCAATCCTTCAGACATCCAGAAGCCCGCTGGAACGTCTGACCATGGTTCCCAGACGTCCGATTGTCACCCTAGACGTCTAGAAGTCCTCCTCGTCATCTGGCACTGCGGCCAGACGTCTGATCCGCGTGGGATGGCGAGCCCTCGCGCCCTCCCGAGCAGAACCTGCGCACACAAACACCGACTCTCAGCACGACGAAAAGCAGAAGAAGTCGCGGCGGACGGCTGCATGGCCGTACATGCGCAGAAAGGAGAAGATATGAAATATCTTACCTGTCAGACGTCTGGATAGTCCTTCAGACGTCTTCGACGTCGTCTGGACATAAGTCCAGACGTCTGATTCTGGAAAATTTTCTAGAACCAGAGCCCGATTCGCTCTCAGCCCGCGACGCATGGCCGTGCCGCGCCCCGTCCGCCTGTTGTCCGAGCTACAGCAGCCCCTCCGCGATACCCCACGCCTGCCGCTCCCCCGCCCGCCGGCTCTAGCTGCCCCGACAAGCTCGCACCTCCGCGGTCGAGCTTCTTCTTCCTCTCGCAACACTCCCTCCCACACGCCCGCTGCAGCCGCTGCTGCGCCCTCGCTCACTCGCTCACAGGGAGGAGAAGGGAAGATGGTGGAGTGGGGGTAAGGGAGAGGGGAGCGTTCTTATAGGGCAGCTGCGGGAAGAGAGAGAAGGAAAGCGGCGCCTGCAGGGAGAGAAAACGAAGGCTGCGGGTTCAGTCTGCGCGTGCAGGCGCGCAGACGCGAACCCGTACGTCGAAAAAATTTATTATCAGATGTCTGGGACACTTCCCAGACGTCTTAAACTGCTTTTGACGCCCACGATCGTAACATGAGGTAACCTGTTAATTACCTCAGTTAGTAAAGTGATTCCCTTGGGGTTGAGGGAATCAGGTTAAAAATCCTAAGCTGGGAGGCTTAGGTAGTAGAGTACCCAAGTAAGTGGGAAACCACAATATATTTTGTGTCCTTTGTAGTTTGAATCTTTGTGCAAATATTTCTTGTTATTACTAATATCCACTTGAGTGTTTGTGTGAGCATAGCCATCTATACTAGATGTGAAGTTTCCATCATCAGGTTGACAATTCCATTCATCATGATTTATTCAGTGGTGGAAATTTCGATCTTGAATCAGGTTCAGAAACTAATTATTGCAAATTCTCTGATGATTTCGAATCATACTCTGATTTCGGAGAACCATTATTTCCAAATGATTACAAGCCAATTTACAACCTTAGTATCCATGACTTATTCTTTGATTCTAACTCTAAGGTCCTTAATCCTGAAGTCATTAATTCAAAATCATGTTCCATTGAACTGAAATCATTCTGTTATGATCTATAAGAATAAAAAACACTAAGTGTCGAGAGTGTCACAATCTAGAGTTCGAATCTTTTATTGTCTTAGATTTCCATGATCCTATAAGCACTCTGATGGGAATACCATCATAGGCTCTAACTGGCCACTTTTAATTTGGAATAAAAGATAAAACTCCTACATATCCATCTGAGGTTTATAACACCACTTTAGGCCATTTTGAGAAGAGAATAGAGAACTAGGGTTAATTTTGTAATTTTAACAGTATATAATGAACATAGAATAACCAAGAGGTTCGCTAAAGGTTAATTTAAGGTCAAATGTTCATTAAAATCTAATAAGTGGGTTAATGCAGACAGAAATGGGTTTTCACGTATTTTGAGAACTAATATAGCATCCAAAATCCTAATTTCAGACCCGCTTAAATTACTGAGGTTATGGTTAGGATAAAATTCATCTAAACATTCAAAAAATCATATAAAAATATTACATAAGATTTGGTAACCTTGATTTGACCATCTGAACCTATTTTGGCCTTAAATAAAGTCACAGACACAGTTTTGCCCTAATTTGGGTTTTTCCACAAATTTTCCAGTAAAACTTGGTCAAAACCAAAATTTGACTTCATCATCAGATTCCTTATGTTCAAATTAGATTTGTACTAAAATTTGGGCCCAATCAGAGTCCATCTTGACCTAGTTTGCATTTTAGTTCAATCTAACTCTTTCTCTTTCAGTCATGCCCCTAACATTTGAAATCCTTGCAAATACCCCCCTAAGTTCTTCATATTCTTTGCAGTTGGGTCCCTACTGACATGGCAGGTGTGAACCCATGAACTTGAGCTTCCAATCAAGGATTCCTCCCTGATTGCTTGGTCAATCCCTTCCAAAATTTGAAGGGATGATCCTGAGGACATCGCCGAACGCCTAAACCTAAAATTTGATTCCGAATCCTTCCATGTTGCTTGTGCGAACCCTTGGATTTCAAGAATCCTCCTCCTAAAAATATGAGCTTCTCAAGCTTGTTTCCAAGCTTGAAAGCTCGCCTAAAGCTCTATAAAAACCAAATCGCTCCAAATTTAAGGTAGGAATGCACCTTAAGCCGAGATTCTCGGAGAGATTTCTCTCTCACATCAAGACCAAATCCCTCCAAATTTAGAGGGATTGATCTTGAGAGATTTCCCAATCCTTTGGACGAGATCTGGGATCCTCAATGATGTCCTAGATCTCAGGCAAGCTATCGAATTTGGAGGTGTGTTTCTCCAAGAACCACGGCCAAATTAGGCCACTTTCCTCATTTAGAGCTCATTCTAGAGCTCTGTAAAGAGCCCTCGACCCCTGATCGTCCTTAACTCAGTTAAAGGCCAAAAAGCTTCTTCTTCTTCTTCCTCGGCCACCTCCCACTACAGCTCCAGCAACCCTCCTTGATTTCTTTCTCAGACCGACCAACGGCTAAATTGGTTGGTCTCTCATCTTCCTCAGCTTCCTCCGCTGCTTGCCAATGAAAGTAGGAGCTGCCTTGACCTTTCTTCTTCGCCGTCCACCCCACCGGAGGCACTCATCCTCTCCAACTTCGACTAGTCACCACCGGACGACTCAAAACCCCTCTCTATCCTTAAACCTCGTCTCTCTCTTCCTCTCTCTCTCTCTACTTCATTTTTAATAGCTTGAATTTCACTTTCGCCCGTCGCTTTACCCTCAACACCATTGTCTTCCTCATGGTCGACACGAGCTCCGGTGAGCTCACGTTGTCGCTACACTCGACCAACCACAAAACCACCACCACCACGACCTTCCCCTTACTTGCGCGAGCAACACCCCTCAACTAATTGAGAGGTTTGCTCACTCCTCTGCACTGCTGAACACACCCACAATTTGCATCCATAAACGCTTTCATCTAACCTCCATAGACCACCGAACTCCTTCGTGTCACCACCACTGCACTGGCCTCGATACGGCGAAGCTTCTGAATGCATTTGATTGGACCACGAGGTTGTCTTTCTTGTTTCAGGTCCCTAATCGAAGCTCCGCCGCCGTAGCCATCTTCTCCGACCATGTCTGCAACTCTCCAGTTCTCACTTGACTTACTACCACCTAAAATCGACACAGACTGAACCCAAAAGCCCACCTGGGGCTTCAATTGACCAAGACTAGCAACATAAGCTTAATTCTTTGAAGACCTCCATCTGTTGCAGCTGTGTAATTGCACATGAAGAAGGACTGGCATTAGCCCCACATCGAGTATCTACAACCGCAACATAACATAAAAACGCTATTGTGTCATGGGCTTATCGCCTCATGACAAAGGGGTAAGGTCCCTCTCACCTTAACCCTCTGACTCCTCGTCCATGATCATGTGTGCATGGGCCTAGTCCTCTATACCCAGATCCGATAACCTAATTACCTGCTCACCTGTTTACCTGATTCTGAGAAGGAGAAAAGGAGAGATTCTAAGGAGGGTGGGGGTGGTTGTGCACCTCAGGATGCGTGCCTATGTGCTCTACACTTAGCCATTCTGAGGCTCTTGTGCTGTGCCTAGCACCCTTGTGCTTGTGCTTTACTTGGGAGTACTTAAGGCGTCTAACCTTAGGGTCCGACGTCTAATTTGGGTACTGTTGATATATTTGAGGCTTGAATCAGATGCTTATCTGACGTGGAATTTGAGGAATAAGTGCTTGAGACCACTATTGAGTGGCTGATTTCATTGGGATGTGCTTAAATGAGGGATTTAATTGGTGATTTAAACCACTATTTTTAGAGTTTTTCTATTCTTTTTATCCTAGCAATTTCTGAGATACAATTTGGCTTATCATTAAATATATTGTTGAGTGAATTACTCATTGCATATCTTTATTATTGTGCTCATTCTTATTAATTATAATTGTGTGTGAATTCCATATTTGCTTCCTACGAACAACCTCGGACTTATTTTTGTTTTTGAGTTTATAAATTTAATTGTTGAAATGCTTTTGTTGACTGTACTACAATGCGTATTTCTTAAAATTCGACGAAAGCGACGCAACAGTGGGCAGCCAAAGGGTAGGGCTTTTTATAGAAGATGGGGACTTCTTTGAAGTGGCATTAGGAAACCTCTAGAGGAAGGCCTTAGGAATCATCTTGGGAGGGAAGAAGTGGTCTTCAAGATCCACTTTTTATGGGGAGAAGTTGGGTGTGCATGGACTAAGTGGGATGGCGCTTAGGTTAGTGTTAGCGCCTCCTAAGAGTGGTTGTGGGTCGCCACTTTGGAGGGGGAAGGGAAGAAGCGGCGTGGACTTGGTTGGGATGGGTTCAAACTCTAGAGTGGACAGCTAAATAGGTCCTAGGTTAGGTTTAATAGGTCTAGGCAATAGGTTTAAGTTCAGCTCCTAAAATAGGTTCACTTAACCTATTACTAATGTGGTAGGTTCAATTAAACTTATCACAAGTTTAATTGAATCATTGTGTGTGAAATTGGGATAAGGAATTCCCAATTAGGTTGTAGGTGAGTCAATTGGATTATGACTGAGTCCAATTGAACTTGCATGGGTTAAATTGATCCAATTGGGTTCCATAAATCCAATTAGACAAAAGGGCTAACCCAATTGACTTGTATTGAGTCAATTAGGTGTAGTGTGAACCTAATCAGGTTCTTAGGTAGGGTTAGTGGTAGTGTTTTAGGCTTAGGAGGTCTCTAGATAGGTTTCCTAGGGCGTGTGGTATGATTCATAGGCCATAGGAAGCTAAATATGGCTTGTGATTTTAAAACAGGAACCAGGGAGGACCTCCAAATGTCCAGAAGCTTGGTCAATTGACTTATACTTCAAAGCTGGACATCTGAGGGATAGGTTGGTCGTCCAATTCTGTATCAATATTGGCGTTGGGTTTTGGCTGGGGTTTTTGTAGAGGTTAGTTGTCCAAACCACTGTCTGGACGTCCAGAAATGTGCTGGAAAGTGTATTTAAGGTTTCTAATGAACGAGATTTTATTCATGAAAAGATTTAGTTAAAAACCTATTATTGTAGTTGTGTAAAAATCCGTCAATCAGATAATTTTACCGAAACTCAAAGTGAGTCTTGGGTCGAACACAAGGAGGCTACATCGATTCTAAATTCACAATTATTTTTTTTTGTAATTTTTTATAAAGGAAACATTCACAATGGCTATAAATAGTTAATCTACTTACAATATAAATAAGAGAGAAAAAGAGAGAGAGAGAGAAAAAAAAACAACAATTTTATAACAGGATAATGTCATTACAACTAATTTCTACAACTAGAAAGCTAAAAAACTATTTTAGAAAGTAATAAAAAGATAAAGGGATGAGAAATTATCCTCTTTGATGATTGCTTGGAGGATGAGCCGGATGAATGACGCCTAGAGGAAGGAGAGTGAAGAAAAAAGACGAATGATAAACGCTAGTTTATCATCATTCTTATGCATTAAAACAAATCTAGCTCTTAAGAATTTAACTCTGCAAATGGGTTTTTGGGTTGCATTTTAGGCATAAATTAGGTTAGGCATGCATTTTACTTTTTATTGTGTTTTTGATGTGTTTTTGTGAATGTTAGGGATAAACAGATTGTAAAATCCCTAGAACCCTAGCACTTAGGAAGGTAATTAGTGGAGAAGCTCAAACCAACTGCAACTCAGCTTGATCCAGCTTACCATAGTTGGAATCCAGCTCATTTGAACTAGGGTTAGCTCATCCTAGCTCCATTCAGCTCATCTCAGCTGAATGGCAGCTCAAGAGAGCTCATCTTAGCTCACCTTAGCTCAAGTAAGCTCAGATCCAGCTCAACTTAGCTGAGTCTAGCTCATCCTATTAGTTCACTGAGAGCTCTAGCTAGCTTAACTGAGTTTAATGGAGTTCACCTCAGCTCAGGACCAACTGCATCCAACTCCACTCAACTCTAGCCAGTTGAAGATGATTTCGTCTTAGCTCAGGAAGCTCAAGTCCAGCTCACGGGGACTCATCTTAGCTCAATTTAGTTGAGCTAAGCTACCTTAGCTACTCCAACTAGCTAGGTATCCCTGGGAGCATCAGACCCAGCTCACCTCAGCTCTTTTCAGCAGAAGCCAGCTTGCTTTAGCTTGGCTTAGCAGCTAGCAAAGAATTAGCAAGCTAAGCCAGCTAAAGTAGCTCCATGCCACCCTCTTCAATAGCTGTTAGCTCCAGTTCAGCTCCAGACTTCTCCTGTCTAGCTCCTCTCCTCAAACCCTAGCTCCAATTGCCTCCTCCTCTACTCCCTACTAGCTAAGCTCAACTAAGCTCCAACTCCCTTGGCAATCCAATACCCTAAAACCCTACCTGACTAGCTCCACCAACTAAACCCTACCTAAGCCCACCTAAGCTAGCTCCACCCTACTCCAAGTTGGCGCCACCACCTAGCCACCCTTTCACCCCTCAACCACCACCAAGAGACACCAATTTTGGTGCCAACTAACCCTTCTAGAACCCCCTCTTTTTGGCACCAAAATGACCTCCCATCTACACCCTACACCTACCCCCTCCAAGCCACATCCACCATCCACATACCCCCCTTTTAGAACCCTACCTTGGCACCACATAATCACCCTTCTAGAAGCCCATTTTTGGCCCTAGGATCTACTAACTACCCTTAAATCCCATCCTATCATCCATTCCAAGAGCCACCTATACCCCCCATCCTACTCTATAAAAGGACCCTTAACCACCACCATTTTCTCCATCCTCCATTAGTGTTAACTCTACCCTATATCCACCTACAATTCACGACTAAGAAGAAGGAGGAGAGAAGAAGATTAAGGGGGCATCCTACCCGCCCCCTTGGGGCCTTCTTCCCCTTCTCTCTTCTTCCTTGTGCCATGCCAAGGAGGAGACTCTCTTCATTCAAGGAGGACGGCCAGGCATTGGAGGAGATTCTAAGGTGGTGCACACCCACCCTTGGAGGAAAGAATTGAGGTGGAGAGCATCCACCTTGGAGGAGCCATTCAAGGAAGGAGAAGGAGACCTTCTTTTCAAACCAAGGAGCAGCTAGGCTTGGAGCAAGAAGACTCCCTTCTTCACTAGATTTTGTAAGAGGATTTGTGTTTTTATTGCTTTTATATTTTTCATTTCAAGTAGAAGCATTCCTCTGCATGTTTTTGTAAAACACAAATTCTATTAAGTCAATTTGCCTTCTTTTCATTTTTGTTGCAATTGTTTTCTTTGTTTCTAGCACTCTTCACTCCCTCTCCCTAATTACTCTAGGCCTCCACGTGCCTAGGGTGAGCTTAGGAAGAGAAATTAATTATCACTTAGGTTTTAGCTTAGTGATTGTAGGTGTTAGTTGCTTTCCTGCCAACAACTCGCATATTCGCTGTTATTTCAAAACTATAAAAATTATAAATTTGAAAAGGCAAAAAAGAAAGTTGATTTCCATTTCCAAGCAAGAGACGTATTTTTGCAAACATTTGGCCTCCTTGGACAACCCTAGATACTTCCCTATCTAGGTTTTATAAATTTAAGAGTTGATCGATTTTACGCGTTACAACAACGTATTTTACAGACTGCGTAAAAGCCGCATCAACCAAGGGTGAATCGGGAAGAACCAGGGATGAGGCAAGGTGTCGATGTCGTGGGATCTGCTTCTGAAACGAGGGTGAGAGGATGGTTGGCGAGAGCTCTGCAAAGGGGGTGAGAAGTGGAAAATTTTGATTTTTAACTATAACGGAGCTTCCCGTAGCTTGGGAGCACTAGAGCGAGCTTAGAACTTGAGTTTTTAGCTCTTAGAGAAGGAGAGAGATGAAGGAAGGGATGAAGAAAAAGGTGGGATGTAGGGTCCTATTTATAGTTGAGTACATATGGGCAAAAGGGGCACTTCACATTTTGAAAATTAAATAAAACTCTTTAGTGACACACGCATATGTTGCTAAAGGTAAACATCAGTGAAGATGCACCTCTGATCTCCGCCACTCGCCGCTGATCGAACGTCCCACGTTGCGCCATGTCGTTGCCTCTTCTACTTCAAGCATTAAGCGATTTGGTGCAATCTCGACCGTCTGATCAAGATTAGACGGCCAAGATCGCATTGCTGTCGCTTCCTCTTTGCGCGTTAAAAGGCAACGTAGCCTCTCTTCTCCCCATTCGATCAAGCATCAATGGCTGAAAACGCACGCTCGCATGCCTTTACAACTCGCGCCTCCCGCGTGTGTGATTAGGCGTAGGATCGGAAGCCCAATCACGTGTCCATCCGATTTGTTGATCAAAGCCGTTGGATCTTGATTAGACGGTCGAATTTCGCTCTCACATGTGAGGAGAAAGTGCGGAGTGGAGGCTCGATCGCGTGACCTCCATTGGCGAAGCACCTTACCTACTGCGCTACGTGCACTCTTGTGACAAAATTTGAACTGATGGCCCAGGTGCTCTCGTTGTTGGGTGAAGATCCAATGGCTGAGATTTCATGGGTCTTTTTCTTCAGAGATGTGAAGCGTGGTCTTGAGTGAATCTCAGTCGTTAAATCGTGGATCTGATGACTGATATTAAATGATCAAATGAAGGAGAGGTGTTGCGGATGCTCTTGGGATGATTTGGGCAGCTGGATGGCGCCACATAGTGTAACGAGCGCGTGCCCCAGACGCCTCTTAAGACGTCTGGGAGGTGGCCCAGACGTCTGTCAAGACGTCTGGGATCACATCCAGACGTCTGACCAGACGTCTGGCGAACAGTTATGCTCGCACGGGATATTCGTCTGCGCGCCTGTGCGCGCAGACCTGCGTTTCTGCCCTCTTTCTCTGCGGCTGCAGGCGGCTGCGACCGCCTTCTCTCTCCTCTCCGCGCGGCGTTAAAAGGGGGGGCGCGCCTCCCCTCCCGTCTCCACCATCTTCTTCCTTCTTCTCCTGCCTGTGCGCGAGAGCGAGCGGACGCGAGGGCGCAGCGGCAGCGGCAGCCGCAGTGAGCGCGGAGGAGCTGCGGCGTGCGAGGGCGGGGCTCTGCCGTGAGGGCGAGCTCGCCAGGAGCGGCTTGGCCGGCCGGCGGAGGGCGCAGGGGGCGCAGAGCGTCGCGGAGAGGGACCTGCTGCGGGCGGAGCAGCAGACGCGCGAGGTGCGACGCGGGCGGCGTCGCGAGCGGAGGCCGAGCAAGGTTCTGATTCTGGAAAAAATTTCCAGAATCAGACGTCTGGATTGATATCCAGACGGCAAGGTCGACGTCTGTGAGATCATACAGACGTCTGAAAGGTGAGTTTCTGCTTTCTTCTTCATTCTTGTCGACTGACCGTACTGAGGGAGGGGGGTTGGCTGTGCGCAGGTTCGCTGATTCGTCATCCTTTGCGAATCAGACGTCTGGAAGTTGTACCAGACGGCGGGAGTGACCTCCAGACGTCCGGAGGGACCATCGGACGTCTTGGATCTAGGCAGACGTCCCCGCAGACTTCTGGACGTCCGGGGAACCAAGCCGAACAGGTAATTCTCTGATCCACCGTTTAAGACGTCTGGAAGGAGTTCCAGACGTCTGATTTTGCACAGTATTGTCTTTCTCGACCCGTTTGGGGCCCGTTTGGGCTCCGTTTTCCGCGATTCGAGTTGCGTTCGTTTCAGAATTTATTCCTCTACCCGCCTACAGTAGCTATACACTGTTTTGAGACACTCCTTGTGTTTGATCCTTGTGATAGGACCTCGTTCGGTTGCAGTCTTGAGAGTCGCGGAGGCGCGCAGGATTCCCGATCACGCCCCCATTACTCCCGTTGTACCTGGTAGAGTGGCTTTAAGTATTAATAAAATCTGTTAAAGTATGGAACCATACTAGAACCTAGGGCATTGCATGAATCCTAGGAATGAGAAATATATGGAATGATAACTCCTAGGTGTTGCATGAATCCTAGGGCCGGAAAACTAGATTGTATGATAGATCCTAGGATATGGCATGAATCCTAGGATGGAAAAACTAGTGGAATGTATATTACTGCAGTCTTGGAAAAATGGAAAGGAATATATAAAGCTGCCTGTAAATTTAATTAACAGCTGCCTGTTATGAATAAAGAAACATGTTTGAGATCATGGAATTTGAGAACGTGAATCTGGAAAGTGAAACATATGATGTTCTGAGATAAAGAGCTGGAACCCTACGGGGAATTAGGAGTGGAACTCCTGGAAAGAAAAGGAATGGAACTGAGATGTAGTTTGTACTGTCTCTTGGGTACGCAGTACCAAGGGAAGTACCTGTACCTGTTTTAGTGCAGAGTGGGGCCAGCCGTCCCAGGGACCCGGGGTTAGGATTGGCCGCTCTGTACCGACTTGTTGGCCCTCGTGTACGTAGTACCGAGGAGAGCTAGTAGTGTTAGGAGAGTACTAGCTACCCCACGGGCCCCGGGGTTCTGCTAGCCTCCTTCACCGACTTGTTAGGCCCACTAGGGCAAACCAGGGTAGTCAGGCGAGGGTGCGCGGACTGTGGAGGGGCAAGGCCCCGGTTTGGTTACTGTGGAGGGGTTGGACCCCTGTTACTGAGAGGGCTCTGCCCTGGTTCCGTGCTGTGCTTTGGGCGCACCAGTTAACGGAAACGACTGACCGCGTGCCAGTGCGGGCTAGCTACCTGTGCGTTTATCGCGCGTGTCGTAGTCACCGTTACGTCTGTCAGTGACCTTGGGGTGGTTGACTGAGGGTAGGATCACCACGGGGGACTCTCCCGGCCAGGAGAGCACCACGTGCTACTTCTACTTTTGGAAAAGACTGCAATCAAGATCGTCCCACGAGGACATCCGAGATCAAGTAAAGGATCTGAGAAGTAAATGAAATAGTGAGAAAAATTGAAAGATGTAAATAAAGGAAGTAATAGAACATAACAGCTACTGTACACTCTACTGTTGCCTTTAGTTAGTTTGCCACTCTACTCAGCGTTTTGCTGACGTGTTACACTCGTTACCTTTTTCAGGACCAGGTGTTGAGCAGCAGGGTCGGCGGCTGCAGAGGACGCTGAGCCGAGTAGGGTCCAGTAGAGTTACCACAGCTTTGTACCCCTTTTTGTTTCTGTTCTAGTGAGTAGTTTTTGTTTCCGCTGTACCTTCCTTACCTGCAGTTTTTGTTATATGATAAATGTTGTTTTACTGTTGTGGTGGTGCCTACTGTAGTAGTTTCTTTCCTTACTGCTGTACTTTCTTACTGTTAGTTATATTCATGCTGAATGTGGTTTATTTTACTGTCTTTTGGTTACTTCCTCGTTGGACGACTGGGTCTTGGGATTAGTCGAGTCGGTCCGGTTCTCGTGTCTCGTAGGGACTCGGGAATCGGGTCGTTACACATAGCCCAATCCTAGCCATCCATATTCCAATGTTGGTAGATGATGCCACGGGCGTTGGATTGGATGGATTTTCGCGCCGTTGGGCCGCAATTGTCGTTCCAAACCCATTAGTGTTGTTGGATTTGTTGTCTAAAGTCTGAATTTTCACCACCTTGCTCCTTGACCTTTGATCTTCCTCAGACTACATCTGATCCTACGAAGATCCGATTGGGGCGATCTCGGAGTTGTTGACCTCCGATCGTTGCCCTAATTAGATTTGTACAGTTGGATCTTCAATCCAAGGCCCTGAAATGATATCGCTCTGTTGCCTAGCCACAGAAAGGGCAAATTAACCTATAATTTGTACAAACTAATCTAAACGTAGAATAATGCATGTTGTGTAAAATTTATAATGGTGAATGCAATTATACACCTAAAAACACGCGTAAATAGATAGTTTATGTGAAATAAATGTGTCTACATCAGTTTCTTAGGCTAAACTAACCTAATAGGAGAGTGACTTAGGGTAGGCAAATGGAGATGGTTATCCTACGGACTAGGGATAGGGGTAGGGTTAACCTAAGTTCTTCTTGGGTAGGGTTATCCTAAGTTCTTTACTTTAATTTTTACATGTATTCCTATAAGTAGCCTAGTATACCCCCTTCTTACTCTCTATGTTCAACTCTTCTTTATTCCTAGTTTTATTCCAGGCTTTCAGTCCAGCTCTACTGTAGCTCTAGCCTCTATCCGGCTTTTATTAAGCTTTTGTCCAGCTTCAGGCCATCTCTTAAGCTTCTTATTACTTGCAAACCCAATTATTCACTAATTAGTATAGAAATATAGCATTATTTTATGAACAACTAAGTAGAGCAATTATAATACAAAATATGTAGCTGATGCATGTATTATTCCTAAGTTAAGCTAAGATCTAACTCAATTCAGGTCAATTAAGTCTTATGATTGCTGCGCAATCAATGGTACATGTGGAAATAATTTGGGAATCTAAGGAAATGGAATTGACCAAATAATTGTGAAATGAATAATGATGCTCGTGATAAATGTTTGGAAGTTAGCACTCATGCCTGGTATCAATGACAAGGTTGGCTATACCTATTAGGGGCAGAGACTGGCTCGGGAGCTAGCCTCCCTGCAACTTGTTTGTTAGGCCATTTTGGCCAATCGGGTAGCATAGTGTTGGGAATGCGTTACTGTTACGAGAGGTTGGAATTGTTTTGTTCTTGTACTCCACAGTAGAGAGGACTAGTCATGTGCCAGTGTAGGGTAGCTCCACACATGTTTATGGCATTGATTGTACTCACCACTTCACCTCATTAGCTAAGACACTTGGGCAATTAACTAGACGATGGAGCAGCTACGAGTTGCCCCCTTGGCCAAGGGGGTGGACTGTATGCAATCTACCATCTAGGATATCACAACAAGATCTTCTCACACTCTCCGGGGAAACTAATTTGAGCAGATAATGATTGAAATTGTAGTAAGGCACAAATAATGGAATTAATAAGAGATAAATCAAAATAAATGGGAATAGTACCACTTTTCTTGCCTTTTATACTTGTTTAGCTTTGTTCTTTTTTCTATGTTTCTGCTACTCTATTTAGCGTTCATTGACGTTTTCTGTGGACTTTGTACTTAAGTCCTGGAGAGTTACAACTGGGCTCTACGACTGTAGGAGCTAATGGTTCCAGTCTGAACACAACACCATAGTGGGTAGTTATAGCTGTAGTTTCTAGTTGTGTTCTTCCATGTTTAAGCTTCTTTAGTACTTTGTTACTTTATTTGAGTACTTGTTCTGTTTTCTTTAAATTTGTATCCATATATTTTATGGCTATGAATATTCGAGTAATATATTTTCAGCCTGTTTCTTTTCATAATTTCATGCTTATATGTGATGTGATGTGTTGTGAATGTTTTTATTACTCTATGTATATGCGATGAATGAACATATCTTGGGTAATTAATGAATCGACTTGAATCCCTACTACTATTGGGATTTAGGTCATAACACGAACCCACCCTTTAAGTCACTACAAGATCTCATCTCCAACTTTGTCTCTACGGCTTGTTCAGTGAATTAGGCCATATGCTTTGTGGGCTTTAGGTCAAGGGAGGACTTAGAGTAATTCTGTTAGTTGTTGCTATTGTACAATATCTTTTTGGTCTTACAAATATAGGCCCTTTTTGTATCTGTGTATATTGCAGTCGAGGCCTGCTTTGATGGTAAATTTATATTTTGAAAAGCTTATGACTCTTGTAAATATTGTATGATGAACATTGTAGTGTAAATGATGCATTGTGGCTAGCTATAAATTGCTTTTATGCTTCTATGCTTTTCTACTTGCTGCCACGAATATATGTGCCATGTAACAAAGCAACATTTGAAGGGTTAATTAATTATTATTAACCTGACAATTGAAAGATTGGACCACTGACAACACTAACCACCCTTAGCGCATCACACTCTTTAACTTAGTTTCCAATTAGTTGGAAGGTTGCAGGGCGTGACAACCCAACTTGGTGAATGAAGTTAATGGAAGAAGCCAAGGAATGATCCAACCATAAAGGTTGAGAAAACAAGTTGATTTAATTAGGAAATAGTCAAACAAAAAGCTTGAAAATTTTTAAACAAATTTCATAAGATGGATGGGGATACTTAAAACTCACTCCGTATGAAGTTAGAAAAATTAAGATTCAAATATATGTGTGATAAGAACTGCACCAACTGGTTAAACCCGAGAGAACTCAAGTCACCTAATACAATTCATCATCCAAACCATAGGCCTTAAGGTGAAGTATGGAGTTCTCTAATCTAATCAAGGCATAAGGGTTCTATCTAACTCAAAGCACTATGCTTGGATGGAGCATGGTTATAATCTACAAGTTGAATCACTCTAGTTACAACGATACCTCGCATTGATTGTTAACACATCTTAGCTCCCTCTGTCCAATGAGGGTTAGGTCGAGTTAATTTCCTGATTCAACATTGAGTCCTTACCATGATTAGCTCATCCCCACATGCAAGAAGGTGCATCTCCATTTGGATACAAAGGCAACATAACCATCTTGTAATTAAGGACCTTGTGATCTCACCCTATTATGATAAGGGCACTAGAGAGACACTTTAGGTGATAAGTAAGACTAAGAGACTATCAAGAATGGTGAGTTACAAGGAGATAAATAGAAGCTTGGTCAGCAATGCATTCGGAAAGCATGACTTAAATGATTGTAATTCAAAGTTTGTTTTTTTGGAACATTTAAGACAAAACATCTGATATTAGAATGCAAAATGTTTTGACTTTTTCGTTTAAATCTCATTTTTTTGAAATGCTTAACGTAATATGTTGACACTTGGAATAAAAGATGCATTGTTGTTTCAAAATGATTAAAAAAAAAATGATGCTCATGTTGAAATGTGAACAATTTAGAATATTTCTAGTATTAAATGTTCATATATATTAAGTTCTAAATATTTGGAATCTTTTGGAATGTTTTGAAATAATAAGTTATTATATTAAGGTTGTAAACATTTGGAACATTTTTGGATTACCCTTGATTAACACATCATCCATGGTTACTGATGTTTATACTTGACATGCTAAATACTATATTTTCAAATGAGGAGCATTTCAAGGCTGCAAACAAGTCGATTGGGTTGAGTTGAGTTGAGACCTAACTCATCACTAGATCCAAAATCTATAAATTGAAAATTTTCCAAACCAACCCAACTCATCATACTAACTAACCTAACCTATAAAATTGATTCACGTTGGATGGATTGTTGACTAGTTAAAATTTTTATATATTTTTTATATGTTTCCTAATTAGTAATAAAAAATTTTAAACTCATGACATAACTTCTCAATTGCAAAAATAAATAAAATGTAAAAAAAAACTTGAAGAAAACTAAAGAAATGATCTAAAAGTCATAACGAAAGATAAAAATGCAACATTAAACTAAAAAAACAATCAAATATAAACGAAGGGAAGAGGAGGTACATGATTGTTAAGATGAAAAGGTCAAAGGAAAGGGAGGACATTGATGGAGGAGGTTTGCAAAGTTAAGAAGGTTTAGGCTATTGGGAAGTAGGGGAAGAGAGTAGGTGGTGAGGGTTGTTGCAAGGAGGTGGGAAAGGTTTAGGGTTTTGAAGCATGGAAGTATTTATATTATATGATTGGGTTACCGTTGAGTAGATGGATCACTAGAATATGGAAGTTATGTGTGGAGCATGGTGGTATTGTTGGAAACACAAGATTAAAGAATATGGTATACATTGGGTCAAAGAAGCATGAAATATGATGTGACTTCAAATTATGACTATGTCGTGGAAGATGCATGTTAGTGGATTAGTGAAGAATGACCCTAAAGTATGGATATCAAATGCTTGATCTTTAGAGCATGTTTGTTGAAAGATGATGATACAATGAGTAGGAACCTCTTATTTTTAAGTCATATTTGTACCTGGGACATTAAAATTTGAATTTGTCCATATCTAAAAATATAAGTAATTGTAATCAATGTAATCAGATTAAATAGATACGATATAAAAGATGGTGTATATATATTTTTAGATAAGTTATCCATCATTTCAATTTTACAAGTAAATAATTATAGAATTTATTGTAAATTAGGTTAATAAGGAAATAGATTCAAATAAAATACATTAATAGAAATTATATGATCAAAATATATATGTATATAAATTTTTGGCATTATTTCATGCACAAACATGTTAAGTAGCTACCATACCAATTCAAACAACCAACTTTTTTTTTCTCTTCCACGAAAGAAATTACTAAACCTCAGGGGCAGTCCCTGCAGCACGGGTGAGAAATATACCAATCGTTTTCACGCCGGTCTCATGATCCTCAAGTTCATCTACCCCCCCCACCCCACCCGCGCCCAGGATCCCATCCCGTCCCCGTAGTTTTGCTGGCTGTCTGCAGCCCGATGGTCCTCCTCGCCTATAAAGCCTCCTCTTTCGCACTCTCCGTCCCGTCCGCAACAAACCCCACTCCTGATTCAACGACCTCTACCGCTAGTTGCCTTCTCTTCACCACCTCCCCCTTCAAGACCTCTGCTAGGTCTTCTTCTCTCTCTCTCTCCTCCTTCCGCGTTTCTGCCGCCGCAACCCTACCTCGGCGGAGGCCCACTCGCTCTGCCTTGAGGCTCAGGGCTCATTCCGGCACGTCTGTAGCCCCCCTCGACAGGAAACCCGCTTCGATGGGTTCGGATCCTCTTGATCCCTCTCTCTATCTCTGTCTGACTGTCTGTCTGTTTGTTTGTGTAGTATATCCTATCTGATCGTGTTTGTTCCCCTCTGATTTGCATCGTCTTCTTGTTTTTGTATGATATGGGGATGCGACGAGTAGCGTCGTCGGAGAATGCCTTCAAGGACATCTTCACGAGCCTCCCGAAACCCGGAGGAGGAGAGTTCGGCAAGTACTACAGCCTGACCTCCCTCAACGATCCTAGAATCGGTAATCACGACTAATCCTCCGTTTCATCTTGGTTGATCTCCTTTCACACCTTTCTCTCTTCAGGTGCTTGCTTGGGTGGTCTTTCTTTGTTTTCTTTGTTTTTTGTTTGCTCCTCCTTAAATGCGCTGGAGTTGTCAGTGCGTGTTTTCGTGATTATTGTTGTATTCATCTAAAGCTATGTGAGGAATCAATTATACTCATGAGAATGTATGTTGCCTTAAATCTCGGCAGATAAGTTGCCGTATTCTATCCGGATCCTTCTGGAGTCGGCGATACGGAACTGCGACAACTTCCAGGTTACCACGGCTGATGTGGAGAAGATCATCGATTGGGAGAATACTTCTCCCAAGCAAGTCGAGATCCCATTCAAGCCTGCACGTGTGCTTCTCCAGGTCTCTTTCCCTCCTACAGTTCAATACCTAGATGTAGTAGTAGTAGAAGTAGCATTAGTTATTTGTTTCTATTCTTTTTCTATTTAATCATAGCAAAATGTTTTTCTCAAGTTCATTTGATAACAATTTCTGCTGTCTATTTGCTTTTTTTGAGACCTGTTTCTGATGTAAGCTTGTTCGTCTGGAGCAGGACTTTACTGGTGTCCCAGCCGTTGTAGACTTGGCATGCATGAGGGATGCCATGAATATGTTGGGTGGTGACTCTGATAAGATCAACCCCTTGGTCGGTTCCTGCTTCTCGTACTCTGCACAGCTCTACTGGTTTTTCACTTAAAAATTTCTGCCTGTTACTGTGGAATCTTCCAAAAATAGCGTTGTTGCTTGTACTTTGGACATTTCTTTGGGTCTTGGTTTTCTCGGTCTTGGTAAATGAGGTAATGAATTCTAATAAACAGGTCCCAGTTGACCTTGTTATTGATCACTCTGTTCAAGTTGATCTGGCAAGATCGGAAAATGCCGTCCAGACCAACATGGAGCTTGAGTTTCGAAGGAACAAGGAGAGGTTCAGTTTCCTTAAATGGGGATCGAATGCCTTCCGAAACATGCTTGTTGTTCCTCCTGGGTCTGGTATAGTTCATCAGGTGAGTATGTACTTGTGGGAACACTTGCAAATAGTCTGTCTTTCCCTAATGAAATTCAAACATATCCACTATCAATGTTTTAGGTTAATCTGGAATACCTTGCCAGAGTTGTTTTCAACACCGATGGGCTTCTTTACTCTGACAGTGTAGTCGGAACTGATTCCCACACAACTATGGTGGATGGACTTGGTGTTGCTGGCTGGGGAGTTGGAGGAATTGAAGCAGAGGCTGCTATGCTTGGACAGGTAGTTGGGCCCTTTTCTTGTCAGAGGGCAATCTGTTTTACTTTGAACTTTTTATAGTTTTTCTTATACGCCTCTTCCTTTTATTTTATTGACATTCTTGACTTATTTTGGGTAAGCACTAGATCTACGCTACACTGTTTATACTTGTTTGTGGGATGTGTGTCATGGTTCGTAAGGTTGCAAAAAATGGGTACTTGATTTTCTGTTGTGGAGGTTATTACTGAATATATGGTACGCAAGGGACTAATTAGGGATTTCTCCATTTGTTAATTATTTTTAAAGTTAGTTATTAATGAATGTAATTATGTAAAATATGTAACTTCCCCCCTCGCCCCCACCCTAACAAAATCTCAAGCATATAAGTAACGAGCAATAATAAAATTTAACAAATGCATGGATTATGCATTTCTAGTTGGTAGATTACCTGGCCTGATAATCAGCTTTTCCAAGTATTCTTCTGACTATTGATACTCCTAGCATAGTAGAGCAATCAATCATCTGCATCTATGGATCTTAACAACCTTGATAGCTTGTGTTGAGATCTTACATTTTCTTGTAGGTTGTTTTTTTCTAGGTAAAATATTCTTTGTAGTGTCTTTGTTTTCTCTTTTGACCGTGGTATACTATCTATCTAACTTCAAATTGGTTTTGGGAAATAGTGCCTCGGATGTTACGATCTTATGACTTGGCTGATGGGTCATAGGAATGGCTTTATGGGTATACATTTTTGGAAAGTTTAGTTGATTGGTTAAGGATGGGGGGACTTGAACTTTTGGAATGGGTTCAATTGATGAGTGGAAATGTTCCTTTTTGTTGAGGAACTTGAGGCTACGGTTGTAAAGTAAGTCAAGCTTTGTGGGTGAAATAAGTAGAAAAAAGTTGTTTGATTGGATGGTGGGATAACTGGGGTTGGATATGATGGATAAAATTGATACGTTGCAGATGGGTTTTTTTTTTTTTTTTGATAAAGGGATAGGATTGCTGCTGATCACAGTAGCAGTCCAAATTTATTTCATAAAAAAGAGACGGTTACAAGTTGTTATGCCACAAGCAGACACTCAACGTTACACCCCCATATATGTTCTCCATCCACACATTAACACCATTAAAGATGGCATCGTTCCTAGCCCTCCAGACATCCCATTGTAGATGGGTATTATTTAATCAAATGTTTGTTTGGGTAGTTTTATAAGTAGTAGATTTGATATAATGGGTGAATGGGTGCATTAGAAACAAGGTTTCAAAAAATGCGAGACGTTACCGAGGCGGTTTTGCCTTCATCGAGGCGAGGCGTAAGCCTCGAAGTGGTCGAGGTGTAAGCCTCAGGATTTACATAAAAAATATAGAAAATGAAATAATATATACTTATTAAGTGCTAATAAGGAAATAATAACATAAATGACATAGGTTCATAACATTTTTTCTCTATCACAACATTGAAAGAACGAAACTAAACGAGAGATAACGTTTAAATGAAAAGATAAACATCCATATAATATAGAAGATTAGAAACCATAACAAAAGCACAAACTAAACAAACTTCCTAAACCATTGGGAGACTTAAGAGTTAAAACATAGATTAAAATGAAGGTACATAAAACATCCACATCAAAAACTCAAAAGAACTACAACACATTGTAGACTCTAGTCCCCTCCTCCTTGAACACCGTCAAGCTCATCAATGCTGTCGCTAGGGTTGGTCACATCATCCTAAGAGTCATTCATAAACTTCATCCAAACCCCATTATTAACATCTTCCTCAGTTTCTCTATCACTCTTTTGGAACTCTTTCTCCTCAACGTCAATAACAGTTTTGCCTAAAAGATAAGTCATTTTAAACAATTTCTTAGAAGTTAGAACCTTAGTTTGTAACTTTAAACATTATAGTTCAGCAAAATAAAAAATTACATATTACCTTTACCCTTGTCCTTTCTCTTTTGCCTCTTTCTTCTACTTCCTCCTACTTGCATTCCTCCCTCTGCTCCTACTAACTGCTCAAGATCAATAGTATCCTCTTCTAGAGCTACAGTTGCATCAAGCTCCTCATAAGTATCAATCTCTGTTTCACAAAGTTGTAGCTCAGCAATCCACTCATCATCTGAGTCCACTTCCTCTAAGCATAGAGGATCATTCATTGTCTTTTTCTTCACCTCCTTGTATTTCAATTTTAAATTGAATATACAATAAACCAAGTCATTGAGTTTATCTTGTCTCAGCCTGTTCCTTCTCTTAGTATGGACCTACTCAATAAAAGATTCACCGTTAAATTTTATAGCCTAATTATTATATATTACTCTAAATTTAAAACGTAAATTTAGACTTTTTACTTGATTAAAAGTACTCCAATTTCGCTCACATGCAGATGCATTACAAGTCAAACTTAAAATGCGCATGGTAAACTTCTTCAACTCAGGTGTTTCATCACCAAATGCTCTCCACCAATCCGCTATAATGGAAATTTTGTTTATAGTATATAAGAAAAAATTAATAAAATTTATTAATTTAAATGATAGAATCATTGAAAAAATTTTACCAGGACTCCTCTTAAAACGAGTCTCAATGGCATTGGACCATCCAAATAATCCTCTTCCATTAACAAATGCATTTGTTTGGAGATCCACATTCAACCTCTCATCTTTGTTAGGAATCAACCTCTGGAAGCATGAGTACATGCACATCTTTACTTCTGAATCAATTTTAAAAGTTGGTTCATATTGGCATTGGAGATTCAGAAAATAGGTAGCAGCATGCAAGTGTGTGTGCAATTGCCTGTCCTATTTTGTGTCAATGATGTCCCAGATTGTCTTGTACTTTTCATCATTACCCAAATTTTTAGCAATAGCTTCCTTGGCCCTATCCGTAGCCTTATAAATAAATCCTATAGGTGGATATTGTTCAGCGTCCACCATTCTTAAAACCAACACCAACGGTTTGATTGTCCTTATCACATAGGCTACACTAGGCCAAAATGTTCTATTTTTGAGGATAATATTTTGTACAGCTTGCCCTTGAACCTTCGATGCATAACTGCTACACTTCCACCTTTTTGAGGTCAAAAAAGACTCAAGAGCATCTTTTGCTGTTCGCAATTGCTGCAAGGTAAGGAAAGCAGTAGCAAATCGAGTGACGACAGGCCTCACCAAGTCTCCTACATGCTTCCTTATCATGGCCACTACCCAAGCATGTGCATATACGTAATTAATTATTTGTTTGACCTTCTTGAAAACAGAGTCATGAAGAGGTAGCTTCATAATATCCTCCAACATAAGGTTAATGCAATGAGTAGCGCACAGAGTCCAATACAAATGTTTCCTTTTTTCCATCAATCTCTCCAACTTTTTTATAAGCTGATGCATTATCTGTTATCACTTGGATAACATTGCTTTCACCCACTTCAACATCATCCATCAATTTGAAGAGATAATTAGCATTCTTGGTCTCATCAGAGGCATTAATAGATTTCAGAAATCACGTACCTTTTGGGTCATTAACCAAAAAATTAATCAAGGTGCGTCCTTTTGTATCTGTCCAACCATCAGACATTATGCTACATCCAATCTCTTCCCAAGACGCTTTCGTTTGGTCCATCATAGTAGCTATTGTCTTGACTTCTTTCAAAATCCAAGTTCGTAACTCATGCATTGTAGGACCTCTGAATCCCCTTCCATAGTTACTTACATCTTGAAGCATTTCCAGTAAGATGGATTGGTGGCCAAATTGAATGATAATCCATTCTCAATGAAGAATCTACCAATACTAAGACACGTTCTAATTCTTTATTCTTTCTTCCAAGAAGAATTCAAAGTAATCTATTTTGGAGGACATTGAGGAGCATTATCAGGTCCATCACTTCTAGGTTATACTTTCTGTTCAACTTCTGCAACAAATAAATCCATAGGACCCTTCACCACTTGCGCACCACTTGATCCTGTAGATGCATTTTCATCATGCCCAGATGGACCTTCTACTGTATATGCGCCTATGTGACGGATTTCTTCCATTTCTTCAAGTGCTCTTCTTCTACCAACTTCCTTCTTTGCTAAGAAGGCCTTAATTTCAGTTTCAACTTCAGGTGGCACTTTTGCACATGTTCCCACATTTTTGTGTGTCTTCGCTAAGTGCTCCTTCAGTCTTGCAATGCCACCTGTGATAGTTTTCTCACAGAAGTTACACTTCACATACTTATATCCTTTCTCCCTTTGAGATCCTTGAAGGTCAATTTCCGTGCAATACTTCCGTCCAGGATCAGACCTGCCAGTGCCAGTGGATCCTTCTTTTCCTCCTCTTCTTGCCTTTGGTGCCATGTCTAAAAGCATAAAAGAGATTGGTAATCAAATAAACCTAAATGACCTAAACTTGAAAAATATACCTAAATGAAATGATCTAAACTTATGGTCAACATACTAAGCTCAACCTCAACATACTAACCTCAACCTCAAATGCGTCCTGCTGAAGAGTGGAGCACTGTTGCTGGAGCTAGACCTGCGCTCGGGCCTGCGCTGCTGGAGCTGCACTGCATGGAGCCTACGCTGTGCTGGAGCCTGAAGCTAGGGCCTGCATTGTCGTTGCGTGGAGTGCTGAAGCCTTCAGCACTCCGTGGAGCGTTGCCGCTGCGTGCTCGCATTGCTGGTGTTGGAGCACTACGCTGCGCTGCGTGGAGCTACTCGCGCTGCTGGCGCTGCGTGGAGTTGCTCGCCGGTGGAGGCTACGATGCGGTGGAGCAAGAGCTGTCGATCTCCTGGTGGAGGCTGCGATGAGGTGCGCTGGATGTTGCTCACGTTTTTTAGGTTTGTATTTTAGGTTTAGGGCTAGAGCCAAAGCTTAGGTCAAAAAAATGGTCATGTGATTAGCACATGACCATTTTACAAAGCAAAATACTCGAGGCGGCGCCTCTCCAGTGCCTCAGCGCCTCGGTCATGCCTCGACAAAGCGAGGCGCACGCCTCGCAAACTAGAGCTAAGGCTTAAGCCTCGAGGCGAATTTGGCATACCTCGCCTTGAGGCGCGTTTTTTTAAACGATGATTAGAAAAATGTTATACCATGTTGTTCCATATATTAGCATTGTAGTGGTTGTGTCCCTACTGAAGGAGATATCATGAGGGATGGATAGGATAAGTAAAATAGTTAAGGAGTTTAAGGAAGGAATATGACTGTTCAATTTTTACTTGACATGAGGAATTTGGGTCTAGACATGGTAGTAAGGATTGGCAGGTTGATAGCTCTTCATTGAAGGTGTGTGGTGGACCTGGTGATGCTTTGTCATCGATGGTGGAGTGATTTGTTTGTACCATTATAGGAGAGTTCATATAGTAGTGAACACAGGATTATATTGAATGCTATCCTTATGCAAATACTTTTATCTGCGGAGATTTGTGTGTGCTTATATTTTTTTTGCTTGCACGTGCTTCTTTCTCTTGCTTGCCTTATTGTTAGAGAATTAGGAAAGAGTATTTTAGGATTAGTTAAATTAGGCAAAAGTTATATCTTTTTCTATTTTGTAGGGATTTGATTTGATTAGGATTTGGTATGATTGAATTTGTTTCTAAATTTAGTAAGATTAGGATTACTTTTGTAATCCCTTCTCTATATAATGAGGGGTCAGGGATTGCTTTATTCATCCATTCTCAATTTAATAAAAAACTACTTCAAGAATTCTTCGATTTGGCATCAGAGCGAGAATAGTCCTAGGGAATTCCTTGGACTGTTGATCCTATCTCTCTCGCATGCAGTCTCCTTTATGTGTTCTCTATGCATGCGCTATCCCTGCACTTCATCTTTGTGCTCGTAGCAAACATATCCACGAGACTATTTGCCTACACCTCTGTATAAGGGTCTTCTTCCTTTACATGTAAGCTATGCATGCACTATCCTCTCCATGCGTGAGCTATGCATGTTGCTGCCCTTTCTTTCCATGCACTTGCATGAGATCTACACTAGCCACTTGCACACTTGCGTGTGATTTGCACTTGCCACTTGCATGCCTTCACATGATCTACATCGGCCATACGTGCACTCACATGTGATCTATGCTGACTAGAGTGTCTGTGGTTTCTCCCAAGGAGTGAGACCTCCTCCCAAGGTTCGAAATGCCGATTTCGATGTCGTGCTGATGAATTTCAAATGTGCATTTCGTGGGCATGTCGAGGGCATGCCGTGGAAATGCCTGTTTTTCGATTGGCATGCCGATGGCATGCCGATGCATACCAACAAAAATACAAAAGTAATTAAAAAAATCAATAGCAACCTAGACATGGGCACCAATTTCACCAGCATGTCGACTGTGCCGACGGCATGCCGACGAAATCCCTGTAAATCGACGCTTTCTTCATGTCGGCACGACCGTTACTCGGAAATGCCCTTACCGACGGCATGCCGTCGGCATTTAAATCAATGCCTCCTCTATCATTGCTATGGTTGCAGACCTTACTGCTTATCCAGACTAAGGTGTTGGGACTTGTGATCCAACATCCGACTTCTTGGTTGAAATTGATGACTGGTGGGGACTTTGAGCAAGGTTCTCCCACCTTTATTACAATGTGCTTGGGAATGTTTCCCAATATGTGGTCGTTACTACTATTATGACCATTGTTTTCTGTTGCTACTCTCCAACAATTAATACTCTACGACAATTGCTACTTCTGTTATAGCTTGCACTTCTTTGTGCTCCTCCGAATGTCTACATTAGGGGGAGTTCTTGTTTTGCATGCCTCCTTTAAGTTGGATGTTGTGCCTTTCAACTTGGGGGAGTGTGCTAGAGAATTAGGAAAGAGTATTTTAGGATTACTTACATTAAGCAAAATGTTTTATCTCTTTCTATTTGGTAGGGATTTGATTTGATTATGATTTGATGTAATTGAGTTTGTTTCTACATTTAGTTAGTAGGATTAGGATTATCTTTGTAATCCCCATATAAAGAGGGGTTAGGCATTTCTCTATTTATTCATTCTCAATTGTATAAAAAACTAGTTTAAGAATTCTTTGATAGTTACTTGACACCTTTCCTTTGGTGATGCCTTTTTCTTCAATTAACTATAGCCTTATTAATTCTTCTTTCTTCCTTTCCCTCGTCGCAAAGATGTCTTTCTTTCTTGAGGTGTGATTGAGAACTAGTCGTAGATTTTGCATTTTGCTACCTAATGCAACTTGAAGCTTTAAGGGCATGGTTAAAATAAAGTTTGGAATGGATGAAAAGTAGAAAATGAAGCTGAGATAAGGGGTTAAATAGTAATACACCAAGGCCCCATTTGGCAGAGGAATGAATTGGACTATTATTGGAATCGAATGCACTAAGGTAGTGATATGGAGTTTCAGCCCGAAGGAGAATAGACATGACTCCTTGGAGAGGAATGTTGGAAGTTTCATAGTCAAGCAGGCTTATAGAGTCCTTAGAGGAGAAGTGGATGGTGATGATGTTTTCTTGGTCATAGATTGCTCTCCTATTTGGAGGATGAGGGTACCTCTTAAGGTTAGAATATTACTTTGGTTGCTTAGGAGGGGGAGACTTGTTACCAAGGTAAGGCAAAGCAAGATCAAGATCTTAGGTGCGTGCTTTGTGGTTGGAGGATGAGGATCAATCCCATCCTTTTGGTGGGTGCCCTTTTACCTTGGGGGTCTTCAATAAACTGGGATCCCTGCCAATACAGAGGAGTCTATGGTGGAGTTCTAGAGGACTTCTAGATGTGGGGCTTAGGTTGAGTAGACCATCCGGAGGAAATGGGCAACTACATTTTGGAGCATTTGGGTCCATATAAATGACACCCTTTCTAGGGGATGAGAGTATGGAGTGAAAATTTTGTAGTTAGTAGAAATGAGACAACCACTTTATTATGAAATCATAATCCTTAATATAGAGGATTGGGGTAAAATATAGAGAGGTCTACTATCGATAAGAAAATAAGAAAACACCCGCAATAACATTATTCTCAACACTTCTCTCAAGTTGGAGCATAGATGTTAATCATGCTCAGCTTGATATAACATTTGTCGAAGGAGGTCTTGTGAAGCGCTTTGGTAACATTTGCAGTTTGATCTTCAGAACTAATGTGGGTGGTACATAGGAGTCTCTTTTGAATTAAATCTCTGGTATACTGGTAGTCCACCTCAACATGCTTGGTCCTCTCATAAAACATGGGATTAATTGCAATATAAGTAGTAGCTCTATTATCGCATCTCAGCTTCATAGTCAGTGGCTACCATAGCCTGCTTCTTGCTGTGCCATGTCACTTAATTGCTAGCAAGATAAGTATAAAAGCCATTGGTAGACTTTTTGTCCTTAAGGCAGCCAAAGCTTGCATAATCAACATCTGTATGTGCAATGATGTCTAATGAGGAGTCCTTGGTAAATAGGAGTCCCTTATCAGGAGATGACTTAACATACCTGAGGACCGGTATGGCTGCATTTTAATGCAACTTTGTTGGCCTATCCATAAACTGTCTAAGTTTTCCCATCGTAAAGGAGATATTTGGGCATGTAATAGTTAAGTATAGCAGCTTGCCAATGAGAACCTTGAATTGCCTAGTGTTAAACAGGAGTAGTAATATCATCATGTAATTGAGCTTACGGATTCATGGGAACAAATGTGAGTTTGGCACCTAACATGTCAGTTTCCTGCAGGAGGTCCATAACATACTTTCTCTGAGATAATACTACACCTTGCTTGCACCTAGCAACTTCAGTACCCCAAAAATATCTAAGTGGTCTTAAATCCTTAATTGTAAAGTGATCAACAAGATAACCTTTTAAATCGGAGATCTCTTGAGAGTTATAGCCTGAAACAATAATGTCATCAATATACACAAGCATCACAACTCTTCCATGAGAGGTATTCCGTACAAATAGAGAGTGATTTGCTGACGATCGACAGAATTCAAGATTCTCAACTACCTCAAGAAATCTTTGGATCCATGTCCGAGGACTTTGCTTTAGTCCATATAGTGTCTTTTTTAGCTTGCACACCTTGGAACTCTCCCTTTAAGTCTCAAACCTATGAGGCTATTGCAAATACATCACTTCCTGTAGGTCTCTGTATAGGAATGCATTTTTAACATCAAGTTGATGGAGAAGCCAATCATATTGTACTGCAACTAAGATGAGAATGTGTATTGTGGGTAATTGTGCTACGGGAGAGAATGAATGGAAGAAATCTACTCCATAGGTCTGAGTGAACCCCTTCGCTACAAGTCATGTCTTGTAATGATTGATAGAGCCATTTGAATTTTGTTTCATTATGAAAACCCATTTGGAACTCACAACAGTAGCGTGAGTAGGTAACTCGGTAAGCTCCCAGGTACCTCTCGAAACCAAAGCAGACATTTCCTCCTCCATTACTTGCCTCCACTTAGGATTTAGGAGAGCTTCCCGATATGAAGTAGGGATAGCCATTGCTGACAAAGTTAAAGAGAATCTTTTGAAGGTAGGCCCAAGGTAGAGCCACTGCTGACAAAGGTAGGTCTGAGTGAACCCCTTTGCTACAAGTCATGTCTTGTATCGATAAAGCCATTTGAATTTTGTTTCATTATGAAAACCCATTTGGAACTCACAACAGTAGCATGAGTAGGTAACTCGGTAAGCTCCCAGGTACCTCTTGAAACCAAAGCAGACATTTCCTCCTCCATTACTTGCCTCCACTTAGGATTTAGGAAAGCTTCTCGATATGAAGTAGGGATAGCCACTGCTGACAAAGTTAGAGAGAATCTTTTGAAGGTAGGTCCAAGACATGCCATAGATACATGCTTAGATATAGGATGCATTGTGCAACTACGTGGTACCTTCCTCAATGCAATAGGAAGATCAAGATCCTCTATAACAGTTGGGTAGACATCATCTGTCTGTACCTGCACTTGTTATGGTACATCACTGAGACCAGTGCTGTTAGTAGAAATTGGCTTGTGGCTCATTTTAGGGGAGATGTGTGGTGTTGGCTCGGAAGGTGAAGGACAAGTATAAGTGAATCAGAATCAATCACTGGCAGAAGGAATAATAGCATTGCTAGGAATGGTTATAGGAATATCTTTCAATGCCTTGGGGGGAACATGCATAGGAGCCATATTCATGCGTGACCTTGTTGTAGAAAAATACAATACTAACTTAGAAAAATGTCACATCTACGCTAACATAATGGCGATGTTGGAAAGGATCGCAACATTGATACTCTTTCTGTGACTTGGAATATCCCAAGAACATGAACCTAATTGCTCTACGGCCAACTTATCTCTTTCAGAATAATGAATATGAATGAATGCCACACATCCAAAAACATGGGGCGGTATAGAGAATAATTCTCCATGTGGATATAATAGTTGTATTGGAATTCGTTTATCAAGAGTTGAGGATGACATGCGATTAATAAGATAACATATTGTAAGAACCACATCTCCCAAATATGTTTGAGGCACATTGTTGTGGATCAGTAGTGTCCTGTCAATGTCTAACATGTGACGGTGTTTGTGCTTAACCACACCATTATCTTGAAAAGTGTGAGGACAAATCATATGATGTATGATTCCTTGTGACTTGTAGAAGTCACTAAGAAACGTGATGTAAAACTCTAAGGCATTGTCACAACGAACAACCTTGGTAATGGCCTCGAATTGTGTCTTCATCTCCGAGATGAAATTCCAAATAATCATTCCTACATTTGATTTCTGCTTCGATAGAAATGCCCAAGTCAAGCAAGAATAGTTATCAACAATCACTAAGTAGTAGTGGTGCCTTAATCTATCAGGAACATGACTAGGACCCTAGACATCCATGTGAATGATCTCAAATAGAGACCCAGATCTCAGGGTTTGACTAGTAGGAAACATGCTCTAGTGATACTTCCCTAATTGGCATGACTCGCACTCGATCTTGGCATTAGAAAAAATTTGAGGAATAACATCAGCATTTTAAATGCCGTCGGTAAGGTCATTTTCGGAAGGGGGGCTTGCCGACATGAATAAGTAACGGAAATGCAGGGATGCCGCTGGCATACCATTTACATCGTCGGTGTGTCGACGATATTGGTGGCATGCAGGCAGATTTCGACGCAGTTGCGGGTTGGGTGCTAGTGCTGTTGCTGGGTAGGAGGTTTGAAATTTGAAATGGCAGTCGGGAGGTTTGTCTGGGGAGGCGCGCGTGCGCACACACACACAAACACACACAAAATTTGAGTATTTTTTTTATATCATTTTTAGTATTTATGTTATTTTTTGTCGGCATGCCCTCGGCATCTCCACGGTGTGTCCTCGGCATGGCTATTAGCATGGCCATCGAAAATAGGCATTTGGAACCTTGAATAACATGACAAAGCTTGTAAGGGGAAAAATGACCTATACGTAGGTGCCATTGGAAAGCAGTGGAAGAGGATGGTGGAATAGTGGCATGAATAGCAATTGGTAATTGAAATAACTTGTAGACTCCTTCATATGCTCCATTAATTGTCTTACTAGTCAAGACATCCTCATAAGCACATGAGACTGTGTCAAATATAACTCTGCAATTAAGCTCCCTGGTTGTGCTACTAACTGCGAGTTGGATGATAGGAAAGTCTTGTACTAATAAGTCATTCGTTAGTCTCATGCTTGGAGAAATATGAACTTCTCCCTGACCAGTAATCAACTAGTGCCTGCCATCGGCTACTTGAACTATCCATCCTGGTGCAACAGGTCTAAGTGTGGAAAATCTACTTCAATCTCCACACAAATGGCGAGATGCTCCAAAATCTACCAACTAATTAAGATCACATCTAGGATTTTGAGCAGACAAAGCAATTAGGAAATTTATTATGGAAGTGGCCAACCTTTAAGGTATTCACTACTCACGATTATTGTATCTATCTCTGAGTCTCATTTACATCTCCTTTATGGTCCGATAGTACATAATCTCATCTCTAATTCTTGGCGTAACAATATGTATGATTGAGATATGAATCATAGCATTATCTTTCTTTTATGTTGCATATTTGCCTATTTTTTCATTGGGTTGTGGTTTTGTGAGAATATGCTCTTTATCATAACCCTTTGTGATCATGAGAAAATTTTAAGACAGCCACATGTAGTTGGACTCGTCTAATTTGATCATTGGACCAAAGAATGGGTTTTTGTAGACTTCTATTTCTTTCACCTTTGTTGTGACATTTGAATAATCCAAAGAAGCCATCTCCCCCATGAACTAGAGCTCTAAGATGCAAGAAAATAATTGTTGGATGCACTTAGATCATGAAATTAGACCAAAAAGACCTAATTTCAGATCAAAACAGAGCCAACGAGACTCTTAGGTCTGCTGGAAGTGCTCTGGTGAGCCACTAGAGCTCGACAATCGTTACTAGAGCAAAGCATCGCTGGGTGACCCCTCTTGTAAGGGAGCCAATCGGTCATGCACCCAGTAGAAACCTCTAGGTGTCGTTGGGTGCTTTGCTGGTGGTGGTGGAGGCTACTAGATGGTCTCCTGTTGCCATCGATGGTAAGGATGGTTGGCGGTGGTGGGGTCGTTGGACAATGCATGCTGGTCGGGCGATCTCGCTGGAGGTTGGTGGTGGCAATTGATCGGAGATTGTCCTTTGATTTTTCCCTTAAACAAAGGTTTGTTTAGAAATTGAGAGAGAACCTAGGTTTTTTTTATTTAGTGAAGAAAATGGGGGGAGAACATGGAGGGTACCATACGTCGACCTAGGACTGTTGCTCTGATTCCAAGTTAGAAGAAATGAGAATCACTTTATTATGAAACCTTAATCCTCAATATATAGAGGATTTGGGTAGAATATAAAGAGGTCCACCATTAATAGGAAAACAAGAAAGAGATGATTAGATGGGGGATGGGCCCTTGAGTGATTGATTCCTTAGGCTTTGCTTTGGCCGCCTTATCTCCTGAGTGACTGGTTCCTTTGGCTCTTTGCTTTGGCCTCCAATAAGGAGGCAACAATGGAGTGTTGGGATGGATCTTGGTGCCCTACTTTTGTAGGGAACTTCTCTGATTGGTGGGTGGAGGAACTGTAGAGGATGCTTCAGGAGTTGGATGGGTATAAGTTTGAAGGCAAGGAGGATGCTCTTCTTTGGGATGGAGGGGACTTAACTGTACGAGAGGCTTATTCTCACTTGAGGGATGTTGGGTAGATGACGGATATTGACCTCCTAAGGGATTGTAAACTCATATGGACGGGGGAGTGTTCGTTGAAGATCAAGATTTTTGCTTGGTTACCATGGAGAGGTTGGTTGCTGACTAGACTATGGAGGGCTAGATGGGCATTGGGTGCGGCAAAGGTGTGTTCGCTGTTTAATGATGGTGATGAAGACATTGATCATTTGTTCTTTCAATGTGCCTTCTCAATGCAAGTTTGGAGGCATTTTGATATTTGGATGGATTGAGCAATGAGCATTCAAATCAAAGTCTATTATGGAGTTCATTCAGGCAAGGAAGTAGACATGCAGGGTGACATGTTTTTAGATTAAAGAAGAAGGCAAAGGTGTTGGCGTTACTTTGGGGCATTTGACTAGGGAGAAACACGACAATCTTCAAGGGGTAACACCTTTACCTTGAGAATTTTGTTGCTAGCATTGCCACTTTTGCCCATTTTTGGGAAATTTCTTTGTAACTTGGCGGTGTCGTTTTTGACCCTTAATTAATTGCTTTTGGGTGGTTAGGATCTAGATAACTACCCTTCCACCTTTCAAAAAAAAAGAAAAAAAGAAAACAAAAAAAACACCCACAAGAACACGATTCTCAACAGTTGTGAGGGGTGCCTCTTCTCTCTTTGATCTTTGGGAAATTCTTCCAAAACGTCTTTTTTGGTAGTGGAATAAAAGTCTCTCTAGTTGGCTATTGACCTCTAGTAGACTCTTTCTTTTCAAAAAAGACAAAAGGAATATTATCCTATGTGTTGCGGTTAATTGCTACAGAAATGAGTATTATCCTTCCATCACATCAACACTCACAATTTCTTACACATATCAATTCATCTATTAGACTATCACGTCTTTCTCCATTAACCCACTTTTGATGCAAATAAAAACAAAAACTACTTACAACATATCTACTCACCCATCACATCTATCCCCACCAACATACTTCCAATATTTACTCACCTATCACATCCACCCTGACTAACCCACTCACAATACAAACACAAACAAAATTCCAATAACAACATATCAACTTAGCATCACATCTAAACTCCTCTATCCTTCCACTTACCCTCTCACTCCCAATCCTTACAACTTACTAAACTTTAGGAAGCATCAGACCTTAAGCCTTTGCCAAACATGGCCTAAGGACCCCAAATTCCCTGTTGGGGAAAAGTTGAAGGCATGCCATTTTTTTGGCATAAGGTTCTTGTGAGATGAAAATATCTACCAGTGGAGTTGCTGCTGGTAGGCACTGTTCACGATGAACAGTATTTTACTGTTCACGTGGACAGTTGGGCTTCTTCACATTGAATAAGGTAGAGAATGGGAGAGAGGAAAGGAGTATTTGGAATCGAAAATGTTATTGCAACTCAATTAATCATGTATTGTTCTCTTTTCAAAGAGAAGCAATCTTAATCCTATTTCTAAAAATAGAAAACAGAAAATCAAATCCCAATCAACCAAACATGGAAACCCAATCAAATCTTAATTCTCTCAAAAAAAAAAATCTCTAAAGTAAAATCTGCCACATGTGGCAACAAATAACTTGGCATGCAAGCCAACCCAACACCTAAAACCTAAGGCCACCTTGGCCGACTCCTATGAACCCACGGTGTCGCGCGGACAGTGCTACGTGGACTGCCCATGTGGCCACTTTATTTCAACGCTAACTGTTTTAAATGTTGATTTTGATGCTATCTTGACGATTTTGGAAATGTCCATTTTGAAGGCATAATGCTAGAGGAATTGCTAAGGAAATGTCAAAATTTTGATAGTTAATTTTGATTATTTTGACACCTCAAAAATAAGCATTTTGGAGGTACATTGAAGGCATGTTGAACATTCTGATAGAGTGATTAATGGTATTAAATTCATAAATACTTAACACGGAATCTTAAGATCTAGCGATCTAACTATTTAGAGGATATACATCTAGCATTCATAGATGCATTAGTCCTTAGATTAAGTGATGACATTATACTATCATAAACCCATGGATCCTCAGTTGTAATCCTTAAAACCTATGGTAGAATCAATCAGTCTTGATATTATAGCTTAAATATAGCTTGGAGAAGACAAAATGCCTCAAAGATCTAGCAAATGGGGAGAAAAACCCTTGCAAGAGCTCTTCCTACTCTTAACAAACAAATGACAGCAGTAGTGGATTATGTTGCCCATGTCGACCTTAATTCCAAATTGGTCCTGTAAAAAAAAATACCGAAATGGTGAAAAAATAACATCTAACCATCCATTTTGTCAAAAATTGTTGGCATATTGTCAAAATTTTGACACCTATATTTCAATGTTTTACATGTGTCAAAATGACCAGACATTTCATTTTGCTGGCATGATGCAGCATGTGGAACACTGCTTCAGTGCTGTATTTCTTGCACTCTGAAGCTGTGGAAAACAGGCATCCTCTGCAGCATTTCTTGACAACTTAATCTTGTTGGTAACTGTCAGAAATGGTGGAGGTTGGTGGAATCTCCCTAATGTGGATCCTGTAATACCATCTTTATGATGTTGGGTCTTTCTTGCTCATATTGTGGTACGAAGACATGATGATCTAATGCCACTGTATGCCTTACTGAAATGGTGATTGATTTGCTAAGCTCCTTGGTCTAACTATGACAAAATTTCTGGCTATTTGTCCTTAAAATTCTCCCATTTACCAGATCTATTGTTATATGTCTATGCAGGCTCAGTTAGAATTTATTAAAACAGTGACCTTTTTCCGTGTCGAGAAACTTCTTACTTCTTTTGGCATGGGATGTTTACATTTTCATTTTGTTCATTAGAGTGTTTTTTTGAATAATATCATGCAAGCACCTCCTTTTTTTTGCCCTCTATTTTGAAATTTGTCCATTGTACATCTCTGTGTCTTAATTTTTTGGAAGCACTTTTTTACTAACTTTTCTTCAAGGTTTGTCCCATGAAATGCTGTTATGTGGTTTAAAAAAAAGGAAAAAAAAAGAAGAAATGATGTTATGTCATGGTTGCACTTTTCAAAAAAGAAGAAATGATGTTATGTCATGGTTGCACTTTTCAAACCATATAAATTTCTGTTTATTGTGCATTATATTTACTTTTTCTTTCCTTGGAAAGTGACATGTACCATCATTATAATTGCAAATTTGTGATGGTTGCAAGTTTTCTTGCCATGTGAAATTCTGTCAAATGTTTTGCATGATGATCTTTTTGGGGGAAGTAAACCATTGTTATAATTGCAATGTTGCTGTAAGCTTCGAGTCTGCTGCATTCACATTCATCTATTATGTACCATTCTTAGACTTCTTTTTTGTATTATCCATGTCATGTACCTCGTCGCCGACAATTTCCATATTACAGCCTATGAGCATGGTGCTGCCTGGCGTTGTTGGCTTCAAGCTATCTGGGAAGTTGCATAATGGCGTTACAGCTACTGATCTTGTTCTAACTGTGACACAAATGCTGAGGAAGCATGGGGTTGTTGGGAAATTTGTTGAATTTTATGGTAAAATTATCTTCTTTCACGTATCTTTTTGTTGTTTGGATATAATCTTCTATACATGTTTGCCCCTTTTTGTTTTATAGGTGAGGGTATGGGTGAGTTATCATTGGCTGATAGGGCAACCATTGCCAATATGTCTCCTGAATATGGAGCAACTATGGGATTCTTTCCTGTTGATCATGTTACATTACAATATCTCAGGTTGACTGGAAGAAGTGAGGAAACTGTGAGTATCAGTATGATTCAGTAAACAAGGATGTTTTGTGCACTTGCTGTTAAGTGGTTCTAGGTTTCTTATTTCTTGCTTGTTTAATTTAAGGTTGCAATGATAGAATCATATCTTCGAGCAAACAAGATGTTTGTTGACTACAATGAGGTTCAATTTCTTTTCCCCCTCTTTGTTTAAGAAGTTGAACTAATGAGAAGTACTGATTAACTTTGTTATGGTTACTGCAGCCCCAAACAGAAAGAGTATACTCATCTTATCTGGAGTTGAACCTAGCTGATGTTGAGTCCTGTGTTTCTGGACCAAAGAGGTGAAAAATAAGAAACTAGTCTGTGGTTACGTAATTTACATTTCATGGAATATTTTTGCCGACTTATTTGCTATCATTGCTCACATTTTTGTCCTTTTCAGGCCACATGACAGGGTTCCTCTGAAAGAAATGAAGGCAGATTGGCATTCTTGCTTGGATGGTAAAGTTGGTTTCAAGGTGAGCTAGGATTGATGATTGTGACATCTAACTACTTTTAGTTGTTTGTATACTTCCCAAGAAGCCTCAAACAAATTTATGTGCAGAAATTCAACATGCAGAGTCTATTTCACAAATGGATGTTTATATCAAAAACCCTTGAAGCTGGAGAATTTTTTATGTTAATAGTTTTTTGGGCTGGAATGACTAATGAGCTAGTTTCATGATGCCGATGATCTTCCTTTCGGCGACCACTTTGATAGGTCCTCCTTGTTCTTTTCTGATTTGTGAGTTCTTTTTACAGGGCTTTGGGGTGCCAAAAGAATCACAAGAGAAAGTTGTGAAGTTCGCTTTCCATGGGCAGCCTGTAGAGCTCAAACATGGAAGTGTTGTGATTGCAGCCATCACCAGCTGCACGAACACTTCTAATCCTAGTGTCATGCTTGGTGCTGGTCTAGTAGCAAAAAAGGCTTGTGAATTAGGACTTGAGGTCTGGTTTATATTTTGTGCTCTTATGGTATATTGGTAAGTTGTATCTGCTAATATTTACGTCTTTGTTATTCATGTTTGTCTTCCAGGTTAAGCCTTGGATAAAAACAAGTCTTGCTCCTGGTTCAGGAGTTGTCACCAAGTACTTATTAAAGAGGTAACAATATAGTATGTTTATATTCTCAAGATGACTGTCTTTGCTGCATGGGCTTAACTATGACTATTTTGCTTCAATCGTAGTGGTTTGCAACCTTATCTAAACCAGCAAGGCTTCCATATTGTTGGCTATGGCTGTACCACATGCATTGGAAACTCTGGTGATCTTGACGAGTCAGTTGCTGCTGCAATTTCTGAAAATGGTATATCTTCATTAATATCCAAATGTTTCTGTTCTCACCATCTAGATTATTTGTTTTTTTTTAAGATACATCCATATTATTTATTAATTGATAGAAAGCCATTTTACCGAGTGAAATTCAATGTGTTGGCTTATTTGTTTTGCATCAGATATTGTTGCTGCAGCTGTGCTTTCTGGAAATAGAAACTTTGAGGGACGAGTTCACCCCTTAACCCGAGCTAATTATCTTGCATCACCTCCTCTTGTTGTAGCATATGCCCTTGCTGGGACTGTAAGTAGCTTGCTGATGCTCATGTGCCATTTTCTTTAAAACAAAATTTTATCTTGGAAAATACTTGTGAAAATTATTGAAGACAACTTTGAAACTTGTCATTCATGATGCACTGCCAGTCATCATATTTACTAAAAGCTTGCCGAGAAGAAGAAATAAACAATGGAATGTAAATTCTCCTTTTGAGATTCCAAGTGAATAACATTATGGATGTGATGCATTTTATCTTTCAATAGTTTTGTAAATCTTGCATTGCATTTCATATAGATATATGTATATATGAAATGGTAATCATGCCTGCACGAGAATTTATATGATGTGTTATGCAACAATGGGGAAAAGATTGGGCTCTATTTTCACGAATAGTCTTTTCCAAAAAATTTTCATCAATAGAGGTATAGCATGGAGCTTCCGGACATTAATCCAAGAGAATCAGTACTTTACAATAAAAATAAACAAATAAATAATTGGCATTCAGTAAATGGAGCATAGGTGAAAATGTAATAGCAGTTATCAACTTTCAATTTTTTTAAAAAATTAGTTGTTGCAAGACAGGGCCAATAAAATGGTTGAGCCAGCACACTATATCTCTTTAACTAATCAGTAATGCATCAAAGAGTAGGTACTGATCGGATTCGGGGAGCTAGGAGGTTAGATATCATGGTAACTCTGCTAGAAGTCTTGCATGCTATGTTGTTGGTGAATTTATTGGACACTGGAAAGGTTGCTATTGCATGGAAATATTGAAAAGTGTTTCCCTAGGGAGACAAACACATCTTTAGGGGTGGATGGGGTGTGTGTATGTTATTGAGTGAGGGCTTGGGTGTATTTACAACCAATAACCCATTCAATAGCTTTCCCAAGTGTGTTCAGTAAGAGATATAAAGGAGCGTGTAGCATCATGTGTGAGAGTGATGGCAGTGACGTTGGCACTCTAATGGTGTTAATGTGCTATTAAGTTATGGTTGTGGAGAAGTCTAGAGGCAATATGATAGTAAAGCACCATCTTTGGAGATTATTTTTGAGTATGGAAAAGAGGCAAGGTAGGGTCATTTTTTGATGGGAGACTTTGGGTGGATGTGGAGATGAACAAGGGAGTTATGGAGGGATGAATTGGGTTGGGAATGGTGGATTTAAGAAAATTGATGCTATAAGGATGAGGTTTTTTGGAAAAGCGTAATGCATGAAGTTTGCTTTTTGCATATAATAGCTTGGGATGATGTTTGCGGACCTATAAAGTGGGCTAGGGATGCTCAAGCTTGCTGATTCTTATTATGATTTGTTGGCAAAATTTTGGTTAAGTTGCAACAAAATGAACATCTGATGTGGCATCTTCTCTTGGTGGATTCTTATGGCTCTTTGCTGTCTCCTAGAGAACCCTTGTCCCACTGTGCTTCTGCCTTTCAGAGGTGCTTATATGTGGTGATTTCCTAAGTTTCCTATTTCTTTGAGCTGACCCTTGGAGATGGAAAATTTTTAGGTTTTAGGAGGACAATTGGGATGGGATTTGGGTGTTTGGTTGAGACTGTTCATGGTTATATGCTTTGATTTCTGATAAGCTGCACCCTCTAGAGGACTAGTAGGATGGACTTGTGAAGGTGGGCGTGGGCATTCGGGTCCAGCGAGTAGGGGAGAGTCTCTCCAGTGGATTTGTAGACTTTGCTGGGTGCTATTCAGGATTTTTGTCAAAGGGAGGGGATACTAGGTTCTTTACCCTAGAGTTCAGGGGTCTTCTTGGTTGAGGCTTATTTTGCTTAGAGTGGAGGTTGATTTTGGGAGTGCTGCCATTACTTTGGATACTTTTGCCATTGAAAATTTAAGATTCCCGTGATAGTGAAAATTTTCTTATGATTGGTAAGAAGGGGAAGGTTAGTTACAAAGGCGATGGAAGTAGTGGGTGCAAGATGTAGAGATTGTTCCTTCTGTGCTTTAGTGGATGAACATAGTCCACATCTTTCTCTCACATATGGTTTTGCAAAGGATGTGTGTGGTTACATGTCCATCTTGGCATTTCAGGTGAAAACATTGGATGATTTTGGATGGGTTTTAGGACCAGCATTCTGGCAAATTCCTAGATATGGGCATGTCCTGTTTTGTGGTTATTGCGGATGCAGAGAAATAGGGTGGTGTTTTGATGGGAAACAACTTGGGTGGAGAATGTTGTAAAGGGAAGCTTGGGTTTATTTTTCTTTTTTGGTCTCGACATAGGTAGTCCCCACCTGGTGAAGTAGTGAAGTAGATGGTTAGCAACCTCTAGTAGGCATCCTTTTCACATAAAAAAAAGAAAAAACCCAACACTCCATGTGCTCCCCCTCACCCCTTCTTTTGCACCATTCTTCCCTCTTCTATGCTTTATGACACCCACATCCTTCATCCAATGGCTTCCACATTGGGCATGGGAGAATGTATACGTCCGTGATCCAAATACTAGTGTGCCATTCTAAAGGAGGTGAAGAGTTAGACCTTTAGGTCCTAACATTTAATGCCATTTAGCATGGGATTGTGCTTCCCAATTCCATATCCTAGAACCAATGGCCTTTCCTCTTCAAAAAAAGAGAAAAACAATGGCTTTTGCATCATGCATGGGTGGATGATCTGGGGATCCAAAGACTAGGATTCCAATGAAAAGGAGATGAAAGATTGATCTTTTTCCGAGATGGAGTGAGAGACATAGGGAGAGGAAGAGAGAGGGAGGAGGGGAGAGCAGGAAGAGAGGGGGTGCTAGGGAGGAGGTCGTCTCATCTGGAGGGTGGTCGGGAGGATGGCCTTGGGGTGTGGAAGGTGGTTGAAAGGAGGGTGGAGGTTCGCGTTTCGATGGATCGGAGGAGGGAGGTCGATGGTTGCTGCTTCAAGTGTTTGGGGCATGGCCATCGGGCGAGGGATTGTCGAGAGCCTGTGTGGTGTTGGAGGTGCCAAGGTCTTGGTCTTCGGAGTGTGCGATGTAATGGTGTCGAGTGGCAGAGCGATACATGGGTTGCTGTTGCTGGGCATCCTCTGCCACCACCCCTGGTGGTGGTGCCCTTTGCTGAGGTCGAGGCCCTCTGGTCAGCGGGTATGGTTGCTCTTTGCGACATGGTGGGCGATAGCCTCTTTGGGGTGTTGATCTCGAGTTGGCTATGATTGTTTGAGGTGGAGGCCCTCCATGCTGTTTCGATTGGGGCTGAAGTGAAGGTCCTCCCTTCTGGTGAGAGAGGTTTGCTCGTCTTGGGGCTTCCTCCGGCGGCTAGAGAGGATCTCTGCTTCAAGGTTTCTCGATTGCGATCTGGTGCGTTGAGGTGGCAAAAAACCTATGTGCACGATGGGGCCTAGAGGGAGCAGCTGTCGGAGAGGTTGTCGGTGGAGTTGGTGGTTGAGGGGGTGCCGTGGTGGCTCCGTATAGTGGAAATCCTTGAGGTGGTGGTGTCTTCGTTTGCACGCCTCCGTAGCTACGGGGGATCTGGACTCTTTTGTGGGTCGCTCAAGGTATTGGTGGAGTTGAAGGTGGGGGCGTCGATAATGGAGAAGTTGGTCCTTCACCATGGAGGACACTCGTGGGTCGTCACCCTTACGAGAGCCTCCATGGTGACAGCCACATATGCGGAGGTGGCCGGGAGGGCGACGAAACCACCAACCTCGGATGGTGGTGTGGTGGCGCAATCGCGTCTTTGAGCTAGGGTTTCGTTCGTGGAGCGGGAGTCGGATCGTCTGCTCAATGACGTGGATGCGCAACCCCAGATTACGGTGCAGTAAACATTGAATGCGGCTGTTGCGGCCATCTTGGAGGAGTTGATGTATTGGGAAGATGTCGAGGTGGAGGTTGCGGCACAGTTGAAGGAGCGGGAGGCGCCTTGGCTCGCGTAGTCTGAGGAGCTAACTGAAGATACCCCTTTTAAGGAGGGGATGGACTCGCGTGTCGGTTTCAACTTGGATCTGGGTAGTGGTGACCCTCGGTTTGAAAGCCCAAGGGCCTATGACCCATCATCTCATGGGTTGCAGGACCCGGTTATGGGGGTTTCGGAGGCTCATAGCTTATGCTCCCCCTCGACTTCTCGTGTGACCTCGACTGAAGTTGTGATGTCGACTCCTCTCGACGCGTTGGAGCGCAACTACACCGAACAAGGAGGTCAATCTTTGCCCCTTGTCAACGAGGAGGTGGAGGGCTCCACTGATCGTCCTCCGGTGAGTTTGGCGGGGACAGGGATCTTGTGAGCGGTAGTGGAGGCACCGAAGGTGTGCCATGGAGATGATTCGCCTCGGCAGCAGGCAAGGGGCATCTCCTTGGCAGCTGGCGGCCATGAGGGCTTCTCCTTGGCAGTTGGCGACCATGCGGAGGTCCCCTTGACCGGGTGGAGGCGTCAATTGGTGAACGGCGGTCGTGGAGGCGCTTTTCGATACAATTGGAGATGGAGATATCGTGGAACAACTCAGGGTCAGAGAGTGGTGGTGGATGGTTGTGGCGGATCATAACAATACTCGACAGTAGTGACTTTGGATCATAATGACGAGGTGCGTCGGACATCGGATGTGTGTGGCTTTCGATCGACGATGAGGGAGGCCACTACCTGCCCTAAATGAATGAAGTTATTACATGGAACGTGTGGGGTCTCAACGACTTGTCGATGAGGGCATCTTTGGGGTGCTACATTTGCATGTGGAAAGCAGACGTTGTGTTGCTACAGGAAACGAAATTGTTCTACTACGATGCTAGGATGTGGAGGGAGATCGGGGGCTCATGGATGGAGGGATTCCAGTCTATTGGAGCGGTTGGCCGCTCAGGAAGACAGATACTGGGGTGGCGGGAAGATGTTTTCTCTTTGGATGACTACTTTATTGGAGAGCATGTCATCTTTGTGAGACTGGTTCGGAGATTGGGAGGTGCTAGGATGATGATCACGGGAGTGTACAGACCTTTAGATGCTCAGGCGAGAGGGTTGATGTGGGAGGAACTCGCGTCGGTGGCTGCGGATTGCCATGGATGTCCATGGCTACTTGGAGGAGACCTCAACATCACTCCACAGATGGAAGACTGACCTGGTGGGCGGGGGAGGCAAGATCCTAGATCTGACACTTTTGTGGAGTTTGTTGCTACACATGGCCTCATAGATATGATCCCGATGTCCTATGCGTACACTTGGAGGAACAACTGTGGTCAGATGTCCAGGGTTGACATATTTCACTCCAATGTGGAGATGGTAGAGGCATTCCTCCTGGTAGAGATGACTCATTTAGAGAGGCCTTTCTCCGATCATACTCCCCCTATGTAGTGACCTAATGAGGGGGTGCACTGTAGCACCTACTTCAAGTTTGGTAGATCCTGGTTGGAGGGGTTCTAGAGCATGGTGGAGGAGAGATGGAACTCTTTTGAGGTGGAGGGATCAACTATGTTTCGCCTGGCAAATAAGTTGACTATGCTGCGGGATCACCTCAAGTTATACAAGAGATAGATGAAGGTCGCCAGGAGGGGCAGAAAGGAAGAGGCTTTGGCAGAGATCACTAGGATCGACGGACATGACAACTAGGCCCCTATCACAATTGAGGATAGGGAGGTCAGGATGAAAATGACGAGTGGTGCAGGAGGAGGATAGGAAAACAGAGGTGGAGTGGAGAACATGATCGAGATAGAAGTGGCTAAAGGAGGGTGACTCTAATGCTAGATTCTTCCACCAAATGGCGTTTGCCAAGAGGAGGAGAAACTGGATAGAAAAGTTACTGATTCACAGGGAGGCTTTCTCAAGAAGGGAGGAGGTTGGTTGAGCTGTGGTAGATTACTTCAGAGAGTTCATTGGCAGGCATAGCAGGGGTTGCTGGCGATGGAGGGGAGAGGATGTGCATTGTATCACTAAGGATCAGGCGGGGGGTCTCACGGTAGGTTTCTCACAAGACGAGGTGAGGCGGGTGGTTTGGGGTTTAAATGTAGAGGGTTGCCCTAGCCCAGATGTTTTCCCGGTCTCCTTCTTTAGGAAATTCTGGACCTTGGTGGGGATGGAGGTGATGCAGACAATGGAAGAATTCGCGACTGGGAATAGGGGGTTTGACAAGTTGAATAGGTATTACACGTTTTTGCTGCCTAAGAAGGAAGGTGTAGAGGTGATCCAGGACTTCCGTCTGATTGTGCTGTTGAATGCCATCTACCTTATTGTCGCCAAGGTCTTGGCGAACAGGCTCAGGGACCTTCTTGGACACTTGATCTCCCCTATTCAGACGACTTTTGTTCTAGGGAGAGGAATCCTGGACGGTGTTGTCATGGCTATGGAGGCGCTGGCCACTTGGAAGAGGGAGTGGAAACAAGCTTTTCTATGGAAGGTGGGCTTCAGCAAAGCATACAACTCGATGCAGTGGGATTTCTTGTGGGCTTCAATGCTGAGGAGGGGCTTTTTCACAGTATGGATTGATTGGATGAAGAGGTGTGTGACGATGATATACTTCTCGATTTTGATCAATGGAAATCCAGCGGGAGGTTGGGTTCAGCGGGGGTCAAACAGGGATGTCCTCTTGCACCTATGTTGTTTGTGCTTGCGACAAATACTTTAGCAAGGGCAGTTCACAGGGCTTGTGATAAGGCTCTGATTAGAGGGAGTGGAAACAGGCTTTTCTGTGGAAGGTGGACTTCAGCAAAGCATATGACTCGGTGCAGTGAGATTTCTTGTGGGCTTCAATGCTGAGGAGGGGCTTTTCCACAGTGTGGATTGATTGGATGAAGTGTGTGACGACGATATCCTTCTCGATTCTGATCAATGGGAATCTAGCGGGAGGTTGGGTTCAGCCTAGGAGGGGGTTAGACAGGGATGTCCTCTTGCACCTATGCTGTTTGTGTTTGCAGCAGATACTTTAGCAAGGGAAGCTCACAGGGCTTGTGATAGGGGTCTGATTAGAGGCTTTCCGGCAGGGGAAGGCAAGGAGACGATGATCCTGCAGTATGCTGATGATACCCTATTTCTGGTTAAAGGAGCGGGTTTGGAGGCTAGGAGGATGAGAATCATTTTGGAGCTTTTTGGCACGGCATCAAGGTTGCAGATTAACTACCAGAAGTCAACGCTTATCCCGATGAACATGACAGTTGAGGAGGTGGAGACGGTGGGTGGTGCATTAGGGACATATGTTGGCTCCTTACCATTGGTGTATCTGGGCCTTCCACTATCAGATCGACATCTTAGGATGCAAGATTGGCTCCTTTTGCTAGAGAGGATGGAATAAAGATTGGTAGGGTGGTCATCTAGACTGTTATCTAGAGGAGGGAGATTAACTCTGGCATTCATACCATCATATTTCCTCAGTTTTTAGGATACTGTGACAAATTGAGAAGAAAATCTCTAGGGTGATGAGGGATTTTTTTTGGTCTCATGTGGGGATGGCAGGGAAGGGGGCAAGGTTGTTGGCTTGGGAGGTCTGTAGGCCGGTGAAGGAGGGGGGCCTGGGGGTTGGGGATGTGGACACGGTGAACATTAGCCTCCTTACGAAGTGGATTGCCAAATTGGTCAGCCATGAACGGAGGTTGTTTGGTGATGTTGTGCGGTGTTGCTACGGGCCCTTCCTTTCTTGGGGGCCCTTAGAGTCCCCTCCTCCCGGGGCCTCTTTCTTTCTCAGGGGGTTGATGGTAGTGGCAGGGAAGGTGCGAGCTTTCTTTACCCCTACACTAGAGGAGTGAGATGTTTTTCGATTTTGGCAGGATGACTGGCAGGGGATCGACTCAACTCTTGGTGACAGATATCCCCACCTCCTTGGGGGAGTGGTGGACCCTTCGGCTCTGTGGGAGATTGCTGGATCGGGGCCTGGTACCCAATTATTTGAGGGGGCCTATCCGACCAGAGGTGTGAAGATCTTTAGCGGTTGCTACAGGAACTGGAAGGATGGGAGCCAGAGAGTGGTGACTCCTACTCATGGGAAAAGGGAGAATTCTCTGTGGTGAAGGTCTTTCGCAGATTGGGTAATGGTGTGGTCAACATGGACGTCAATTTCTTGAGAAATTGTAGATTTTTTTGGGCGGCAGAGTGCCCGTTGAAGGTGAAGATCTTCGTCTGGTTGTTGAGAGGGGGGGAGGATTATGACGAAGAGATGGAGAGCGAGATGGGCTTAGACAGATGATTTAAGTTGTCCCCTTTGTGTAGGAGCGGAGGAAGACATTCAACATCTTTTTTTCCAGTGTTCGTTTGTACTGTAGGTGTGGCGGAGGATGGGGATCGACTGGATCTCCCATCAGGACATGGCTAGCTTCTGATCTTCATTCCGTAGGGGTAACGTCCAGGATGGAGGAATCTCCTTTAGATCCAAGAAGGAGAGGGCAAAGGTCCTGGCAATCCTGTGGGGTATTTGGCTGGGAAGAAATTGAGTGATTTTTAGGGGAGAGAGATCCTATGTTGAAAATTGTCTCTTTCATTTCTTCCTAGATGGAGTTCGGAGGATCTATTCGATGTAATTCATTTTTGTGGAATGAAGTGAATTTAGGTGGTTATCAATTAGATAATTACCCTTTGACTTTCAAAAAAAAAAAAAAAAAGGATTGACCTTTTTCCGTAACAGCTACTATCATATAACTCGTGGAGAAAAATCAGATGGAAGGAATATCTACACGAACATCCTTCCCCAAGTGGTAAAGCAAATGAAGAAACTATATAATTGTCCTTGGACATGAGAGCAACACCAGCCTATCAAATCAATAGCTAAATCACAATCATCCTTACAAAAGAAAAAAGGTTTTTTTTTTTTTTTTTTTTGCTGAGCACAAAAGAAAAAAAGGCTTAATCACAAAAAATTCTCAAAGAGACTACATTTAAATGGAATTTCGAATGTATTCTAGAACCTCATTAAACTGGTACTTGAAATGGATTCCTAATAAAACAAATGAGTCTGAACAATACAAAAACATGAGCTGAATAGTACAAAAACATGAGATGCACAATCCCCTTGGGAAGCGTAAATGTATTAGGTGGAAACAATTTTTTAGTGTGAAGGAACTTTCCGACAGAATCCTTCCCTTTTTCTCCATGATTACTTCCCCACGGTCCCTCCGATAATGTTGCCGGTGACTTCTGCTCCCACCTTCTCTTCCACCTCACTGACTTCTCCATGCTGACAATTCGAATCCTTTTTTCTCACCATTTCACACTCTAGCATGCTTCTTTGCCCTGTCTGCCCCTTCTCTGCACCTTCTGCACCACCTCTTGGGGAGGATGAGGCCATTGTCTAGAGAGGCTAGTGAGGTCTTTCCCACTGGAGGCAGGTTTGTATTGGGAAGAGTGTTGGTTGTAGGGACATGTCGGCAGAGTGCAAAATTTGGGAGAAAATAGAATAAACTAAAAGAGTGACTATGCAACAACATAATGTTCCTTATCAAAAAGGAAAGGATAACGTTTTTTTTGAAAAAGAAAAACAAGATATAATGTTGTATTGCCCTGCGTTGATAATTATCGTGCAAACTGAAAAGCTGCCCCTCCAAGTTGGAATCTTGACTCAAGTTCTATTGTGTACTCTTCTCAAAAAAAAGTCTATCGTGAACTGAGGGAAAGAGTAGATGGATCATGCCACCGTTATTTAAGGGTCTCAGTATTCTAGAATGGAACTTCATTATCAGCCTCCTGGCTACATATACATTGTGATCCTTCAGTTAAAGCACTCCCCCAACTCCCACCTCATTTGGCTTTTGAGTTTCCTATTATTCATATTCGGTATTGTTGCTCATTTGCTTCACTTATTGCAAGTTGTTGACATTATGGTTCAACAACCTAAAGATGTGGAAGTCAACAAGTGGTTACAATCAATGATTTGAGCATTTCTTCTAAATTATTTGGTTTTGAGTTTGAATGCCTTTTCATGGTATAAAAGCTACATTGTTCTTGTGTTGCAATCTAACTTCCTCCCCAATCCTCGATTTGTTTGTCTTCAACTCAGAGAAGGGCAGAAGTAAGGGCACATGCTGAGATAGTAATCCAACATCTAAAGATATGGATATTGAAAAGCGGTTAACATAGATGGTTGGGCCTCTTGCCTAAGGCAAATCAGTTTTGAGTTGGTCATTTTCATATGGTGTTTTTTCCCCCTTTTTTTTTGGTAAGAAGTGCTGGAAAAACCATTAGGTATAATTTTGATTTCATGGATTTAAACCTGGAAATTACTCAAGGTAGGTCTAAACGGAGGTAAAGAATTGATAAAGCAGACTCCACTTGTGGGAAAAATGCTTTGTTGTTTAAACATCTATATACTATCCAAATATTGTACAGCTGTTGCTTTTTCTAACAATTGAAATGGATACTCTCCAACGAATAATTCATGTTCTTTTCAGAAAAAAAGAAAAAAAAATCTTGTTTATGTCTTGCAAACAATTTTCCAGGTGGACATTAATTTTGAAACGGAACCAATTGGAGTTGGAAAAGATGGAAAGAATGTGTACTTCAAGGATATCTGGCCATCAAATGAGGAAATTGCAGAGGTATAAAATTATTTTGGAGGCATTTTTATATAATTATTTTGTCCTGTTTGCTTAAACGTCTCCAGTATTCTTACTCTTGCTGGAATCTGTAAAAAAGTTTTCTCCGGAGTCTTAGCTAGTATGAAAATTGGATTAGATTTTTTTTCATTTTCGTCTAATTCCACTAACATAGCAAACTTGCATATTGCTTGCCAAGGGTCTAAATGCTGATTTAGTGTGCATTTTAGAGACATACCGAAGGTACATTTTAGAAATGTCCGTGTTTCAATGATTTTGATCTTTTGAAAATAGTTCATTTTGGAGTTAGTCGAGAGCATGTTGAAGGGATGCACACGCTTGCTGACAAAAATTATGAAGTAGTCAAAATGATTAGAATTTTAAGAAAATTACAAATTTAAGTTGGTCTTTGTAAGAATAAGAATATTACATTATAATATTCATATGCAACATATAGTCTACCATATAATATTCAAGTTCAAGAATCAAATTATCAAATAAATACGGTTTAAATTGAATTAATGCATACAAATAGTTATTTAAATATACAATTTGTGGTAAACTAAAGTAAAAAAATTAAAAAGTTGAAATTTGAATATCAAAGTAATTGGATGCATAAGATGTTAGAATATTTTTTAATGCCTTTTTTATGAACTCTGTTTGTTACCGTCACCTCTTATCTTCCTTCTCCACCAAAGTGACCGAACAACACATCTTTTAATCTTTTTCTCTTGCCTCTCCTTAGTCCTCACCTCATTTCCTCCAACGGACCCTCCACCTTGAACCTTCTCCCCTCTCCTCTGTGACCCAACAAAGACCCACCACTTTTCCTCCCTCTTCGTGAGGTGTGAGTCACAGTGCCACCGCCATTGAAGTAATCAAACCTATCGCTCCGATCACCACAATAGCAACCAACAACTACACCTACACCTACACAAGGTTTTAAATATCATATCAATTAGTCAAAAAGGAGATATATTGCCAATATATTGCAGATATCATGGAAGTTTGGGAAAATCACCCAAAATGTCCCAAAAAGGCTTAAAATGTCACAAGTTTGATGAAATTAATATTTTAATAACCAAGACATTCATAAAGAAATGATAAAAGATTAAAATCATAAATTTTGAATGAAAATATAATATAAATGCATTATTGGCGGTGTTTATGTGACTATGGAAAATAATTCTAAGTAGTTGTAGTTGCCTCAAATCGGTGAAAAATCTCTCATGAGAAGATAAAATTTAGGATGAGGCATTTAAGTAGAGGGGAGAGAGAGCATGATGTTTAGTTCTTTCACTAACCATTAGAGTTGTTGGCATCAACTAAACATGAGTTGAAGCTTTAGTGGAATCTTTTTGAGCTAGGTGCAAAAAAAAAAATCAATTTTCTACAAGTGTTCAGAACATAGTATAGATTTACTTATCTGAATGGCTAATGGGTGAAATATTGTCGATATCCTCGACATATTGTTGATATATGGAAAAAATTTTGAAGGCACCCATCGATGTTTAGGATATTAGTTGATATCGACGATATATAGCTAGATATATAGGAAAAATGATATGTAACCCATATCGATATCTTCCATGTTGGCGATATGTGATATATTAGTGATATATTGCGATATTTAATTCCTTTACATGCAGAAGCAGACCAACAGCTAGAAGTAATGCAACGCTATAGTAGCATGCCTTGAAATGGTTGTACCAATTGACGTATTGTCGAAATGGTCAACATGGTTGAAATTGTTAGCATATCACTGGCATCCCTGAATTTTGATACCCCTTCCATTGATATGCTTATTCACCCAAAATCCCTTATTTTGTTGGCATGCTGATAGCATATTGATCACTGCTATTTGCTTTAGGTGGAAGGAGTAAGGGATTAACTTATTCCATCTTTATTTGAATTTTTTCAATGATTTCATCGAGAAAGAATAAACTGTATAAAAAGTATAAATGAGGGTTATTTTCCTTTTAAAAAATAGAGGTTGGTTTTGGGAAATTTGGAGGGTCAAATTTTAACAGCTTCCCCCTTTTAAAAAGAACTTTTCAAATCTTATGGGAAGAATCATACATGTCATGAAGGGACTTCTTCCACCAACTTGACATGGGATTAGCTGGAGTTATTCTAGATATGGCATTTACTCTACATTCTTAATAGGGAGCTATGTGCTAATTCAAAAACTCCACCTACCCAGCTACTTGATTAGGTGATGTCTAGAACTAGGCTCATATTCCTATTGATATTTACTTGTCATCTTTCTTTTTGGTTAAGGGAATTGAAGTGCAAAGAATGGAAAATAATTTGTCTTGGTAGATATCTCTACATTTGGTTAAGTCATCTCATGTTGTGGAAACCTCTCTCTTAAGGATAGGGGGCAAAAAAGCCCGGAGAGCTTTCTATGTAGAAGTAGAGGTAGGTAGTCAGAAGGGGTGGATGGTGGAGGGATGAGTTGAAAGCTCAATTCCCCCACCAGTCATTAGCAAATTTAGCATCATCTGTATCCTTAAAGGGATTAGGAGCATGAGTAGGTTGGGCGACAAATCCCGTTGCGACATTTGTGGTCACCGTAACTGCATTAGTAGAGGAAGAACCATATCTCTTTAAAGATTCCTTAAGCAGTCCATTTGTGGAGGAGCATGAGTAGGTTGGGCGACAAATCCCGTTGCGACATTTGTGGTCACCGTAACTGCATTAGTAGAGGAAGAACAATATCTCTTTAAAGATTCCTTAAGCAGTCCATTTGTGCCACGGTGAAGGTCATGGAAGGTTGGACTGGAGTCATATCAATCGTAGGAATCTTAGTCATCATCAATTGGTTATGTTAGCATATATGGCTTTGTTTATTTCTTCTTATGTATGGGCTATGGGTGCTTTGCCCCTTAGGGATATTTTTGTACTTTTGACTCTATGGTCTCTCTCTATATAAGAGAGCCCTAGGGTTCTAATGAAAGTGAATCATGTCATCCAATTTGGTATCAGAGCACTGATGTTAGATCGTGGCTTTAGGTATCCCACCTTTCAAGGCCTCCTAAACCCTAACACCAAATCTCGATCTCTCTTTCGTGGTGGCAGTAACGGCACCCAATGGCGGTGCGGACTTGTTGCACCAGTCAGGTGGTGCTCCGGCAGCGCATTGCAGCTCACGTAGCGACAATGTTGCGACATAAGGCCTGCTGCATCGGTTATGCAGCGCTTCGACAGAGTGCAACAGCCCACGCAGTGGTGCTGTGGCAGCGCGAGGCCTGCTGCAGCAGTAGGCAGTGGTGCTGTGGCCTTGAGGAGCGCTAGCGGCTGCCAGAAGTGGCGAGATGGAGCAGCTCTGTAGTGGCGATTTGCGGTGGCGACAGGCGACGCAGTGAGGTGGAGTAGGTGGCACACGATGCTGTGGTTCTTATGCAGCGATCGTGAGGGGCTTTTTGTCCTGATCTAGGGATTGCAGTCCGTGTGGTTGCGAGAGGGCGGTTAGGTCTCCTTGGGGTCATTTTGGGTGTTGTGTTCTCCTTGCACTCAGGTACGACCAATATCTATCCAAGGAGGCCCTTTATCAGCGATGCTGATTTGAATCCATTTGGTTTTAGATTATTTGATACTTTCTTGGTGATAGATGCTTGATCGAGGCTTCCAAATTGCAGATCAGTCCAAGGTGTGTTCGGGCTCTATTTCGGACACCGTGGTACTCAAGAACCTGTTCTTTGGTCCTATTATTAACTTGGATGAGACCAACTATCCGCGGTGGTCCTAGACCTTTCTTATGACTGTCAGGGGTCATAAAAAGAGCTATATTCTTACAGATCTGACGCCTGAGAACAAGACTGGCATAAATGCCAGTTGGGATAGTGACAATGCCATGGTGTGCATGGCTGATGCAGATGGTTATTCTCCGAATAGGGGATGAGATCACGTACTATATTACAACAAAGATGTGGGAGTCTTTGCGTGATACCTATTCACATGCTAAGAACTTCGCACGAATTTTTCAGGTCTTCTACAGACTTTTCTACCTGCGTTAGGAGGGACGCACACTATCACAGTACTATTCCCTCATAAAGGAAATGTTGGAGATGCATTACTCCTACCTGCCAGGGTGTGCCTGTGAGTCCTGGAGGAGTTTTAGGAGACATTTGGCTCTCTTTTCTTGGTTGGCCTTGAACCTGAGTATGCAGCAGCCAGAGATCAGATCCTTACTGCTCTTGAGCTTCCTACCCTGAAGGAAGTATATAGTAGACTTAGTAGAGTTGCAATGCGTACTCATACTCCTGACTCCATTGCTTAGATGTTCACACTGGCTGCAATCCCTGGACGTGGTAGGAGTACTACTTATTCTACATGTGGTCGTGAATGTGGATGCTCTGCTGGTGCACGTACTAGGACTCTTTGTACTTACTGTGGTAGACTTGGTTACTCTGAGGCTACATGCTGGAAGAAGCATGGTAGGCCACCTGTGGCCAATCAGGCAGCTGATATCTCTAATGCAGCTTTCCCTACTTTTGATATTAGTTCCTTGAGCATTGAGATTTTAGACCTTGTGGCAGGAGATTGCTCAGTTGACTTAGGCATCTTCCTCTCAGACTCTAGACACTACAGTTATTGCTACCTCTTCAGAGACACCTGCGATTGGTATGTCGTCACTTTTGTCTTCTGGTGAGTGGTTGATTGATTCTGGTGCATCCAAGCACTTATGTGGCGACAAAGGCTCTTTCTCCTAGTTAGCACCTATTACACCTGCCAGGACAGTACAGGTGGCTGATGGGAGACACTCGTCACTTGTTGGTAAGGGAGATGTCTATCTTCTACTTTAAGACTAGTAGATGCCTATTATGTGCCTGATTTTCCTTTGAGTTTATTGTCTGTTAGCAACTTACTAGAGATCTGAACTGCCGAGCTATCTTTGATGCGTCCTTTTATGTCTTGTAGGATAAATTCACTAGGAAGACGATTGGTGGAGGGCGTGAGGAACATGGGGTGTACTGTCTAAGTTGTACTGCTTTTACTGCTTTTGCTACCAAGGGCTTTGCTTCTGCTGGATCTCCTCTCCAATGGCACCATCGCCTTGGCCATCTACCCATTCATTGCCTTAGACGTGTTCTACTGCACATCCCCTCCGCTACTGCTCCTGCTTGTGATGCTTATCAGCTTGGCAAGCACCAAAGGACTAGTTTTTCCAGTTTTACTTCTGTTTCCTCTGTTGCTGCATTTGATTTGATTCATATGGACGTGTGGGGTCCCTGTCGTACTCCTGATCGACTGGGAACAAATATCATCTTCTTTTAGTTGATGACTTTTCTCGTGTTTCTTGGATGTCTCTTGAAAAATAAGTTCGATGTTGGACAAATTATTGAGAACTTTGTCAAAGAAATAAAAACAGAATTTTTGTTTGGTGAAGTATTTTCGTTTTGATAATGCCTTGGAGTTTTATACTATGCGTTTGCGTAGTTTTTTTTCTAGTTGTGGCATTATCCATAAGACATGTTCTCATACCTCAGTAAAATGGTGTTGCTAAGAGGAAACATTGTCATATTCTTTATGTTGCTCGCACTTTGTTAATTCACCATTCGATCCCCTCTATTGGGGTGATGCTGCTTTGATTGCTTGTTTTTTTATTAATCGGATGCCCAATGCTACATTATATGAACAGATTCCTCTTCAGGTCATGTATCCTGATCGACCTTTGTTTCACGTCACCCCTCGGACATTTGGTTGTGTTGCCTTTGCCCATTTGTTGGGACCAGGTCGAGATAAACTAGCATCGAGAGCAGTTAAGTGCGTCTCTCTTGGGTATACTCGGACACAAAAAGGGTATCGGTATTTTGATTTGCTTCTCGGCACTATGTTTCAGCGGATGTTACCTTTCATGAGGTTATACCTTTCTTTTCTGTGACTGCCGCTGAGATGCCTTTTAAGGGTGATATGACGCTTATGCTATATACTCCCATTCGCTTTGGAAGCTTTCCTGAAATTCTTGTCCCTACTACATCACTACCTTCTATTACGCATTCCTTTCCATGCCTGACTGGCCCACTCCAGACATATGCCTGCCCTCATATTACTTATCAGGGATCCCTACCCTTGCCTTCATCATCGGCTTCTCAGGTGAGTCCTTTAGACATCGACGTATGTTTACCATGTGATGGTCACAGGAACAGGATGGGTGATGTGTCAGGCGATGATTTTGATTTTCTGATATCCATCCAGAAGTGACCATGGACTTGCATTACTTATCTCATGGCGGGGGCACTTGCTACTGATAGTCTAGCTTCTGGATTTGTTAGATTTACCCAGGCGTTAGCTACTATGCAGATTCCAGCTACTCACTGTGAGGTCATGCTTGATCCAAAATGGCGAGCAGCCATGGAAGATGACATGGTCGCTCTTTGAGATCGTGGAACTTGGGAGCTTACTCTACTTCCTGATGGTACTGCACTTGTTGGCTGTCGATGGGTATTTACTGTGAAGTTCAATCCTGATGATAATGTTGCTAAGTACAAAGCACGTCTCGTGGCAAAGGAGTTTACCAGGACTTATGGGGTGGACTTCTTTGACACCTTCTCACCAGTTGCCAAACTTCCTACGGTTCGGGTGTTGGTTGTAGTGGCAGTTCAGTTAGATTGACCTTTTCATTAGTTCGATGTGAAGAATGCTCTCCTTTATGGTGATCTCCAAAATGAAGTCTATATGCATCAGTCACCTGGCTTTGAGACTCAGGAGGAGTGTGTGCCGATTACAGAAGGCTATCTATGGCTTCAAGCAGAGTCCCAGAGCTTGGTTCCAAAGGTTGTCAAAGGTTGTGGAGGCAGCTGGATTCAGGAGATCGATAATTGATTTTGAGTCTGTCAGGAGGACTAGACGAGGTACTGTGGCACTTGTTTATGTTGATTTAATTATCACAAGGGACGATGAGCAGGGTATTGCTGAGGTTAAGGGCATCTTAGCAGAGTAGTTTGTTATGAAAGACCTAGGGGCTCTACGGTATTTCCTTGGTATTGAGGTTGCTCGCAGCAAGAAGGGTGTGGTCTTGTCTCAGAGGAAGTATGCTTTAGATATCCTCAGAAGGTTAGTATGTTTGGGGCCAAGGAGGCCAATATTCCTATGGACCCCAAGATGCCACTTTATGTTGAGGATGTACAAGTGGACAGCAGGTGGTATAGGTAGCTTGTGGGTAAACAGCTATATCTCACTATCACAAGGCCCGATATAGTCTTTGCAGTTGGGAGATTGAGTCAGTTTATGGCCAAGTCGACACGTCAGCATTGGGATGCAGTATTGATGGTGCTTAGATATGTCAAGAAGGCTCATTGGAAGGGTCTCTTCTTCTCCAAGGGGTCTTCTACGACATTGGTTGGCTACTTTGATGCAGACTATGTTGAATGTCATGTCGATCACAAATCCACTACTGTATTCTGCACCTTCTTAGCAGGAAATTTAATCACATGGAGGAGCAAGAAACATGTCACAGTTGCGAGATCCAGTGTCGAGTATGAGTACAGAGCTATGGCTCAAACAACTGCAGAGATGATCTAGATCAGATCCTTGCTTATTGACCTACAGGTGCAGTTTTCTAGCCCTATGGAGATGCGATGTGATAATAGAGCAGCCACCTTCATTGCCAACAGCCCAACATTTCACGACAGGATGAAGCATGTTGAGGTTGATTATCACTATATCAGGGACATTATTTAGAAGGGGTTGCTATGTACCACTTCACTCACATCTGAGGAGTAGATTGTAGATATCTTTACCAAGTCCTTGGTCAGATCTTTATTTGATTCTTGTATACCCAAGCTGAGCATGATAGATATTTATGTTCAAACTTGAGGGGGAGTGGGAGTGTTAGCATATATGGCCTTTTTTTATTTCCTCTTATTGTATGGGCTATGAGTGCTTTGTCTCTTAAGGATATTTCTGTACTTTTGACTCTTTGGTCTCTATATAAGAGAGTCCTAGGTTTCCAATGAAAGTGAATCATTTCATTCAATTGGTTAGCCTAGGAAGGCTTACAAATTTTTTTTCCAACATTTTTCGGACGAGTGATCTATTTTTGTGCAATGAATGCATGGGGAGAAGGTGCGACCTCATCCACGTCCATGTCTACCAAGGTCACTCGAACGTCCACGTCTACTAGGGTCACTCGAACGTCCACCTCTCCCTTCAAAAGCCACAAGGGTAGAGGTGTCACTCAGGAATCATTGTAGGAGTAAGAGAGGGTGGCTCGTTGACCTCTATCTTCGGAAGGTGATTATAGATTCTCTAGATCTGACATTGTGTTAGTTGAAAGACTGTGTACCAAGGTCAAGTGAGCACTTGTATGCTTGCCATTGCGCACATTCATTTGCTTGTTTATCGCAGCAGTCAAGTTGGTAAACAACTAGTTCCTCGAATAAGCCTTCGAGGTTCTTAAAATACTTAATCAGGGTCATATCTCTCTGATTAGTATTCTAGATCCTTCAGTAGTTGTTAGTAAGGCAGGAAGTATTTGTCTTCTAGGAGTATCGCTTCTTTAGCATCTTCAAGATCTCCTTTGTGGATTCCTTGTAGAGTATATTGCCTGGAATTGATTGTTCAATGTTGTTCATTAGTCAATTGATGATGAGAAAATTATCCTCCCACTTTTTATGTTTTGCACCATCCTTGGAGTTAGGACCTTTCTTTGTTAGGACATGCAACTTGTCCTACCCTCCTACGATGATGCAAAAGGCATGGTATGAGAGCATGTAGTTTGAGGAACCCGACAACTTGATTGTGGTTCCTCGAACAAGCACAAAGGATGAAACCTTGGCTTTGGAAGTCATAGTTGAAGATTTTGCTTTGGCCATTAGGAGTCGGAGATGCACGATCATGAAGAGAATAAGGAGAACCAGCTGTGGCAAAGGGAGAGGCATGACGACAGGAGTTGCATGGGTAGTGTAGCAGAGGAGCTTGGGTGATGGTTTGGTGGAGAGGAAGATGTCGAGTGGTGATTCGGTAAGGAGAAGGGAAGCGGGCGATGGTTTGGTAGGGAAGAGGAAGCTAGGTGGCGATCTTGCTAATGAGAAGTTGCATTAGCAGCCCTAGGTAGCTGGCGGAGAGAAAAGGTGGTTGTGGTGGTGTTTGCATAGATTAAAGAGGGGAGGTCGATGGCTATATGGAAGAGAGAGGAGAGGTCGGCAGCGACATGAGGGAGAGAGAGGGAGGAGATCACTGGTGATCTCCTAGGTAGTAGTAGGGAGGCAGCATGCCCACCTTAGTTAGGTAGAGGGAGAGGAACCTAGGGTTAGGGTTGTCCTTACTCTCATATCATGTAGATGAAATAATGATTTGCCTTGTTTAAAATAAAGTCCCTTCTGACCTCTTTGTATTGAGAGTTAGGGTGGAATATTACAAAGTAGTCCTAACAAAATATAAAATGCAACTAGGAATAGAAAGTAAACTGAAACTTTTAATCCTAATTCAAACAAACGTATAACTAACATAATACTATAACTATTAACACTTTTTTATCATTTTTTTCCCTCTTTACCTTTTACATTTAGAATGCTGTTGCATTACTAATTTTCTAATAAGAAACTCTTGCTTATATGCCCTTGGATATGTTCTCTTCTTACTAGAGCAGATACAAGAGGTCTCCAATGAGGCTTTTCTGCAGTCATATGCCATAGGAGCCCATCTCTCAACTGGCATGAATGTTCAGCACTGTCATAGTCTAAGTTTGTAACTCTTATTCCCTTGTAAATATTTCCATTTCCACATCAGGGATTCTTGTATACATTAGAGCTCGGTTATAATGCACTTAAAGTGTGCATGCCAGGCATCAGCATAAATGAAGCTGCCGACTGTTGTTATGTATTAAGATAGATGAATTCAGGTTATTTACCGTTGCAGCATAACTTCCATGTCTGATGCTTGTGCGGAGGGAATACAATTATTCGACTTTTCCTTGAAAAGTATTTTCAGACTTTTGTTAGTGACTTGAAGTACTTGAAAAATCGTTCTCTATGTGTCTTAACCTTTTAGATTTAGACTAATCTGTATTTAGGTCAACACTTCTGCTTAGTTGCCTTGTTATATTCCTGGGCCAAATCTTAAGTTCTATTTTTGTGGATGGAGCTTGTCCTTGGCATGAGTTTTTTTGAAAAGGTCATTCTTGGCATGATATCTGTAATTGCAGGTGGTTCAGTCCAGTGTCCTGCCAGACATGTTCAGAAGCACCTATGAGGCCATCACAAAGGGCAACCCAACGTGGAATCAGGTACAAGTTCCGGAGTCGAAGCTATACTCATGGGATCCCAAGTCAACTTACATCCACGATCCCCCATATTTTAAGAATATGACAATGTCTCCTCCTGGTCCACATGGAGTAAAAGATGCATATTGTTTGCTCAACTTTGGCGATAGTATAACCACAGATCACATTTCTCCTGCTGGAAGTATTCACAAGGACAGCCCAGCTGCAAAGTACCTCCTTGAATGTGGGGTTGAGCGTAGGGACTTCAATTCTTATGGAAGCCGCCGTGGAAATGATGAGATAATGGCTCGAGGAACATTTGCCAATATTCGCCTTGTCAACAAGCTGCTAAAGGGTGAAGTAGGACCAAAGACAATTCACATTCCTTCAGGGGAGAAACTTTATGTATTTGATGCTGCAATGGTTAGTATGAAATTTTATTTTTTTAGTTCAAGATAGAAAAGGGTATATTTCCCTGATGTATTTTTTGATTTCTGAATTTTATTTGAAATATCCTCTTCGGGCAAAAAAAACTTTCATTTGAAATGCCCTTTGCATTATGTTGATTGTTTATGTGACACCTTGCATTGATTTAGGGACATGATGAAATACTCCGCACATTAATAATTATACTGTCATTAATGAAATAGTCAAGCCATAACATGAATACATAAACCTTCTAGTAAGGACCCTGTTTTACCATCACGTAACTGAAATGCCTGACAATTTACATGCAGATTACTGAAGAGTTTTGAGAAATTTTGAATTGTGAGTGTTTTCCTTCTAAAAAAAGTGCTTGGCTAATGGTTATAAAATTAGGGTAGACAAGTTTGGAAACATCTTGATCATCATGTCTAAATTGTATTCCTGAGATTATCAATCCTTTGATTTTGGTGCTTTGAACTTTACAGAGGTACAAAGCTGATGGACATGAGACTATTATCGTGGCCGGTGCTGAATACGGGAGCGGGAGCTCCAGAGATTGGGCTGCCAAGGGTCCCATGTTGCTGGTATATGCTGTTTCTGAATTGCTTGATTGATTTTTGTTTCACTTATACTGACGAACTTTTGATTTGGTTGGATATGAAAGGGGGTAAAAGCGGTTATTGCTAAAAGTTTCGAAAGGATCCATAGAAGCAATTTGGTAGGAATGGGCATCATTCCTCTATGTTTCAAGCCTGGTGAAGATGCTGAAACACTTGGCTTGACTGGCCATGAAAGGTACACGATTGACCTTCCAAGCAGTGTGAATGACCTTCGACCTGGCCAAGATGTCACTGTTGTCACTGACTCCGGGAGGAGTTTCATTTGCACGAATCGCTTTGACACTGAGGTGAAGTAACTAACAGAAAACGATTATTTTGATGTTATTTATTGTACACAATTGTTTTCAGTATTCATGATTTGAATGCATTTTAACCCAATGGACACTTCTGTGACCAGTCTTTAAGTTCTATGTTTTAATAATTCCGATTTTCTGTTGTTTGGGTAAAGCTGAGTGGACATGGGAAAACGCATAATGGAAAGTAAAACTAGATATGATCAATGTAATTTTGTTGATGGGAGGCTGACTGTAGAGCTATTTTACGATGCCTACAGGGGTAAACTTAGAGAGTATCATTGTATACGCTACATTCCAGTTTGAAATCATGGGAGAATGCCATTTTGCATTGGTGCTGAGAGCATTCTATTTTTTTGCAGGTGGAGCTGGCATACTTTGATCATGGTGGTATACTTCCTTTTGTAATTCGAAGCCTCATCAATTCCAAGGCGTGAAAGGTGAAGCAGAGCGTGCACATTTTTCGTGTGGGAGTGTTGTTTTGCTGAGGCATTCAGTGGGTTTAAATATGTGATCGGCTTAGTTTATGAACTTTCTCTGCAATTTGTAGTGCCATACCTAAGCAAAAGGGTAAGTACAACATTAAGCTCTGAAGCTTTTGCGAGATCTGTAAAATAATTATTCTAACTGCAGTCCTTAACATATATATTTAGGTTCTTAGTGAGATTGATAATAAGTTTCGGTTAGTCCTCTTCTTAAGTGGACTGCCAGTTGCTTTAAGCGGGACAGGGGAGTAGCCTTCTTTGATATATGCAATTGATTTACTCGTGCATTTGATCTACAGGCAGCGAGTTTTTGAGTCTGCACAATTTAATTTGATTTGATGATGATTTATTGCACTTCCTGTTCAATTCTCGGGTCAGGCCATGGTTCCAGCCCGTCCTAAGATGTTCCTGTCCAAGGTCTGGCCAAGTTTGCTTGCAGGTGATAATCCATGGCCCAGGTCCTGTGTTGGTCTTGGTCATGGTCAGGCTGGCCCATGGGCCCGAAAATTTTTTAAAAAGTATCTTATAGAGAAGATTGTCTAAAAGGTGATAGAAAGGACAACGTGCGGATGACATGTTTAACATGCACTAGATCTACTTTTCAATGATGATAACGAGTATCACGCCTAATCATCCATGCACAGAAGATAAACATGTAAAGAATAAAAAGCTGAACATCAGTTTATACATATTTCTAAACATTAGGCATAGAAACACATTGCCATTATTCTTTATATGCTACCATGCTCTCTGCAACAAAACTTACACTAAGATCTGGAAATCAACTATCTAGGATGGTTTAAGATAGATGCTAAGGTATGAAAACACATTCCTCTCAAAAAAAAAAAAAAAAAAAGAGAAAATCCAGAGTTTAGACTTGCATAGCTGTCCTTGGTGTGAGTGGATGAAGGTTGGAGGGAGAGGGTCGGTGTATGAAGCCTGGTGGAGGGTGGCACTCAGCAGTGGATTGAGGGGGTTGTTGGTGTCTAGTGGAGAAGCGAGAGGTGGCATGCGGTTGAGGACGGTGTGGGGCTTGAGGTTGGGCAATGGATGACGATGAGGGGGAGGAGGGTGAGCAGCAAACGAGGAGAGAGGAGTGTGTGGTAGAAGAGGAAGGGGAGGTTGCGTGTAACAGTGGAGGGGGAGCATAAGTAGTGTAGTAGTAGTAGGAAGGTGCATGGTGGATGAGGTAACATTGATTGCTGTGAGAGGAAGGGTGGATGAAGGGTTTTTAAATTTGGGTGGAGGAAGGGAATAATGGTAAGAGGGAACTTTTTGGATTTGGGGGCTCGTATCTTTTTTAGGGCCAACGCTGGAGTGGGTCGGAACGAGTTTGGGTCAAAAAAATAAAACCTAGGCTCGGTTCACGGTGATCAAGCTACGTTGATTGGCCTGAAGAGGCTGACTTTCTATGCTCAAGGTTGGCACATGAGCAAGTTGAGCGGATGGAGGCCTAGCCTATTGACCAAATCTATTTTTGTTTAGGTAAGTTGGGATTGTGTAGTGATGGAGGTAGGGGATTAGAATAGTTGCCATGTAAGTTTTGGAGTCAACTAGATTGAACAATGCTGTAAATAATTTTAGATATAGGCTCAATGAATTAATATATTTTGAGGGTTTTTACTATACACTTTTTGGTATTAGTATCCCCATATCTTGCCATGAGCTAGGAGTGAGCCTTTTCATTTCACCTTTGAATCCCCTTAATTAGAAAATGCATATGCCTTCTAGGTTCCTCATCAAGCATATTAACTAAAAGGCTTATGACTCGTTTTGGATTAGTTGATGAAGGATGTGACCTTAGCCTCCAAGAGTAATTTTGGTGTTGGGGAAGAATTTGCTCAATTTGCTAAAACTCTAGATATCAAATATGGATTCAAATTAAGCAAGCTACAAAACATCACAATTTTTTGTGGAAAAATCCTCAAGGGGAGAAGAGGAAAAGCCATAAGGAACCATGGAATCCCAATGTAAAATGAGTACAATGCTTTGTAGTTGAATTGAATCAAAATCTAACGATCGATAACCTATCGAAAAAAGGGAGAAATATCACAAGGGTGGTTTAATCTGATCTCACTTTCTAGGTGGATTCAATAACTTCGTATCATCGATGGCTTGACCATTTACCAAATGTCCATGATCGAGACAAAGTTAATGAAAACAAAAGAGTGTGTTGTTGTCGAGGTACGTGGATTTAAACCAACCTTTGTAAAAATTAAATTGAAGTATAGGGTAAGTTCAGTAGGAGGTTGTTGAATGTAGTTTTAGAGGGAATATGGAATGTTTACTACCTATTTTAGGTTTTATGGTGATGATGCATATATATATAAACTCAAAACCCTAAAACCTAAACCTAAGACCCAACACCCTAAATCCTAAATCTAAAACATTAAACTCTAAACTCAAAACCCTAAAACCTAAACCTAAAATCGAACACCCTAAATCCTAAATCCAAAACGTTAAACTCTATACTCAAAATCCTAAAACCTAAACTAAAAATCCAACACCTTGAATCCTAAATAAAAAATCCTAAACTCTAAACTCAAAACCCTAAAACCTAAATGCAAAACCCAACACCCTAAATCCAAAATCCTAAAACTTAAACCCAAAACACAATACCCTAAATCTTAAATCCTAAACTCTAAAAATCGTAAACCTGATACTTTAAATCGTAAACCCAAAACCCGTAACCCAATACTTAAACTTAAAATTCAATTCCATTGTCAATAAAAAACCTAAGCCCAACATTCTAAACCCTAAACTGGGAAGCTAAACTCCAAGTCAAAAAAATTTCGATAGAGTTTCTCCTATAATATGCATATATTTCAATTCCTACATATAATAAAGTATATCATAATATATGTGAGCACACCTCACATTCAACTCAAATAAAGAAAAAAAAACATTTAACATGCCAACACACCTTACATTTCATATCACATTCAGATTTATATAATAATAATGCCAATTTAATTTACATGAACTAATTGTGAAAAAAAAATTCAAAGAATTTTAAGTTAATTTACATGTAACAATTTCAAATTAATAACAATTTAATTCTCAAAATTAATTATCAACTTCAATAACAATTTACATGTACAAATTATTCATCAACTTCAATTTCAAATGGATAATTTACATGTAGCTAAATATAATTTTAACAATTATGAAATAAAATTACAAAAAATTAACAACTAAATATTACCACAAAAATTTTTAAATATTCACAAAATTTACCAAAAAATTCTAAAAAAATTACTAACAACTACTAAATAAATTAGACAATGGGTAGTAGGGAATGGGGGGCGGCCGAGGGTGGGGGTGACAGGGCAAAGGGCAAGGTGGGAGGGGTGTGGTTGGGTAGGGGGCAGGGGGCACGGTAGGAGGCGGGGTAGGGGGTGAAGGATGGCAAAGGGGAAGGAGGATGGTGGGGGTGTGGAGGAGGAGATCAGCGAGAGTATACCTTGGTCAACGAGGAGGTCAACGAGTAGTGGATGTAGTGAGGAGGTTGGCCATGGCAAGGAGCAGTCGGGCGGTGGCAGTCGAAGGTGGTGTCATGACAGGAAGACGAGAAAGGGGAGAGGAGAAGTGAGGGAGACCATGCGGTGTGAGGTTAGGTATTAACATTTTTGGCATTGGTTTTTAACTGTCATTAAATAGTTTTTAATTAATTTCTATGTATCATTTCGTGTCATTTTTAACGATGGCTTCATGTGAACTGTCATTAATTACTAACGACAATGGTTTAAAAATTGTTGCCTATTATGAAAGTAAAAAATATCCAAAGTCATTGGCAACAGTTGTCTATAAACCATCGCCAATGGTCCAAAAATAACACGTCCCCTGGTGTAGTTTCTCGCGTTATATTTCGACAATTGGAATTAACTATTTCCAATTGTCAAAATACACCTCGCGCCTATTTAGAGCGTGTATAATATTTTCTTCAATTGGAGATTATTATAATTTTAAGTGTTACCAATTGTTGAAATATTACCATTGTGCAAACGCACGTTGGCAAGATACATTCGACATTTAGTGATGGTTATAGTTATAGCTATCTCCAAAAGTCAACCCTCAATCATGCTCATTCCCTTTTGTTGGTGCTAGAGCACCACGATCATTTGTTTTGATGATAACAAAACACGTGTTATTTAACATTTGCACTTGGAGTCTTAAATTTCAGGTTAATTGCAAATGTAGATGTGATTAGATGGAATTCGAGCTTGCATCCAGGACGGATTGGAGGAGCTTGATGGAGAACAGAGGAGATTTGCGAGGAGCGATAGATTGAAGGTGGAAGGACAAGAAGAATAGGATAGAATTCTATTTATTCCTTTCATGTACTTTTGTCTTTATTTTCTTGCTCTTTATTTCCTTAGAACATTATGTTAAAGAGCCTCAAAGTACCCTAATAGTAGTCCTAGGAACACTGGCATAACCCTAGGATACTTAGGTTTTCTGTAGAGAACTTAGAAAACCAATATAGGGTTCAAACAGCATTTCCAGATGTCTAATTCCAAAATCAGACATTTGATAATGTGTTTTAAGACGTCTAACTGTTGATTCAGACGTCCGATAACATTTAGGCTGGACATAGTTAGTTCTGTCTGATGAAATCAGACGTCCAGACCTTAGACCAGACGTCTTAGGAGACGTCTGATGACTTTGCCAGACATCCAATTAGTGGACCGTTGGCTCTCTTAGCATACACTCAAAGATATGACCGTTAGAGCCTTATCAGACGTCCTTAAGCCTTTCCAGACGTCTGATAATTGACCGTTTTGCCTCGACTGACCCGAAAATCTCTTCTCAGAGATTTTCTAGCCGTTGCAAATCTATTCCCACGAAAAAGTAGGTTTCCAGACGTCCAGACATAGTGCCAGACGTCCTGTATGTCGTCTGATGGACTTGCACTAGAACCCTGTTTAGATCTGATTCAAGTCAGGAAGAGACCCGCCCAAAATCAGACGTCTGACCTTATTTTCAGACGTCTTAAAGTGGTCTTCCAGACGTCTGATGCCAGAATTAGACGTCTGTTTACCCTATCAGTGCAATGATTGTTCCTGATTTCGGGCTGATTCACTTGGGTTTTGCATTCAACGGCTATGGAAGCTTTTCCAAGCCTTCCTAAGGCCTCTATAAATAGAGGGGAGCCTTTGCACACCTAAGAAACACAAGACACACCTTGCAATACACTTTCAAACCATTTTGTGTCTCTCTTGCTCTCCAAGCTCTAATTCTTCATCTAGAGAGCATCAAACCTTCGCGCACCCGCTCTCCCGCCGTAGTTCACGAGAGCGACGTTGCGCCGTCGCGTGGCTCACGCACCTGCATCATCGACTCGACGCACTCCTTGCAAAGGGGTGTTTCTTAATTCCTATAGAAGCTTAGGTTTAAAATTACTTTGTTGGCTCTATAGGATTATTTGTTATTTTATCTTTGTTATTTGGTTGGGTATTCGCTTTGCGAATTTCCGTCTCCTTCGTGGGACAAAATCCTTCTCGTGGAGAGAAGGGGTTGAGGAACGCTACCCTCGCACTTGTAGCGTGGTTGTAATTGAGGTTGAATCACCCTCGTTTAAAGTGATTCGTTTAGTGGATTTTGATCAACTTGGTTGATCGGAAAATCCTAACTCGAGAGGGTTAGGTGGTGGTTTTCACCCTGTTTGGGTTTCCACCTAAAAATTTTTGTGTACTTTGTGTGATTGTATTTTGTGAGATTGTTTATATTTTATTTCCGCAATTATTACGTCACCCCTCCTGCTAGGGACGAATCTACACCTTTCTAAAGGTGCAAGTCGGAGAAGACTTTAGGCGACGGTTATTACACATTTAGTGGCGATTATAAAATCGTCGTTGAACAACCATTGCCGAATCTGCATTTTTTTTGTATCATTAGTTGCACATCAATTAGTATTGTCTCTTATGCTTCTCTCTCCTTCAAATTGCGTTCATGATCGTGAATGCCACTCTTGCTCAATCAGCAGAGAGGATGGCACATTGGCATGTCTCAAATCCAATTGTGCACTCCACCTCAATCTTACGATTGAGATCATGCTGCACTTGCTCTTTTGATCTCACAAACATAGTGCTTCAATCTCCACATTAGCAAGATCTTGTGCTTGAGGTCTCCTGCATGCCTTAAGTGCTCAATTGCGAGTGCTCTTCTTAATTTAGGCACTCCCTTAATGGGTGCTTATCATATTTATTTATTTTCTTTTGCTTTTCTTTTCTATCTTTTTTTGGTATTTTTGCATGGAAGTCCTTACATGAGTTTTATTTGCTTTGAAGGCTCCTTTGGGATGCTTTCTTTATGATTAGGCCCTCTCCATCAACTTTTCTTCTACTTCTCTTGTTAATCTAGGACGTTATCTTGAGGTCCCCAGCAATGTCAACCTAGTTTCACTTTCTTCTAAATTTTGGTGTTAACAAAACCCTTTTAAAATCTAATGAGTCTTTGTGAATGAAATTCATAGGAATGGAAAGGCTCGGATATTGATGGAGATGAAGATGAAGATTGATGAAGACTTGCTATGTATTTTTAGTCTTAGATTATGTATGTCACCTAACAAAAGAAATGGATATAGGACTTAAAAGTAATTAGAGATAATTAGGTCTTAAACTTGCAACAAAAATTCATTTTTCAAAAATCTAAAGTCATTTTGTTATGGTATTAAAATTGATTAGCTATGAAGTTATTAAAGCTTAAAATCAACTTAAAATTTAGGTGCTTGTTGTAAGTACTAGTATTGTTCATAAGTACCGACCGGTACATGCAAGGCACATATTTGAGTAGATAAATTGTGAACAAGTACCAGTATTCATCATGAGTATCAAGGTGCTCATAGTTTTTGGGATTTTTTTTAACCTGAACCTTACAGGTACTGGTACCCATAATGAGTACCGATATATGTAGGTTACAGTGACTACACTTTAAACCTATGAGTAATAAGTATTGATACTCATGATGAGTACTGGTACCTGTTGCCTAGTTGGTACTCAACTGAGAGCATTGAATACCGGTACTTATGATGAGTACCGGCATCCAGTCTCTTTTGTACTGGCTGCTGGTAGATTGTGAGCAGCTAGTATTGGTACTCAAACATTAGAACTGGTACCAACTACCTATTGAGCCAGATTTGAACAGCCGATTTGCTTTAAATTTTTTTTAAATCACTCTTAATTAGCACCCAACGACTATAGAGCGTGGGTGGGTGCATTCTAACCTATAAATAGACCCCTTTGGGTCCTTTTTTCAATAGACAACAATGCTCTCCTCTCCCTTGCTTAAAAAAAATTCTCATATTCACTATTCTTCTAGCAAGGTGCTAGACTTGTTGCCTAGTGACTACAAGAAAATTCTTTGGGTTTGCAACAAGTCTTTAGGTGTGTAGTTTTTCATTCTTACAAATTATTTTGCACGCTAATTTCTTCCTTAGCTTATATTGGTAATATTTTATAATTATATATTGTTGGGAGACTTAGGATTCAAGTTGTAAGCCATTTACTTTTGCTTGCACCAGTACTCTTCATTTTTTTTATCTATTCTCTTGTAATTGGGTTGAGGCAACCCATTAATTGTCTCTTGTTATAGTGAATTGATTCCCTCTAGGTTGAGGGAATTGGGTTAAAAATCCTAAGTCGGGAGACTTAGGTAGTGGCGTACCTAACTAAGGGGAACCACTATATATTTAGTGTTAATTTGTGGTTTGTATTGCCTTACATACATTTCTTTTATCACACTATTCAACCCCCCTTTCTAGTGTGCTTGTGTTCTCAGATCCTACAGGTGATATTAGATCAGGTAGCACGAAGATGTAACAAATCAACTCGCGATGGCATCATCATCAACCAAGTGCATCGAAGGTCACTCATCCTTAAAGTTTTAAGGTTCCACCCTTAAATTTTCTTGATATTTTAAGATTTTTTAAATATGTTTCTTAGGGTGTGAAGAGGTGGTTTGGAAAGGTAATTACCTGAAAATTGCTAGAAGATAAGAAACTTGAAGCTTTCGCTCATCGGATACTGCACTTGCTCTTGCTTCAAATTGCACCTGCACAAAAACACACAAAACTAGCAAAAAGTGAAGATCCAATTAAGCAAGAGAGAACTTAAATAATAACTAGGCTGTGCCTCACCGGTAATAGCGCTAGAAAGTGGTGCAAGAAAGAATGCGATTTATAAAAGCAGGTTTTTGTCATTGTAACACCCACTTTTGCACACTTTTTGTAACGAGCGCGTGCCCCAGACGTCTTTTAAGACGTCTGGGAGGTGGGCCAGACGTCTTACCAGACGTCTGGGATCGTTTCCAGACGTCTGGAAATCAGTTATTTTGGCACGAGTCTTCGTCTGCGCGCCTCAGCGCGCAGGCCCGCGAATATCCGATATTCTCTGCGGCTGCAGACGCTCTGCCGCGTCTCTCCCTCCTCCTCGCGTGGCCTTAAAAGGGCACGCCTCCCCTCACTCCGTCACCACCGTCTCCTTTCCCTTCTCCTTCAGCCAGAGCGTGAGCGCGAGCGCGAGGGCGGCAGCGGCGGCCGCAGTGAGCGCGGAGGAGGTGCGGCGTGCGAGAGCGGAGCTCTGCCGTGAGGGCGAGCTCGCCGGAGCGGCTTGGCCGGCCGGCGGAGGGCGCAGGGGGCGCGGAACGACGCGGAGAGGGACCTGCTGCAGTCTGAGCAGCAGGCGCGCGAGGTGCGACGCGGGCGGCGTCGCGGGCGGAGGCCGAGTAGCGCCATGATTCTGGAAAAATTTCCAAAATCAGATGTCTGGGTTGATAGGCATACGGCGTGGACGACGTCTGGTAGCTCATACAGACGTCTGAAAGGTGTGTATTCCGCTTTCTTCTTCCTTCCTGTCGACCGACCGTACTAAGGGAGGGAGTTGGCTGTGCGCAGGTTCGCTGATTCGCCATCCTTTGCGAATCAGACGTTTGGAAGTTGTACCAGACGGCGGAAGTGACCTCCAGACGTCCGAGGTGACCATCGGACGTCTGGGATCTAGGACAGACGTCCCCGCAGACTTCTGGACGTCTGGGAAACCACACTGAACAGGTAATTCTCTGATCCACTGTTTAAGACGTCTGGAAGAAGTTCCAGACGTCTGATTTTGCACAGTATCGTCTTTTTCGACCCGTTTAGGGCCCGTTCGGGCTCCGTTTTCCGCGATTCGAGTTGCGTTCTTTTCAGAATTAATTCCTCTACCCGTCTACAGTAGCTATACACTGTTTTGAGACACTCCTTGTGTTTGATCCTTGTGGTAGGACCTCGTTCAGTGGCAGTCTTGAGAGTAACGGAGGCACGCGGGATTCCCGATCACGCCCCCATTACTCCCGTTGTACCTGGTAGGGTGGCTTAAGTTTATTATTAAAATCTGTTAAAGTATGGAACCATAACTAGAATCTAGGACATTGCATGAATCCTAGGAATGAGAAATGTATGGAATGATAGCTCCTAGGTGATGCATGAATCCTAGGGCTGGAAAACTAGTTGTATGCTAGATCCTAGGATGTGGCATGAACCCTAGGATGGAAAAACTAGTGGAATGTATAATACTGCAGTCTTGGAAAAATGGAAAGGAATATAAAGCTGCCTGTAAATTGAATTAACAGCTGCCTGTTATGAATAAAGAAACATGATTGAGATCATGGATTGTGAGAACGTGAAACTGGAAAGTGAAACATATGATGTTCTGAGATAAAGAGCTGGAACCCTACGGGGAATTAGGAGTGGAACTCCTGGAAAGAAAAAGGAATGGAACTGAGATGTAGTTTGTACTGTCTCTTGGGTACGCAGTACCAAGGGAAGTACCTGTACCTGTTTAGTGCAGAGTGGGGCCAGCCACCCCAGGGACCCGGGGTTAGGATTGGCCGCTCTGTACCGACTTGTTGGCCCTCGTGTACGTAGTACCGAGGAGAGCTACTAGTGTTAGGAGAGTACTAGCTACCCCACGGGCCCCGGGGTTCTGCTAGCCTCCTTCACCGACTTGTTAGGCCCACTAGGGCAAACCAGGGTAGTCAGGCGAGGGTGCGCGGACTGTGGAGGGGCAAGGCCCCGGTTTGGTTACTATGGAGGGGTTGGACCCCTGTTACTGAAAGGGCTCTGCCCTGGTTCCGTGCTGTGCTTTGGGTGCACCCGTTAACGGAAACGACTGACCGCGTGCCACTGCGGGCTAGCTACCTGTGCGTTTATCGCTCGTGCCGTAGTCACCGTTACGTCTGTCAGTGACCTTGGGGTGGTTGACTGAGGGTAGGATCACCACGGGGGACTCTCCCGGCCAGGAGAGCACCACGTGCTACTTCTACTTTTGGAAAAGACTGCAATCAAGATCGTTCCGACGAGGACATTCGAGATCAAGTAAAGGATCTGAGAAATAAATGAAATAGTGAGAAAATTGAAAGATGTAAATAAAGGAAGTAATAGAACATAACAGCTACTGTACACTCTACTGTTGCCTTTAGTTAGTTTGCCACTCTACTCAGCGTTTTGCTGACGTGTTACACTCGTTACTTTTTTCAGGACCAGGTGTTGAGCAGCCAGGGTCGGCGGCTGCAGAGGACGCTGGGCCGAGTAGGGTCCAGTAGAGTTTACCACAGTCTTTTGTACCTCTTTTGTTTCTGTTCTAGTGAGTAGTTTTTGTTTCCGCTGTACCTTCTTTACCTGCAGTTCTTGTTATATGATAAATGTTGTTCTACTGTTGTGGTGGTACCTACTGTAGTAGTTTCTTTCCTTATTGCCGTACTTTCTTACTGTTAGTTATATTCATGCTGAATGTGGTTTATTTTACTGTCTTTTGGTTACTTCCTCGTTGGACGACTAGGTCTTGGGATTAGTCGAGTCGGTCCGGTTCTCGTGTCTCGTAGGGACTCGGGAACCGGGTCGTTACACTTTTAAATTTATAAAATTGAGTACCTCAGTGAGTATTCGGGTCGTCCAAGGAGGCAAGCTAGCTATCGAAGTATAAAACTCTCTTACTCTTGAAATCTCAAAATTTTTTGATGGTTTTTATGTTTTACGATTTTTTTAAGGTTTTGAAAGTAGGGTAATGAAATAGATAGAAACGCTAAAGTAGAAATGCGAAATGAGAACGTGAAAAACCCAGCCTTCCTAAGTTCACCCAACACATGTGTGACCTAGGGTAATTGGGAAGAGAGTGTAGAAACAACTAAGGAAGCAAAGAAGCATAAAAACACAAACAAGAATTTAAAGGCAAACTTATTTTTATAATTTGAAGAAGAAACAAAAGTCGCACTTGAAGACCTCACTTATGTAGAAGGGTTCTACACAAGTGATCTCCAAGTGTAAAGTAAAGCTTGCTACAACATAAAATGGAGATACAAAGTACATAAAAACTGAGACAAAAGATCTCAAAAAAATGGTGCTTGAAGCAGTCTTCGCGCCAAACTTGGAAGCTTCGAGCTTGAAGAAGTGACTCCTCTTACTCTTAAGATAATGCTCTCTCTAGCAACCAAGGGTGGTGATGGGTTCACTTTAGTTGGCTAATTATAGGCTGAAGTGTATTTTGATTACATTTTTTGGATACTTAAATTATTGTATCTTAGGTGATGATTGATGTAGCTTTCATGAATGTTTAATTCATATTTATGTACTCTATTCACATTTGATTACATCATTTTTATATTATTTATTTTTATGCATGTAGAGAAGATTAAATCGCGTGGATGTAGGAGCCAATTACAACATAGAGAGGGATGCATCCACAACTTGCCCATGCATCCTCATACGTCATACCCGTTGCGTAGATGGTGAGAGCCAATTTTAGTAGTGGATTTGAAATTCCTTGATCCCAGTCGACGACCATGCGATCGGGAGTTTCTTTCTATGATTATGAGGCTTAGTTTATGGCACGGGTTAGCTAACCCAGGTTAGCAAAGTTAAAACAGGGGTTAACCTATAGTGTCGACAAAGATCGTTGAGAATGAGGGTTTTGGAACGCACCATCGCGAGCGGAGAGAGCGATGCAATGAAAAAATGAGAAGGGCATCTTCGACAGAAAGGGGATGGCAAAGGATCGCGAGTGGAGAGAGAGAATGCAGATTAAATGACGGATTGAGGCAACCCTCCACCAGACATAGGTTAGGATAATCCATTTTATCTATCAAAGAGAGGTTCATGTATCTCCTTTAGTAAACGAAAGTTAACTCCTAAAAAGAGAGAAACTAAGCCTGAGAGAGATTAGGGAGGAAGATAAAACGCCTCCGTCCACGATTCTTGAGGAAGGCCACCTCCCCTTCCACCTCCGTATCCGTGGTTCTAGCATGCACCGTTATCGAAACTTGCTCCGACGTCGCCGCTCATCTCCGACATGGTGGAGCGTGGTGATGGCACGCTCCACACCCCTTCGTCTCACCGCAGCCACCACACGCCTTTCCCCCCATCTTCCTTCTTTTTCTTCTTCGTTCTTCTTCTTCCTTTGTTCTCTGCGAGAACCCACAACCACCACACGCCTTGCACTCCACCCGCACCTCCTCCTCCTTCTCCATCTTCTTCTTCCTGTCCAAAACACACCGCCACTCCCCTATTCTTCTTTTTCTTCTTCATTTTCTTCTCCATAATGCCAACACCACCCATCCCCTGTTTACCTTCTTCTTCCCCCGCTGACCCATCGTCGCTACCTCCACAGCCGTCTCCACGCCCGCCGTCTGGCCTCCTTTCTAATCGCCGACACCACCGTGTCGAGCCCGCCATACATGCCGTCTCCATGAGTAGCCCACAACCGACCGCGGCAGTCCATTATTGCCAGCCTCCGCGCCGCTGTGTGCGGCTGCCTCCAACCACCTCGACTTGTGCCGCCGCCACCATCAGGAGCTCCTCCTCCGGCGCATCACCACCGGTCGCTATATCGCTGATCGAGCCATCTCGCGCGGCGTGCGAGCGCCGCCCCTTCTCCCCTGTTCTTCTACAGTAACCTTTCTGTTAGGTTTTTTGGTTTTCTTGGTTCAACTATCACTATTGCGTTATTTATGGTATTAATGTATTTATCTCTATTTATCTCTCTTGTGCATCTCTCTGCTCTCTCTCTCTCTCAAGGCTATCTCTCTCGATTTAATTAATCTTTATCTATCTTTCAATGGATTTGATGGAATATTTTTATGCAATGATGTTTTCTTAGATTTGTGATCATGAAAATAAGGTATTTGTGGGTTTTATTTGGTTAGTGCCTCTCCGTGGAAATGAATGGTTAGATTTTTTTTTTTTTAAATTTTCCACCACGCAAAAGTAGACACATTATTGGATACCTATCTTGTCAAATAAAAATCTACTGGTCAGGCGGTGGCCCAACCTTTCCTTCTCTCTTAGACTTCCTCCTAGTGATATGCTCCTTGGCTTGCCTCCATGGAGAAGAATGGAGATGCTGGTGACAAGAAGGGGGTGGTAGACTTCCTTCTAGATCCAACGTCCACCTTCTTCCTTAGGCTTTTGGTAGAGGTTTTCTGTAGAGATAAAATGTAGCCAAGGATGAGAATAAGTGGTGGTTATGCGTGGGTTTTATTGGCATGGAGGGGTGGTGGTTATGGTGTAGGGGTGGCTTAAGGTGGCGCCAACCATGGTGGTTAACCACCTTGAGTTGGTGCCAAAATTGAGGAGAGGGTTGTCATGGATGTTAATGGAGGTCATGTTGGCACCAAGATGGAGGGTTATAAGGTGGTAGTTTAGGTGGTGGTTATAAGTTGGAGGTTTGGATGTGGTTGGCGCGAAATGAAGGGACACGAGGGGGTTAGTAATCACCATGGTTGGCACCATTTTGATGGTGGTTAAGGTGGTGGTTACAAGGTCATTTTGGCACTAATGGTGAAAGGGTGTGAAGGTGGTGGTGGTTATATGTTTTTGGCGCCAACTAATGGAGGTGGTTATAGGGAAGGTTGGCGCCAATTGTAGGTGGGTTTGAGTGGTGGACTTAGGTGGCTAGGTAGTAGAGTAGGAGGTGGACTTGAGTAGCTAGCTTGAGCTTGCTAGTAGCTAAGTAGAGCTAGGTTGAGCTCGGAGGAGTTGAAAATAATTGAGAGGAGCTGACTTGAAGCTGCAATGGACTCAACAGCTAACTTAACTAGCTAGCTAAGAGCTAGTAGCTAAGCAGAATTGAGTTGAGCTGTTTGGAACTGAGATGAGCTGACTGGGGCTATGTTGAGCTAAGAATGAGCTAGGGTGAAGCTAAGAAAAGCTGGAGCATGGAGCTGAGAGTGCTTCTATAGCTTGGAGGCTTCTTCTATTTCTAGGGTTTTTCCTTTCACTCTAGCCTGCCAAGGTTTAGACGGTGACTATGAATCTTGCATACCCTAACAAGTCAAGAATATACAAAGTCAGACAAAAATAACAAAATTATGTTATCTACTCATGCAAAGGTCCTAAAAATGCATGAATGCTTAATGCATGCCTAATACTGAAGTACGAGTGCAAGATACCTAGGAATTAGCTGTAAAATGTGTTTAAGAATGATAATCAATAGGAGTTTATCTGTGAAGGCTATAGAGGAAGGCTTAGGGAGGTTGAGAATGGTGGTGAGAGTAGAATGTAGAGTAAGGGATGATTTAAGTGGTAGGAGGCCTAGTCTTTTTATAGAAAGTGTAAGTTAATGTAGGCCGTAGGATCTAGTGGAGGGCTAGGTTATGGTTATCAAATCAAGTTTAAACTATGCCACTAGATGAGGATTCAAGGGTGTACATTTGAAGCATTGTTGGCCTGCCAAAGAAGACTCTAGAAGAGCCTAGAGTGTTCGGCCAAGATGTTCAATTTTGGATCCTTGATCATTGTGTGTAGGGAGGAGATTGAGTCTTGGTAGTTGGCTTTAGGTGAGGGTTTTTCGGAGGGAAGTTGTTGCCAACTACTATAGTGAAATGGATAGGTTTTAGGTCAAATAATTAGAGGACCATAGGATAGCAAATTGATGATGGATGGGAAGCCCTAAGTGCCTGGCCATGAAGAGTATTAAAGGATAATGCATGGCCGAACAAGAGTGTTTATTGTGGCTAAAAATAGTAAGTGCTTGTAGGCCAATTGATGATGTGTGTGTGTCTTAGATTAAGTGGGTTTTGAGTTGCTAAAAATAGGAAGGTTCTAGGTGGCCTTAGGATGAAAGATCAAGGGTGGCAAGGGTTCTATACGTTGGGTTTAGGACAAGGTTATTTGGTGGATAGGTTGTCCTAGAGTTCAAGTGGAGAGTGTAGGAAGAGGCCAAGTGTCTCCTATCTTTATTTCTTCTTCCTTATCTTTATTTCTTTGAGCTCTTGTCTTGAGCTTCCTTTATTCTTCATTAGTTAGCTTTTAAATAGATGCTTCTCCTTCAACAATAAGTATTCTCTCTTTCTTTCTTGCATTATTCACAAAGATGACAATTAGACATTATTTAAGCACAAAATATGTACAAACCTTAATAATGCATTCATGGTTAGAATATAGCATTTACAGCCTAAATGAATGTTTTAACCTAAGAACTATCCTTAGATTGAGTATGATAGGAACATAAATTAAGATATTATCAAAGCCAGGAAGCAATTGTAGGATGATATTCGTAAGGGTCTCATCAATCATCTTTCCCAACCTTTGGAGCTCTGAAATATGCCCATACATTTTTAGAACATGCTTCCTCATTGGAGTCCCTGCCTTCATCTTGGATGAAAGAAACTCCTCAAGTACATTGTATCGTTGAGTTAGGTTAACATCCTCGAGCATCTCTTTTAGGCTCGTCAGGATTTCTGAGGCAGATTTCATCTCCTCATGTTGCTTCTGAAGCACATTGGAGAGAAAATCTAGGATGTAACACAAGGCAAGAGTGTTATCCTTATTCCAGTTTGCATTAAACCCCCTCTCTTGAGAGTTCCTGGGATTCTTGTGCCTTGATTACATACTTTATGTGATTAGTAGCTAGAACAACCTCGAGATTATGGGTCCAATCCAAATAGTTAGGGCCCATCAATTGATTCTTTTCAAGTAAGCGGTTGACTAGGTTAAGGTTTGTCATCCGCAAAGAATTAGACATTTTGATTAAAATCCAACATATGAAAATAAACTTTGTTTCATGATTTTGAAAACAAAGGTTCCCACTTAAGTCGAATTTGAATGTTATTCCTTTTCTAACACTCAAACCAAGAGGCATGTTGACCCTAATGCCTCAAGTGGGATTGGATCTCCTCTTTAATGAGACGATGCATCTGCTTTGGCAATCTACATAATCTTAATGAGAAAAACAAGAACTCTTTCCACCTGGCTAGTTCAACTTGTGTATCTATCTGATTGGGTACTTTGGTGTACCATACACCATACATGTTGACTGCCGCTGAGCGTGCACGTGACTACGAATAAGAGCCCCATAGATGCACTTAACCTTTGGGTTAAGAACTACATTTAGGCGAACAAATGTAAGATTCATCCCTTTTGGGAAACAAGTAGACTTGCTTTACGTGCATGTCATACTAATGCCCTCCTTTTGGGGAGCGTACTTACTAGTATAGGCCTGTGGCTACTGTTCCCTCGCTTTGGTAGGGACCATGAATCATCATCACCATGACTAATTCATTGATGTATTTAAAATAAGAGAGCCCATCTTATTGAAAATTTGACTAGATCTTGTTTGAGAAAAAGTTCAATTTAATCTTATTAAAGTTCATTCTAATATTATCTTATGATTACGTGTTTCAGATTGCATCTCATGTATCACAATCATAATCACATAGAACATTCTACACAAAAATTACATAAGATGTAAAGGCTTCCAAATTATAGGGATTACATGAAAATAACGCAACCATCTCACAATTGTTCCACATTATATGCCTAGATGATCACATCATCACACTCATTCCACAATCAAAACCATCAGAATCGCAGAAGAAACTTGACATATAGATACAATACAAATAACATCACATGTCGAGGGATGTGATTGCCTTTTCTCTTATGATTACTAATTAATGAAGCAACTGCTAGTGGTTGTTTTATTAATTGTAATCCTAATTTGAGATTGTGTAGAACGTAACGACATCTTACTGTTTCAAAATCCTTTTACTTAAGAAATTAATCCAATTAATTATGAAATTGATTTTCCAAAATAGTTTTTGATTTGTTTGATTTTGAAATACCATACATGAACTTCTATGTGGATCATATCCATAAAGATTAAGGAAATATTCAAAATGACAAAAAAATCCACTAAAAATCCTGGAAAAATAAATGAATGTTCATCAACAATTGTATTAGGTTTTTCTTCAATGGTTGGATCAAATCCAATTTCATTTTGGGTCATAAACGTACTTAGAATCAAGGTTAAAATACTCCCTAGTTGATGAACAACTCTTATTAGTTGACTGATAACAATAGGGCATGGTTACTGAAGTCAGACTTTAGGAATCAAATGCTCGACTTGTGAGTGCGAGTGAAGCCTAAAGGATCAAGTGTACACTAGAGGGGAGGTGAATAGTGTAGTATCTTTTAAAAATTTAAACTTTAAAACATTCATTATAGATCAAAAAGTATAGTCACAAACCAGAAAAATAACACCTGATTTTAGAGTCGAAACCCTTTCGGGTAAAAATCACTACCTAAGCCTCCCAGCTTAGAATTTTTCCGACTAGGCAACGCTAGTTAATTCACTAACACGTACCACTTGAATGAGGTGGCACTTCTTACAAAATGTCTTCTTTTACGCCTAATAAAGAGAAGAACAACGGGACTTCCAATCCAACTTGGATTCCCAGATCAAGAGCAATAGAATAAAATAGTATAACATTCTTATGGAACCTCAGAAAAATTTAGAACAAATCGAGCTTTCGTGAATTGCAAGGAAGCACGCTTGAAATCGTAGATGTAGGTGTAGAGGTGCGAAAACACGAGGGAGAGAGTAGGCATTTTTCTCTTAGAAAGCTCTTGAGGTTTTTGAGAGGAAGGTCGTCGTCCTATTTATAGGCACTTTTCGACATTTTTGGAAATGCCAATTTGGTCGATCAAAATTGTATTTGGCAGATTAAATAAAATTATTGATTGATTCAATGTTGATCGATTAAAGGAGTAATTTGATTGACTTTGAGATTTCAAAAGATATTTGATCGTTGGAGTAAATTTGATCGATTAAATAAAATAGGTTGATCAATCAAAAGGAATATGACCGTTAGAGGTATTTGATCGATTAGAACTATTAATTGGTCGATTAAGGTTTGGTCGATTAAAAGGATATGTTGGTCGATCAACAGTAGGGAAAACGATTTTTGCGAAAGCAAAAAGCTTAGGTTTTTTTTTATTGAGGTTCCGTACATAATTCTAGACTTTATAAAAATTAAAAAGGTCTTCAAGTCCTTTTCTTCCTTGATGAAAATGCTGATGAGGATGCATCATGCTACAATTTTGAGTAAACTTGTAATTATTAGTCTGCAATAAAAACATAATGTTATATGAAAACAAGGTTATTAACAATCTCCCCCTTTTTGAAGATAACAAAATTATAACTAATTATGATGATCAAATTTTTCTTCCCCTTTGTTAACAAAAAAACTAAAGCAATTCAGTTAACAAGCACATAATGATCCCCCTTGTTAAAATATTTATGCAATTCATGACATGTTGCTAAGATATATAGATAAACAGATTTCAATAATCAGGATAAGCACCATTATACTAAGAACAGGATACTGCAGTGCTTATATAAAAGTACTACAAAGTAAGATAAATATGAAGTCCATACATAGAAGACAAAAAGAAAATACAACGTTCTACATGCCAACATAATAGATAAAATCTAAAAGTAACTAAGGATGTTCTCGATATCTGATGGAAACTCCATGTCGATATCAAAATCATCCAGAGAGAATGGAGGCATGTTGGTGTTGGGTCCTGCAGTAGAAGAGAAGCGTCGTCTGCGTCCTGAAACTGGTGAGATCTGAAGGTTTGTAGATCAATGGGATGACTATTGGACTAGAGGACCAGTAGGCTATCTGTCTAGAGGATGGTGCTGAAGTACTCGGAGGAGCTGCTGCAAATGAACATCAGCCTTAGGGGTCTGTGGTCACGGACAGTAAGTGTGTGGATCTACTTTCCAAGCTGATCCAGAAATTGACCCTGCCTACTTAGGTATGAAGAAACCTGAGTGCCGTGCTCCATCATCATCTGTCCTGTCTCTCTCTGGCGGTGCATCATCAGAGAGATGCCATCTGTCACATCCTGGACTCCCAAACTATCGTGTTTGGTGAACTTCCTGTCAAGGTAAGGCCACTCCATGTCGTAGAACGAGGGAGAGGGTTTGACTGGAGGCAGGTAGTAAGCATCAAAGTGCTGGTAGGGAGGGTAAGGTGGTGGACTAGAGGAAGGAGCAACCTGAGGAGGAGGCTTAGAAGAGGAAGCTGCTGCCTGAGATGGATCTTGATGGGCCTGACACTCCTGTTCCATTTTGGAGTTGGTGAGCTCTCCAAAAATGGAAACATGAGAGATGAATTACTTATGATTAATGTCATGGGAACATTAAAATGCTGGAAGATATGGGAGAGAAGAGTGCCGAAAGGGAATACGCTTGTGGGTTTCCTCTCCATGAAGGTGAGGATGAAGTAGTTCAAATTAAACACCCTATTAGTCATGAAGGCATATAGAGCCATGAGCATGGGACCTGGACAGTTCTCAAAAGAAGTGGATTTGGATATGAAATTCCAAAGAAATACACAGTTGAAGAACCGTGGGAGAGGATGAAAATAAGCGGACTTGGTGGGCTTGCCCAAGTTAAAAGATTCGGGTCATCGTCTCCCTAATAACCTCAGAGGATATGTCATGGTGGAGCTTAAGATAGGGAGGACTAGAGGAGGGACAACCAAGAATCTCAGAAAAAAAACATCGGCATTGACAAGGAGCTCAATGTCGTAGGCATTAGATGTCAGCTGAATGTCAAAACCTTCACCAATGTTGCGAAGGTTGGAATATAAGAGGTGACAAGCCATAGGTCTACACCCTTGATACGACTACCCCTAGCACCGGAATAGAAAGTTCGATCAAAGAGGCAACCTATCTTGTGGTAGGTAAGTTGGTCTTTAAGACCTGGAAAGATGTGCTCGAAGTAGTCTTGGTTAATGGGACTCTACCGACGTGAGGTGAGAGGTGTGAGTAGAGAGAAGTTGTGACACACCTCGTCACTAATAAAGAATTGGTTAAAAAGTGTCATCTCTAGGGGTGGAGGTAGAGCCACGGGAACATTTGGGAGCCATAGGAGTGGGTTTGTTATAGTTTTGGTCGATTAGAATAATCGAGTTGGTGGATTAAAACAAAGATTGGCCAATTAAAAATAGGCAGTTGATCGATTAGAAAGGTTCATTGTTCGATCAAAAAAGGAAGCAAGTTAAATTTAGGTTTGAAGGATTGGCCAGGTTGGTCGATCAAAAATCAAAAGTGGTCGATCAAAATCAGTTTTTCAGAGATTTGAACATGATATTTTTGGTCAATCAATGTTAACATTTTGATCGATCAAAAATCAACAGAATTGAAAAAGAGAGGACGTGAATGGATCAAATGGGAAGAACAGATGAAGAACACGAAAAACAGTGGCTAAAATATTTTGAAAAACATAACATATATCGAAACAAGATCAAAATGACATGTTTATGAAAGAAACGAGTAGAGAAACGGGATATACCAAGGATTGATAAGGATCGATCTGATTGGAAGTGGGGAGGAGGGTGGACAGAAGGTTGGTGTGGTCATTGGACGGTTAGCGGCTTGCCGGAGGTCGGCTGTATAGTTAGCGAACGGTCGACGATGAGGGGAGGTCGCCGGAGAGGTGTGCCAGTGGGTGGTTCACCAAGGCTTGGTCAGAGAACTGGCGACGTTTTTGGTTGAAGGGGGAGGAGAGGGGACCACTTGGAGTGTGGGTCCTTGGTTTGGTTGGTGGTGAAGTTTTGGTTGAAGAAGAGCTTTTAAGGTGGTAAAAAGAAGTGGTAAAAGGTTGTTTTTATAGGAAATGGGTAAAACAAATAAGGTAGAGGTAATTAAAGATCAAAATCAAAGATTGATTGTGATTCGTGATCAAATCAAGTGATTAGAATCACCAAACGAAATCTTGGCGAGATCAAATTTGCCCAGATTTAGTCGATCAAGAGTACATATTGGTTGACAAAATTCAACTTTGGTTGATCAAAAAGAGATTGATTGATTAAAGTTGAATTTTCAGTGGAGGGACAATTCCTGCCCAAAATTGATCGATTAAAACCAACATTTGGTCGATCAAAAGTTGAAAATTTTGGAGGAAAATTTCCCACCCAAAAGATTCAAAGTTTAATCGATCGGACTAAATATTTGATTGATCAACATAATTTGTTTGATCGATCAAAGGCTATCGAGACAAAAAACAATCAAAGTTTATCAAGTCTTGTTAAGCCTAAGTCTCTTCTTATTACTATAAATCTTTCTTTTGTTAGTGGTTTTGTGAAGATATCAGCTAATTATTTATCTGTTTGAATGAATTCTAGATTATTTCCTTCTTTAGGGACTAATCTCTAGGAAAGTAATATTTGATATTTATACGTTTTATCCTAGAGTGTTGAATGGGATTTTTGGACGAATTTATTGCACTAGCGTTATCATAAAGAATCCTAGTGTTTTCAAAATTTAATCCAAAATCTTTAAGTATTTGTTCCATCCACAGAATCTGTGAACATGCTAATGATACAACAATGTACTTAGCTTCAGTTGTGGACAGAAGCACCATTTTGTTTCTTGCAGACCCAAGATACTAGGGAATTTTCAAGAAATTGACACATTCCACTTGTATTCTTGCGATTAGTCTGACTCCCTGCATAATCAGCATCACAATAGCAGAGTAAGTCAAGTGTAGCTGATTTGGGGTAGAACAGACCAAGATCAACAGTGTTGAATAGGTACCTAAGTATCCTTTTTAAGGCATTTAAGTGTGATTCCTTAGGGTTTACTTAAAATCTAACACATAAACAAGTACTAAACAGTATATCAAGTCTGCTAGCAGTTAAGTAACGCAATGATCCTATCATGCTTCTATATAATTTTTGATCTACACACTTGACTCATCTTATTTGAGTTAAGTAGTGGTAACCATTGATGTGTCTTTTCCTTTTGTCTTATCCATTTCGAACTTCTCTAGAATCTCTTTTTGTATTTCGTCTGCTAGATGAAGATTCCATCTTCCACCTGATCAATTTGCAACCCTAGGAGGAACTTTAATTCTCTTATCAAACTCATCTCGTATTGATCTATATGACTTTCGCAAACTCTTGGCACAAAAGATCATCAGTAGCATCAAATATCATGTCATCAATATAAATTTGGATTAAAATCAGTTGATTTCCTTTTCTTTTAGTAAATAAAGTTGGATTAATTAGACCACTGTTGACGTCATTTTCTATCAAGTAGTTTGTTAGCCCTTACCAAGCTCTAGGAGCTTGTTTAACTTCATATAAAGCTTTATTATGTTTAAAAACGTGATCAGGGTTGCTAGTACTTTCAAAACCAAGAGGTTGTTTCACATAGACTTCTTATTTTAGAAATCCATTTAGAAATTTGCTTTTGATGTCCATTTGGAATAGTTTAAATCGCATATGAGCAGCAAAAGTTAGTAACATTTTAATGGATTTTAGTCTAGCTATAGGAGCATAAGTTTCGTCAAAGTCTATTCCTTCCTCATAATTGTAGCCTTGAGCCACAAGTCGAGCTTTGTTTCTTATGACCTTGATTCATCAAGCTTATTTCGAAAGAGCCATTTTGTTCCAACGATAGATTGAGATTCTAGCTTAGGAATTAATTTCCAAACATCATTTCTTTCAAATTGATTCAACTCTTCTTGCATAGCTACAATTCAACAATCATCAGTAAATGCTTTTTTCATAGATTTTGGTTCTAGTTGGGATACAAACATTCTAAGTGTAAGGTTATTAAAGGATGATCTAGTTTGAATTCCCTTTGACACTTGACCAATCACTAAATCTTTAGGATGATCTTTGGTGTAGGTTAAGTCTTTAGGAAGTTTACTAGAGATGGTGTCTTTAGGAATATTTGAAGGATCATCGAAAGGTTGATCATCATCTTTGGTTGATGCATTATTTAATTGATCTATTTTATCAAAAGACACATGTAGAGTCTCTTCAACTACAAATTTCTTTTTTATTAAAGACTCTGTAAGCTATACTACTAGAGGACTATCCTAGAAAGATTTCTTCCTCACTTTTTACATCAACCTAATCTAGGTTTTTCTTTGTATTCAATATGAAACACTTTAAAGTAAGAGATCTTAGGAGTCCTATCAAAGTAAAGTTCAAAGGGTATTTTCTCAAGAATGGGTCTAATGGAGGCCCTATTTTGGATATAACAAGCAATGTTTATAGCCTCAGCCCAAAAATACTGAGGTAGCTTTGACTCGCACAACATAGTGCGGGCACACTCTTGTAGGGTTCTATTCTTTCTTTCTACAACACCATTTTGAAGAGCTGCTCTAGGAAAAACAAATTCTTGTTTTATCCCAAAAGTAGAGTAGACATCTAGAAATTTTTGATTTTCAAATTCTCCTCCATGATCACTCATAATTGTAGTGATAAGTAGTCCAGATTTGATTTGGATTCTCTTGGCTTATTTTCTAAATTCCTTGAAAGTGGAATATTTAAATCTTAAAAACAATACCCAAGTAAATCTAGAGAAGTCATCAACTAAGATGAGATAGTATTTGTATCCATTTAGACTTCAGACTTGGTCTGGAAAGATTTAAGTGGATCAACTTAAGTGGCTTGGAAGTACTGATCATATTTTTAGGTTTGAAAGAAGTTTTATGCAGTTTTCCTAGTTCATAAGATGAACAGAGATTCTTCTTTCTAAAGGAAATCTTAGGCAACCCTCGTACTAAATCATATTTCATAAGCTTGTTTATATTTCGCATGTGAATATGATTGAGTCGATGATGCCACTATTGATTTATCATTTGATGCAACCAGGAAATTGAGATCGTTGCATTTATTAAAGTCAATAGTATAGATGTCTTTTGATCTATCTCCGATCAAAAAGATTTCCTTAATTTTTATCCCTAATTTTAAAACCTTTTGAAGAGAAGGTAACTTTATAGCCTTATCATAAATCTGGCATACACTAAGCACTTTATGTTTTAGGCCACTAACAAGATGAATATTATCAAAGGAAGTTTTATAATTGCCAATTTGGCGAATGTCAGTAATATCACCCTTGTGGTTGTTGCCAAAGGTGACTGAACCACCTTTCTTCCGGTTGAGGTTGATGAACAGGTTTTCTCCTGTCATGTGCTTCGAACATCCACTGTCCATAACCCATTTTCCTTTTCCTTGAACCTGTCATTGGTTTTCGTCTGTGAGGTCCAGTGTGTTTCCTTACTGCTACAAAGTGTCCATCTTTTTGATGATAGATCCAGTCTGAGTACTTTACTAATCCTTGAGAGTTTCCTACACAACAAGATTGCAAATCTCTTTTTGGTACTCATTTTTGTTTGGGTCCAGTTTTGTTAATGAGTGCCTATTTAGGCGTGACTTATTCTTGGCCTTAGGACTAGAGCAAATTTGTGCGTTGGTTTGTGAAGTGGATGCTTTATGGTCATTACTAGGAATATATCCTAACTCAAATTTTGTGGTGGTTTGGGTTGTGTGCCTAATAGTTTTTCTAGGTTTGCTCTTCCTTTGATGAACTTATCCTGGTCATTTGTAAGAGCAATAGATTATTTTTAACTTTCCTAATTTTATTGAAGTGAGTCAACGTGAGCTTTAAGTGTTGTGATTTTTTGTGATAGTTGATTTTGAGATTTAGCACTACTTCTCAAATTAATTTCTTTGTCTAGATCTTTTGTCAATTTTTTATTAGCTATTCTAAGTCCTTTAGCTAAATCATGCAGCGTATAAAATGTTTCTAATAATTCGTCAAAAGTAAAAGATGATACCTCATCTTCGATCGCCATGAGATTGCAGAGTGCTTTACTTGAAGTGTCTTCACTTTCTTCTTTTGAGCTTGTGTTGCTATCATTCGATGTGACTTGCAAAACCTTCTTTGCTTCACGTTTGGGAAATCCCTGAGTCTTCTTTTTGTCATTCTCCTTTTTGAGTTGAGGGTATTCCTTTCTCTTGTGCCCTTTTTTTTTTGCAGCTGTAGTAGATGACTGATTTTCTTGAGGCTCTTCTTTCTTCTTCAAGCTCTTTTAGTTCTTTAGGAACCTCTTGAATTTTTTGGAGAGAAGTGCTATATATTTTTCATCTTCCATTTCTGACTCTTCAGTGTCAATGTCAACTTTGAGAGAAAGATCCTTCTTTTTCTTTCCTTTGCTTTCATGCTTCTTCATGTGCTCGAGTTGTACTTCATAGGCCATTAGACTACCTATGAGATCATCCAACAGAAGCACTGAGAGATCCTTCAACTCTTGAATTGTTGGTGTCTTTGTTTCCCAGTCACTTGTGAAGGATCTGAGTATTTTACGAACCAACACCTCATTCGTGACTGTCTGATCCAGGTTCCTCAGAGAGTTGATAATGTTAGTGAATCTTGTGTACATCTGCATGATGGTTTCCCCCTTTTTCATACGGAAAAGCTCATATTTCTGAGTAAGGAGATTGACTCGAGTGTCCTTCACTTTTGAAGTCCCTTCGTAAGTGACTTTAAGAATGTTCCAGATCTCGTATGCGGTTTTGCAGGTAGAGACTGTTGAATTCGTCCTTGGAAAGACCGTAGAATTTCATTCTTTTGGTCTGCAGTGATGGCTACTCCTTTTCTGGTCTGGTGTATTTGGATGTTACCACATCCTATACTTCATAATCCATTGATTTCAAGAATATTTACATTCTGGTCTTCCAGTAACCACAATTCGTGCCATTGAATAGGGGTGGTCTGCTCGCAGATTGACCCTCGGCGTATACTTCAGAGGACTTTGATATCCTGACTGGAGTAAAACTCAGCTCTGATACCAGATGTGAGTGCGAGCGAAGCCTAAAGGATCAGGTATAGACTAGAGGGGAGTGAATAGTGTAGTATTTATTTAAAAATTGAAACTTTAAAACATTCACCACAGATCAAAAAGTATAATCACAAATCAGAGAAATAACACCTGATTTTAAAGTGGAAACTCTTTCGAGTAAAAACTACTACCTAAGTCTTCCAGTTTAGGATTTTCTCGACTAGACAATGCTAGTCAATCCACAAACACGTACCACTTGAACAAGGGTGACAACCTCTTACAAAATCTCTTTTCTTACACCTGACAAAGAGAACAGGACTTCCAATTCAACTTGGATTCCCAGATCAAGAACAACAGAATAAAATAGTATAATAATATTACTATGGAACCTTAGAAATATTTAGAACAAATTGAGCTTTTGTGAATTGCAAGTGTACTTTAAATTGTGGCAGATGTAGGCGTAGAGGTACGAAAGCACGAGAGAGAGAGAGTAGGTGTTCTCTTAGAAAACTCTTGAGGTGTATTTTTGAGAGGGGGGCCGTCGGTCCTATTTATAGGCAGTTTTCAACATGTCTGGAAATACGGGTTTGGTCGATCAAAATAAAATTTGGTCGATCAAAATTGTATTTGGTCGACCAAATAAAAATAATGATTGATTCAATGCAGATTGATTAAAGGAGTAATCTGATCTACTATGAGATTTCAAAAGAAATTCGATTGTTTGGAGTAAATTTGATCGATCAAATAAAATAGGTTGAACGATCAAAAAAGAATATACCATCAGAGGTATTTGATCGATTAAAACTATTAATTGGTCGATTAAGGTTTGGCCGATCAAAAGGATATGTTGGTCGATCAACAGTAGGGAAAACGATTTTTATGAAAACAAAAAGCTTACGTTTGTTTTTCTTATTGAGGTTCCGTACATAATTTTAGACGCAATAAAAATTAAAAAGGTCTTCAAGTCCTTTTCTTGATGAAAATGCTGATGAGGATGCATCCATGTTATAATTTTGACTAAACTTGTAATAGTTAGTCCACAATAAAAATATAATTTTATTATATCAAAATAAAGGTATTAACATAACTCTCTTATTAGACGTGTCTAATTTCACAAATCGGACATCCAATGACTACACCAGTTGTCCGATAACAACATGACCGTATTGAAAATTAGGAACAGTTCCTGTAGGCAGGCATTCAACAATGGAGTCAGTATTTGGTAATATTGGTTGTCTGATATGCCTATCAATCGTCTAATTTCTTGATTTATGACTCTGTACGGTTGGTATCTAATGCAAAATGTTTGGGCTCACTAGTTGGTCATCTGATATGATGATAAGATGTTCAACCACAGGCTAATCATATGTTTGGCTAGAAAATTAGAATGCACTTAAATTTTGATTTTGAAATCTATGTGCAATTAAAACTAAACCCGTAATTTTCTCGCAAAATCCATATTGACCAAAGCTTTTATCCCATTGAAGGGATTGATTAGATTGACTTGTGGCATCGCAGAAGTGTGAAATGATGTTTTAAAGTTTTTTTCGAAATCAAGATTGAACCGATGGCAAAACTCGATCAAGAAACAAAACAAAAAAACACCTTGAATCGGAACCACATGGGAGAACTAATTTTGTCCCATTTTGGGATCCCATGAGATATCAGATTATACCTTATGGGTGGCATAGAATAGCACCCCATGTGCGGTGCCTCCTACAATAAGTCCTGACAGACCCAAAGTCCTCAACGGGTTGATGAGGCTCTTTGTGCGAGGAGATCCAACGATGAATTTGATCCACAAATTCTTCATGAATCCAAAGCGACCCTTATCTTAGAACCACAAATGCACAACAAGAAGGCTTCCAATAGGACTGCGAAGACCCATCCTTATAGTAATTGATTGACCAACATATAAGTGGTTGGTTGTTCGGCTAGACAAGGGAACAATTCCCTTTGGAAGTGGTATTCAGCAATTGGTTGCCCAATAATGAAATTGGATGTTTGGCTACAATTGAGTCAGTCATCCAACTGCCTGGTTGGACAACTCCCTTAAGAGAAGCTTGGAGTGCCACTTTTCTTTTCCTCTGGTAGTTGTGGCTCTCGTGGAGATTATTTGGTGGCTTGAAAATTAAGTGATTTGCATTGATTGGAATTAGGCTTTGCACTTGGGAGATATTTATAGGGATTCCAAATCCTAATCCTAATTTGATGGGATCTATTGAATCTCCATCAAATGGTAGTGATCAAATTGTTAGTGCAAAGAGCAATTAATCTTAATTTTGATGTTATACAAAATATAAAGTTAATTTATGTGTGTTGAGATGCTTGCAGCTTAGGTAAAGCATCATTCTAAAGCATCACTTGTTTAAATGAATTACAAACATTTTGTGAGTTATATGATTGAAGCATCATATTTCAAGAAGCTCAATTTGATCAAAGAGACGGCTAAGAATATCAAGCTACCTCAACATTAGCATCTTCAAGAAGATTATCAAAGGATAAGTTTAATTTTTGTATTATTTTATTTTCATAGATCTTATGCAAAGAGCCACTTAGAAAAATTAATACACAAAATATCTTCTAGAATGTAGGGCTCTTTAGTTATTTAACCATTCATCTAGAAGAGTAGTTATTTAGATTAGAAAATGTGTTAAAAATGTTTAAAAATTTATAATTAATTAGTTTCCAACGTTCAAAGGGTTAGTTATTCAAGGGGAAGCAGCCCTTGGCCAAAAAATGTTAGTTTTCAAACTTTTTTTAATCAATTAAAGCTCTCTGTTGAGATACTTGAACAGATTTCCAGGGACTTTTTCTAATTGATTAACATTTTCTTTTAATTGGTTAATCAGCTGAGAATAAGACCATTATGGGTCCAGCAGTCTCGATTAAATGATTAAGGGGTTTTCTTAACCGTTTAATTTTGATCGAAATTGAACTATCGCATCTTTTTAAAGTGTTGGTTATTGGAAGTTGTTTCAAACAACTAGTGCACAATTTTAAAGTAGTTTTCAAGGCTTTAAATGGTTATATAAATGTACTATGAAGTTTCCAAAGCAACATACAAGCTATCTATCATTTGCAAATAATTTTAAAAAGCTTTCTAAAGATCATTGTGCTCAAAGTGCTTCTATTGTTTTCAATTGTGTTCTAAGGCTTTCTACTCCGCTTCCTTCACATTGAAAATTCATTTTTCATCAAAGGGAAGTTAAAGGACTATTTCTCACATTCTATAACACATTGAATTACACATTCATATATTTATTTTGGCTTTATAGGATTGTTATTGTACAATTTCTTTTTATTTGATCTTGTACTTGGGTGCTTTGGTGTCGGCTTCCTATTCTTAAAGAGAACAAAAGGTCTACCTTGTGGTTTGTACAAGGAGACAAGCTTGGTGTAATTGAGGCTTACCATCCTTATTTTGAAGTGGTAAACTAGTGGATTATCTTGCTTGGATAGCAAGAGAGAAATCCTAGTTGGGGACAACTAGGTAGAGGTTTTTACCCTTTGGGTTTCCTCTCTAAATTTGGTGTCCATCTTGTGGTGTGATTTTAATTGTATAATTTTTATATATTACACAAATCATCCCCCCTCTTGTGCCTTTTTCATAAATCCTACTTGAATTTGCATGATTAGCCCATAACGAATTATGGGATATTTGGATCTAGTATCTAAGTATAAATTAACTGTAATTAAACCCTTGGATTTTCCACCTAATCAAATTAGGTGCACTTAATACTAAATTAAGTGCAATTTAACTCTTTAAATTACAATTGTTTTATCTCTCAAGTAGGAACCTGTCAAAATCATTATTGATTTTATCACACCGATAATAGATCTTAAGAATTCATGGAATTTTCGCACGACACCCCTTCAAGTATTCTAAATATCCGTAAATCCTTCACAATTGGAGGATAATATTATCTTGAGGTTTAATCCCATTAAACTGTCATCATTCCTCTTTAGATAATATTATTTTCAACATCTCTTTGTTTCATTGGGATAAGAACAAATATTAGATCTCTTGCATTGAGTCTGATTAGGACTATGCGACCACATGTGAAATTGTTGTTTCCTAGCGTATGAAGAGTGAGCTCATTCCTCTAATTTGTCATATACACCTATGTAACGGATTTGTGTGATCTCTTTTAGAGATCATGTACCTTTTGTCCCTTCCCATATATACCAACTTTCTAATATCAACACCAAAGTGGGTGCATCTACTATTTGTCCACTAAATGCATGTGGTTGTGAACAAAGACACAGATCTATCTTGGGTCAAAGGATACATATTCTCCATGACAATGGTGAAGGACTTCAGCTATCTTCTGTTTCATTAGATTAACTTTTTAACCCGACCTTGCGATAGTTCTTGAATCTCCATTTAAGAACATCAATCAGGCGACGACCTCTAGAGAAGTTTGCCATCCTAACTCAGACCAAAATTAATTGATCGAATAAGATGGTTTCTTGATGTGCTATCAGATCATCTAAATTGTTTAACTCTCTGAATCAACATACATCAGGTTTATTTGTTCTAGCTAAGTATGTCACCCTATTCGTACTAAGGGACCTGATTCATTTACTGGAAAATAATCTAATTCTTTTATTCATATGCAAAATATAATCATATTACATTACTCAGATGGATCTTTCCTGGCATACAAAATCCATCAATGCGAACATTGATAGGTTCCTGGGTTCGTACTATGCGTATCATATCACCTTCAAGAGTACAGAGGATGTGCCTACCAGAATGAAACAAATATATGACCACTACCATGCACAATTGAGGGTGGTGGAACGAGCATTTGGAGTTTTGAAGAACTGTTTCACCATCCTAGACAAGAGGTTGTTCTACTCTTTCAAAACTGAACATCATATTGTCATAGCCTGTTGCATTATTTAGAACTTCATCTGATGATTCTCCATGGATGATTTGTTCTTTGAGGTGATGCTACTGATGGTGATAACGAATATGGCCATGCAGTTGATGAGGTTGAGATCAAAGATGGAGACTTTATACATGATTAGATTGCATGTAGGTTCTAGGATGCATATCGTGCTCCTCATTGAAGTTAATGCAGTGTAAATCCTTCTATCTAGGAAGTTAGATTGAATGTGTCTAGTATTTGTTGCATTATGTGGCCATGAACTATAGTCACTTAAGTGTGTTGTACTCTCCTATTTCTATGGTTGTATCCGATTATTGGACTTCTTGTACTCTGCTTATTGCATTGTCTACAATCCTCTCTAGTTGTGGTTTTTATAGCTGCCCTTTGTAGATCCCTCTATCAAAAGTTATAATGCAAGTATGGAGAGACCACCAAGAGATGTGAGTGATTGCAGGCATAATGGTAGGGAGGGCCTATGTTAAAAAACTACGAGTTGCTGTTTGAGAAAGATAATCCCAATGGCAAGTAAATTCAAGATTGGTTATTTTACATCTTCCCTTGTGGTGATGTAGTAAGTAAATTTCACAATTTCTAGGGATTTTCCTACCATGTAATCTTTCTAGCTATTTACATTGCTCTTTTTACTTGGCACATTAATGTTGCCATTACAAGAACTTGGTGTTGGAGTTATGTGCCCTGAGCGAACCAACTTGAGTGAATCACTAGATTGATGATTTAGATTTGAGTGTCAGATCATGTGGATACAATAATATGGCTAGATAGGTCCCTCAGTGCAATGGAGATAATGTACTGTGCCCTGTTGGATATACCAATGACGGGTACCAAAGGATCCAAATAGTTTGGATTGGGGATTTTGGTAAATAATTAATAACCATCCATGATATCTAACTATTGTCTCTAGTATGAGAAGGTGACAATTTTCTCTAGAGATTGTTGCTTGACTAAGACCCTTAATGCACATCTTCTGCATGGGAATAGAGATTTGGTGTTGCCATGCAAGTTGAATCAAGGAGTTGATTCGACGAGATTGAGATGTGAAAGTCCTTTTCTTATCACTGTCATGGAGAAAACATATCTTTAGACCTGAGATAATTATGTGTCATTGTTCACAAACACATGCATGTGGTGGACCGTTAAAGGATGTAGCCACCTTACTACTAAAACTGGAAAGCTGGTGCATGTGGTAAGGGATGGAAGATATATGATCTTTTGAAGGGATCACATAGATTTGCTGTCGTAGGTGTACGTAGCAGATCAGGAGACTCGATCTCGCTTCGTGTGTATTGGGAAGTATGACATTCCATGTATAGTCGTATGGGTCCTGATCAGACCCATACATGAAGAGAAGAAGATAGTCCTTTAAGAAAGGATTTAATATTCTTCTCATCCCAATGATACAAAGGTGTGACAAATATGTAACCCATGATAAGATGGACAATGAATTTGGATTTAATGTTAGGGCTTACATATGTCTTCCAACGTGAAGGATTTACGGGTATTCAGAATACCTAAGGGTGGCGTAGTGTCATAATTCCACTAAACCTAGACCCTTTATTAGTGTGATGAAACCAATAATCATTTTTATGATTTCCTATTTGAATAGATTGATTGAATTGATTTAAGTTAAATCAGATTTAATTTAGTGATTAATTTCACCTAATTTAATTAGGTACAAAATTCAAGGGTTAGATTGCAATTAATTAATATTGTGATACTAGATCAAAGCATACCAAAGTTTGTTGTGGGCCAATCCTATAAAAATCCAATAGGAGGTTTAGTTAGTCGAACCCTATATATATATCTCCTTAAACCTATTGCGCTTTCCCTAATTGCAATTCCAATATGTGTAACCACCACCATCATGGAGAGAGAGTTCCTGTGGTTCTCTTCTTCTCTTGATCTTCCTCTTCAATGTCAACCTATTTAGGAGGTAGACACCCCCATTCTTCACTAGATGAAGAAAGGAATCAACCATTGCAACCTGCAGCCGGTGCCTTCTATCCAATGTAGAAGGGTGGCGTCCTAGAGTAAACCTAGATGATTAGCCAATACATGGGTGTTGTGGGAAGAATCTTCAGCATTGTGATGTTGGTGAAATTCTCATCCACAGTAGTTAGGCACGGACTTGTGCATGTGCTGGTCGACCTGCTACTACATGCAATTGAGGATCATCTTGTTAGGAAGGAGTTCTTGGGTTTTTTCTCTTCCCATAATTGTAGGGTATCGACCAAGAGGAAGCCAAGTCGACTTGCTTGTGCTGTAATTAGGGATTTGATCTCTAATTTGGCCACTTGTTCATGGTGTCATCCCTAAGTGTAGGGAGTCGACTAAGGTACAAAATAAGCCGACTTGCTTGTATTAGGCTGAGAGGATTTGATCCTTTAGGACTTGTTTGGTGGATTTCGAGGTGAGGGCCGCCTCACCATTTACAAAGTAGTTTGTGGGGAGCAAAGAGTTTGGACAACACTTGAAGCAACCAATTCTTCTTGGTGTGAAGGGTGTCATCCACTTACCGAGGAGGGAGTCTATATAGGTGGGACTTAATTATAGGAGGAGGTACAACAAGTGGGGTGTTGTGCTACGCCACCCATAGGTATAACTTCTTACTTGTAGGGATCCCAAAATGGAGAGATATTAGATTTCTTCATGTGGTTCCTGTTACATAGGTCATTGCTATTTCTTGTTTCTATTATTCGGGTTTTTTCCAGCATCGACTCAAATATGTGATTTGTAGAACTGTTTAACACCTATGTTTTCTCGCTTCCGCGATGTCCTGGGAATCGAGGATCAAATCATTCAATTCCCAACCCCTTGATTGTCAAGCGGAATTCCCCGCAGGGATTTGAAATTTCCCAACACTTGGCATAGGCACATTTCTACACATTCTTGAGGGCCGAGTTTCACTTCATGGTCTTCCTGTGTAAGTTGGAGAACGATTACACTCACTTGGAGAGATCCAACGAGTACATTACCCACCTTTAGCTACAGCATGTAGAAATGGTCTCTAGACTTGAGGAAACATTCATGGCATATCATGCATTGGAAGGGGAGGTTGAATCATCGCAAACTAAAGTAGATTTGTTGAAATGTAGGGTATAAGAACTCAAGGAGGAAACTGAAGTTAATGCAGTGGCATGTGAGGAGAGTTTAGCCAAAAGTTTGTGAGTAATGCATCTTGGTTAGATAGTGGCAGCCTGTGTTACTTGTTAGGTTAGCATGCTCCTATCCACCAATGCTTCTAGTAACTAGTACGTTGTGTCACAGGATGGCTGGTATGTTGTCTAAAAATGGGCTTTGCTATGTTTGTTAGTAAGTATGTTGTCACTCCCTTTATCAAATTTACTTCTGTCTAGTTTGAAGTATCTCTTCCTGCTTAGTTGCTAGAATACTATCTATTTCTAAGCTAAATACTTCCCAGTATGATATAATTGTGGTATGTACTTATATGTTCCTATTTTCATACAAATGAATATTTTGTTAGCAAGCAGGTTTCCATTGTTATGGTTATTTTAATGGTGGCTGGCAAAGTTTTGACTGTAATTTTCTTTTTTTTAATTTTCAGCTGACCCTTTGGCAATGAGGAAAATTGGATACATTTTCAAGTGATGGCTATGATAACGATGGGAGTCTTAGGATAGGAAAGCGGTATATAGATGGCTCATTGATCGTTCGAGGGGTTGGTATGGATGGCTATTATTGGCAACCCCAACCCCTCGATCAATGTAAGCAATCCTTGATCTGATTGAGCTTTGCTTCCATTCCTGCTATACGAGCAATTTGTCCTTGCTGAGCTTTGCTGCTGGTCTGAAGTGTTCTCTTGTGTATCTCTACTCGTTCTTTTCTTTGGCTCCCATCGTCATTTAATTCCATCGATTTTTTATTCTACACATTGATGCTGTACATGGCTGCTTTGTGTGCATTCAATGGTTTGTTTTCAGGAATCCCAACATCTTAAGGTCCCACATGTTTCTTAATTGGTTTATTAGATTTTCCAATGTTGCTTGTTTGCGTTGTTGCACTCGTTTTATTTTTTCAGTCCAACCTGCTTTATGATCAATCCATACTTTCTCCTTTAATTTCTTGTACCCATCGTATATGGCTGCTTTCAATTCTTTCAGTGGTTTGTTTTCTGGACTATTAACATCCTACAGGCGTACAGGTTCCAAATACTTTCAGTGTGGATTGGATCGACTTTACTTTCCTCCAATGTAGTCATTTTATTGTAATGTTTTCAGTGCTTCTAGGTGTTGCTTTGGGTCATTTTTATTTTGCTTTCAATGCTCCTATACTTTGGGAGGTTTCAATGCTTCCACGTGTTGGTTTAATCTGCTACTCTTCCTTGCTGTTTTGCATATTACTATGTTCACTTTCTACTATCCCAACACCTACATGATCAAATCCTTCTTATTTTCTTTGCGGATTACTGCCTACACGGCTGCATTCTGTGTTTCCAATAGTTTGTTCTTTTGGTCTGACCACCTATTCAAGAACACAATTTAGCTGCTATCCTTCATGCTTCCATATATTTCTCTTTTGCATTTTTGGCGAGATCTCCATACACTAGTTTATACTTTTTGTTAAGAAGATTGCTAATGGGTTCACCTTATACGCATGGCGAGTCCTTGACTCTACGTCTATGTTGGCACTAGTGTCCATAATCTGAGCCAAGTATATACGTACTTGATAACTCAATTGGAAGTGTAGGGGAATCCTGACTTCATGTACTTGTCACCATGGTTTCATGCTTGTTGAGATTCTAATATCTTGAACCAAGAATTCTTCTCATAAACGTGTCTATTCTACTTAAAGGTAGTCGACGCTACAAGATATTGTTTACCACGTACACCCTTAACTTTTGATTAAATATGCAGGTTTTCAGATTCAGCAACGGTTGAAGTCAGTTATTCACATTGAAGACCTAAGGGCTGGCTGATTTCTGTTCCACAAGAAATACTGTTATAATCGTGGTACAAGTTTGATGTGCAATGTAATAGACTATCATAACATGTAAATTTCGTGGGATGTCATGAATGTTATATGATTTGGGTTTCCAGTAACTGCTTTGAAATTGTACAATGCTAGATGTTACTCAAGCCTCGTTATGTACTTATAAACTCCCTCATATCAATAAAAAAAACTCATTCTACCATGTGCCAACTTCTTAGGTGTGTTATTTGTTGTATGTAGCCCATATCATGTGCTAATAAATAAGAACTGGTTGGCACACAATCGTTGTAACCGCTCCTCACCTTGGCAACTCATTATCAACCACATTTCATTTTTCTCAACTTATTAATTAGTTAATAAAAAGATGATCCTTAACTTTATGTTGATGAAGACAACTTACCCAAATTATCCATAAAGATGAGTACTTGAAATTTATAAACTATGATTACAAAAAACCATAATCTCAAGCAAGTCAGGGGAAGATGAAAGAGGTTTTCCATGGAGTGAGATTACCATGTGCGAAGAAAGTTGCAAGAAACATGTTGAGATGCATTATTAAATACGGTGCTTTCTAATTAAATACATGTTTTCATGCAAGAGCATATAGTTCACTCAATCGACTCATCGCCTACTTGCCGTGCCATCCATGTAAGTGCAAAATATGTCAACATTATTTATAATATGAGAAAAATCGAACACCAATTAACTGAAGGATATTTTCGTTCATCTCACATAGATTGACTTATTAAGTATTCCTCCAGACGAGAAATGAACGACAACTATTCCACCTCGATGGCCACTTGAAAGTCAATGGAAAAAAAAGTTTGTTTTATTCCCCACGTGCAATTTTCTGGTGTTTTATTCCCCTAACCAAACAAGGACTTGGTTTGCTTGCTTGTGAGTTGCTGCCTTTGTTTACCAGTATTCCACTTGGTTTATATCTCTTTCGCTGCGCTCCCTATCTGTCTCTATTAAGAGCTAGACAGCTCAGTCGACTGGATCAGTATGTATTATAACATGCAAGGAGGAATATTCCCGAAAGTCCACAGCTTCAGGAGGGTTTTCTTTTCTCCATTTTTTTTCTTTTCATGGGAAAACGGTTTTTTTTTTTTTTTTAATTTTTGGGCGTAGAAAGGTCAGAGAAGTTATAAATTACGCCCAACTCTCCAGACTTTCGGCGGCAAGTAGCTCCCTACGTAGTCGATTTGTTACCATTATATGGTTTGCATTCAAAACTATAGCCTTTACCATTATATTTCTTGAATGTTTTAATCATATCTTTACGTCCTGTCTGACACGTAATGAAATTACGTCCTGTTCTGGCGGCAAGTATCCTTCCCCTTTTTAATTCGTAAAATGAAATTTTGCCTTCGCTTTACTTGAGAAACTTTAGCCTGAAGACAAAAATCATTTATTGAGACAAAGGTCTGGTAATTTCTGAACCAAGATTTCACGGAAGCCCGAGAAGGAAGAAACAGCCAGTAACCTTTACGAAAGAAGACCTGACCTTTCTGGAATTTTAAATATCTTTCGCAACAGCGTTATTCACTGCTTTCAGAAATAGACTTCGAATTGAAGATAACAACAGGAAGAATTCTGCATGAATTTCTTAGCAGATTCCCTTGAAAATTAAGGTCCTGTACACCTTTATTATCAATTTCCCATATTCGAGGTGAAAGTTGATAGACTTTGTCAAGGAAAGGGATTAAATCTAGAGCTTGTCATCATTCCATCACCAGAATTCACACAACCTACAGAGGGAAAAGAGAAGGGGAGGGAAAGGAAGAAGGGGGGTCAAAATCTGATTCTTCCAGAGGAAGGTAGAGCAGAGCGGCGGTAGTCAATTCCTCGTTAAATTCTAGAATCTATATATCCACCAGCGCCAACACACCACGGCGTTGACATCTCCGAAATTGTGAGAATCTCCTCGAGGTAGTCCGCACCCAAATCCACCAGCTCAAGCTTCGCCCCCTCGTGCTGCTCCTGCTGTTCCCTCCGCTTCTCATTGTTCGTCCTCCTCCTCCTCCTCATGGAGTGCCTCCTCTTCATAGCCATGGCGGGCGACTCACCATCATCGTCGTCGACGTCCACCACACCCCGTAGCGACTCGCGCACTCTCTCCACGGGGAAATTGAGCACGGCGGCATGGCCCCGCATCGCGAATGCCGCCTGGTCGTACGCGAGAGCCGCATCCTCGGCGCTGTCGAATGTCCCCAGCCACACCCTCACCCCGTTCCTCGTAGAGTCCCTTATCTCCGCGGCGTACTTCCCCCACGGCCTCCTCCTCACCCCGCGGTAGCACTTGGACCTCTCGTGGTGGTTGTGGTTGTGGTGGTGGTGTTGGGCATCGGGCGCCTGCACGGTGGCACCCGAGAGGAGATGGAGGAGGAACATGTCCTCCGAGTCGTTCTCGTCAAAGGGGAGAGTGGTATCATGGAGTACCTCGCTGTTGTGGTTGTTGTGCCAGCGATGGCTCCCTGGAGAGCCCACGGAGGAGCTCTCCGACGACGAAGATGATACTGACGAGAAGTCCATTTGGTTAAGTGGATGAAAACAAGGTAGGGTATCTCAGATTATTCACTCTGTTTTGGCTGTCCTGCTTTTCTCTTCGCTTGTTTCGTGTAGGGAAGAGAGATCAAGTAATGGTTTATTGCAGGGAGAGAGGTGTTCGCGCTGCGGGGTTTATATACACACACGAGTGATGTTGAGGTGAGAGGGGCCCCTCATGCATGTGAAGAGGGGGCGGTGGCATTTTGGGAGCGGGGAGAGATACGACATGATTTAGTCCGAAAGAAAGAGAAGTCGAAAAAAAAAAAAGGAAAAAAAGAAAAGGAAATGATGCGATCATGGTTCAAATGCTTTACAGAAGGGACCCACCCAAGCAAGCGATTTTTTTTTTTATGTACATAAGATCGTCCAGTTCTAACTGTAGCCTGTCTATGGTACTTTCTTTTTCGTTCTGACTGTGCCTTATTTTACTTGGAAAACATAAATACTATGGATTGTATACCGGAGAAGAAACTTGTCAAAAAGGAGGGTCGTCCGGCAAAAAGTGTTCCTTAGGAATCGTTGCAACTACTATCGATAGCAATGTCATAGTGGCAGTATTTTTTTTTTTTTTCTAATTTGAACTGTATGATCTTGCTCGATTTCGCATCAACTGTTATAATTAATGGATAACGCAGGTTGCCTTCTCTTTTTTTTTTTTCCCTAGAGTACGTGTCTGTTAATCTTTTTCAGTTGATTTAATCCTCCAAAATTATCGTGATGAAAAGTCACGAGTCTCAGTTTATTTTTGAGTTGTTGTATATATATTCTTTTATGTATCGTATAATATATCTTAATCCTAGGTAAAATTCTATTAAGATTTCATATGGAGCCCCTCCCTCACACTCTCTCCCCTCTCGAGTCCACAAATTTTGAATTTAAATTTTAATTATAAAAGAATCATCCTACCTACTCCTCCTTGCACCACCCATTCGCTACCACATCTACTGCTATCCTTACTAGCAACTCTGCGTCAAACGACATCAAGCTTCGGCGAGCTCCTCCTCCTCCGGTCGAGCTCCTTGTAGCTACTCCTCAAACCTAGAGCTCCGACTAGCTCCTTCTCCTCTAGCCCCGACCTCCGCTAGCCTTACGTTCGTTGATGCATTTACGTAAAAGTCGTTCGTTGTAGTGCGTTTATGATATCAATTTTAAATAAAGAATCAGATGTGAGTTTGAGTGTCGAACACATGGAGGCAAAGTATTGAATCTGCTAATCGCTTTCGTGTCACAAAAATATCATTTTTGATTCGCTTGCAAAAGGAGAGAATGAGAAAGAGAGAGATAAGGAGAGAGAGGGAGAGAGAGATAGGGGGGGGGGATAAGGTTAGAGAATCATGATGCAAATAATATATCAAAGATGTATTTTATTAATTATTAAATGTTATGATGAACAAAATATAGATGAATCTTCAAATGAAAAACATGTACTACACTATCACATAAAATCAAACTAAGACAAGGAAGAAGATAACGTTGAGGCAACTACGGCGGTGGAGGAGCTTTCGTTGGTGGCTCGGGAGCCTCAAGACTTTGCTTGGAGCTCTAGAAGGTGGTGGTATCTCTTGGGTGTAAGCTTGGTGCAAATGGGAGGGGTAGGGCCCTTTTTATATTTGAGGAAAGAGCTCAAATTTGTCATTAGGTTAATAGCGACATTCAAAATGTCACTATAGACCCGCCGCAAGCGTCGCCCTAGCCCCCACCCTCGCGCCTTCAATATGCACAGCTGCCATCCACTTGAGATTCGTGCACACTTCGTTTAAGCCGTCCGATTGAAGATTGGATGACTAAAATCAAACTTTGCCTGCTGTCTTAGATCGCGCCTCACGCACGTTGGATTGGGCGTACTTGAGTGCGTGATCGCGTGCGTTTTGTGCGGATGGCTGGATGGCGCTCATCGTGCTCGCTTCTTGACCATAGATCAGATCGAACGACTCGATTTTCAATTGGAGCACGTGAGGAGAGGCGCCTCTGTGATTCGAACCCGCGCCTGCTGGAGTGGAGAAGGCATTCGACTGCTGTGTTATGTGCGTGGATGGTCGAGGCGACGACGCAGCGTTCGAGCGATGGCGTGAGATGGATGAAGATCTGACGGAGGTGAACGCACGATGAAGGATCAGTTGAAGCGCGATGGAAAGCATGAGCGGCGGCCACCTGTTGCATTTTGGGCCGTTGATCAGTGGATTAATGGTCAGGACTTCTTGAGCTTGTTGTGGGAGCTATGGAGGTCGGATTGGGATGATTTTGAGTCCGTTGGACTCCGTTCGTTGATCCGGATCCATCCGTATGATTTGATCGCTCATTTGAGACCTATTTCAAAATGGACTTGTGCACATGGTCATTAAACATCGATTTTAAGCGATTAAAATGTAAAGATCAAGTAATATGCATGCAATGCTCCCAAGCTCATTATAATATGTCATTATCGCATAAGTATCCCTAAAATTGACTCTAGTTAATAATATTAACACTAAACATTGTAGAGACATCATACCCCCATGCCCACCTCTTACTAGTCCCTAGCAAGGTTTAACCTAAATGCTATTTACAAAATAAAACTAGGAATTGATTACTTAGGTAGAAGTTGCTTGTCAACAGGAAGAAATTTCTACTAAAAACCTAATTAGCTAAGACTCAACAGTGCCCAGGTTGCCTGCCAAAATTTCGATTGCCTGAGTTCTCACCTTATTCTTTATAGAAGCAAATACATATTTTTTCTTGTTTCATCTTTTTTAATTTTTTTTTGGATTTTTGGTGTTGAGGATTTCGGGATAACTTTTTATGGCTACCCAATCCACCTAAGACTAGAAAAAGGATTCTTAGTACTAAGCATCTTATTGTGAAAGTGATAGACTCACTCAGCGACAATTAAAACGGACTTCGGGTTTCTACGCACTTAGGTGACCCGAAAGAGAAAATGTTGCCTAGAGGTGTATCTATCTGATCGGTAGTTTTCTCTCTACTTTTTATTTTTATGGGGTCAACACAAGGGTGAACCTAGTGTATATCTCCCCGGATTATGCTACTTCCCCGCTTCTTCCTTAAGTGTTTTGGAATTCTTGTGCATTTTATGAGTTGTGATCTGGACAACCGGCCAATGGGCTGTTACCTACGACAACTTGTTAGCCATACTCATGCAGTGAAGTGTGGTTTATTTTTTTTATTTTTTTTTATTTTCTCCTTTTTCTATTTTTCTATTTATCTTTATATATATATTTAAGTAGGTGGCTTTCCTGATCTAAGATTTACCTAAAGGTAGTAATAAAAGAGAATGGTCCTGTGGCTAGGCTCTAGACAACCAGCCAATGAGCTGTTACCCACAACAACTTGCCAACCATACCACCCTAGAAGGTTCATTAGATACCCAATTTCTGTTAGAACCACCGATGAGTGAGTCAGTGCAAAACGTGTGTAGATGCTTAGACTAAAAATCTCCCAAATTAGAGGGTGGGTTGATAAGTCGTATACTTATCACCTTACTTTATTGACCAGATTAATATACATTAAGGTGACGAGGACTCGAGACTAAGTTCATATTTTAGTGGACACTCGGATTGATTAAGTTCGAAGACCTGAAGAATCTAAGTGATTAGGTCCCTAACGTATCATTTCCTAGAGTTGACAAGCTTCTAATACCTAAGTTTTCTTTTCCTAATTTTTTTTAAAAATAATTCAAGCTGACAAAATGTACTCAGAGCATACGAATTACCACCCTCCCATGTCTAAGTTGCATAATGTCCTCATCGGAAAATAAATGTATGCAATGGAGTGAGGAAAGAAATCACCTGAGTTTCAACAGCTAATTTGGTCAGCTTGAATCCTCTAGGTTGCCTCCTAGGAAGCTCTAAGTTTAGTGCCTTTAGCTAGGCATAGTACACAGGCAACAAAGGATCAATTACTTGAATGGTCTGGGTTAAGAAGGTGAAAACAAAATCAGCCAGACCCAGAGTCTGAAGTCCACAGATGCAGACTAGGTTGTGGTGGAGTCCCATCCCTAAGGGACGAGAACTCTGCAACTGGTGTAACATGCATCCCCGTGTCTGTTCCTCTCTTAGTCTATGGGCATGCAAAGCAGAAGTTTGTGTGAATAGATGTAACCCTAATGCATAAAGTCGGACATTTAGATTGTCAGAAGATGTAGTTCTTGTCCTTAGAAAATTAGGTTCGATGTGATGATGAATCATAGGGTTTTTATTCCTCTCTAGATCTAAGTCATGAAGGTCATAGGGGTCTTGATAAAAGGTTGGCGGTTTGATCAACCTAGGACCCCTGTAGTCAATATTTCCTTCTTCGATTTTGTTGTCCTCAGGGGGGTCATTTCAGTGTCCATCCATAAACTTGATTTCAACGAAATGTTCTCTTCTTTTGAAAGTTTGGACTCCAAATGTTTAGCCAACTCCACATTGGTTACATCAATACTTTTAAGACTTGGGTTAGCTACAAAAGAATGCGTTTGATCAATCATGATTGATTCGGGTTGATCAAAGTGAAAATCCTCCCTATTCTCAATCATGATTTCTTTGTCTAATTCCTCATCGCCATTGGAGCCTGAGATCCTATTCATCTCTTCCAAATCATATTCAATCATCAGGGAAGGACTTGTGATGGAGCTAATTTCATCATTCATTTCATACCATAGTTCTTCCCGTCAGCTTTCCTTTAAATCCATGATAGGGTCTTTAAGTATTTCATAATCAAGGTGTTCAGAGTCAGATTCCCCATCCCCAAATCTTGATGTCCCTATTACTAAATTATTATCATTAAATTCTGAGACATCGACCCCGATCTTATCATTCAAATTTTTAGATTCATCCTTATTTTCTACCTCTTTGTGTTCCAAAGGGTCATCAATGCTTTCCAATATTAGGGAAGTGTTGATAGTGGACTGCACCAATTTAGGGCAACTAGGTGTGGTCCAATCAATTATCATGAGGCCTTGTTCTATTGTTTCAGAGAAAGAAGTTTCTTTCATCACTTTCTGTTGACCCTCTTCATCCATTGTTGGAACATATCCATCATGGCTTGTTTCCCCTTAATCAATTCTTGATTCTATCTATATAACTCCAATTGAAGGTTATCAAGAATTTACAGAGTGTCATTAGGTTTCCCTTGGATTTCCTCCTTAGCATTCAAATCAGGGTTAGGAGGGTATGGTTGAGGATGTGTACTAGAATCCCTACTGGGGTTTAGATTCTTTGGTGGGTCCTCTATTCTATCATTTTCGAGGTCCAATTCTTTAAGAGGAACCATTTTTTGTTTAGTCTTGCTCTAGAATAATTGAGGTTCTAAGTCCTCCTCCCAGTCAAATTCTTCATCAGGGGTCCAAAGCAAGGTTTGATCATTCTTGATTTGCCTAGGTTTATGATCATCCTTTGATTTCCAATTTTCTAGAATCCCTTCCAATTCATAGGTCAAGTAGGAGAGATCCTTGAATTTGGGTGACCTATCTTGGTTATGGTCCTGGGAAGGGTAGGGGTCTTGGTGTTCTCTTAGAGTGTAGGTCTTATCAAATTGATTAGTGGGTGGGGGGGACCTAAAAGAAGAGCCATCATAAGGAGAATCAAGGTAAGGATCCCCAAGGTTTGGATCATACCCTTGAGTGGGTGGGTTGGAAGTATCTCAATAGGAAGTTGATGCATGTTGAGTAAAATTGGGATAGTTGGGATAAGGGAGGTATTTTGGGTACTCAGGTCCTGGATTAAGTCCCTAACTAGGTGGTTGGTTATCCCAAGTAAAATGTGGATACAACCCACTTGGGTTAGCATACAAATCATGTTGGGGATAGTTTGGAAATGAAGGATAGGCATTGAAATCCATGGTTTGGAAGAAGTAGAGGGATGAGCGAATTAAGTGTGCATAATCAAACATGCAAAACTAGTCCTTCAGTGTAGATCTACAAGTCCTGAAGAGAGTGATAAAATCTGCAAGCACTTAAACCTCTTTTCCCAAAGTTAATCCTTCCAGGTTATTATGAGGGGATTGAAGGGAAGGTTTTTTCTTTGGTTTGCGCCGTTGGTTCCTTTGTACCCCACAACTGCGGTTGTTTGATACTTCCCCGCAGCCTAGACATTAGATTCCACAATGGAAATTAAGGCCAAGCACTTACAAACCCAATCACACTTCCAGGACTTAGATTGGTCCTATCTAGGTCATGTCTGTGCACAATTGGGTGCAAGGACCCAATGCCAAAACAAGTGTTCTTTAGCAAGCAAGATTTAGATGTGTGGTTTTTTTTAAAATTTGAACCTTACTTTAATGGATTTTAAAATTCTACTTGTTTACGCATTCAAACAAGGCACAAATGTATAGTCACACGGTTGGTGAAGATTGATTTTCTTTAAGGCCCTTTGTGTGGCTATAAAATCAAAAACTCCCTAGTGTGGAAAATCCTAGGGTGTGCAGCTTCTATTCAATGAATCTTTTTTAAAGATTTTTGTTCTAGAAGGGTCTGATCAAAATAAGCAATGACCCTATCCTGACCAAAATCAAATGAGCTTTTCAAAAAAATTAATTTCAAAATTTTTTGGGGACAATAGACCACCTAAATTCACATTTTTCCAAGAGAAGGTCAATTTGTCCAGAACCTCTAGATTAGTGCGCAAGTTTAATATATTGGTCATAACAAGCACTAATCGATTTTAGATGCAAAAGTGTTCTTCAAATGAAGTGTAGAGAATTTCAATATCTTTCTAGAAATATAAATTTCTCACAAATTCAAGTAACATGGAGTTTGCAGCAGTAAGAAATCCTTACAGAACTCTAGAACTTAAGACAACCTTGCACACTTCTAGTAGAGAATTTCTCACAGCCAAACCACAAAAATTTTGGCTCTAAAATTTGAAGGGGAGTTCACCTATTGGAAGGAACACCTCTAAGATTTTTCTCAAAATTTTTAGAGGTGTTTAGGATCCTTGAATCGTATCCTCAACCCAAATCCAGAGAATCATATTGCGAAATTAACAGGTTGAAGACTTAGTGCTGGTGTTTTTCTTCGACAAACAAAAGAGATTTTTTTTTTTATAACACCACCAATTTTCTTGGTCCAAGGATGGGAAGTTACCTTTGGATCGTGGGAAGACAAGATCAAGCCTTTGGGTCAATGGCGGCCTTCTTCTTGCGCTTCCTTTTGATCCAACCCGACTTGTTCTCCTCCCGTTGCCGATGCACGAGGTCCTGCAACCACAAGAAAAGAGAGAAGAGAAAGTTAGATAACACAAGTATAAATAATGACCAAGAAAATGAAAGCGAATAAGAGATTCGTTGCCTCCTTGGCAATGGCACCAAAAACTAATGTTTGTTGACGCGTTTGCGTAAAAATCGTTCATTGTAGCGCGTTTACGACATCAATTTAAATAAAGAATCGGATGTGAGTTCGAATGTCGAACACAGGGCGACAAAGTATTGAATCTGCTAATCGCTTTCGTGTCACAAAAATTTCACTTTTGATTCACTTGCAAAAGGAGAGAACGAGAGAGAGATAGGGGGAATAAGATTAGAGAATCATGATGCGAATAATATATCAAAGATGTATTCTATTAATTATCAAATGTTATGATGAACAAAATATAGATGAATGCTTCAAATGAAAAACATGTACTACACTATCACATAAAATCAAACTAAGACAAGGAAGAAGATGGCGTCAAGGTAGCCATGGCGGTGGAGGAGCTTCCGTCGGTGGCTTGGCGGCTTCAAGACCTTCTTGGAGCTCTAGAAGGTGGTGGTATCTCTTGGGTGTATGCTTGGTGCAAATGGGAGGGGTAGGGCCCTTTTTATAGTTGAGGAAAGGGCTCAAATTTGTCATTGGGTCAATAACGACATTCAAAATGTCGCTATAGACTTGCCACAAGCGTCTCCCTAGTCCCCGCCCTCGTGCCTTCAATGTGCACAACTGTCGTCTGCTTGAGATTCGTGCGCACTCCGTTTAAGCCATCCGATTGAAGATCGAACGGCTGAAATCAAACTTCACCTGCTGTCTCAAATCGTGCCTCACGCACGTTGGATTGGGCGTACTCGAGCGTGTGATCGCGCACGTTTTGCGCAGATGGCTAGATGGCACTCATCGCGCCCGCGTCTTGACTATAGATTAGATTGAATGACTCGATTTTCAATTGGAGCACGCGAGGAGAGGCGCCTCTGTGATTTAAGTTCGTGCCTGCTGGATTGGAGAAGGCATCCAACCGCTGTGCTATGTGCACGGATGGTCGAGGTGACAATGCAGCGTTCGAGCGATGGTGTGTGTTGGATGAAGATCTAATGAGGTAAACGCATGATGAAGGATTAGTTGAAATGCAATGGAAAGCGTGAGCAGTGGCCACATGTTGCATTTTAGGCCGTTGATCAGTGGATCAACGATCAGGACTTCTTGAGCTTGTTGTGGGAGCTATGGAGGTCGGATTGGGATGATTTTGAGTCCGTTGGGCTCCGTTCGTTGATCTGGATCCATCCGTATAGTCTGATTGCTTATCTGAGACCTATTTCAAAATGGACTTGTGCACATGGTCATTAAACATCGATTTTAAGCGATTAAAATGTAAAGATCAAGCAATATGCATGCAATGCTTCCAAGCCCATTATAATATGTCGTTATCGCACAAGTATCCCTAAAATTGACTCTAATTAATAATATTAACACTGAACATTGTTGAGTCATCACAGCCCCGACCTCCTCCAACAAACTCCTACTCTAGTCGAGCTCCTCGGAGCTTCTCCTCTTTCAACCTCTAGCTCAATCGAGCTCCTCATCCTCTGGCCCCAACCTCCTCCGAGTTTGGCCTTGAGCTCCTCCTTAGGCACTTCACAGTGCCCTGGTGCACCACCCTCCCGACTGCCATCACTGTGACCACCCCAAACACCTTGAGGTTGGTGCACGCTTACCACCACCATCTTCTCGCCTCCCTCCTCTATCCCCCTTAGCATCTCCACCACCTATAGCATTGACCCACTGTCCAACCCCGACGTCGGCTCATCCAACACCAACATTGATGGGTTGTGGATTGCCTCCACTGCAATGTATAAAGTCTACTTTTGGTGTTAGGTGCTGACAACACTAATGTAGGACCTGCCAAATGTAACAATGTTTATGTTAATCAAATATCTTTTGTACGATTTTCTTACATCTTTAGTGTTCTGACATATATAAGTAATTGGTGCCAATAGCACCAAGATAAGTGATAAGTGGTTGCATTAGATACTTCAGCACTATATAAGTTACTGAATAGGTGCCAAGGGCATCAACATGAAAATGTACATGGTGACATTGGTATCTAAACTTATGTTGATGTGATTCTTATCTTTTTTGTTTGAGGTGTTGTTGGCATCTCAACGCGACTAGTGGTGATACCATTAGCACTAATGATGATGTCGGTAGCACCTATAGAGGTACCAAAGCACCTATATTCGTACTTTCTTGCATGCTTCAAATATGTTAGATTTCAATATTTCAAGTATAAAATACTAATAATAATGCCAATAGCACCAACACATCCTTCCAAAAGTATCCACTATTGATAGGAAAAACAGTACTAGCCTTCGGTGGTGCTGTAAGCACCTATATTGTCACTTTATTCTATGCTTCAAATATATTGCACTTCAATAATTCGAGCATGCAATACTAATAATAGTGCCAATAGTACCAACATATTCTGCCAACAACACCTAATATTGTAGGACAACTAGTACTAACCTACAGTGGTGTTGTCAGCACCTGTATTGACACCTTATTATATACTTGAAATATTTTGCGTTTCAATAATTTAAGCATACAATACCAACAATGATGCCAAAAGAACCAACAATCCTTTTTTATTTCGAACAATGGTGCCAACAATACCAACGACTTAAACCTTTGATGGAGTAGCTAGTGTTAGTAATCACATATGAAGATGTCAATAACACCAATAATGGAGTGTAGGGTGTCATGTAAGACGTTGATAAGAGTAATGTGTTAATGGGACCAAGCGATACTTTTAAGGTGTCGCCAAGGCTATGGAGAAATAACTTACATTCACTATATTTTTGGCTTGAGGTGCCATTGGCATCTCAACTTACATATTGGGGTGCCGTCAGCACCTATCATGCTACTGTTGGCATGCATTGGGATAATGTAGTTGAAGTCTCAAGTGCAGCTATGATGATGCTGTTAGCAACTTTTGTGGTGCCAAAAGCACCAACAATCATTTTTTATTTCGAATAATGGTGCCAACAACACTAACACCTTAAACCTAACGTGATGTAGGTGCTAACGGCACCATCATAGGTTACTACTATTCATCTTATTAACACGTTGCTCTTATCAGAGTCCTATATGATAAGAGTTGTTAACACATATTGTGGTGTCATTAGCACCTATCATGCTGCCATTGGCATGTACTGAGATAATGTGGTTGAAGTCTCAAGTGTAGCTATGATAGTGCTGTTAGCACCTGTTGTGGTGCCGACAACGTTGTGTTAGTCAATTACAGACATTATTGCTTTTTCTAAGGAATGTGCCTTAAAAGCAGCCTTTGTTGGTGTTATAGTATGTTTTCACATTAGTATTAGTTGTAAGGTATGTTTTCATATGTTCTTTTTCTTTTACGTTACATTTGTGTCATGTAACTATATTTGAAGTGTTCATGGCAGCTATGATGGCGTTAGCATTTATTGTTATGCCGACGACACCTATTGTGGTGCTCTTGGCACTTATTTGGATAGTAACTTATATTTATGTCTTTGGCACCTATTCACATGTGTTTTCAACTATTAATTGCTGTAATTTGTGGATTATGAGCTTTTTAAAGAGTTGTATAGGTGGTGCCATCAACACGTAACACCAAAATTTGGACTTATACACTACTATAATTATAATAGACAATACATACATGAAGGTGACAACATCATCAAACTACACCTACATCAAGAGGAAAAACATGAAGAAGCTTGGCAAAGGTGTAGGAGCTCACCGAAGGACATTGGGGATGGAGGAGGTTGGTGTTAATGGAGAAGGAGGTCCAGGCTATGTAGCTTAGGGTGGGAGGAGGAGCTTGACGGAGCTCGGGGTTGGAGGAGGAGCTTCGAGGTGCTTGGTCATTAGAAGGGGAGCTTGTCAAAGGACCTTGGAGTTGGAGGAGGTTGGTGCCGGAAGAAGAGGAGGTTAAGGCTAGAAGACAAGGGAAGTCAAGATTGGCGGAGGTTGCTGCGGGCAAAGGTTGCAGTTGGAGTTTCCTTCTTTCTCCACCAAAATTTGAATGTGAATGTGATGGACATATGTGACTCCTTTCCATGGATGATTTTAAGTAGAAAAATAGGAAACTCAGCCATCCTCACACCCACTACCATACTCATCTTACATGACATGCGTGTGACGACTCGAGTCCCGCTAAGCGACGAAACCTAGGTCGTTGTGTGCTAACAACCAATACAACTTGCCCACAAGATCGCGGTCACCCAACACATAATCATAAAATATAAACATAGCCAACAAACAATTTATATTGCATAAATCAAATGAACATAAATTGAATATTAACCAGAAGATTTACCGTAGAACATAAGTATATAAGCCCAAGGAGATGTACAACGGAATCACCTTACAAACTGTCAAGTATACTTGAGTATGGAACCCAAAATACATCGGTAAAATCTGAGTAGCATAGAACAACTAGACAGGTGACAACAGTAACAAAAGTACAGGAAGAGGGGCACCATGCCAAAAGTTCGTCCATTTATATTTTATTTCATATCCAGTTCCATTTATGTAACTTGCCCATATTATTATAGTTCTCAATCTGCCAATCGACGTCTCAGGCACGAGACGATCTCATGTAACTTCCTGTGGCACAAGACCGGTATAAGCCACCCTCCTAGCCAGAAGGATTGCTAATACCCATCGAGTCGCCACACTCCACCCTGGGGTCATTGCGGAAAGGGGTGGTGGCTACATCGTGTAGCGTGAACACGTACAAACACTGTGTATGTTGAACCACAGACAGCCAAGGACTCACCCACCAGCCGAGAAGAACCACTCCAAACTTTGAGCCCTACATCCCTTTATCCCAATTGGCCGCTAAGCTTAACTAAAGAGTCGTCGGGAGGCCAGCAACTCCCTAAACCCACCCTTGAACCTGGTTTGAAAGACCAAAACTACAGCTAAAATCTGACTAGTAGCGGGGCTAAAACCAGTTATCTATCCTTTAAATCTTGACTAAATAGTCGTATGAAATCCATTCTAGATAATTGTATCTTTTGTTTCATTAAATCAAATCTTGTATAACAATTCCACATCCTTAAGCCTAGGTTGAATAGGTATTCATATCAACCTTCAATGTTATCATTTTACCAAAAATTTTCACATTATGACGGTGATTCCATACTATTTACCAATAAACAATTACAACGGAACTAGTTTCATGTAAATCAGAGTCCTTTTCATGCATGCGACGATAGAGGTACATGTAATCATTAACTCTTAATTCTTTTCACATTAATCTAATTATTTCTCATTAAAGTGCCCATAAACCAGTGAAAACACTAGAGGGTTCTAAACTCGGCAAGAAGGAGAATCACACACCAACTAAGGCGGTATACGCGAAGAATAGCACAAGACGGGTACGAAAACCAGACAGAATCGAGAGAAGGGTAGACTACTCTACCTAACATCACCAGAGGGTCATAGTGACTCCAAACCATGCGCATAGTGCCTGGGAGCAATCTCCACACCTACCTCGAAATCCGTGCATGCACCAGGGTAAGACCTGGCTCAAACAGATCAACAACATGGTCAGAGACACCTAATCACGTTTCTGATTTTTCACTGAGGAGAAAGTACTCAAAAATGAAAATAAATCAACCAACATGTAGTACGCATCGATATGATTCCAACGGTACCTTCTTTGTTAAATTTCGAGGTCGGGAAACCTTGAACTAGTAGAAATAGCGCGAGGGAGTCCTGAACCAAATCGGACCGGTCGGTTCAATTAAATTGCACGTCGGTCCACGCACTTGACATGTGTCATGCCCTAATACGTGCCTATGCCCATTCATAGATCGCCCTTGTGCGCTCACTAGCCTACTCAATCTGCACGCGTTAGCGATCATGCGACTGAGAGAAATCGCGTGCTTTCTCCTTCGCGCACTAATATGCTTGCGAGTGCGTGCTCGTCGCGTTGACACATGGTGCAAATCTGGCGCACGCCACCAGTTCAAATGTGCTGCATCTGCCACTTCTGTTGACTTTGCAATAATTGTGGCGGGAAGCCCATGGCTCTCGAAATCGCGATTAGGTCCCTAGATTCTTGAATTTAGATTTCTAAGTGAAATCAAAATTCTTTTTCTCCCCATTTCTCTTAGATTTTAGTGGGTTTAAGGGCTAATGATGACCCAAATACCTAAGGGTGTCATTTTATAGGCCTAAATTCGATTGGGATTATGATTAGTGGAGTGAAATACCTAAAATACCCCTAGGGTTGGGTTTACCATACATTTAGGTCCTTTTTGACTTGTTTTGACCATAACTTAGGCTATACACCTTGGATTCGCGTGAAACAAGCATCGTTGGAAAGCTTGTGACGAGAGAAATCCAACAGTACCATACATGGTACTAATTTAACAACTTTTGATTAGGGTTTGACTCGAAATACACATTTCTTGGAAATTTAAGGGGGTGCTGACATAAGCACCGAATTACAATCGGGTTTTCGGGCTCAAATTGACCCGAACCACTTTGAAATGACTTGGAAGTTGGATTTTGGGACATTACAATGTGTGAGATAAATGGCATATGGATGAGGTGCAAGAGTCACATGGAGTCATGGGTAGAAAAGGTTGTACTATTTTTTTCAAACTCATTTTTTAAACTCTTAAAAGTATCATTGTCATTTTTAGCTAGGTTGGAAAAGTGGGTTATCTATTTGTCTTTTAACATTTTTGTTATTCTTTTGTGATTGATGCTTGTCCACATGTGTCCATTACATTTAAATTTAAATTTTGGTGGAGGGAGTGGGGAGATGAGAAAGAAAATCATTTTTTAATCATTTCTAATTCGTTTCGACTAGTGTCAACGATGCCTATTCATTGAAATGCCTTATGTTATATTTTTCATGATAATAATGCCAACATCACTGCATACATTATTATGAGTTTCATGCATACAAGGAAGGCTTGACATTAATCATTGATCATTAGACTCCTATACTCTAAACAACCTCTTGTAGGTTCTCGTGGAGGCGGTGAGATTTGCATGATACAAAAATAATGTGGAAATATAATCTAAACATCTCACAAAAAATAAACACACAAGGAACACAAGTATTTTTAGGTGGAAACCCAAACCCAGTTAAAAATCTTCACCTAAGCCTCTCGACTTATGATTTTCCAATCGACTGAGTCGATTAAATCCACTAACGTACTACTTCAATGAGAGCAGTACAACCTCTTTCAACCACGCTACTTAACCCGAGGCTAGCGTACCTCAAATCCACTCTTCTCCATGAAGAGTATTTTGTCTTGTAAAGGAGATGGGAATTTGCCAAGCAAATATCCAACCACAAAATCAAGAGGAAAACAAAGGAACCTATAGAGCCCAAATAGGTAAATTAACTTAGATACTATAGTGTTGAGTTAAAAATCATCGTAGTTTGGGAAAACATCGTGTTGTAGTATAGCGATGAAAATCGATACGATATTTAAATTTATAAAGCTCGAAAAATCGTGAGTTCCGAGGTCGTTTGTAGGACCAAGTGTGACAATTCAATCCATTAATCAGAACAATCAGGAATAATAATGCAATGAAGATTCGATCACAGATATAATAATCAATTAATGCTCAAGAATGTATCTCAGAGTAAAAATAAAAGAGGTAAAAATTGGTGGTTGGAACCACCAAATATCCCAAACAATTAAGCACAATATCCCAAGTTTCCCAACAATACTCAAATCAATGTTAGAGCTAATGTTTCAATAGTAGCCTCAAATCAGACGTCGGTCACAAGGCTTGAATGACTTAAGTAACGAGCTTAGATCACCTCAGAATTTTTGCCTAAGTGTTAGGCACAAAACCCGATGTTCTACAGTGCAAAACCCCTCTTGATTGCTGATGGGAGCACCATCATGCGCCCTAACTAGCTCATTTTGACCCAATGAAGAGAATAAATGCTCCTACATAACCAACTGAAGGTCATAATTCACTGCATAACCTTTCTGAGAGAAACACAAGAAATGAGGGGTAAAGCTGCAATTTTACCAATGTAGTGCAACCATGGGTTTTCTCAAGGGCTAAAAAAGGTCAAATTGTCTTAATAAGATAACAAGTGGGTTGGATTTGACAGAAAAGGATTTGTGTATGTTCTATGAATTAAATGACTTCTTGAAACCCTAAAAATAGACCCACTTGATTAACCAAGGTTCTGGTCAGGATAAAATTCACTTAAACCCCTAAAAATCATAGAAAAATATTCTCCAAGGTTTAGTACCTTCAATTTGGCTATTGGAACCCATCTTGACCTAGAATGGGGTCTCAGACAGATATTTGCCCTAATTTAGGTTTTTGCATAAATTACCCAATCAAACATGATAAAACCAAAATCCAATTTCACCGTTGGATTCCTTGGGTCCAAATTAGGTTTGTACCAAAATTTGGACATAAGGGGAACTTATCTTGACCTAGTTTGCAAAAAGGTCTTGTCTGATTACATTTCTACCCCTAACTTTCAAAAACACTTGCGAATTGCCCCCTAACCTCTTCATTGTCTTCATAAATAGGTCCCTCCACCATTATCGTGGAGGAATCCTACTCCGACGACCTTTGAAATGAGATTTCTCCTTGATTGCTCAGAGAATCTCCTCCAAAATTGGAAGGGAGATTCTCTGAAAAATTCCCTCCAGTATGAACCCATCCATAACTCTGATTCTTTCCCAATCTCTCATGCGAACGCATTAGAGATTTGGGTCTCTTGAAGTTTCCATCTCCGGCGAAACATTCCTTGGCTTCCAAGCACAAAACCTCCTCAAAGACCTATTTAAAGACTCCCCAGGGTCCAACAGACTCCCCAGGGTCCAACGAACTCCTTAGCTTGAATTTGGGTCGGAATCCCTCACATTCCTCTCTCCCCTCCGACCACAACACTCCGCAAGCTCTGGCAGCTTCTCCCTAGCTCTTTCATCTCCCAACCACAATACCAGTGGTAGGGTTATCTCCACCACCGTCCTCTTCATCGAGCAATACTCGCCGATGTCGTTCCTACCCCATCTTTGCTGTCGCCTCACCTACGGACGATTCGTCTTCCCCACGTCCGGCAACCACACCAGCATGGGATCTCTGTCCTTTTCATCCTTAGATTAGGTTTCTTAAGTTCCCTCTCTCTCACACTTTCTTTCCCTCTCTTTATTTCCCAAAATCGACCACCGACGCCATTGACCACTGTCACCTCCTCCATCTCCAACGACTCCTCCGACGAGGTGCTCCCGTCACTACGCACCTCCATCCACCTCGCTGACCACCCTACAACCTCCGCTACACCTCACTGATCATTTTCCCTCATTCCATTCACTCCATCGACCATCCAAACACCTCACCGAACACACTCACTCATACTCACACAGTATGCCCTAGGCACGCATGCATAAGCACTACCATGCCACACAACCACTCCCATCACATCCGTCGTGCTTCGGCGACGCTCCTTGAATGATTTGATGTGGTCGCGAGGCCATTCTTGTGTTTTCAGGTTCAGGCCCCATCCACCATTGGCGAACGAGCTTGGAGCAAGCTTGCTGCTGCCTCAGCTGCTACTGTCCCAGGTTGCTACCTCCAAGCTACACGGAATAGAAGCCTGAACGCATCCAAGTCTTCACGCAGAGGCTCCAACAGTCGCAGCCTTGCCAATTGAGAGGGCCGCACCCTGCTGCAGTGCGTGAAAGGAAGGTGGGACATTTAGCCCCACCTTGGAAGTGAAAGGGTGCTTTCATGCACATAAGTTGATTTTGTGCCACCGGTTATTCATCTCCAACACTGAGGGTGAGGTCCTCCTCCCCCCTTCATCAGACTCATCCGCGGCATTGCCTACGCGGACCTGGCCGACTCGACTACCTGACCTGACTTCACTCCTCGCTCACCACACACGTCGGTGAGCCTGGACCTGGGTATGCGTTAGGTCCGATTACCCGACCAGCTGAGGCTCTGAGAGAGTAAGACTGAAATAGAAAGAGGGAAGGAGAGAGGAGAGCTACGTGGGGTTAGGGGGGCTTTTTCCCTGGAGAGATTGGCTTCACACTTAGCCAGATTCTGAGAGAAGAAGAGCCAGAGACGGAATAAGAGAGGAAGGAGAGGAGGACCACAGGGCTCAAGGCAGAAGAAGAGAAGAAGAGAAAGAGAAGGACCTTAGAGGAAGAGAAGGCCAAAGACAGACAAAGAAGAAGGAAGCCAAGGCAGAAGGAAGAAGAAGAAAGGCAGAATCAGAGAAATCAGAAGAAGAAGGGCACTGTAGCACAAGTCATTTAAGACGTCAGATTGTAAAATCAGACGTTTGAATCTATATTTCCTTCTCTAGTCAATTTGAGTATTATTATTTTGTCTACAATTATTTTTACTCTTCATATACTCATATGCTCTACATTCCTAATTAGTTTTTGAGTAATGTTTTGTGTTCAAATTACATTAATTGCTAAGTTTAGTGTGTGAATTCCATTTGCTCCCTGTGTTCGACCTCGGAACATTTTCGAGTAATAAAATTATATTTGTTTTGAATGCTATTTCGGCTGTACTACAACGCAACACTTTTTAAACCTCGATTTAGTGCGATTAACAATTGCCCAGCAATCATAAAATCTAATCTACCTGAATTAAGTTAGATTTTAGCTTAAACTTGGAACAACGCATGCATAAGCATCATAATTTGAATAGTAATTAATTTGGTAGCTTTATAGATAATAATGCTATTTTATGCTATAAGAGAGAGGATATATTGATTGCAGATGATTTAGGGCCACAGATGATAGATCTGACCATATGGATTTGATCAAGACAATGACGGGAGTCCAACACTTCTGGAATCATCTTAATCAGACATTCGTAGTGATGAGAGCCTCATCATGAGCCATAACTAGCTCATTTTGACCCAATAAAGAAGATAAAAGCTCCTACATAACCTGGAAGAAGGCCTAACTGAAGGAACAAGTGCTCTGAGAAGAAAATATGAAATAAAGGTTAAAACTGTAATTTTACCATTGCAGTACGTAAACGGGATTTCTCAGAGGCAGAACAGAGGTCAAATGGTATAAATGAGATAAAAAGTGGGTTGAGTCAATCAGAAATGGGTTCATGTGCAATCTAAGAACTAAATGACACTTGGTAACCCTAAAACAGACCCGCTTAAATTAACAAGGTTCCGGTCAGAATAAAAAGCAAGTAAAACCTCTATAAATCATGGAAAAACATACTCTAGGGTTTAGAACACTTAATTTGGCCTTTGGAACCTAGTTTGACCTAGATTAGGGTCCTAGCTTTTCAATTAACCTAATTTGGGTTTTTACGTAAAATGTCCAGTCAAACGAGGTCAAACCTGAAATATAACTTCTCCATTGGATTCCTTAGGTCCAAATTAGGTTTGTACCAAAATTTGGACCTAAGGAGGGGTCATCTTGACCTACTTTGCAATTTAGTACACCCAAATCACAAATTGGTCCCTATCTTTTGAATACCGTTGCAGAGAACCCCCTAGGTTCTTCGCCTCCTTTGCAAACCGGTCCTGCCGCCATTACTAGGGCAGAACCGAGCTCCGGAGAGGTTTGGAGAGGGATTGCTCTCTAATCCCTCAGAGATTCCCTCCCAGAAATGGAAGGAGGATTCTCTGAGGAATTCCCTTCCTTATAAAGTCAATTACAATCACTGGTGTGAACTCAATCTCTCGTGCGAACGCACGAGAGATTTGGGTATCCTAACTCCTTTCCATCTCCGACGACCAACCTCAGGCAATTACGTGCCCTTCACGCCCTGCACACCCAGTCCAGCGCCTATATAAGAACCCACAACTCCGGCCGAAGAGGCTAAGCTTGATTTTGACGGAGATCCCTTCCAAATTCCTCCCTCTCCCATCTCCGGCCAAACGACCCACAAGCTCCGGCGACCTCCTTCCCTCCTTCTTGTCGCTCTGCTGCCATACCAGCAGCAGAGTCCTCTCCGCCGCTTCCTCCCGCGTCGCGCTGTACCCCGCGCGCGCGCTTCTGACCTCGTCTTCGTTGCCGCTTCCTCCCTCAGGGTCTTTCTTCCCCGACGACGGCAGTTACGAGCCGTCCTCTCCGCCGCCTCCCTTCCCTCCAGACAACCCCAGATATGTTCTCTACCCTCTCCTCTCTCTTTTCCCCCAACTATTTTACTTGATTACCCCTCGACAGTACCTATCCGCCTTCATCTTCCTCGCCTCCGACCGCACTCCGGCGAGCCGCCCACACCACTCCGCCACTCCACACGACTCGCCAACCACCTCGGGAGCTCCGCCTCACCACCAGGAACTCGCTCCACCCCACAACTACCACTCCAGACCTCCATAACCACCCCCCGAACAACCCACCATCTCTGGCCACAGGTTGACCTAGGCGCGCACGCCTAGGCCGACCGACAGCCTGCAGCATCACCCACCGCCTTCGCCGTGCAACGGCGAAGGTTTCCAGCTATTCTGATTGGGCCAATAGGCCGTTCTGTGGAATTTCAGGTGAACGCCCCGGCCGCCATTAACAGCCGAAGCAGTAGGAAGCTTGGAGCAGCAGCAGGCGTCAGGCTTCCCAGGCGGCAGGTGCAGCAGGCTCTCGCAAGTGTCGCGAGGTGACTGAGTTCAGCAAGGAGCACCAGTAGGGCCTTCAGCGTGGGCAATTGCACACGAGAGTCTGCGGGCACGCGTGAGGGAAGGACGAAACCTTTAGTCCCACATCGTGGGATTACAAACCTCAGGTACACTATAAATTGGTTTTGTGATATACCTTTATCGCCTCAGTAAGCACAGGGGTGAGGTCCCTCACTGACCCCACACCCGCCTCGTCCGCGACCTGACCACGCGGACTTGGCGGATCCGACCCAACCTAGACCTACGCACTCCTCGCGCATCACACCACCTTCAGGTGCGCCTGGTCCCGGGTACGATCCGACCCGATTAATGCCTGTGGCTCTGGGAGAGCATCTCTGAGTGAATTGCTTGAGAGAGAGAGACGCGCGGGTAGAGGGAGAAGGGTTAGGTTTTGCTCCTGTGCAGGCAGGCTGATCGCAGGAGAAGGACTTGGCCGCTGCAGAAGAAGGAAAAGCAAGCCAAAGAAGAAGAAAGAAGCCTTCGTAGGAGAAGGAAAGCAGAAAGATTAGAAGTCTTCGCAGAGAAGAAGAAGAAGGACAAGGGAAGATTGCAAAGAGATCAGAAAGGCAAAGCAGAAGGAAAGATACAGAAGCAGAAAGGAGAAGAAGGAAGGAAGAAAGAAAGATCACATTTAAGACGTCTGATACATAAATCAGACGTCTAATTCTACTTTTTCTAAAAACTCTTCGAATCAATTATATTTGCATGTAACAGTTGTATTCTTGGGTTTTACAAAGTACTGAGATTGCTCCCTATGTTCGACCTCGGATACTCTGGTTTTCGAGTAATAAAAATCTTTATTTGTTTTGAACGCTTTAGCGGCTATATTACAACGCGATATTATCTTTTAACAAACCGCACAAAAGCACGACAAACATTTTGGCGCCGTTGCCGGGGAGCAACGGGCACTTTTAAAACTTTTGAGTACAACTTTTCTATCTAATATCCAACTTGACTTCTCTCTTTTGCTGTGTTCATTCAGGGAAAGCAAAACAAAAAGGAAAGAATTGCAACTGCATAACAGACTCTCCAAGGAACAGGTAATCTCCATAAGTCCTCTCTCTTAACCCTCTCACAATCTAAAAAAAAAGGAGGGAAATCAACTTAGGGCTACCTGTCTCATATTTAGTAACTCATCAAGTTGCCTGATTTTCATTTCAAACATATTTTTATCTGTTCATCCAACTAAGGCAACTAGGGCTAAAACTTTCTTGATTGAGCCCTAGGTGCTAATTTCTACGGCAACTAAATTGGACCCACTAGAGCCAAGTTAGGGATTGCAAAGCTAGGGTTTTTAGAGACACATCTTCTCTAAAACAAAGAAACAAACTTTCCAAAAAGAGGTGTGCCTAAACCGTGTTTGAAAAGATTTATACAAGAGGAACCCTAAGCAAATCAGGCTGATAATCCATTTGAACCATAAAAGGAAGGACCTAAAAGCTCTCAAAGAAACAAGAGGTGAAGTTGATCCCTCGGGTCAACCAACCTTAATATTAGGTCACTTTTGCACTCAAAATACTTAAAAGTTCAAGTGGAACATTAAGCACCTTGATCTTAAAATAAAAAAAGGTAGACTTAAGAGGTCAAGATCCCCATTCTGGTTTACCTGGAACCGCAGTGACAAGAGAGGTCGGGTAGGGGAAACCCTGTAGCCCGTGGGGACGCTCTACCGTGTAGGGGTCTTTGCGGGACTCTCCCTCTCTGGCTGCCCAGGTATTTCTCAGGTGGACGATCTTCTGATCCAGGGGTCCATCTGCCCCGAACCTCTATAGTCACCCAACAATTCTTGGGTGTCTTGATTGGGTCCAGCACCTTCTAATCTCATCACATCTTTCGGTGCATGTTCGGTAGGAGGTCCTTAAGACCACCTTTAAGACCTCCCTTAGAAATTCATTCTCGTCGAGGCCAAGCCTCGACGCCCTTGTTTGTGCAGCAACCCCGCCACATAAATCTTTCATCTGACTCAAACCCTGATTCCCCTTCTTCTCCCATCATGGCACAACCCATTGAAGAGGAGAATAACCTTGAACACCAACTTCAACGCTTGAACGATCTCTTTCAGAACTTTGTAAACCCACCGCAGTGACCTATGATGCGAGATCACTATAATCTTGCTGCGGTGGCAATCGAACCCCGAGTACGAATCCCAATTGGAGGACTCGATTCTGATCTGAAGCCCAATATGATTCATGCCATACCGAAGTTCCATGGGCTTAACTCTGAGGATCCATTCCAACACATTAAACAACTCAAGCATTTGGCCCAGACCTTCGGGTCAGATGTACAAAACCGGGATATCCTACTCATGAAAATGTTTTCGTTCTCCCTCTTGGACAAGGCTGCACACTGGTATCAGACTCAGACCCGCCCGATCAACACTTGGGAGGAATTACAGTCCGAATTTTTGAAAAAATTCTTCCCTGTTGGCCGGACAAATGCCTTGCGCCACCAGATCACTCATTTCACTCAACAACCGGGAGAACCTCTTCATGAAGCTTGGGATCGATTCCTAGATCTCATGCGAAAGTACCCCCATCACGGAGTTCCTAAGTGGGAACAAGTCCAGTCTTTTTACCAGGGACTCCGTGAGGATATTCGTCTATTCGTTAATGCAACATGTGGAGGAAACATCATGGGCCAACACGAGGACACGGTATGGGAGATTCTCGAAAACATGTGCGAGAACTCCATAAACAATGACTCCTTGGGCTTATTCGACAGGACGAATGCCCGCGCATCGACGAATCTAAGAGGGACACATGAGACGCAGGACCTGTCCACTTCGTCGACCTGGAACTGATGGCCAGTCGGTTGGACAAGGTCTCTATCATAGAAAAGAAGGTGGACGAGCTAACTTGACATTTGCAGCAAGCCACCTCTGCACAAAATTCTTTTAGACGACCTCCTCTGGCAAGGGAAACAGTGCAAAACATCTATCACCAACCTGCCAAGGGGATGGACCCATATCCACCCCCGTCTACCTCTCGGACCGGAGTGACCTCTGATCCCTTCTATTCGAGTTGGGGGAACTCTGAACCCTCGTATTCTGACTTTCCTGAGGTTCCTCAGAACTGCGAGGACCTCAACGCCATCTAGAATGACCCATACTCCAATACCTACAACCCTGGATGGCGAAATCATCCTAACTTTCAGTGGGCAGGAAATTCTCAAAAACCACCATATCAACCCCACCCACAAGCTCCTCGTCCATATCAGCCGCCTCAGCCTCGGCCTAATCCCACCTACCAATCCGGGCAAAATCAGGATCAACTGACTCTTATCCTTCAAACACTGGCTGACATTCAAAAGACGAATGCGGCAATGCAAAAACAACACAAGGACGAGATCACAGAGGTTCGCAACCAACTGGCCCAGATGGCAAATTCCCGCCAACCTGGCACCCTTCCTTCGCAACCTCTGCCCAACCCAAATAACGTGCCGACCCAGAGGCGCGTTATGAATCCAAATCCAGGCCACGCACATTTGATTTATCAGGCCCCTGCTACCCCATCACCAGACGGGATGGAGGCGTCAACATCTTATGCAGGATTGCAGCAGCAACCACCCCTCCTACCTAACCCAAACCAAAGTCAGGCCGGATTAAACTCTGTAACAACACGCAGTGGTAAAACAACACAAGACCCACACTATCCGAACCACTCCAAGCCTGATAATCGCCAAGACCCTAGGGTAGTCATCCAAGATACTACTGTCCCAGATCAAGAACCTGGACCTATCCCAGAGGAACCAGCTAGGATCCCATTTCCTGAGGCCTTGACCAAAGGAAAAAGGACAACCAAACCTGTGGCTCCTGAGGAGGATCTGGTCAAGCTCTTTGAACAGGTCCAGATAAACATCCCGTTGATGGATGCAATCCGCCACATACCGGCTTACGCAAGGTTCTTGAAAGACATATGTACACCTAAACGTAAGCCGCGAACCAAGGATGGGAACCCAATCGTACTATCAGAGCAAGCCAGCTCTGTCATCTTGAGCGAACTCCCACCTAAGGCTAAAGACCCAGGAACTCCCTTGATTTCTTGTAAAATTGGTGAAACCCAACTTGATAGAGCCCTTCTAGACCTAGGTGCCTCCATAAATTTAATACCTACATCCCTCCTTGACCACCTTGAAGAATCTGAACTTAAACCCACTGAGGTGACATTGCAGTTAGCCGATCGATCCATCAAGTCACCCAAAGGAATACTCGAGGATGTCATTGTTAGGGTACGAGATTTTTATTTCCCAGTGGACTTCATAGTACTGGACATGGATGCACCTAAGAACCCAAGGGACACACCAATCATATTAGGGAGACCCTTTTTGGCCACTGCTAGGGCCAATATAAACTGCGAAGAGGGCCAGATAGAATTAAAATTTGGGAATCAAAATCTGAAGATTGACATTTTCAAGGCCCATCAAGGGATTAATTGTGGGGTGATAGAGGAAATTTGTGATGTCGAAGCCGTGGTTGATGAACTGCATATAGAGGACAACCTGATTATTCCTGATCAACCACTAGAGAATCAAAAACCGCTAACAGAGGAGTGCGGACATGATCTAGACACACCTATGACTCCTACCATTGCTCCCGATACAAACCCCGAACCACCCGCTGCTGCTGACAATCCTATCACGGAACTTAAGCCCCTTCCTGAACATCTAAAATACGTCTTTTTGGATGCAAATCAGACGTTTCCTGTGATTATCAATTCTCGACTCACACCTGACCAGGAACTCCGTTTGATTTCTGTTCTCCAACAACATCGTAGAGCCATTGGATGGACTCTAGATGATTTAACTGGTATAAGCCCTTCATACTGCACACATCGAATCTACACGGAAGAAGGCTCACGACCTTCAAGAGAAATGCAAAGGCGCCTAAACCCTAACCTACAGGAGGTCGTGAAAAAGGAGATCATTAAGTGGTTACATGCAGGGATCATCTACCCGATCTCCGACAGTCGTTGGGTGAGTCCAACACAAGTGGTGCCTAAGAAGGCAGGACTTACCATCATCACAACTGAAACCGGGGAAGTCATTCCTACCCGAATAGCTAATTCGTGGAGAGTCTGCATTGATTACAGAAGACTAAATTCCTCCACGAAGAAGGACCATTTCCCACTACCGTTTATTGATCAGATCCTCGAGAAACTAGCGGGAAATAGATTCTTCTGCTTTCTTGACGGGTACTCCGGTTACAATCAGGTGGCAATCCATCCAGAGGACCAAGAAAAGACCACATTCACCTGCCCCTTCGGGACGTACGCGTTCCGAAGGATGCCGTTCGGTCTCTGCAATGCACCTGCAACTTTTCAGCGGTGCATGCTTGCCATATTCTCAGATATGGTAGGTGATTATCTGGAAGTCTTCATGGATGACTTTTCAGTTTTTGGACAATCATTTGACGATTGCCTCCAACACTTGGTCCATATACTCAGGCGGTGCATCGAGGTGAATTTGGTTCTTTCCTGGGAAAAGAGCCATTTCATGGTGCCTGAGGGAATTGTCCTGGGACATTTAATCTCAGAGAAAGGCATCCAAGTGGATCGAGCTAAGGTTAACCTAATTTCCAAGCTCCCTATGCCTAGCTCGATTAAGGACATCCGATCTTTTTTGGGGCACGTCGGTTTCTACCGTCGATTCATCCCTGATTTCTCCAAGATCGCGCGCCCCCTGACCAATCTTCTCTCCAAGGATGTACCTTTCAAAATTTCCAAGGAATGAACTCAAGCATTTGAAATCCTACGTGACCGAGTCACCCAGGCCCCAATCTTACAGTCCCCTGATTGGTCTCAACCCTTTGAGATCATGTGCGATGCATCTGACTTTGCTGTAGGAGCGATTTTGGGGCAGAAAATTGACGGGATACCTGTGGTCATTTACTACGCCAGCAAAACACTGGATGAGGCTCAGCGTAACTATACGGTTACTGAGAAAGAGCTGCTGGCCGTAGTATTTGCCCTGGAAAAATTCAGATCATACCTTCTGGGTTCCCGTATTATCGTATACTCGGACCACACAGCTGTAAGGCATCTCCTTGCCAAGAAGGACGCGAAACCTCGACTAATCCGCTGGATCTTGCTATTGCAAGAATTTGACCTCGAGATTCGCGACAAGGCGGGAAAGCACAATGTGGTAGCTGATCACTTGTCCCGCCTTCCTTCTGAAATTATTGATCCTTCTGGACCTATTACAGAACATTTCCCTGATGAGCACCTCCTGACTATCAGTACAAGTCTTCCATGGTTCGCCGATATTGTTAATTACCTGGCATCACATCAGATTCCGCCCGATTGGTCGAAGGCCAAAAAGGACAAATTGCGTTCCGATGCCAAGTATTACCTATGGGAAGACCCGTACCTTTTCCGCATTGGTGCTGATCAGATAATCCGACGGTGCGTCACGGAAGTGGAAATCAAAGACATACTCTCATTCTGCCATGACCAGGCATGCGGTGGACATTTTTCTGGACATAAGACCGCATCGAAAGTCCTCCAGTGTGGCTTCTACTGGCCCACAATTTTCAAGGATGCATACGATCACTGTAAGGTATGTTCCCGTTGCCAGACTCTGGGCAACATGAGCCATAGAGACATGATGCCTCTACAGCCGATCTTGGTATGCGAAATTTTTGATATTTGGGGGATTGATTTCATGGGACCCTTTCCGAACTCGGATGGCTTCGAATACATCTTACTCGCAGTTGACTATGTGTCCAAGTGGATAGAAGCCATTCCGACCCGAACCAACAATCATAAAGTCGTTATAAAATTCCTCCATCAAAACATTTTCTCAAGGTTCGGGATTCCGCGTGCTATAATTTCCGACGGAGGGACCCATTTTACGAACGCTCAGTTCAGGTCACTAATGACCAAATACGGGGTGTCACACCGAATCTCTACTCCTTACCACCCCCAAACTAATGGTCTAGCTGAGTTATCTAACCGAGAGATCAAGAAGATCCTTCAGGTTACTGTTCGACCTGATCGAAAAGATTGGTCTTCTCAGCTTCCGGAAGCATTGTGGGCCTATAGGACCGCCCACAAGACCCAATTAGGAATGTCTCCCTTCAGACTAGTGTACGGGAAGGCATGTCACCTCCCCGTCGAATTGGAGCATAAAGCCTATTGGGCAGTACGGACCTGTAATCTCTACCTTTCTAAGGCTGGAACCCACAGAAGGTTTCAAATGAGCGAGATCGATGAATTACGCCACGATGCGTATGAGAACTCGCGAATTTACAAGGAACGGGTTAAAGCTTTTCACGACAAACACATTTCTAGAAAGGTCTTTCATCCTGGTCAAAAAGTTTTACTCTTTGATGCTCGACTCAAACTATTCCCAGGAAAGCTAAGATCCAAGTGGGTCGGACCCTACCTAGTCCGCCAAATCTTCGGAAATGGAGCTATTGAAATCAGCCCACTCAGCCACGATTCTGAACCCTTTGTCGTGAATGGGCAGAGACTCAAGCCGTTCATTGACATGATCGATATAGATTTGACTGAGTCATCCTTTACCCTCCATTCCTCTTGAGCTCATTGCGCCCAGCCGATGGCGTAAAACTCAGCGCTTAACGGGAGGCAACCCGTCATTCTTTGAAAAACCTGAAACCGTTTCTGACATCGCTATGCGGAACTCATATTGCACTTTAGGGTTCATCCATTAGAACAGCCGACTTCACCTCAGGTATACCTACCCGAGATTAGAAATCGTTCGCAACAAGTCGCTTCGACCCATTCACTCACCACACACCTGTCCTAATACATGAACTAAGCTGAATTCGAACCCACCTAATTTACAATGGGGACATTGCAAATCTTAGGCATGGGGGGGTATGAAAGTGCAAAATGTCAGAAAATTCATATCAAGAAAGGGTTTCACATACAAAAAAAAAAAAAAAAGACTTGATAGAGGGGAGGAACAATTCAAGGTCATACAAATGAGAGGAGGAAAAGAAGAAAAAATGACAAAAAGGAGCACAAAATGAAAAGAAATAGTCATTAGTAAAAGATTAAGGGGTTAACTGAAGTTCTAGGCCGAATCAAGAAAAAGAAAAGAAAAGTGCCACGGAGATATAACAAGAGATTAGCGGGAACGCTGGTCTTAGGCTTGTTGGGCTAGTACCTTTAGCTTAAAAATTCACGTATCCATTAAAATCTGGATAATCCTCAAGAGGTTGAGGAAAATGCGAAGCTTGAGTATTAGGTCTAAGGCTTAGGAAGTATTCAGCCTCGTTAACTGACCTCCGGTTTGCGGGATTCGGTAACCTAAGCACCTAAATTCACACACAGTCTAGTTCAGTGCGCATAAACGTCCAAATCACGCGAAAAACGTTTAATGTTCTGAAAAAGTCACCTAGATTAGGAGCGGTCAATCAACACAAATTGATTTGGATGAGTTCCCAGCGCGGAGAGGCGGGAAATTCCCCTCGAAGATGCGTAACAACATATCATCTCCTCGGTGCTTGTCTCTTAGGATATTTAAATATCCTACAGGGGGCATGTAAGCACTCTGCTGGTTCAGATACCATGGGCGGCATTATCACGAAATGTCGATCGCCAGGGTCTGGATTCGGCCACGGAACGCCATGGGCGGGATTATCTCGAAATCTCGAAAGCCAGGGACCCTTGAGGATTGATGATGGGGACGAGGAATCCGATACAGACCGTGTTGAGAAGCTAATACGAAGCTAGAAATAAAAAGAAAAGAGAGAGAAAAGCTCTCCAAACAAATAAATCTTTTATCTCTCTCTTACAAAAAAAAAAAAAAAAAAAACGCACTGCAAACTGAACTTAGGCTAAAAATATCTCAAGCACGGGTGCTTTAACCACGGAGTCCAACAAACCCAAGGTTAGTTTCTGTGGGCCGTAGAAACCTTTGCAGTAGACTGAGGCTAAAGCGGAACAGGTCCAGATTTTGGTTGGTACTTGAGTACCTCTAGGCCTATTGTCGGCATTCCCACCTAATCACAAAAGAAAAGGAGAAGCACTTATCATTGTTGACAGACACTCAGGGTCTAGAATGGAAGTTTAAACTTTGAAATTTTGCTAAGGGACTAGCAAAAGCTAGGCATGGGGGTATGATGAGAGCCTCATCATGAGCCATAACTAGCTCATTTTGACCCAATAAAGAAGATAAAAGCTCCTACATAACCTGGAAGAAGGCCTAACTGAAGGAACAAGTGCTCTGAGAAGAAAACATGAAATAAAGGTTAAAACTGCAATTTTACCATTGCAGTACGTAAATGGGATTTCTCAGAGGCAGAACAGAGGTCAAATGGTATAAATGAGATAAAAAGTGGGTTGAGTCAATCAGAAATGGGTTCATGTGCAATCTAAGAACTAAATGACACTTGGTAACCCTAAAACAGACCCGCTTAAATTAACAAGGTTTCGGTCAGAACAAAAAGCAAGTAAACCCTCTATAAATCATGGAAAAACATACTCTAGGGTTTAGAACACTTAATTTGGCCTTTGGAACCTAGTTTGACCTAGATTAGGGTCCTAGCTCTTCAATTAACCTAATTTGGGTTTTTACGCATAATGTCCAGTCAAACGAGGTCAAACCTGAAATCTAACTTCGCCATTGGATTCCTTAGGTCCAAATTAGGTTTGTACCAAAATTTGGACCTAAGGAGGGGTCATCTTGACCTACTTTGCAATTTAGTACACCCAAATCACAAATTGGTCCCTATCTTTTGAATACCGTTGCAGAGAACCCCCTAGGTTCTTCGCCTCCTTTGCAAACCGGTCCTGCCGCCATTACTAGGGCAGAATCGAGCTCCGGCGAGGTTCGGAGAGGGATTTCTCTCTAATCCCTCAGAGATTCCCTCCCAGAAATGGAAGGAGGATTCTCTGAGGAATTCCTTTCCTTATAAAGTCAATTACAATCACTGGTGTGAACTCAATCTCTCATGCGAACGCACGAGAGATTTGGGTATCCTAACTCCTTTCCATCTCCGACGACCAACCTCAGGAAATTACGTGCCCTTCACGCCCTGCACACCCAGTCCAGCGCCTATATAAGAACCCACAACTCCGGCCGAAGAGGCTAAGCTTGATTTTGACGGAGATCCCTTCCAAATTCCTCCCTCTCCCATCTCTGACCAAACGACCCACAAGCTCCGGCGACCTCCTTCCCTCCTTCTTGTCGCTCTGCTGCCATACCAGTAGCAGAGTCCTCTCCGCCGCTTCCTCCCGCGTCGCGCTGTACCCCGCACGTGCGCTTCTGACCTCGTCTTCGTCGCCGCTTCCTCCCTCAGGGTCTTTCTTCCCCGACGACGGCAGTTACGAGCCGTCCTCTCCGCCGCCTCCCTTCCCTCCAGACAACCCCAGATACGTTCTCTACCCTCTCCTCTCTCTTTTCCCCCAACTATTTTACTTGATTACCCCTCGACAGTACCTATCCGCCTTCATCTTCCTCGCCTCCGACCGCACTCCGGCGAGCCGCCCACACCACTCCGCCACTCCACACGACTCGCCAACCACCTCGGGAGCTCCGCCTCACCACCAGAAACTCGCTCCACCCCACAACTACCACTCCAGACCTCCATAACCACCCCCCGAACAACCCACCATCTCCGGCCACAGGTTGACCTAGGCGCGCACGCCTAGGCCGACCGACAACCTACAGCATCACCCACCGCCTTCGCCGTGCCACGGCGAAGGTTTCCAGCTATTCTGATTGGGCCAATAGGCCGTTCTGTGGAATCTCAGGTGAACGCCTCGGCCGCCATTAACAGCCGAAGCAGTAGGAAGCTTGGAGCAGCAGCAGGCGTCAGGCTTCCCAGGCGGCAGGTGCAGCAGGCTCTCGCAAGTGTCGCGAGGTGACTGAGTTCAGCAAGGAGCACCAGCAGGGCCTTCAGCGTGGGCAATTGCACACGAGAGTCTGCGGGCACGCGTGAGGGAAGGACGAAACCTTTAGTCCCACATCGTGGGATTACAAACCTCAGGTACACTATAAATTGGTTTTGTGATATACCTTTATCGCCTCAGTAAGCACAGGGGTGAGGTCCCTCAGTGACCCCACACCCGCCTCGTCCGCGACCTGACCACGCGGACTTGGCGGATCCGACCCGACCTAGACCTACGCACTCCTCGCGCATCACACCACCTTCAGGTGCGCCTGGTCCCAGGTACGATCCGACCCGATTAATGCCTGTGGCTCTGGGAGAGCATCTCTGAGTGAATTGCTTGAGAGAGAGAGACGCGCGGGTAGAGGGAGAAGGGTTAGGTTTTGCTCCTGTGCAGGCAGGCTGATCGCAGGAGAAGGACTTGGCTGCTGCAGAAGAAGGAAAAGCAAGCCAAAGAAGAAGAAAGAAGCCTTCGCAGGAGAAGGAAAGCAGAAAGATTAGAAGTCTTCGCAGAGAAGAAGAAGAAGGACAAGGGAAGATTGCAAAGAGATCAGAAAGGCAAAGCAGAAGGAAAGATACAGAAGCAGAAAGGAGAAGAAGGAAGAAAGAAAGAAAGATCACATTTAAGACGTCTGATACATAAATCAGACGTATAATTCTACTTTTTCTAAAAACTCTTCGAATCAATTATATTTGCATGTAACAGTTGTATTCTTGGGTTTTACAAAGTACTGAGATTGCTCCCTGTGTTCGACCTCGGATACTCCGATTTTCGAGTAATAAAAATCTTTATTTGTTTTGAACGCTTTAGCGGCTATATTACAACGCGATATTATCTTTAACAAACCGCACAAAAGCGCGACAAACACGTAGCGTCACATACAACTCATAGAAGATCAGAGGCCAAGGAGTAAGATAGCAGAGATTCAAACCGTAGATGTCAAATCTGACCATATGGATGGATCCGAATCAACGATCGTAGTCCAACGACGTAAAAATCGCCTTAATCGGAGCCTTGTAGCATCAACTACAAAGGCGGGGAGTTGACCGAGCAGGATGGTGCCACGTGGCACCATCCCAACGATCCACCTCCACACCCCAACTGTTGAAGCTTCATTGTGGGTTGTTGGATCGTCATCCAACTGCCACTATCAAGCCATGTTGCCCCTCACCGCACCTTCGTCAACTGAGAAGAGCATCTTAGTCGTTGGATCTTCATCCAACGGCTAAGAACGGCTATGCTTGAAAAACAAAATCGCAACACAAAGGTATGCGTGGCGCGTTGGTCTCAGTGCTTTCATGCAAGAGACCGGTGCGGGTTCGACTCGTGCTCAATGGAAATTTGAAAAGGTGGTGGAGCATGGGTGCTATTGAGCCGCTAGATTAGATCGAGCGGTAAGGATGCAACCACATGGTGCAACATGGAAAGACGGATGAGGCGGTGCGGCGAATGCTCGGATGAACGCACAATTCAACGCTCGAACAAACGCCCTGATCAACGCACTATCAAAGGCAGCAGCGCATGAATTGTCAGCCATCCGATCGTGAGATCGAACAGCTGAGATCAAATGCACACGTGCGAGAGCAAGGAAGCAGGTGAGGAGAATGAGTGGTGCGATCGAGATTAGTGGCTCAGAGCTTGCCACGTGTTACCATCCGGAGGGAGCAGCGCATATAAGGTGCGATAGAGGTTGTTTTTAGATGCGATCTGATCCATTGATCTACCGATCGATGAATCCAATCTCATCTAAGGTGTTGCATGATTTTTGGGTCCTAAATGACTATTTTGCCCCTCATTCTAGCTATGAAAAGAGCCCAGAGCCTCCAATTGAGAGGCAACTTCCACCAGACACATCTTCAGCCTCTCTCTCTCTCTCTGCAACATCACTCCAGTCTTCCTCTCGGTACTCTGAATCTGAAGTGCTGCAACACTTCACACAAGCATCCGACCAGTAGCACTGTCCTTCATTTATTCTCTCTCTCTTCTTTATCCTAGTTGATCTGAACTATTTGCCATTACCAATAAAAGTCTGATTTTCTGAATATTTGGTCTCTGTTTCTATGTTGCATTAGGATAGATTAGTTAGTACAAAAAGCTTTGAAAATCCTGTTTTGCCTCCCTACGAACGACTCAGGACTCACTGATTCTGATTTATAAATTTATTTGTTTTGACATGATTCACACCACAACGATAGAAATAATATTTTATGCGTTTTGCAGCAAACAAGTTGGAGCCGTTGCCGAGGAAGCAACGAAAATTTTTGATGCTTTTCTTCCTAGTGCTTATTTGAGATTTTCTAACCTGCTTTATTTTCATTGATTTTGTGTATGTAGGAAGTGCGAAAATTCGAGAAGAAACGCAACAACAGAAAAATTGCAAGTTTTTAATCTCAGGTAAGTACTCGTATCTTAGCTTAGGTTAGATTTTCTTTCGAAAAAAAAAGGGGTGTTTTGCTTGAACCTTGAGATTAGCATTTGCTTGCATTTAAAAGAAAAAGAAAAATCTCTTGTTGGTGGGAATCAACAAAACCACCTCCTATATTTTTGGGTTGAAATAAACTCTTATCTTAAAAATTTAATTCCTAAAAATTCATACATCGAAAAATTATAAAACTTTTACTGGATGTGGGTTTTGAAGTCAAGAACAACATATTTAGTTTTGGCACCATTCTGAGTTATATAAAAATTTTAAAAATTCATGAACTAAATTTCTATCAAATATGTTATTGTTCCTGACTTTTTAGAGTTCAAAATATCATAAGAATTTTTATATAACTCCGATTGACTTGAAATTTATGGTATTGAATTAATGTGAAAATGAAAAATTTAGAAAAAATCTGAAAAAAATATTTTCTACACGTTTGGTTGCATATACTATTCAATCACTAATTGGGGATTAAAACAGACTGCAAAACCCCTAGTACACTTTAAATCTGAAAAAAAAAAATAGAAAATGTGCATTAAAATTCTTGGAAGGATATTTTCTAAGTGCCTAGTTGGTGGTGCAATAGGACCAATTGATTGCATTGAGTGGGTCGCACTGCCTTACTTGCTTTGGACTTAAACTGAATCATTTAGCACTATTTACTTTTAGGGTTTCACATTAAGGTAGAGACACTTGCATTTCCATACTTAAAGGAAGTCTATCAAACAATTGGGACTTGTAAAACCTCTTGTGTGCCTCATCAGAACCGTTGTTTGAAGATATTTACTCAAGTGAACCCTAAAATTCACTAATACAGGCAATTGAACCTTAAAATTCACTTCATCATAAAAAATTGCTTGTGAACTCCTTGCCTATGCACTTCACACTTTGAAAATCAATTTTAAGGGCAACACCCCCCTAACGCCCATTATATTCCAAAAGCAACTCAAGCCTAAAATTGAGTCGACATGCCCTAGACAGGACTAATTTTCTTGGTGACTTGCAATTAGATTGGGCTAAGGTCAAGGCCTTATCTACTTGGACCCACTGGTGACAAGAAAGGTCGGTGCGGTAACGGTGTTAACCCATAGTAGTGTCCTATCGTGCAGGGTGTCCTAGGGGGTCCTACTCTTCTGGCCAGCCAAGTAATTCAAGGGTTGATCTAACTTAGTCATATTTTGGGAAGCCAAGATTAGGTCTAATTAGGGCTTACACTCTAAGGATTAGCTTTATTATTTGTACTGAGGATGGGGATTCTCTCATCTATCTTTTCTCTCTCATCTATTAACTTTCTTTTGATACATGGATGCTAGAAGGTCTTTGAACCCTTATTTGGTACCACCTTTAGAGAGTAATCTAAGGAGAAGATCAAATTTTTCTTTGTCTGAATCCTTTCCCATGGGTAATTACCATGAGGAAGAATTGATTGAGGAGGAGAAATTGGACCCACACTCTTTTGCTCCCACTATTCCTATTTTTCTCCTTATCCCAACCCATCCCTTATGCCAACTTCTTCAGGATGGGAGAACCTTCTTCAACACCTGGGACTTGATTCCCTTGCCTACACCTCATATTCCCCGGGTATATCCAAGCCTACCTCATCCTTATGGAATTCCACACAAATTTGTGGATATCAAGGATCTCTACAATCTCAAGAGGCACTCTCCATATAGGACCAGCACTTGATTGGCATGACCGACTATCTTGATCGGACTCATCACTCCCCTGGTCAGGGATATGCCTCAGAGTCCCTATACTTAGAATATCAATCCTATCCTTGAAATCACTTTGCAAATTATCCCAATTCCACCAGACCTACTCCACCCTCTTATTGGGAAAACCTGATATGATTCTTACCTTAGGTATTCAAATACTGACAATGATAGATATTCTGATTTGACTGAGGTAGAAATCTTGAAAATTATTATCCTCAGCCCACTCAAACCCCTGACTATAGCGGTGATCCTGAGATAACCCAATTACTCAAAGTAGTCCAGGAGATGAGAGAAGCTAATAAAAGAAATATAGATAAGATGACAAAAGAGGTTAATAGAATCCGGGAAGCACAACATGATAAACCTAGTCTGAGTGTGCCACAAGTTGGTGGTAAGCCACTTAAGGTTGAGGATCCAACCTTAAGTATGACATCTTATCCAATCCCAACCTCTACATACATTGAGCCCACCCACTAGCCCTGTGATTATCTAGAACAAATCCTACCTAGACCTACATGTAAACTAATTGATAATTTTGATATCCCAAAGATTGACTTTGAGGAGAAAGAATTACTCGAGGATCTAAATCCTGATTCAGAACTTGAATTACAACCCTTTATGTTAAAAGACTCACAATTGAACCACCTGGATGATTCAGATTTGGATACCTCGAAAAATTTGGGAGAATCAGAATAAGATTATGAAGAGCCCCATCAAGAACATAGAAGGATTGAGGATAGTGACACTCCCAGCCAGGCATGGTTGGATGGTTCTAATATGATTTGGTCTAAGGATTACCTTGATTAGATGTGCTTAGATGATTGAATATCTGGATTCGGCGCTACTAATCATTCTGAGATATTCCATATAGAAGCAGAATCTCCTTTCACTTCTGTATCAGCTAATTCGCACCCTTCTCTTCCCATCCACTAGAGTCCTGAGGAAAACCTTGACTCTTATCCCCAACATCTCAAGGTTGAACAAAACAGACAATCCCCTTATGAAAAATATGTTCAAGAGATTTGCAGAATTATTAGGGATAACTTATGATGATTTATCTGAGGAAGCAAAAAATTTAGCCGAATCATGGAATTTTGAGGAAGTTGATTTGATTGATGAGAAACAAGAAGACATTCCCTCAGAAGATGTAGTTCAAGAGAAAGAGAATTGGGATCAAATTTATAATCCTACTCAGAAATTCACAGAACTAAAAGAATTTGAGGCCTTGATTAATCTAGATTCTGATCTTACTCCCCCTGGGAACTGGTTCTAAGGAATAATGAATTTTTGCCCATTGCATTTGAGGATTTGCATTATGAATTATGACAATATTTGGGTGAATCATATGAGATTTTTGATCACCCTAGGGATGAGCTTGAGGATAGTGATATCCAGTATGATTTGGGTGAATCTGGAACTATTGAGATGGACCACTAGATTTTATTTGACCCACCTACTCTACATCCATCTACACCTCACTTGACTTATGAAGTGGTTCCTTATACCATTTCAGGCTACACCACTTGGGTTCCTCATTTCATTTTCCATCACTTTCAGGACTCGTATGATTTATTCCCCACTGACTACTCTTACCCCACCTCATCTACCTTACTCATGCACCACTTCTTAGGGTTGCCACTATCTACTTTCCACTATGCCACCCGTACTTATTTTTCTCTCTTTTGTAGCACCTGGCTGCAAATAATTCCAAGCCTGTTTATTTTATTTTTTTGACCTTTTGGGCTTGGTATTCACCATCAGTTGATCCACATATGTGGATCACTGATTCTTGGGCCGCATGATCATATCTTCACTTTAATCCTGACTCAACCCATTAATTTGATCATTCATTTTTAGGTTTAGGTCCGGCAAATGATGTTAAACTTAGCACTGGCTGGGTGGCAACCCAGTATTCTATATAGGTATTTTTCTATCCAAGCTGACTTGGATTAACAAGCTCAATTAGGTGATGTCCGCTCCTCTTGCTTATTATATCTTGATTTTTTTGCATACATTTCAATGAGGACATTATAATGAATAAGCATGGGGGGTGGACATTGCATGTCTTATTTTTATGTCAAAAAAAAAAATTTGCATTCAAGCATAAAAAATTTTATCAAGAAGGTTTTATTAGGGATTTACTCTTAAGTTTATTCCTGAATTTAGATTCTAGTACAATTTCACACTTACACGTAGAATTTGCAATGGATCCTCTGTGAAGATCGATAGACATCTTTAGTTTGTCGAGAAGAAGTAATGCTTCTTCTCTTGAGCCCTTGGTTAGTAATTAGGGAGTCAAGCAAACCATCTTCCAGTAGATTCACCAAATAAGTGCGAGGTGAGAGTAGAGAGTCTACTGGTGCTCTAAGGTTAGTATAAGGAATCTTAGTTTCTGGGTAATTGGATAATGATACTCGTAGTTAGGCATATTATTCGCTCTTGGTTCCTACGTATAATTTCTTTGTGAGAATTTTTGGAGAGCCACCAAATAAGGTAAATACACAGAGAGCAGGTTCTAATAAAACTAGGATTAAGGTGGATGGTTACGACCGTCCTTTATAGAATCCTCAGCTGAAGGAGGGTATCAATATCAATGTTATAAATACGCTGTCCCGTCCATTCCTTTTCTAGTGTCGAGAGTAAGCACTTCTACCAAATAAGCCACCCGATATCCTCTTGAACATCTCCAATCCTGAATAATTCCTCATGAATAAAAATGTGCATGGGTGCTGTAGTATGATGTGTTGGAAGAGGAGACAAGAAAAACAAAAAAAAGAAAGAATATATATATATAAAGTGTTAATTGCGTTGTGTTTATTCCATGTTTAGCACATTGAGGCAACAACACCCACTCCCTTTACAATCTGCCAAATACAGCCTTGACCTACTTTTCTATATTTCTGACCGCCTAAATACTAGCTGACTTAGTCATAGGGTTATCAGAACTTAATCAAAGTGTTAATGCCATGAGAGGCCACCAAATATATTGACAAATCTGGTGAGATTGTGAGCTCTAAAAAAAAAAAAAAGAAAGAGAGAGAATGAGAGCAAGGGAATTAAAAGAGAGCATAATTTCTCTGCCTCACTTTGAGTTGAATTATTGAATAAGTCTAGAAATCTAGGTTCTGTAGTACTAGTCTATGTGTAGCATCAGAGGAGTGTGAGCCACCAAATACGAACCTACTTGACTTAGACATCTTCTACCGAAGCCAAAAGCCGAGGACTAAAATTACAGATAATTTTGCAACCCCTAGGGAAGAAGTTTGCCTATCCCAATAAAATTTTTACTAAGGGTCAAGTACCAGCTTTAGATGTGGATTGACTTTTCACTTGGATCTATTGCATAGGCTACAATACTACACTTTCATGACTGTCTGGATTTCTATAGTTTTGGATGAAAATAAAAGAAATAAATCTCTAGTCGAACTCTTGATAGAAATTAGTCATTTAGGACCACTTTGCTTTTAGTCTATCATTTGCCAGGGAATAGCAAAATTCAGGCATGGGGACCTGATTGCACAACAATCATAGGACCTAATCTACTTAAACTAAGATTTTAGCTTAACTTAGGAACAATGCATGCATAAGCATCATAACTTGCATAGTAGTTAATTTGGTATCTTTACAGATAATAATGCTATTTTATGCTCTAAGAGAGAGGTTATATTGATTGCAGATGATTCGGGGCTACAGATGATAGATCCAGTCATACGGATCTGATCAGGACGATGACAGGAGCCCAATGCTTCTGGAATCATCTTGATCAGACCTCTGTAGCATCACATACAAGCTATAGAAGATCAGAGGCCAAGGAGGCAAGATAGCAAAGATCCAAACCTCAGATGTCAAATCCGACTACATGGATGGATCCAGATCAACCATCGCAGTCTAACGATGCAAAAATTAGCTCAATCGGAGCTCTGTAGCATTAACTACAAAGGCGGGGAGATGAACGACCAGTATGGATCCACGTGTCACCATCCCAAGGATCCACCACCGTGCCCCAACTGCTGAAGCTTCATTGTGGGCTATTGGATCATCATCCAAAGGCCACGGTCAAGCCACATTGCCCCTCACCGCACCTTCATCAACTGAGAAGAGCATCTTAGCCGTTGGATCTTCATCCAACGGTTGAGAACGACCACGCTTGAAAAATAAAATCACTACACAAAGGCGTACGTAGGGCATTGGTCTCAGTGCCCACATGCAAGTGTCCCATGCCGGTTCGACATGCGCTCAGCGGAAATTCAAAGAGGCAGTGGAGTACAAGCACGATTGAGTCGTGAATAAGATCGAGTAGTAAGGATGTGACCACATGGCATAACCTGGAATGATGGATGAGGTGGCTGACGTGCGCAGAATGCGTTTGTTTAATTATGCCATTGTACTATGCGTTCGCGACGTCAGTTTTAATTTAAGAAGTGGAGTTGGTGAGTCTAAGTGTCGAACACAAGGAGGCGTAAACTCGGATTATTTTGTAGCTTTAGTTGTCACAAAAATGGGTGGTTTACTTGCTTGTGAGAAAATGAGAGAGAGAGAGAGAGTAGGGTTAGAGATAGTGTTTAAAACATGCCAAGCATTAAGAGGATGTGAGCTAAAATATATGGAACTTTCATCAATATATAGCATGCAATTAAAGTGTGTTTACAACTACAATAATAAATGAAAGTTTAAACAAGTACAATGTAAACTACAGTAAAGAGAGAGTGTGAGGAGTCAAGGCGGCCACGGCGGTGGAGGGAGGCTCCGTCGGTAGCTTGATAACTTCGATGTGGGTATGGAGTATTTGGTGGAGTTAGGAGAAGGCTAGAGTAGTATGGAAGGTGTGTGTGTATTGAATGCCTTTGCATGGGGTGGTTGGGAGGGTTTATATAGAGAAGAGGGGTTTCTAAACTAAGTAAGGGCTTTAGTGACGTCTGGGACATTGCTAAACCCATTCTAGAAATGTTGGTGAAGCCCCTCGCCCGTCGGTTCAAGCTTGCGCACGTGCTTCCTTCGCCCACGCGATTCATGTGCGTGCCATGTGGACCGTTTGATCGAAGAATGGACGACTGAGATTGCACCCTGAGCATTGGTCAGATCACGCTTGTGTGCGGAGAGTGCGTGCCTCGCACATAATCACGTGCGTGCCCATCGGGCGCTTGAGGGTGTGCTGCGTAGTCTCCATCCGCACTGCTCGACGTCGATCGGACGGTCTGAATTCCCCGCGGTGTGCATTGAGCGTGATTTGAGGCGCAGCGAGAGTTGAACGCTCGCTGCTACTTGCGAGTGCGAGCGTTCGACCACTGTACTACCTCCTTGAGTTGGCGCAGTGGCGAAATTAGGTAAACGTGATGTCGACCATTGGATGGAGATCCAACGGTCAGATCTTGAAGATCCTTGGACGCGCTGGGGGTGCAGTGCTGAGCTCGTGGATCCTCAGCCGTCTGATGAGGAACATGCGATTGTGATCGCGCGATGAAGAGAGAGGGTGGCGGATGTAGGTAGGCGGGCTCCATGTGGTGCGTCGTGGGCTGTTGATCATCAGATCAATGACCATAACTTCTTGGGCTAGTCGAGGGAGCTTCGGATGTCGGATTTAGGTGATTTCAAGTTCGTTGGACTCCATTCGTCGATCTGAATCTATTTGTGTGGTCTGATTGCTCATCTGAGGCCTATTTCAACTTGCACTTGTACATATGGCCATTAAACATTAATTCATAAGCAATCTTAATTTGCAATGCATGTAGTGCTCCCATGCCCATCATGGTATGTTATTAGTGCGCATATATCCCCAAAACTAACCCCAGTTGATGGAATTATCATCATTGAATGCAGAGTTATCAAACCCCCATGCTCATCCCTTACTAGTCCCTAGCAAGGTTTATCCTAGCTGTTATTTTCAGTTGGAATTAGGAATTGATTACTTAGACATATGTTGCCTGTCAACGGGAGGAAATATACTAAGAGCCTAATCCACAGAGACTAAACAATGCCTGTGTGTCTGCTAAAATGCAAATTGCCCAAGTCCTCACTTTAAAGCATATATACAGAGACATATGTATTTTTTTCTTTTTCATCTTTTCTCATTTTTTTTGGATTTTTGGAGTTGAGAGTATGTAGGTAACTTTTTACGGCTACCCAACCCACCCATAACTCGAAAAAGACCAAGTGCTAAGCAGCTTGGTGTGAAGATTGCGATAGACTCACTCAACGGTAATTAAAACAGACTTCGGGTTTCTACGCCCTTAGGTGACCGGAAAAGAGAATGCTTGCCTAAAGGTATATCTATCCGATCGGTAGCTTTCTCCCTACTTTTATTTTGAGTGGGATCAACACAAGGGTGTTTCCAATGTATATCTCCCCGGATTACTCTACTTCCCCGCTTCTCCCTTAAGTGTTTTGGGCTTTTTCGTGCATTTAGTGAGCTGGGTTCTGGACAACCGGCCAATGGGCGGTTACCCATGACCACTTGCCAGCCATACTCGTGCAGTGAAGTGTGGCTTATTTATTTTTTTCTTTTTTTTTCTTTTTCTATATATATATTTTTTATTTCTCCCTTTTCTCTTTTTTTCTTACCTTTTCTTTTGTTGTTTCAGTAGGTGGCTTTCCTGATCTAAGATTTACATAGAGGCAATAAAAGAGAATGGTCCTGTGGCTGGACTCTATACAACCGGCCAATGGGCTGTTACCCATGACAACTTGCCAGCCATACCACCCTAGAAGGTTCATTAGCTACCCAATTTCTATTAGAATCTCCGAGGAGTGAGTCAGTACAAAAATGTATGCAGATGCTTAGACTAAAAGTTCCTTCGAGTCAGAGGGTGGGTTGATAAGTCGTATACTCATCACCTTTGTTTATTGATCAGATTAATGTTAATTAAGGTTGCAAGAATTCAAGGCTAAATCCACATTTTAGTGGACCCTGGGACTGATTAATCCTGAAGGCCTGAAAATACTAGGTGTTTCAGGTTCTTCTCTTATCATTTCCCACAGTTGACAAGCTCCTAATGCCTAAGTTTTCCTTCCTTTTTTTTTTATTATATATATAATTCAGGCTGATAATATAAACTCAGAGAATGTGAATTACCCCCCCATGCTTAAGTTGGATAATGTCCTCATTGGCAAATAAATGTATGCACGAGATATAGAAAGAAACCACCTGAGTGTCGCAGTTTACCTGATCAGTCTAAAACTTCTGGGTTGCCTCTTAGGAAGCGCTGAGTTTATTGCCTCTAGCTGGGCGAAGCTTCGTGTCAACCCTCAATGAGGGTGACTACTTCCTTTGGGGGAACCTGGGCAAGATAATGTTTTAATCTTAGGTCGTTTACTGTGAAGGTGTGCCTAGTGTTAGGATCTGCTGTTTCAACCACTCCATTGGGATAAGGTTTGACCACCTGATATGGTCCTGTCCATTTTGATCTTAGCTTCCCAGGAAAATGTTTAAGTCATGCATCAAAAAGCCAGACTTGTTGATTGGGCTCGAAGGTTTTCCTATGAATGTGTCTGTCGTGGACGGCTTTCATCTTTTCTTTGTAAAGTCGACTGTTCTCATAGGTGTCCCGATAGATTTCCTCGAGCTCGGAGAGTTGGAGCTTCCTTTGAGCTCCGAACAACTGGAAACCCATATTGCACTGCTTAATAGCCTAGTATGCCCAGTGTTCCAACTCGATCAGAAGGTGGCAAGCTTTGCCAAAGACCAATCGATAAGGCGACATACCTATTGGGGTCTTAAAGGTGGTCTTGTATGCCCAAAGGGCATCATCCAATCATGTGGACCAATCCTTCAGGTCAGGTCTCATGGACTTTTGTAGAATATTCTTGATCTGTTTATTGGAGACCTCAGTTTTCCCATTTGTTTGCGGGTGATATGGGGTGGCAATGCGGTGAGTAACCTCGTATTTTCTAAGTAGGGCATGGAATTGGGCATGAATAAAGTGACTCCCTCCATCACTAATCATGGCTTTCGGTATCCCAAATTGAGAAAAGATGTTCTGCTTAACAAAGTCCATGACAACTTTATGGTCACATCTTCGGGTGGCTACAGCTTCGATCCACTTTGAGACAGTCCACTAAGACTAATATGTACTCGTAGCCATTCGATGGCGGGAAGGGACCCATAAAATCTATGCCCCAAATGTCAAAAATTTCAATAATCAGAATGGGTTGGAGGGGCATCATATCCTTTCTAGTCATAGTCCCTAATGTCTGGCATCAAGAGCAGGTCTTGGTGAAACTGTGTGCATCCTGAATAAGGATGGCCAGTAAAATCCAGACTGCAAAACTTTTGCAGTAGTTTGCTTCTTAGAGAAGTGGCCACCACAAGCTTGGTCATGGCAAAAGGACAGCACACTTTGGACTTCTTCTTCAGGAATACACCTCCTAATGATCTGGTTGGCACAGAGTCTAAACAGCATAGGATCATCCTAGAAATAGTGCTTGGCTTCAGCCAAGAATTTATCCCATTACTGTTTGGACCAGCCGTGCGGAGTTTACCACCAGATAGTTGATTAAGTCTGCATACCATGGTAGCTTTCTTCCTTGCACAGCTAGAAGTTGTTCATCAGGGAAGGTATCAGTCAAAGGTAATGAGGATTCGATGTGGTCCAGGTGAAGTCTAGACAGGTGATCGTCTACGACATTTTTGGACCCGACTTTGTCACGTATTTCCAAGTCAAATTCCTACAAGAGTAGGATCCATCGGATGAGCTTGGGTTTAGCATCCTTTTTGGCCAACAAATGTCGACTAGTCGAGTGGTCAGTGTAAACAATCATGTGGGATCCCAGAAGGTATGATCAAAACTTTTCTAATCCAAAGACTACGGTGAGCAGTTCTTTTTCTATGACGGTGTAAATCCATTGAGCCTCATCCAACGTTTTGCTCACATAGTAGATCACCACGGGCTTCTTGTCTCTTCTTTGTCCTAAGACTGCGCCGATGGAAAAATCTGATGCATCTCACATAATCTCAAAGTCTTGGGACCAGTCTAGGGGTTGCAAAACAGATGCAGTGGAGAGTATTTCCTTAAGAGTTTTGTAAGCCTTGATGCAATCAGGTGTCATGTGAAAAAGGGTGTCATTGGCTAGAAGGTCAGTCAAGGGCTTAGAAAGTTTGGAAAAATCTTTAATGAACCTTCTATAGAAGCCAACATGTCCTAGGAAAGATCGGATTTGCTTGACCTAACTAGAGGGTGGAAGTTTGGAAATTAAATCAACCTTAGCTCTATCCACTTCGATGCCCCTATGCGAGACGATGTGACCGAGGATAATCCCTTCCTGAACCATGAAATGTCTCTTTTCCTAGCTTAAAACCAGGTTGACCTCTATACATTGCTTTAGGATCTTTTCCAAGTTGCTAAGACAATGGACGAATGAGTTCCCGAACACGGAGAAATCATCCATAAAGATCTCCAGGTATTCACCCACCATTTCTGAAAAAATGGTTAGCATGCAACGCTGAAAGGTCGCGGGTGCGTTGCATAATCCGAACAGCATACGACGGAATGCAAATGTGCCATACGGGCAAGTGAATGTGGTCTTCTCTTGATCTTCTGGTGCAATAGCAACTTGGTTGAATCTTGAATATCCATCCAGGAAGCAAAAATATTTCTACCCTACCAATCGCTCGAGAATCTAGTCAATGAATGGCAGAGGGAAATGATCTTTCTTGGTGGCCTCATTAAGCTTCCTATAGTCGATGCACACCCACCATGCGGTAGCGGTGCGGGTAGGGATGGATTCTCCCTGGTCATTGGTGACAACGGTGAGCCCAGCTTTCTTGGGTACCACTTGAGTTGGGCTCACCCAAGGGCTATTGGAGATCAGGTAAATGATATCTGCGTCAAGCCACTTGATTATCTCTTTTTTAATGACCTCTCGCATATTTAGGTTCAATCGCCTTTGCATTTGGCGAGAAGGTCGAGCCCAATCTTCCAAATAGATCTTATCAGTGCAATATGTAGGGTTAATTCCCCTTAAGTCAGAAATTGTCCACCCAATGGCTGCCCGATGTTTAGAGAGGGTTGTAGTCAACCTAATTTCTTGATCCTTAGTTCAGTGGGCATTGATAATCACAGGGAAGGTTTGGTCAGGTCCTAGGAAGACATACTTGAGATTATCGGGCAAGGGCTTTAGTTCGGGTGTAGGTTGGACAACATTTGATGGGTAGGGGAAAGGGGGGAGTTGATCAACATCAATCTCCTCAAATGGAGGTTGTTGGAGGTAATCAGCTCTACACATGTCAACCTCCACAGGTTGGGGTGGTTCAGGGTAGTCATCAACTGGTTGAGTTAGATGGTCTGCTGAAGAGCTAAGAGTGAGGCATTCTTCAACCAAAGGTTCCACGCGATCGTGCTCCTCAACCCAGCCATAATCAAAAGACTTAGCTGCCCTGAAGATATCCAATTGCATCTTCTTATCTCCAAAGGAGATTTCCATGCATCCCTTGTTGCAGTCAATGTTTGCCTTAGCCGTAGCTAAGAAGGGTTTGCCAGGATGATGGGTGTGTTTTGTAATTGTTTGGGGACTTCCATGTCGAGGACCAAAAAGTCGACTGGGAAGTAGAAGTCCTTTACCCGAACAATTACGTCCTCGACTATCCTCTTCGGGGTTTTCACAGATTTATCAGCCAATTGGATAGTCATAGGTGTGGGTTTCAACTCCCCAAATCCAAACTGGTGATGCAGGGTTGTCGGGATGAGGTTGATCGAAGCACCTAAGTCCAAGAGCGCTCTATCAAATGTTATGTTCTTGATATTACAAGAAATTAGGGGCGCTCCTGGGTCAGTCCATTTGGGGGGGGTAGGCTACTCAATATCACTGAACTAGCTTGCTCTGAGAGCACTACCTTCCTAGGTGCTTGGGTTTTCGGCTTACGCTTCGGCTTACAGACATCCTTCAAGAACTTAGCGTAAGTCGGGATATGCTCGATTACTTCGAGGAGCATTATATTAATCTGGACATGTCTGAAAATCTCCAATAGCTCCTCATTTTCAACTACAGCTCTCTTTTTCTTCCTTTTCTCCAAGGCCTCAAGGTATGGTGTTTGGGTTTGAATCAGGTCAGTCTCCATGTCCTTGGGTTCCTCCCGCTCATCCTCAGACTCGGGTGTCTCAGGAAGTGAGGTCATTGGAGGGGTTGGCCATTTGGGGTCTTGGGTTTTAGTGTCGCTTCTCAAGGTAACCATGTTGGCCGAGTGATGATGTAATGTGTATATAACATAATGGTTGTATGACAACGAATGATTATTGTTATGATCATGTCGTTGTAGTATAGGGTGTATAATATAACATTAAGAATGTCGTATAGTGGTGAGTATGGGTGAGTACCAGTCATTACAACCATTATTATCATTTGCTTATTTATCTAATTTTTACTGGTTTTGTTCCGGGTCGTTCACTGGGAGGCAATTTATTGAATTTAATTCGGTCACTCTTTGATCTCAAAATTATCCTCTAATTTCAAAAAGAAACTTTACATCTTATTAAAGAATGAATGAATGTGTGTTTTATTTACCTAATTACTAAGAAATACTTGCAAAAATACTAACTATGAACAAGCATCAAACAATCTATTATTATACTCTAAACTATGTATTTACAAGTTATCCTATTAGTATTAACATAATAGTACATAATACATTAGAATGCAATGGTGTAGAAACTTAACTTATTAGTCTATTATGTATAGTAACATATACAGCAGTTTCAGTGACAGATATAAGCGTCGCTAAATCTCAGAAAACACTATATACACCGTAAAAGGCAAACCTGAGGTCTTTAGCGACGTTTATAGTGTCACTTTATTCTGTTAGTAATTATATAGATTTACTTATACGTATGTATATTACTTATTCTACTACTATATGTACAGTAAGTCTTTCTGTTCTTGTTATCTCTTGTGTTCTCTCTTTTTCTTCTCTTTGTGTTAACTTAACTCGTCTGTTCTTTTCTTCTGTCTTAAGATACTTCAGAGGCTGCGGTGGGGAGGGGGTTAGGCTAATGTCATTAGTTCAAAACGTGCCTAGTTTGCGGGCGCACTTTCCGAGGGATACACAGCACCCTTAGGGTGGGACCAGACCTCTACTAAGTGCACCCTAATCTCGGATTAGGTGGCTTAATTACGTTTTCATATCAGAGCAAGGCCTCAGCCCAACGCCACATGCTCGCACGCTCGGGCCCCCGGCCCCAAACACACATTTATCGCAAATCAGACAGGGTTGTCAGACCAGAGTTCAATGGGTAATCGGGTCGCATAAGAGGATCGCGTTTCGGGCGCCCAGCGCCATGACGACTGCCTAACTTATAGCATAATTAACTTATATGGCGCTGCGTCTGACTTGCAGTGCACGATGTGGCGCTATTCCAGCGCCACATTGTGCGCTGGAAGTCAGCCGCAGCTGCTTCTGGGCACGTTTTTGGTCCTCGATTTGGGGGCCATAAACTATTAAAAAAAAAAAAAAATGGTAAATAAAATATTTACATAATACTACATAGTTGATTTATTAATTTTGAATTTTAAATATATTTACTATACAAATAAATTCGTTAAACTATGCTGATTATACAAGTGGATTTAGGTGATTAAATAGTTAATTACTTATAAAATAATTAGTAAATGGTCTAATTGACCTTAAACAGTTTCAATTTACATACTTAAGTATTTAATACATATTTTTATTGTATTTTTACGAATTTATTTATGTTTTATTTAGGCTAAAATAGCAATTCTGTGTAGTTTATAATTAAAACTAAGTTACAGTAAGCTGTACTAGGTATAAATACACTTTAATTAGCTTAAATTACTTACTATATTTATTATCCTAATTTTATGGATTTATTTAATTTAATTATAGCTCTAAATTATTAATTTAGCTAAGTTACTCTATAATTTAGCTATTAAATATGTAAATAGGGATCTGTTTATATATATATATACATTATTAAGTAGATACATACATAATAGTTTAGTATATATACATATATTTACATAGATTACATATGTATATGGATTTATGTACAGGTTTTATACATATTTACAGTATAACTATGTATCTTACTTACATAATTAGGCTATATGTTATAGTTATAATACTATGGATAGGTATATTTACAGTTTTAAAATAAGTATGTATAATTAGGTTTTAGTAGGAAGTTAGGAAATGAGGGAAGAAGGGTTAATTAAGTTTTGATTTAAATTTAAACAGCAGCTAAGCTACTGTCAGAGAAGATGGAGAGGGATGAGAAGGTGTGCTGTTCAGGGTGTTTTGTTTAGCATCAGCAGTGGCTTAAGCCACTGTCAAATGGGCTAACTGCTGCTGCAGTTAGTCCATTTGAAGAGAGGGATGTATTCAACAGATGAGAGGAAAATTTAGAGAAGAAGGGAGTTTAGAGAAGAGGGGAATGTAGCTGCTAGATGCAGCATGTTGCTGTGTAACTGGGAGTAAGATAAAATTCAAAACAAACTAAACATTAAAGAGTTGAAATCCAAATCTGATAGGGGTTTAAATCCCACGAAAATCTCATAAGAATTCAGTTCAAATACCCACAAGGAAAAACCTTATCAGAAGCATCATTTTAGATCAAAACAGCAAATGGCATTGAGTTAGTCTTTTCCTATTGCTATAGACAGCATGAAGGAGAACTTAACTCAATCAATTAAAACCAAAAAACATACCATCCCAGTTTCTTGCAACCTTAAGGAGTATGGAGAACTCCTTAGGTTAGGAAATCACCATACAAAAATAATCATCAAAACAGGTGGTGTATGACAGTTCTGAAATGGCAAAACAGACTAAGAATGCATTAAAGGAATTTATAAAAGCTTGTGAATGCATTCAGATCAAGGTAGAAACAGATTCATGAAAGGCTCTTCTGAGTTGTTCTCTGTCACCAGAGAACTTCTCAGAGTCCTTGTCCACAATAAAAACCAAAAATCCCTTCAATTTGTCAGATCTGTCAAAACATTTCAGAGAGTAAAAATCCTTTAAAATCCAAATCAAAAGTGCTCTGACAAACTGAGGAAATCCATTTAAAACAGAGGGGCTTTTGTGAAACAAATGGAGTGAGTGAGAAGCCCCAAATGGTGCTTGTGACGCCACTTTCAGATCTGAGGCAGTGCACCATCAGATCTGAAATTGGGTCAGGATGTGTGGGTGATTGATGAAAAATTCATCGTTAAAAGGAAAACAAGAATCAGAATTTGGATGATGGAAAAACAAAACATGAAGAGGGAGATAAATTGAACAATGAACAGATGATTCTTCCCCTCTGATTTGGACTGATCAGAGGAGGTGAGGGAGGGGATCTAATACTAATTCTACTCCTAAGACTAATCTAACTATAGCTAACATTAAACACTAACAATTAAAACTAAATCTATTCTAAACTACTGCAAACTAAATCTAACACTACTTGTGCAGAATTAAAAACCTAAACTAAAAGGAAGAATGGGACCTATGGGTCCTTAGCCGGCGGTTAAGGAGGAAGAAAGGAGGAGGGTGACTCCAGCGGAGGGAAGAGTCTGCTAGTGAGACTCCAGGGTCGTCCTCAGGTGCTATGAGGTCCTTAGCGACGAGGAGGGTCGAGAGCAGGCGATGATTCCACAGCCGGTGGCTGTGAAATCAGGGTCTAGATGAGGAGGAGAGACTGGAGTGGACGAATTGATCGCTAAGAGATGTAGGAGGGAGCGATCCCTTGCGCACGACACCACTGAGGTGCTTAAGTAGCAGCTCAGTGATTGGAATCACCACCAGGGTGAGGTTAATCAAAATTAAGCCGGCGGTGAGGATGAGATGGGTAGAGCGAGCAGCGAGTCAAGAGACAGATCTGACCGTCAGATGAGATCTGGGAAGAGAGGTGAACGCACGCACCGAATCGCGTGAAGGTTCCATTTGATTCTAGCTGGAGATCAAGATCAAAAGTGCGATGGACGGTCGAGAATGGCTGTGTTCTTCGCGTGCTACAGTGTGCGTGAAGAACACAGGCTTCTCTCTGAAATGAGGGAAAACTTGCAGGAAGACCCTTGAACGAAGGGGTAGAAGAATAGCGTGCAGGTCCAAAAGTGAAAAGAACTATAACTGGAAGGGCCTTGCAGTCATACAGAAGGGTCCCTGCGGCTTGCAAAAAGGTCCAAGAAGGAGTTTTGAAGGGTAGAAATGTAATGCATGAAGGACCTAATTGTAATCTATTTATTTCTAAGCCTAAATGATGTCCAATTGCTTTTAAATTTTTACATGTGCTTAATTGAACATTTAATACATTAATTTTACTTCTGATTTGTCTTTTAAAACTTGTTTATGTGTTCAATTGATGCATGGATCATCATTTGTTCTTTAGTTTTCAGAATATCTCATTTTTGTGACCTAATTAGGAGGTTTTAGCACACATTAAAAGTTTTAGGTCTTTTCTTTAATTCCCACACTTAACCCTTTTTATATGTTAATTTGATATTGTTTTGCTTAGTGTCTAGCTTAATTTCGGCCTTTTAGCCATGATGAGTAGCCACTCATCACCGAGGCATTAGGACCAGGGGTAGATCCTTGAAAAGAGGAGGAAGAAGAAGCACCAAACCCAGGGGGTGTTTGTGGGGCCTGCTGGACCATGTGGGCATGCCCAGGATTAGCTTGGAACCCTTGAGAATTGGATCTTCTGTTGATCACATTTCTTGGGTTCGGTTGGGGCTGAGAAGGAAGGGATCCCTGTTGTTTGGAATCCAACAGCTGGCTCAACTGTCCCTTCACTAATGCCAGTTCCACCTGATGTTTCTGATTCATATCAGCCATCATTTTTATCAGTGTGTCCATTTGGTTTTGTGGGGGAGGGGCCGCCCTATTCTTATTATAGGGTGGTCTAACCGGTGGACCTTGCTGATAGGAGGGGGGTTTGGCCTAGGTTGGTTCTGGAATTGGTTCAATTTTTGGTTCGTTCGGGCGAAATTCGGGTGATTACGCCATCCGATGTTGTAGGTGCTGGAGAAGGGGTCAGGCTTGGAGTAACCTTGGATGGCATGGACATCTTCAAAGATAGAAGGTGTCGATGGGGAGGGAAGGGAGTAATTGGGGTTTGAGGGAGCAAAGGTCCCTCCTTGGAACATGGTCAGGGGTTGTTCCAGGTGTATCTGGTTCATTGGCTGCACTAAATCTACATTGTGGGCTCCCTTTGCTAGGGAGAGGGTCTGTGGTGGGTTTCTAGTTTGGTTCAACAGCTCATCAATCCTTTTGTCCACCAACTCAACTCGATCCAACTTTTGGCTATAATGTCCATGTCAACCGTTCCAGAATTGGCTTACACTTCATAGATCCCACCACGGGGTTGACTGGATCGATTATACTGGGTCATGGAGGCATTGTTGAGCGAGTTCTCACTCATGGACTCAAAGAGTTCAAATGCGCTCTCCTCTTCTTTGTTCAAAAAGTTGCCTCTACATGAGGCATTAAGAAAGTTCCTAAGGTTGCTATGCAGACCATGGTAGAAGATCTGGGTCAATTGCCACCTTGGAACCTCATGGTGTGGGCATTTCCTCAATAATTCATTAAATCTTTCCCACGCCTCATGGAATTGTTCCCCACCTTGTAGTGTAAATGTGGTAATGACTCTTCTGAGGGCATTGGTTTTACCTATGGGGAAAAATTTCTTCATGAATGCATGCCTCAGTTCCTCCCAGGTGGAGATGGATCTGCCTATGGTTCTAAGCCAGTGAGATGCTTTGTCTTTTAGGGAGAAAGGGAACATCTTAATCAAAACAATGTCCAAGCTGATGTTCCTGGGTTTTACCATCCAGGCGATCTTGTCTAGATCCTCAAGGTGTTGGAAGGGGTCCTCATTTGAGCTCCCATGAAAGTGGCTCTGAATTAATCTCAGGACATTATGTTTCAGCTCAAAAGCATCTCCCCTTCGGGGACCCTAAAAGGTGGCTCGATTCAGATAGCAGACTGATTGTAAAAATCATGGAGAGGCGTAGGTTAGCCTTACGGAGGTTGTGGTGGGTTAGGTGGGTTCAGTGGGGGTTGCTCTTGAGGGTTTTGCAATTTGTGTATGGCTTGCATGATGGTTTGGATTTGTTGTTGTTGAAGTTGGTGGTTGGTAGAGATCTAGGCTCGAATGATGGCCATAGCATTGGGTGGGGGTTGGTCCTCAACCTCATCAATTCTTGGTTCAGCCATTTCTCGTGTAAAATCAAGTCTCCTCCTGATTTCCCTATCTAAAACAAACATCTCGGGATGCAGTGATCATCTCCTGTGCATACACTAGGGAAGAACAGAAAGGGATGCGGAGAGAGACAAGTGCGAGAAGTGTGTGCACAAACAAGCAAACAAATCTAGTCCTTATAATGTATACCTTAGGTGACCTAGAAGCCTTAGAGGAATGATCAGATTTGTAAGCACTTAACCACCCTTCCCGATGTTAATCTGGCCAGGTTGATTACGAGGGGATTGAGGGGAAGGTTCCTTCTTTTGCTTTCGTCGCTGGTTCTATAGACCCCACAACCACGGTCGTTTGACACTTCCTCGCAGCCTAGACACTAGATTCTACAAAGGGAATGAAGGCCAAGTGCCTAGCAAACCTAATTACACCTTCAAGACTTAGAGTAGTCCTGCCTAGGGCACATCTACTCCATTTTAATGAGGGCTAGGTTAGTGCTTGTGCTCAGGATATGTGATGAGGCGTTGTTTGGGGTTGTGCCTCTTAGTTAACTAATTTGAGCATATGTGTGCACTTTACAAAACATGGTTTTCAAGCAAGGATTTTAAGATGTGTCTTTTAATGATTTGTCCTTGCTTTAATGCTTTTTTGGGTTGAAGTTCCTTAATGTTTTCAAACAAGGTTCAAGTGGGCACTCAAAGTTTTGCACACAACGGGCGAAAGTCAATTCCCTTTAGAATGATGTGGCCCTAGAAAAACAACCCTAGTGTGGTCACCTTAGTGTTCATGCAATTCTACTAGGTGAGTTGATTTTAATTATGGTGAGTGGTGCGGCCCAAATCAAGTCATGGTGGCTTCGCAAACACCACTCAAGAGAAAAAACATTTCAAAAAGATTCTCTTCAAGAATGTTGGAATATATTTTTTTTTGGTTGGGTGATGGGTTTGGAATGTGGGTCAAGTAGCCATTTACCACACCAATTTTAGATATATTTTCTTTTGTAATTTTTTTTAGGCAAGCAAACAATCAATGGGTAAAGTGGTACTCACAATCGTCTTCATAACACTTCAACCTTGGTCCACTGTCTTGGATTGCGCTCCTCCGTCGCCCAAGCGTCGGGTTCTTGCAACCAATCAAGTAGAGAGAGCAAAATGAGTTAGAGGATGTGAATACAAATATGGGATAAAAGCGACAAAAGAAATCCGTTGCCTTCCTGGCAAAGGTGCCACAAACTGACGCGCGTGGAACGCGTTTGTTTAATTATGCCATTGTAGTATGCGTTCACGACGTTGATTTTAATTTAAGAAAGGGAGTTGATGAGTCCAAGTGTCGAACACAAGGAGGCATAAACTCAGCTTATTTTGTCACTTTAGTTGTCACAGGAATGGGTGGTTTACTTGCTTACGAGAAAACGCGAGAGAGAGAGAGAGAGAGAGAGACAGAGAGAGAGAGTAAGGCTAGAGATCGTGTTTAAAACATGCCAAGCATTAAGAGGATGAGAGCTACAATATATGAAACCTTCATCAATATATAGCATGCAATTAAAGTGTGTTTACAACTAGAACAATAGATGAAAGCTTAAACAAGTACAATGTAAACTAAAGTAAAGAGAGAGTATGAGGTGTCAAGGTGGCCACGACGGTGGAGGGAGGCTCCATCGGCGGCTTGACAACTCTGAGGTGGGTATGGAGTATTTGGTGGAGTTAGGAGAAGGCTAGAGTAGTATGGAAGGTGTGTGTGTATTGAATGCCTTTGGATGGGGTGGTTGGGAGGGTTTATATAGAGAAGAGGGATTTCTAAACTAAGGGCTTTAGTGACGTCTGGGACGTCGCTAAACCCATTCCAGAAACATTGGTGAAGCCCTTGCCCGCTGGTCCAAGTGTGCATGCATGCTTCCTTTGCCCGCACGATTCGTGTGCGTGCCATGTGGACCATCTGATCGAAGAATGGATGGCTGAGATTGCCCCTTGAGCGCTGGTCAGATCGCGCTTGCGTGAAGGGAGAGTGCGCCTCGCCCGTTATCACATGCGTGCCCATCGGGCGCTTGTGGGCATGCCGCGAAGTCTCCATCCGCACCGCTTGACGTCGATCGGACGGTTTGAATTCCCCACAGTGCGCGCTGGGTGTGATTTGAGGTGCAGCGGGAGTCGAACACTCGCCACTGCTTGCGAGTGGGAGTGTTCGACTGCTGCGTTGCCTCCTCGAGTTGGTGCAGCGGCGAAGTTAGGCGTACACGATGTCGACCGTTGGATGGAAATCCAACGGTCAAATCTTGAAGCTCCTTGGACACGCTAGGGGTGCAATGCTGAGCTCGCGGATCCTCAGCCGTCTGATGAGGAACGTGTGGTTGAAATCGCGCAATGAAGAGAGGAAGACGGATGCGGGCAGGCGGGCCACGTGGTGCGTCGTGGGCCGTTGATCATCAGATCAACTGCCAGAACTTCTTGGGTTGGTCGAGGGAGCTCCGAATGTTAGATTTAAGTGATTTCAAGTCCTTTGGACTCCATTTGTCGATTTGAATCCATCCGTGAGGTCCGATTGCTCATCTGAGGCGTATTTCAACATGCACTTGTACATGTGGCCATTAAACATTGATTTATAAGCAATCTTAATTTGCAATGCATGCAGTGCTCCCATGCCCATCATGGTATGTTATTAGTGCGCATGTATCCCTGAAAGTAACCCCAGTTGATGGAATTATCATCAGTGAATGCAGAGTTATCAGTGGTGTGGCGGATGCTCGGATGAACGGGCAATCAAATGCCCGAATGGATGCTCCGATCAACGTGCTATCAAAGGTTGCAACGTGCGAATTGTAAGCCATTTGATCATGAGATCCGATGATTGAGATCGAATGCACGCGTGTGAGAGCATGGAAGCGCGAGCAGTGTAGTGCGATCGAGATCACCAGCTAAGAGCTTGCCATATGTCGCCATCCGGAGGAATCCGCACATATAAGTCACGATAGAGGTTGTTTTTAGATGTAATCTGATCTGTTGATCTCCCGATTGACGGATCTGATCTCATCTAAGGTGTTGCACGATTTTGGAGCCTAAATGCTTACTTTACCCCTCATTCTAGCTATAAAAGGAGCCTAGAGCCCCCAGTTGAGAGGCAACTTCCACTAGACACATCTTCAACCTCTCTCTCTCTGCAACATCTCTCCGATCTTCCTCTCGATACTCTAGATCTGAAGTGCTATCACACTTCACACAAGCATCCCATAAGCAGCGTCGTCCTTCATCTATTCTCTCTCTCTCTATTCTTTATTCTAGTTGTTTTAATTCCTAATTTGAGAACTGTTTTCCATTAGCAATAAAAATATGATTTTTTGAATATCTGGTCTTTGTTTCTATGTTGCATTAGGATAGATTAGTTAGTACAAAAAGCTTTGAAAATCATGTTTTGCCTCCTTATGAATGACTCAGAACTCATCGATTTTGATTTATAAATTTATTTTTTTGATGTGATTCACACTACAATGATAGAAATAATATTTTATGCATTTCGTGGCACCCCCCAATCCTCTCAGAATTCCTTCTCTCTCTCAATCTAGACCAGGTATGAGTATACGGGTAATTGGATCCGGACAGAGGGACCAGGCCCACGTGCGTGTGGCATGAATAAGGAGTGTGCAGGGGCATGTGAAGGGGACCCGACCCCCGTGTCTTGGGCGAGGGAATAGTGCACGAAGAACGTTATGAAGCAAAATTTGAATCTTTTTCGGACGATGTGGGACTAATGCCCCTATTCTTCTTCTGTGCTTGCTATGTGAGGAGGCTTCATCCAATTGGGGTGATCGCTGCTGCTACCTTGGGTAATTGAAGGCCTAGGATGCCTCCGAGATGTGTTCTGATCCGATTGGAGGTGGGGGCACTATGGTTGACCACCAGACGATGACCGACAGCAATGGAGAAGATGATTGATGATGGTGATGGCGAATTGAAAATAAAATAAGGCTTAGGGCCCAATTAGAGTGCTCAGAAGATTCATTGAGGTATGGCGATTATGATGGTGGTGATACTTTGGTGAGTGAGTGTGAGGTGTGGCTTGACGATGGAGCTTCAAGAAGCTCCGGTGAATGGATTTGGGGAAGGTGACAGAGGTGTGATGAAGGTAAATTGAGTGGGGGGAAAGTGTCGTGGAGGTGAGTTGAAGCTTTCCCTGTAGTCAATTAGGTGAGTGGGTGATGGAGGTAGACCAACGGTGAAAATGGATGTGATATGTTTGCTGGTGTCGGAGAAGACGAAGGAGGGAAAATTGGGAGCTAAGAAGCTCCAGAAATGTAATTGGAGTAGAGATAAGGAAAAGCCCTGAGTTAATTTAGGGAAAGAGAGAGGGAGATAAGCCACCAGAGGTATGCTAGTGACGAAGAAGATGGTGAGGTGGCCAGAGCGGGGGAAGGTGACTCAGGGCTTGAAACTCCATGTGAAGCTTCGTGGAAGTTTGGGGAAGAAGATCCCCCTACCTATTATACGTGGTAGGGAATGATGAAGAAGATTAGAGAAACTCTGGTGGTGCTATTGAAGATGCTGGTGTTGGAGAAGTAAGGAGGATTTCTAGCAAAATAGGGCACGCCCCATGCACGTACAAGTACCTCTCGATTTATAGAGCTAGATCCCAAGTCAAAGAAGACAAGAATGCTTCATTTGGCAAGTGCCTAAACCAACTTTGAGCATGCATTTTTCGAGTTCACCGATGGCAATTCTGGCCATACGAAGACTCAAAGATGATCTTAAATGATTGGGCTTGATCTTCAGAGCAATCTCACCAAATCTAGCGAGATTTGGTGAAGAATTACTACTCTAAATTTTGAGTTTGAATGTCGGCAGGCATGGGTGGATTCCCTACTCAAACCACGAAGAAGGAAGAGATGAGGAAGATGGTGGCAGGGGTATTTTTATGTAGACGATGAGAAGTTAGGGGCATTTTTGCAAGAAAACATAGAAGATAGTGGCTCAGGAGTAATGAATAGAGATCTTGAGGGCTAAAATGCAAACTTGGTCAAGATGGACTCTGATTGGGCCTAAATTTTGGTGATAATCTAATTTGGACCCATGGAATCTAATGGTGAACATGGATTTGAGTTTTGACCTTGTTTGATTGGGTAAATTGCACATGAGCCCAAATTAGGGCAAATTCCCATCTGAATCTCTATTCTTGGTCAAAATGGGTTTAGATGGTAAAAGTGAAAGTATCAAACCTCTTATAATATTTTTACAAGAATTTTAGGAGGTTTAGATTGATTTTATTCAAACCATAACCCTTTCAATTTAAGTGGGGTTAATAATGAGGGCTTTTAGTATTGTTTTCACCCTCGAAATGCGTGAAATCCTAATTCAGTCAATGTGAACCCATTTTTTAATATTTTATGTTTATGTTACTTTCAATTAACCCTTGAGTAACCCTGGTTAATATGCATTTGTGATGTGTTTTTAAAATAGAAGAATTAACCCTATTTTCTTGTCTTCTTAAATCAGATTAGTGTGGTTTTGTGACCCCCAGATGATTATTTAAGAGAATTTATTAATTGAATCTGACTAATTGTGGCTATTTAGGGCCCATAATGGTGTTACCATCATATAGGCAAAAGGATCTTCCCTAAATCGGAAGTGATTCGATGCGAAGTGTGTAGCATAATGGTGTTCTCGGATGTATGCTAGAAGGCTTGTAGAGAAGGGTCACTTTCCTTCTTGATGATTTCTTCTCTATGATAGAAATAGTATGGAAGTAGTATATCTTGGGTGTTTTCGACTTAGGAAGGGTACTCTATTTATAGAGGTCCTAAGAAGGGTTTAGAAGGCCTTGGAAGGCTTAGGTAGCCGTTGGGAACAAACCTTAGAAGATCAGGCCAAAATCCCAACAAAATCAGGGTCATTAGGACTCTGACAGAGTTATCAGACGTCTAATATTCTGGTCAGACATTTGATGAAAATTTTGGACGTCTGCTCTAAAGGCTTAGAGTCCTTGATTCTATTGGATCTAAATAGGGATCTAAGCGATGTTTGCAGTGCTATTATAAGTCATCTGGACATAAAACTGGACTTCTAATAATAAGTGGGTTTGTTCCTGTTTTGGACTAGATCTAAAAAGGTTCTAGTGTATATGGGTCAGATGATAGATTGGACGTCTAACATAAGGTCTGGACGTCTAGTCTGAGGATTCTCTGTGGGAATTGATTTCTCGAGAAGCTAATGGCTATAAGGTCTGTCAGGTCAAGATTCGAGTCAGGTCTAGCCTAACGTCTCTGTATTAGACATTTGGTCATGTCTATGGACGTCTGATAATAGTATTAATATAGTCACAGGGGGATCCTCGAAGATTCTTTTCTTAGAGGCCAACGATCCTATTCTTGGACATCTAGTAAGGTCATCAGATGTCTTCTAAGATGTCTAGACTAAGGTCTGGATGCCTAAAGGTTATGGTCACATACTACTGATCCCAACCGAGGTGTTTGGACATCTGGACAAAATATTAGATGTCTTAAAGTTTAGGATCTGACGTCTGATGTCCATGTTGGATGTCTGATTAGGCTTTTTGAAGACTATTTTGGTTTTCTAAGTTTACCTAAGTGTCTTAGTGACGCATTAGTGTTCCTAGGACTAATGTGATATACTTTTTGGGCTCTTTAACATGTATCTAAGTAAAAATAAAGAGCAAAGAAATAAATGATAAGTAAATACAGGAACAAATTGACTTCTATCATATTCTTCATCTTCTTCTTCCTTCTTCAAGCTTTCGCTCCGCGTGAAGCTCTATCTGCTCTTCTCCATCAAGCTCCTCCAATTTGCCATGGATACGAGCTTGAGCTCCTTCACATTTGCTTCCATTTGCATTATTTTTGAAACTTATAAACTCAAATGTAAATGTTAAATTACAAGTGTTTTGTTATCATCAAAATCAACGATCGTGGTGCCCTTGCACCAGCACCTCTTCCACTAGAAAACCCCCATCCTAGAGAAAAGTATCAGGACATAATAGTGTTGTTGGCACCTTCGTATATGACTACTAACACTTCTAATGAGGTTGGTGCTTTTTGCGTCATTATAGGTGTTGTATGCTTGTAATATTGAAGTGCAATATATTTGAAGCATATAATATGGTGTCAATATAATTGCTTATGGCACCACCATAGATGCTAACGACACCACCGTAAGTTGCTTGTGTTCATCCTGTGAAAGGATTTTTAGTATCATTGGTAGGATTGTATGTGTGGTTGGCACTAATATTAGTGTTGTATGCTCGAAATATTGAAGTGTAATAAATTTCAAGCATACAATAATATGCTAATATAGCTCCTTATGACACCACCACAGGTTTCTACTGTTTGCCCTATTAATATGCTACTCTTATTAGAATCTTACATGAAACCTATGCTCCATTATTGTTGTTATTTGCACCATCGTATGTGACTACTAACATTACTTCCAACAAGGTTGGTGCTCTTGGCAGGATTGTTGATGCTATTGGTAAGGTTGTTCGTCTTATTTGTCTTTTAGCACTTATTTTATTCTATCGTGATAGGTGATTGTTTATATGTTTTCCACTACATGAAAAGGAGCTTTTGGTGATGGTTCAAAATCATTGCAAAAGTGTGAAACCCATAGTCGATTGGTATCATGGAAAGTTACGTTGTAGTCCACTTTTGGTGATGATTTTTAAGAACAATCATCATTGAAAGTTTGGCCTCCCTCGAGACACCGTTCATGTTATGTCAATGGTTTGTAATCGTTGATGTATGTGTTTGGGGATAGTTTTGCAAAAACAATTGCCATTAGCTATTTCGATGTATGAGAAAATAGATGGCAATTAAAGAATTGTCAGTGGTTTTGTAAACGGTCCACAATAAGGTTTGCCAATGTTTACATCTTGCCAATGGTCCAATGCTAAGAAAAAACATCCATGACCTTCGGCAACGATGTGTGGCTTGTTGCAGATAGCTAGTGGCATTTGTTCACTTGTAACTGTTGTCGAAGTTGGGAGAACATGATAGACCTTTGGGAATGGTTACAAAATTGCCATTGAAGATTTATATATACATTTAAATTTATTTTTTGATTATTTGTAAAAACCTATATAAACACAAAATCACATTGCAAACAACTAAATGATGCTTGAAATCAAAATCATAGATGTTTTTTAAAAAAAGTTAACATTTAAACTAAAAATGTTTATATAACTAATGAGTTTACAAAATGTACAAGCACATGAACTATGTTGGGGCACCTATGCCACCAGCTCTACCCATATCATTGTCATGTCGACGATATCTAACATCATGAAATGCAGGATGGATTGGATTGCTTTACTGAAGATATTGGAGCAGCTGTTGCATCGTTTGATGCGACAACCTCAACTGTGAAGTCGACTCCGTCAATTGTGAGGTTATGTCATCAATCTGCTTCTACCTCTTCTCATCTCAATGCTTTAGTGTCTCCACTTGTGTCCTGACTCGGTTGATAAGAGTTGTAGATGACAAAGCCCCCTTGCTCACATACTAGATAGAGATTGTCTCACTTCTCCCCGTGTTAGGAATGAAACTTCTGTGCTCATGTGGCATCGCGGTCCTGAATGCCTCTTTTGTTGTCATAGGCTATTAACTGGTATTGGAGTTTGAATCTTCAGGAGGATGCATCAAGGTCACCATATTACCTTAAATATATTTAAAATTATGTTAAGTATTATCATACAAAACTAATTAGAAAGTTGTAATTAAATGTTTTTAATGTAACTTACGTGCCTTTGCTGATATGATTGATTAACCCACTGTCGGTTGCCCTCGGATGTGACCTTGTTATGAGTAATCTCAGACTCCCACCCGATACAACTGGGCATCATCATGTGTACTAGATTGCAAATTTGATAAAAAATGTAACCTATCGTAACTTATAACATATATGTTTTCAAAATTAATGATATGAAAGTGTTTATACTTTAGTATCTAATTTTCATCTTATCTATGCTCATTAGACCTAGACCTAGACAATGGGTTCGTGGTAGAGCTTTAGCCCTATTGGCCTTGTTCTTCTGGGCTTGCTCCTACAAGAAATAAATACTCCCATTAATATCAGTTATTTTGAAATAAAAAAAACATATAAACATTTACTTACCTTTGTTCTTGGGTTCCTCAAATGCTCATACACTTCCCTTTAAATGTTTGGTAGTATGTTGTGTGGCACATTTCTCAATGCCACATCATGTGACTTGTTCTTATAAAACTAATTTTTATATAGAAAATTTTAGCAATATTGCAAGAAATTATATATCAAACATGTTAACATTATAATTTTTCTTATGTTAGTCTTCATCTCCATTCTCCCAACACAGTGGATCTTAGCCATGTGATTGAGGATATATTTGTGCACATTCGGATTGTCACCCCAATTGAAGATCTCTTGTATTAATTTAACATTATAGTTATAAAAACCAAATAGTATCAAGATATATAAAAACAAAAAATGTCATGAATTACCTTTAACTCTTGAAGGAGCTGACTTTCCAACCCTTTGGGAAACTTCTCCCAATCAAAGTACAAAAGTGGCATGATTGACTTCGTTATCATATTGAACTTGTTGATGAATTTAGGGTAGCCCTCTGCTTCTCCTGAGGGTGTGATCGTGACTGGTATTTTGGTGCCCTTCGATAATGCATCTAGTTACGCATTCTATGTCAGATCCCTTCCTTTTGATTTGTTACCTAGGAAGAAAAAGATAACATAATCATAATATGCTAAATAGTAAATATAATAAAATTAAACTTCAAAGAATACGTGAGTTTCTTACTGATACTAGAACATGGCTCAGTCACGTCTAGCTGTACATCGTCGTCCTGTGATGTATTGTCTTCGTTGTCCTCATCCTTTGGTGCGTTCTGTGGCTTATTGTCAAGGTCGAGGGTGTTGGGCTTGTTTTGCATAGGAGGGATTGGATTCTTGCTCTTCCCCTTTCTATGAAGGTCCCAAGGCTGTGCAAGATCACCAGAATGCAAATATAAAGTTTTCCTATGAAATGAAGACTAAGGGGTGTGGATAGGCAGAGGCTGGGATTGGGTGAGTCAATGGGTTTGCTGGATGGGTGGTTCATCCTCCCTGAATTGGGAGGTAACCTTACGAGGCTCCTTATTGCCACTGTAAGAAAAACCACTTTTGGTGACAGTTGAAAACCGTCGCCAAAAGTAACAAAACTGTCTCAAGTTGGCATCGCAGAAAGATGCAAAGAAAGTACTCTTTTGCGAGCTTATTAATACTAATCATCTTTAATAGTACTGACCTATCTGCCATCAATAGCTTTTGTGACGATTGAGAACTGTCGTTAAACAACTTTAGCGACGGTTATTAAATAACTGTCACAAAAGTATTATTAGCAACGGTTGTTTTGAAACCATCTCTACTATAGTTTCGCAACGATTGAATAAACATTGTGAAAAATAGGCTGGGAGGAGTGGCAGGTTATTCTCCAACTTTTGCGATGATTTTACAACTGTCCTTAATGTTCTTTTGGTGACGTTTATTTGAGTAACCATCACAAAATATATATATTTTTTAAATTGATTATATTTTACCAATAGTGATCAAAGGTAGTATTTAAATTAACCTTTATAACATCCAATAACACATATATAACATTGAAAAGAACAAATATAATAGGACATAAGAATTATAAAATTAAAAATTAACTTAGAGAATGTTCACAAAAGAGTAACATTACATAGATAAAAGTAAGAAATATAAAGAAAAAATGCGAGCTAAACTCTCGCACCAATACCATGACCAGCACCTTTTATGCCAAAATCGTCGTCTGGCCCACGATGTGTAGGATAATGGAAGCTACTGTGATCAGGTCCACCTCCACCTTAAAGTATGGCCATCATCTCCGCCCACTGCTCCCACTGCTGTGCCATCTGCTCCTTGAAATCTTGTCTCTGCTGGCAGATCTCCTCTCTAGCAGCTCGTTGCTCTCCGATTACGTCGGTCAGCTACATTTGAGTCTGTTGTACCTGTGACCTTAGCTGCTCCACCTCAATAGAAGACGTGCCAACCAATCCTATCCATCTGTACCAATTGGTGAGTGTCTGGCTCCTACCTCCATTGTGAATAAATCCACCATGTTCTAGAGCCATGACTGTCCTGAAAGCCTCCTTAAGTGTCATAGGAAGCTGTTGGGTCACAGAGTTCTCGTCTGTAGGCAGAGGTGGATGGACCAAGTTGTACATTTCTCCCTAATTACATTTTTATCTAAGTAATATGTTCGACTAAAATGGAAGTTAAATTTAAATAATTAAAAAGAATTAACTTACATGCTTGGCTTGGTAGGTCTCGTGAATCCATGTGCGCCCGCTGTCTGTAACCTTGCTATGAGTGATCTTATAGACTTCAAGGCGATCCAATTGAGCATTGTCATGTGTAGTCGCCTAAAATTAAGTAAATATAAAAGATAGTTAATAATTTAAAGTTACATGTTAATTAGAAATATAAATAAATAGGAAATGTACTTACATATCTTGTCTTGAGCTTATCAATGCTCATCCAATCGAAGACATGCGTCTGCAGTGGAGCTTTGGCCCTGTTGGCCTTGTTCTTCTTCGTCTGATCCTGTAGAAAATACATATATATATTTTTATTAGTAAACAAATTAATAATAATTAAATTTTAACGCATAACAATTATTTAACTACCGTCATCTCAGCTTCCTCCATTGCTGACAACAATCCTTCCATACCTCTGGCAGTATGGAAGGGGGTACATTCCTCAAGGCCTCCTCATATGACCTATTAGCAAAATACTAAATAACAAAGAAGATAAATTATGTAATTAAAATGTATATACGAAAGGAACTATTTTTTTTTTTGTTACTGCTTTTTTCATATGAAGTCTCTAGTCTCGATGATGCCTCGCTGCGTGGTTGAGGATATACTTGGAGACATTAGGATCATCCCCTGAATTGAAGATTGCCTATTGATCTCATTTTTTGCGTGGTTTGTAAAAGTGATCTTTTAAGTCACTGCAATGCACAAAAACAGATTCACTTTTAAAATTTGTAAACCTAGATAGGGAAGTATTCTAGGGTCATCCAAGGAGGCAATATGTTGCAAAATTGAATCACTTGCTCGAAAATGGAAATCAACTTTCCTTTTGTTGTTTTCAAATATGTGACTTTTATAGTTTTTGAAATAACTAAAGCAACACGAATTTGATGGCGGGAAGGTGACTAACACCTAAAATTACTAAACTAAACCTTAAGTGACAACAAATTCCTCTCTCTAAGCTCACCCTAGGTAGGTGGAAACCTAGAGTAATTAGAGAGAGGGGGTGATTACACTAAGGTAAAAGTAAAATTGTGAGAAAAACAATTAATAAAAAAGCAACTTTACTAGAGGAGAAAAATGTTTTACAAAACCCTAGTAGAGGAATGCTTCTACTACTAGAAATCAGAAATACAAAAAATAAAAACACTAGTCCTCTTGGTGATGATGATGGTGAAGAAGAGATAGAAGCTTCTTGCGCCAAGCCTAGTAGCTCTTGGGCTTGAAAAGAAGTCTTCCAACTCCTTCCTTGTAAAGCTCCTTCAATATGAAGTCCTCATCCTGGCAAGCCCTAGATGGGGCATGCCTTAGCTCCTCCACAGGTGGATGGTTTCCACCTTAAAAGCTCCTCCAATGGTGGGCATGTGTCACCCTCAAGACCTCCTCTAGAGGTCCTTGCCTGGCTTCTTCCTTTGGCTAGCGTGGACACAAGAGAGAAGAGAAGAGGGGAAGGCACTAAGGGACAGAGTGTCCCCTTAATCTTCTTCTCCTTCTCTCTTGGCCGTAGGCTATAGGGTAGAATATAGGTGGAAAATAATGCAACCAAAGGTGCTTTAATGGTGGTGGGTGGTGGTCTTTTTATAGGAGTGGAAGGGGGTTAAGGGTAGTTAGTGAATGGAGGATTAGGATGTCTTGTAGAGGGTGTTTGGGAGATCTTAGGGTGAATAATGGGTGGTGCCAAATGAGGGGATGCATGGCAATTTGGCGCCAACCCTAGGTAGGGACTAGGGTTAAGGGTTATGTTGGTAGGGTTAGGTGGCGTGTAGGACATGTGTAGGGTTAGGATGGAGTTGTAGGGTGGTGGTTGGTATATGGAGAGTGGATAGAAGGTGGTGCCAAATGAGGGGTTGCATGAGGTGGTGATTCGTGTGGGTTTAAGTAAAGTTGGCACCACTTTATGTTGGCTAAGGGAGAGGGTTAGGTGGCGCCACTAGATGAAGGGTTAGGATAGGTTGGAGGGTGGTGTGTAGGGTGTAGATTGGAGGTGGTGTTGGTGCCAATGTGTAGGGGTGTGGGTAGGATATTTTGGCACCAACTAGGGTTGGTTATGGTGGCGGAGGGATGCTTTAAGTTGGCGCCAAGGGTAGGTGTTCTAGAAGGGGTTAGGTGGGTGGTAGGGATGACTTTAGGTGGTGATGTGTAGGGCTAGGATTTAGGTGTGTGTTGGCGCCAACATGAAGGGATGCATGTGGTGTTTTTGGCACCAACATGAAGGGGTGTGATGAGGTGGTAGTTGGTGTGGGTTGGCACCAAAAAGGATGTGTTAGGTTAGGGTTAGTTATGGTTAAGGGGGAAAGGGTGGATGGCCATGGAGGTGGAGCTAGTTGGGAGCTTAGCTAAGCTAGCTAAGCTAGCTTAGCTAGTAGAGTAGAGGTGGTGGAGCTAGGGTTTCATGAAGGAGGAGCTAGAGAAAATAATCTGGAGCTAGTGGTTGTTATAATTGGAGCTAAATATACTGAGGTAGCTTCATGGGGAGCTCAACTACTTAGCTAAGCTACCTAGTTCTTGAGCTAGTGGCTTGAGCTGAGATGAGCTGAGATGAGTTGCTCAGAGCTGGGATGAGCTGCCATTTAGCTAAGATGAGCTGCATGGAGCTAACTCTAATCCAAAGGAGATGGTATCTAGCCATGATGAGCTGGAATTTGCTAAGTCCTAGCTTGATTGAGCTTCCACTTCACCAGTTGCCTTCAAGAGTGCTAGGGTTTTAGGGATCCGTCAATCTGTTTGTCCCTAGCACTGAAACAAACATATTAAAAACATAATAAAAAATGCAATGCATGCCTAACCTAATTGATGCCTAAATGCAACCCAAAAACTTGCTTGCAGAACAAAATCCTAAGAGCTAGATTTATTTTAATGCATAAAAATGATGATAAATTGGCATTTATCACCTATAAATTAAACTTTTATATACATCAATTCACATTAAAAGAAACATATATAAGCTTGAATATTTATTAATTACCTCTAAGTAACAAATGATCTCCCTCTTGAGCTCCTTTGGGACAATCCACCAATTAAAAGAAGAGGGGGATGATGCTCTTTACAACCTTGGAGAGCCTGCTGCTAAATGGTTGGTAGTCGGGATCTCCACCATGGGTGATCTTCACCTTCACCCTCGTGCCCTTTGGTATAGCCTCCAAGTCCGTATTTCTTGTCGGACCTCTTCCTTTCTTCCTTTTCACTGAAATTAATAATAACAATAGTATTATGAATAAAGAATAAATACAAAATTTAAAACCTTTTAAAATATAGAAAATAACAAGTTACTTACCAATAATACTGGGCCCTGCCTGATCAAGGTCTATGTCAGGCTCAAGCTGGGCAACCTCAGCATCCCTCTCCTTGTCCCCCCTCGTCCCCCTCCTTGTCCCCTTCCTCGTCCTTGTCATCATCAGAGTCCTGTACGTTGTCCCCGTCCCCCTAGTCCTGGTCAGGGTCGTGACTGTAAACCTCATCCTCAGGCTCGGGTAATGTTAGAAACTTAGGGATGACTGACTTCCTCCTCTTCCCAGTAAAAATGGACTGTGTTAGTGCACCAAGATGGATATATGTGTGTGTATGGTGGGGATTGAAATTGGGAGTGGGTACTAAATATGTATTGGTGGTAAGAGTGAAGGGGTCTTACGGGGGAGTAGGCTAGGTAGGGAACGTCTGGGTGTAGGGAGGCCGTGTATGGGGAGGCTGGGTGGTAGGTGGCTGTGTGGTAGGTGGCTGTGTGGTAGGAGATTGTGTGGTACGAGGATCTTGGTATTAGGGGTGGTGTTAAGACTCCTCTGACGAGAAGCCCACTTCTTCAGTTTCACAATCTGCACAACACAAAGAAATAATTAGTGACAAAAAAACACATAAATATATCATTCATATGAAAATCATGCATATAACTAAAAGTAATCATTAATTTTACCTTGAAACCGTACTAGTCATGCAGAAGGAAACAAATTAACAGAACTGTGTCAACAACATATAATAAAAGTAAACAAATTATTATATCAAAATAATATAAGAATGATTTACGAGGAAATTTATATTCTAAAAAAAAGGTTAGTAAATGATACCTTATATATCAATGTTTGTTGTACTTAGATCTAAATCTGGTTGTTGAAGTTCTTGATATGCTTCAAGTTCTAATTCAAGTTTCTCTTCCTTTTGAGAATCGTAATAAGTACGTGGCATTGTTCTAACGAAAATTATCCATCCATTTTTGCTATTATCAGTCATGTAGAAGACTTGAGAGACTTAACGGGCTAAAGTGAACGGTTTAGTGTTTTGAAGAATTCGATGGTTATTATTTAGACTTATATACTTGTGCTTCTTATCAACCTTAAACCCGACACCTTCCTTGAAAGCATCAAACCATTCACACTTGAAGAGGACAAGTCTGCGATAATATCTGAAGCTAATCTCAAGAATTTCTTCAATCTGTCCATAGTAACCATCACACTCGCCGACTAATTAGCAAGGGACAACAACGCCAACTTGTTGTGTAGCCTTTACATCATCAATAGAATTGATTCTGTATCTAAAGCCATTATGATGTACCCAGAATGGTAATGTCTATAACTCAACGGATGATCGAATATTACATCAAAATCTTCTACCCACCGCGGGTCGTTATTTTCTTTCATTTTAGTAACACACTACTTAAACCACTAAGGAAAGAGTACACCGTGTGCATTTGGATATAACGATTGTTTAAATTCATCGTAGAAATGGTTGACTTCAGGAATTTGCTTTAATATATACAAGTGCCCCAATTGCCAATCTACTTCTGGAATCTCAATAAATTCTGTGTGCAAAATCAACCTTCCTGAAATTTCAAAAATATAAAGACAATCTTCGTCATGTTCATTGTATCCCCCTTCATAATTTCTCTCGAAATTATTGAATTTGTGGTCTACCTCACCTAGATACATGGTACAGAAATTCATGGATTCTTCAACTAAATATCCCTTGACAATTGACCCTTCCGACTTAGCTTTATTTAACACATAATCCTTTAGTTTTTTCAAATACCTTTCTATAGGATACATCCATTTGTATTGAACTAGCCCTGCAATCCTTGCTTCATTTGCCAAATGTATTGTTAAATGCACCATTATGTTGAAAAAAGTTGGGGGGAAAATCTGTTCCATTTTACACAATGTGATGACAACTTGTTTGTCCCAGTAATTCAACATCTAAAGTCTTCGAACAGATAGCTTTGAAATATCGACTCAGGCCTGTAAAAACATCTACAACGAGATTAGGTATGACTCCATGTATAGCCAATGGGAAAAATACTTGCATATAAACATGTGAGTCATGACTTTTTAACCCATTAATCTTTTTTTGATATTCATTAACACAGCACGACAACTATGATGAGTAGCCATTTGGCACCTGTATCTCCTTCAAAAATGAGAATATTTTCTAAATCTGTTCATGCTTTAAGCTGTGTATAACATATGAGAATTCAACACTACCATCATCCTTCTCTATCGTATGTAGCTCTGAATGAATGCCCAAAATCTCCATATCTTTTCTTGTTTTTATTATGTCTTTTGGACTATCTATTAAATTTAGGACATCCGACATATTGTCCATGACATTTTTCTCTATGTGCATCACATCTAGGTTGTGATGGATTGTCAGATCTTTCCAATATGGGAGTTGCATGAAGAAATGTTTTTTTTCTTAAAGCCTGAATGCTTTAATGAAGTAAGGTCTTTTCTAAAAAGATGTCTTAATCTTATGTTTCCAAGTTCTTGCAATTTCTGCATTATCGTTACTCCTGACAGCATAACAAAATCTGTGCTTAGCCTATTTCTTGGATTCCTAGAGGAATATCGACAAGATTTCTTGTCAAATCTGTCTTTGAACTATGCTGTTTGCATTTTCCATTTGTGGTCAATTGGAAGGAATCTGCGGTGACCTAAGTAACACAACTTGCTACTTTCAAGCAATCAAAGATGATGTCTGTCATCCATACAAATTGGACATGCCAATTTTCCTTTTGTACTCCATTCAGACAGATTTGCATATCTTGGAAAGTCATTGATAGTCCATAGCAATGTAGCACGCATCATAAAGGATTCTTTCTTTCCTACGTTGCATGTACAAAGGTAAGCAGGTATGCTTCGGTTGATTGCTCGAGGCCCTGAAGCGAACCCCCCTCCTTGAGGCTCGAGCCAGGGGGGGATGTGAAGCTGAGGCTAGCAGCCTTGGGTGTACGCCCTTGGGCGTACCCCTCACCCACTCGTAAGGAAGGTAGTGGAAGCCTCTCACTAGAGGTGTTCAAGGAGCTAGTCGAGGCCCAGCACAGGGGAGCAATGGACCCCAGCAGTGCCCTTGGGAGCTGCCCCCAGATGATGTTGGTGCACAGTTGCCCTGATAGAAGATCCCACCAGGCACTCTCGATTGCGCCTACCTGGCACGGCCCACCGATGGTCCATCGACTAGCAGGCCAGCCGGGTTGTCGGCTCCCCAAGGCTGGGCGGGCAAGTTGTAGAAGCATTTTGCTAAGCGGTGAAGGGCTAGAGTTGACCCTAAGAGGCCGTTAAAAGTTGGACAGTGGAAGACTGAGTCCTTTCGATCCTACTTGGTTCAAGTTCATCGCTCAGTACTTCAAGGGTGGTAGGCCTCATGAGGCAACAGTTGCCTGATAAACCGAGTTGGGTTGTTTGACTCGATAGCCCGGGCACAACATCAGCGATCATGCATTGGAGCACCTTACAGAGCTCCGAGCAAAGCCATCAGGGTGCAGAGTAAGGCAAGTCCTCCTGTTCCCGTGGTCAATCGACCAAGGGACGTGACAGTAGCACTAGCCTTGTAGAAGGTGAGAGGGCCTCGAGTAGGCATACCTTAGCGCTCGATCGCAAAAGTGGCCAATCCCACGAGAGAGGGCCCGCATTCCCCAAATTAGCAACTGGCCCACTGAGGGTCTCTAGTACGGACCTCGCTAGACAAGGAGGGAGTTCCTTGGGAAAGGCATTCCTGTGGCCATGAACTAGGTGGATGTGCTTAAGGGCAGCTAGTCCACGAGCAAGGACCTACTGCCTCCGAGCTCCATAAAGAAAAAAGGAAGCTCGCTTTAGGTCCCGCCATGAGCACCTCAAGCCCCAGAGTTGCGTAGCCAAAGGACTGCTGGGATCTACATGACCAAGTTGAGTCCTAGCCCCAACGTGGAAACTTGCCTTGCCTCTTCAGGCGAATCCATGGCAAAGGTGTGGCAAACCTAGCGAGGGCCCGGAAGACCACCCTGAGGAAAAGCTTTAGCAACAGCAGACGGCTAACATGGTCTTCCTTGTGGACCAAGGGCCAAGCTGGTTGACACCCTGCTCGACTAGGCTAGCAGTGTCACCCTGGCTCCCCTCCCGATGGAACATCGCCATTAAGTCTTGGAGGTAGCACTCGAGTCACTTGAGGTCCTTACCCCCTATCGCCTAAACATATTAGCGTAAGGGTTAGGAAAATCTTCGAGGTCGACGACTCCCCAGGTAGGTGATCCACTCCTTCCAAGGTGGCTCCCTTGAGCACCTTTCCCCGATCTTTAGTAGGGCAAGGAAGGCATAGTCGAACAAGCAACGTCCTGGTTAATCGCCTCCCCGCCTGATCTAGTAGAGCACTTGGGCTTACTTCTATGACACTCCTCCTAGTGGGGCAGCTCTGACTCAAGCCCTTCGAGGAATCCACTCCCTTGGCCATCAACCGAGTGAAAGTGTTGTAAGTGCCGTAGGGCTCGTAGACACACCGTAAAGGGATGCCTAGACCTATACGATCCGACCTGGAGCGGAAGCACGGACTGCCTCATTAGGCAAAATGGGGACTAAGGTCGAGGGCCCAACAAAGGCCAAATAGGTTGGTGCATCCATAACGTCTTCTCCACCCCTTGGTAGGGGGTTGAAGGGACATTGTCAAGAAAGTAGAGTCCCGACTTCTCGGGCTTACTTCTGTGACACTTTTCCTAGAGGGGCAGCTTCGACCCAAGCCCTTCGAGGAATCCACTCCCTTAGCCATGAACTGGGCAAAAGTGTTGTGAGTGCCGCAGGGCTCACAGACAAACCGCTAAGGGATGCCCAGACCTACACGACCGGACCCAGTGTGGAAGCATGGATCGCCTCATCAGGCGACATGGGGACCAAGGTTGAGGGCCCATCAAAAGCCAGATAGGTCGGCGCGTCCATAACATCTTCCTCACCCCTTGGTAAGGGGTTGAAGGGACATTGTCAAGAATTCATAGTCCCAATTGTTCGTCCCTTCTAGAAGAACACATGGACCCGCTTTTTGACAACCCCTCCGTTGGCAAGTCGGCTACGGTCCAGTGGTTACACCTCTCCCTCTACTAGTCATTCCGGTCACAAACCTTTGGCAATCATGGGGATTGGCCAAAGGGAGAGGTTTGCCCTTCTCCACCCAACCGTGATGAGGATGGGCACCTCAACTAGGCAGCCACACTTACAGTGGCTAGGTTGACGGGAGCACTAGATACCCTTGATGGTCGACCACCAATACACACCCACCGTTGAACCCTCTAGGTACATTCTTGATCTCCTCAAAAAGTAGAAATAATGCACGGGAGAAGGGCTACTTGGTGTTGACTCCTAAGGGTAGAGTCGAAGTAAACCAGGATGCCTAGGCAAGGGGAAAAAAGGAAACCAAGCCTAGGAAATTCGAAAAAAGGAAAACCCAGCCAACCTACCTACGACCTTTGAATCACAGCCAGGCCCTTCGGTCATGGCTATTCTTCTTTTTCCCCACGATGCTACTTAGCTCATTGAAGTCAGAGGAAGTCTAGATGTAGGAACTCTGGTAGACGCGCTTGGCATTCCCGTATGTGACTGCCTCTTAAGGCCAGCAAGCCACCTATTAAGGTCGGCAAGTCATCTATTAAGGTCGGCAGGAACTTGGGCAGACGAGCCTGGCGTTCCCCTATATGGCCGCCTCTTAAGGGTAGCAAGCCACCTCTTAAGGTCAGTAGGAACTTGGGCGAACGTGCTTGGTGTTCCCATATATGGCCGCTTCTTAAGGCCAGCAAGCCACCTCTTAAGGTCGGTAGGAAACCGGGCAGACATGCCTGGTGTTCCCCTATATAGTCGGTTCTTAAGGTCGGCAAGCCACCTCTTAAGGTCGGTAGGAACCTGGACAGACGCACCTACCGTTCCCCTATATGGCCGCCTCTTAAGGCTGGCAAGCCACCTTTTAAGGTCGACAGGAACTCGGATGGACGCACCTGGCATTCCCCTATAGGGCTACTTCTTAAGGTTGGCAGGCCACCTCTTAAGGTCGATAGGAACTCAAGCGGACGTGCCTGGTGTTCCCCTATACGGTCACTTCTTAAGGCTGACAAGCCCCTCTTAAGGTCGACAGGAACTCGGGTAGACGTGCCTGGCATTCCCGTATATGACCTCCTCTCAAGGCTGGTAGGAACCCTGGGGGACGTGCCTAGCATTCCCCTATATGGCTGCCCCTTAAGGACGGTAAGCCACCTCTTAAGGTTGGCAGGAACTTGGGTGGTCGCTGATGTGAAGAATGCGTGATTTGTTGAAACTAGGGTTTAAGTCATTGCAACACACAATTTCGCAATAGCTTTTAAAATTTATAAAACCTGGATAGTGGGGTATCTAGGGTCGACCAAGGAGGCAAGTTTGCAAAATTCAACATTCTCACTTGAAAAAGGGGAAATCAACTTTCTTTTTAGGTTTTTAGATATAAGATTTTTTTTGGTTTTGAAATAACGGGAAATAACGAAAATTAAAGCCGGGAAAGAGATTACACCTAACTTGCTAATACTAACACTAAAGTGACAAGCTAGTATTCTCTCTAAACTCACTCTAGGAACGTGGAGGCCTAGGGTAATTAGAGAGAGAGAGTGAAAAGTGCTAGAAACTACAAAAAAAGATGCAACACAAATGAAGAGAAGGCAACCTTAATTAGGTAGAAAAATGTTTTACACAAGACAAGTAGACGAATGCTTCTACTCTAAAATAAAAATACAAAAGAAGTAAAACACAAATCCTCTTGATGATGGTGGTGAAGAGGAGAGAGTCCTTGCTCCAAGCTCAAGTCCTCCTGGGCTTGACAAGGGTCTCTCCAACTCCTTCCTTGAAAAGCTCCTCCAAGGTGATGTCTTCCTTGTCAAGCCCTAGGGGGGGTGTGCCTTTGCACCTCCAAAGGTGGATGGTCTCCACCCACAAATCTCCTCTTAGGGTGGAATGCACCACCCTCAAGACCTCCTTCTAAGGTCTTCCTTGCCTGGTTGCTCCTCTGGCTGGTGGGGGCACAAGAGAGAAGGGAAGAGGGGAAGGCACCAAGGGGACAGAGTGTTTCTTTAATCTTCTTCTTCTCCTTCTTCTCTTTGCTGTGAGTATGGTGGGATGAAGGTGGAAATTATGAAGCCAAAGGATGATGGAAATGGTGGTGGTTATGGGTCTTTCTATAGAGTAGGATGGGGGTTGTAGGTGGCTTTTGGGATGGATGGTTAGGATGGGTTTTTAGGGTAGTTAGTTGATCCTAGGGCTACTATAGGTTGGCGCCAACTCAACGATGGTGATTACCATCCTTGGTGCCTCTTGAGTTGGCTCCAAAAAGGGGGTTCTAGAAGGGTATGGGTTGGCGCCACTTAATGGAGGGTGGAGATGGTTTGGGAGATGAAGTGTAGGGCCATGATGTGGGTATGTTTTGGTGCCAAAATAAAGGGCTTCTAGAAGGGTGTTTTGGTGCCAAAACAAGGTGGCTCTTGGTGGTGGTTGAGGGGCAAGAGGTGTTTAATGTTGGCAACAAAAGTAGGAGCTAGGGTAGACTAGGCTTAGGTCTACTTAGTGGAGCTTAGGTAGATGGGTTCTAGGGTTAGTTATAGGTGATGGATGGCCATTAGGAGCTAAGGTGTAGTAAAGCTAAGCTAGCTAAGCTATCTTAGCTAGTAGTTGAGTAGAGGAGGAGGTGGGATGGAGCTAGGGTTTAGGGAAGAGGAGCTGAGGAAGGAATGTTTGGAGCTGAACTGGAGCTGGTAGCTGCTGAAGGGAGTTGTAGGGAGATACTTTAGCTATTTTAGCTTGCTAGTTCTTTGCTAGCTACTAAGCCAAGATAAAGTAAGTTGGCTTCTGTTGAAATATGCTGATGTGAGCTTGGTTTGATTTTCCTGGGGAGGGCCTAGCTAGCTGGAGTAGCTAAGGTAGCTTTACTCAACTAGGTTGAGCTAAGTGGACTCCCCAGGAGCTGGACTTGAGTTGGACTTGAGCTGGCCTGAGCTGTGTGAAGTCATCTTCAGCTGACTTGAGTTGAGTGGAGTTGGAATTAGCTAGACCTGAGCTGAGGTGGACTCTAGTTAACTTAGCTTAGCTAGCTAGAGCTCCCAGTGAAATGAATGGAGCTAAGGTGAGCTAGACTCAACTAAGTTGAGTAGAGTTTGAGCTAACTTGAGCTAGGGTGAGCTAAGATGAGTTGCCCTGAGCTACCATTTAGCTAAGATGAGCTGAATGGAGCTTAATGAAGCTAACCCTAACTCAGGTGAGCTGGTATCCAGCTATGATGAGCTGGATTTGGTTGGGTCTTAGTTGGAATGAGCTTCCTCTTCACCAGTTGCCTTCTTGAGTGCTAGGGTTTTAGGGATCTGATTATTTGTTCATCCCTAACACTCAAATAAACGTGTCAAAAATACAACAAAATATGCAATGCATGCTTAACCTAATTGATGCCTAAATGTAGCCCAAAAACCCATTTCCGAAGTTAAAATCCTAAGAGCTAGGTTTGTTTTAGGGCATAAGAATGCTAATAAACTAGCATTTATCAGACGTGCTTGGCATTCCCTTATATGACCACCGCTTAAGGATGGCAGGTACCCGAATGGACGCTCCTCGCATTGCCGCCTCTAAAGGCTGGCATGAATTCTGGAAAAAAACACCGAAGGGCCAAAAGAAGAAAGGGTATGCATGCCCCACATTCTGACGAAGGTAATGCCGCCTCCTAGGGCCGGCAGGAGCTCGGGCCCCCACACCCTAAAATTCCTCACATGTTGGTGCCGCCTCTTAAGGTTGGCTACGAACATAGGCAAACATGCCTCACTTCGCCTCTTGGAGATGGCACAAGAAGCATATGATGAAGGTGCCTTGGCCGCTTGCAGCTCCCCCGCTTAGACAGAAAGCTGGGTACTGCCCATTGGCAGAGTTTTTTACATCGTCAACATCACCTAGCGATTGGAAAATATGACAAAAATCTGAGTCACCACACCCAACGGTATCATGCCACCTCTCGAGGCTGGTAGAAACTAGGGCTTTAGCACCCTGCATTCTAGGCAATGCAACGTCGCCTCATAGTGACGACAGGAGCATGGGCCCTTGTGCCTTAGATTCCACCTCACGTGATGACAACACGGACACGAAGATGATGTGTGTCATCCATAGAAATTGGACATGCTAATTTTCATTTTGTACTCCATTCAGACAGATTTGAATATTCTGGAAAGTCATTGATAGCCCATAGCAATGTAGCATGCATCATAAAGAATTCTTTCTTTCCTGTGTCGTATGACTGAATACCGTTATCCCACAATAGTTTCAATTCATCCACCAATGGTTGCAAGTATATATTTGATGAGGGTCGAAAACCACCCTCGGATCCAAAATTCCGCGCGTAACGTAACAAGAGATCGGGTTACCCGAATATAGAGTAAACAGGTGGGTCCAGCACCACTTGAGTTGCTTGCGAGTTGTTGGACCAGGGCCTAGACCCATCCAAGCTACAAGAAGATTCGACGCAACTAAGGCCAGAATCACGTTAGGATGGAAATGACTACTTACAACTTGACAATAGACATGTAGTCCGACAAATGTACCAAGGATTACCAGGCTAGGAATCTTCCTATGCTATAAATAGTGATGAGTGTCCCCCACATGAAAGGGGTCACGAGGGAGATGATAACTCTACATTCAATGATGATAATTCCATCAACTGGGGTTAGTTTTGAGGACATATGCACATTAATAACATGTCATGATGGGCATAGGAGCATTGCATGCATTGCGATTTGAGATTGCTTATAAATCAATGTTTAATGGCCATATGTACAAGTGCATGTTGAAACAAGCCTCAGATGAGCAATCGGACCACACAGATGGATTCAGATTAAGGAAGGGAGTCCAACGGACTTGAAATCACTTAAATCTGACATCCGGAGCTCCCTCGATAAACCCAAGAAGTTCTGGCCATTGATCTGATGATCAACGACCTAAAGTGGCCACGTAGTAGCCATTAGCTGCCCTCGCTAACGCTAAGCCCCCGCTTCATCGTGCAGGAGAAACCACGGTCGTCTGATCTCCCATCGGACGGCTAAGGATTGGCGAAGAGCGCAACCTTTTTGCTTGCATGCCGCAACGGTTAGCGCTTCTTCGTGTTCACTAGGAGCGTGCGTTCGAAACACACTCACCTGCATCCACGCTCGCGATCAAATTTAGCTGTTGATGTGCGTATGGATGGCGGGGATGAAGGCTATGCAGTACGCCCTCCAGCGCCCGATAGGAACGGGTGTAATCACGCGTGAGGCATGCGCTCCCTGCACGCAAAGCGTGATCTAAGCGCTCCCCACTCAAGCAATCATAGCCGTTGAAGTGAAATCCGACGATGGACGCTCATCCATCATGCGACCGCTCATTCTTCTGCGGATGCAGAAAGGTGACGTGGTGCGCCCTCAGCCATCCGATGGCGATCCGCGCCACGAATCGGACGGTTGCAGGTGCACGAGCACAGATTGAAGGGAGAAAGCACACGTGCGCTTAAGGACTGGCGGGAGGAGGGCTTCACCGGTGCTTATGGAATGGGTTTAGCGACATCCTAGACATTGCTAAAGCCCTTACTTTGTTTGGAAACCCCTCTTCGCTATATAAACCTCCTTAACCACCCCATTCAAGGGCATGGAATACACATACACACCTTCCAAGCTACTCTAGCCTTCTCCTAGCTCCACCAAATACTCCATACCCGCCCCGGAGTTGCAAAGCTGCCGACGGAGCCTCCCTCCATTGCCGTAGCCGCCTTGACTCTTCCTCACACTGTCTTTCTTTACTTTAGTTTATGTTGCACTTGTTTAAGCTTTCATCCATTGTTGTAGTTGTAAACAAACTTTCACCACATGTAATATGTTGATGATATTTCATATGTTATAGCTCACATCTTCTAAATGATTGTCATGCTTTTAACACGATCTCTAACTCTACTCTCTCTCTCTCTCGCGTTTTCTCGCAAGCAAGCAAATCAACCATTCTTGTGACACTTAAAGCGACAAAATAATCCAATTTTATGCCTCTTTGTGTTCAACACTTGGACTCACCAACTCCACTTCTTAAATTAAAACCAATGTCGCGAACACATACTACAATGGCATAATTAAACAACCGCGTTCTGCGTCCATCAGTTTTTGGCGCCGTTGCCGGGGAGGCAACGAATTTCTTTTGTCGCTTTTATCCTGCATTTGTGTTCACATCTTCTACCTCATTTTGCTCTCTCTACTTGATTGGTTGCAGGAACTCGACGCTTGGGCGACGGAGGAGCGCGATCCAAGACGGTGGACCAAGAGTAAAGTGCGGTGAAGACGGTTGTGAGTAATACTTCACCTATTGATTGTTTGCTTGCTTAAAAAAAGAATATACAAAAAATATAAAAATCTAAAATTGGCGTGGTGAATGGCTACCTGACCCACATTCCAAACTCATCACCCAACCAAAAAAAATACACTCTAACATTCTTGAAGGGATAATCTTTTTGGAATGTCCTTTCTTTTGAGTGGTGTTTGTGAAGCCACCATGACTTGACCTGGGCAGCACCACTCACCATAACTAAAATCAACTCACTTGGTAGAATTGCATGAACACTAGGGTGAATACACTAGGGTTGTTTTTCTAGGGCCACAACATTCTAAAGGAAATCAACTTTCGCTCGTTGTGTGCAAAACCTTGTGTGCCCACTTGACCTTTGTTTGAAAACAATAAAGAACTTCAACCCTAAAAAGCATTAAAGTAAGGACAAATCATTAAAAGACACCACATCTTAAAATCATTGCTTGAAAACCATGTTTTGTCAAGTGCACACACATGCTCGAATCAGTTAACTAAGAGGTACAACCCCAAACAATGCCTCATCACATATCCTGAGCACAAGAATGAATGTAGCCCTCTTTAAAATGGACTAGACGTGCCCTAGGCAGGACTAGTCTAAGTCTTGAAGGTGTGATTAGGTTTGCTAGGCACTTGGCCTTCATTCCCTTTGTAGAATCTGGTGTCTAGGCTGTGGGGAAGTGTCAAAAGACCGTAGTTGTGGGGTCTACGGAACCGGTGACGAAAGCCAAAGGAAGAACCTTCCCTTCAATGCCCTCATAATCAACCTGGCCAGATTAACATCGGAAAGGGTGGTTAAGTTCCTACAGATCTAATCATTCCTTTGAGGCTTCTAGGTCACCTAAGGTATACACTCTAAGGACTAGATTTGCTTGCTTGTTTGTGCACATGCTTCTCGCACCTATCTCTCTCCACATCCCTCTCCGTTCTTCCCTAGTGTATGCATGGGAGACGATCACTGCATCCCGAGCTGTTTGTTTTAGATAGGGAAATCAGGAGGAGACTTGATTTTACACGAGAAATGGTTGAACCAAGAATTGATGAGGTTGAGGACCAACCCCCACCCAATGCTATGGCCATTATTTAGGCCCAGATCTCTGCCAACCACCAACTACAACAACAAAAAATCCAAACCATAATGCAAGCCATACACAGATTGTAAAACCCTTAAGGGAAACCCCCAATGAACCCACCTAACCCACCACAACCTCCTGTGGTCCAACCTAGGCCTCTCTGTGATTTTTACGATCCGTCTGCTATCTGGATTGAGCCACATCTTAGGGTCCCCAAAGGGGGAGATGATTTTGAGTTGAAACCTAATGTCCTGAGTTTAATTCAAAGCCACTTTCATGGGAGCTCGAATGAGGACCCCTTCCAACACCTTGAGGACCTAGACAGGATCGCCCGAACTATGAAACCCAGGAACATCAGCTTGGACACTGTTTTGATTAAGATATTCCCTTTCTTCCTAAAAGACAAAGCATCTCACTAGCTTAGAACCCTAGGCAGACCCATCTCCACCTGGGAGGAACTGAGGCATGCATTCTTGAAGAAAATTTTCCTCATAGGTAAGACCAATGCCCTCAGAAGAGCCATTACCGCATTTACACTACAAGGTGGGGAACAATTCCTTGAGGCGTGGGAAAGATTTAATGAATTGTTGAGGAAATGCCCACACCATGAGGTTCCAAGGTGGCAATTGGCCTAGATCTTCTACTATGGTCTGGACAGTAACCTTAGGAACTTTGTTGATGCCTCATGTGGAGGCAACTTTTTGAACAAAGATGACGAGAGCGTGTTCGAACTCTTTCGGTCCATGAGTGAGAACTCACTCAACAATGCCTCCATGACCCAATTTAATTGATCTAGTTAACCCCGTGGTGGGATCTATGAAGTGCAAGCCAATTTTGGAATGGTTGACATGGACACTATAGCCATGTAGTTGGATCGAGTTGAATTGGTGGACAAAAAGATTGATGAACTGCTAAACCAGACTAGAGACCCGCTATAGACCCTCTCCCTAGCAAAGGGAGCACACAATGTAGACTTGGTGCAGCTAATGAACCAAATACACCTAGAACAACCCCTGACCATGTTCCAAGGAGGGACCTTTGCTCCCTCAAACCTTGATTACTCTCTTCCCTCCCCCTTGTCACCTTCTATCTTTGAAGATGTCCAAGCCATCCAAGGTTACTCCAAACTTGGCCCCTTCTCCAACACCTACAACACCGGTTGGTGTAATCACTCGAATTTCGCCTGGACGAACCAAAAACCAAACCAATTCCAGATCCAACCCAGGCCAAACCCCCTCCTATCAACAAGGTCCACCGGTTAGACCACCCTTTAATCAGAATAGGACAGACCCTCCCCCACAAAACCAATTGGACACGCTGATAAAAATGATGGCTAATATGAATTAGAAACATTAGGAGGAAATGGCATTAGTGAAGGGACAGTTGAGCCAGCTATTGGATTGCAAACAACAGGGATCCCTTCCTTCTCAGCCACAACCGAATTCGAGAAATGTGATCAACAAAGGCCCCAATTCTCAAGGGTTCCAAGCCAATCCTGAACATGCCCACATGGTCCAGCAAGCCCCACAAACACCCCCTAGGTTTGGTGCTCCTTCTTCCTCTTCTTCTCAATGGTCTACCAATGGTCCCAACACCTCTGCCAATGTGGTAACCTTAAGAAGCGACACTAAAATCCAGGACCCCAAATGGTCAACCCCTCCCGTGACCTCACTTCCTAAGATACCCGAGTCTGAGGATGAGTGGGAGGAACCCAAGGACATGGAGACTGACTTGATTCAAACCCAAATGCCATACCCTGAGGCCTTGGAGAAAAGGAAGAAAAAGAAAGCTATAGTTGAGAATAAGGAGCTGTTGGAAATTTTCAAACAAGTCCAGATTAATATTCCGCTCCTCGAAGCAATTAAACATATTCCGGCTTACGCCAAGCTCTTGAAGGATGTCTGTACGTCGAAGTGTAAGCTGAAAATCGAAGCACCTACGAATTTAGTGCTCTTAGAACAAGCTAGTTTAGTGATATTGAGCAGCCTGCCTCCCAAACGAACTGACCTAGGAGCACCCCTGATTTCTTGTAATATCGGGGACATGACATTTGATAGAGTGCTCTTAGACTTAGGTGCTTCGATCAACCTCATCCCGACGACCTTGTATCACCAGTTTGGATTTGGAGAATTGAAACCCACACTTGTGACTATCCAATTGGCTGATAGATCTGTGAAAACCTTGAAGGGGGTACTCGAGGACGTGATTATTATAGTCAAGGACTTCTACTTCTCGGTCGACTTTTTGGTCCTCGACATGGAAGTCCCCGAAAAATTGTGAAACACACTTATCATCCTGGGCAGACCTTTCTTAGCTACGGCTAAGGCGAACATTGATTGTGACACGGGATGCATGGAAATCGCCTTTGGGGACAAGAAGATGCAATTGGATATCTTCAGGGCAGCTATATCTTTTGATTGTGGCCGGGTTGAGGAGAACGATCCCATGGAACCTTTGGTTGAAGAATGCCATACTCTTCGCTCTTCAGCAGACCATCTAACTCAACCAGTTGATGACTACCCTGAACCACCTCAACCTGTGGAGGTTGACTTGTGTAGAGCTAATTACCTTCAGCAACCCCCATTCGAGGAGATTAATGTTGATCAACTCCCCCCTTTCCCTTACCCATCAAATGTCGTCCCACCTACACCCAAACTAAAACCTTTGCATGATAATCTCAAGTATGTCTTCCTAGGACCTGACCAGACCTTCCCTGTGATTATCAATGCCCACTTAACTAAGGATCAAGAAGGGAGCATGGAGGGCAATCATGGGGCGACAGGTGGGAGGAACCGTGATGCTGAGGGATGGACAACATGGAGATCTAGGGCTTGGAGATGGAAAGAAAGGAGAGGTTTCATGGCCAGTGGTAGATGGGAGGCAGGTATGAGGAGGACAGGCAGGGGTAGGTCATGGGGCAACAGGGAGATTGTCTGCTTCAGATGCCGGTGTCGAGGTCATATGGTGGTGGTATGCCATTCCCCCCTTGTGTGCCTCGCGTGTGGAGGACATGGCCATAAGCAGGAGTCGTGTAAGGCCAAAAGTGGGTAGATGAAGTGTGGGTCTAATATGTGCCCTGGAGGTTCGAATATTAGGGCACAGCCGCCACCACTGCTACCTCCTCCTACATACAGGGGTCATACGATCGATGTCGAAGTCCCTATGATAGAGGACATCAGAACGACAAAACTGGTGCTAAGAGGGGCTCTGATCGGAGAGGTAATGACCGAAATCCCATCCTCAGAGAATCTCCAAAAGCTGGTAAGCTATTTATCCCCATCGACCGACGGTTACGATTTGTGCTTTTTGGCTTGGTGATGATGGACATCGAATGTCTGCATTTTCAGTCGAGTTCTTTTGAGGGGTTGATGGTGATATGGAGATTAGTCTCTCCTTTTGATGGAGCCTTGCCAAGGAGACTACCCCAGAGGATAGGCTCTAGATCGAGGAGACTAGAGATTAAAGGTCTGCCGCTTCCCCTGAGATCAGGAGAGGTGGTGGCGAGCATGATTTCTGGGTTTGCTGTATTGGCTAAAGATGCGGATGTTGGTTTGATGGAGGGTGATGGTCAGGTTCTTAATGTCATGGTGGATGTCTTCAAGGTAGGATCGATCCCAGATAGATTGATCCTTCGATGCGGGGGTAGCTCTTGGTTTCTGATCTTGAGATTCACAGTGGGTGATAATGTTGTGGAGAAGGGATAGGATAAGACATCTTATATGCAGCTTGTTGAAGAGACGAATGTACATGTGCCGAGCAGGCTTTCCCCAGATGAGGCACCGGCATCAAAAAAACGTAAGGACCACCACCTTGGGGAAATGGGGGAGATGATGGATGCGGAGTAGGTGGAATCAGACAAGAAAGAGGCAATGACGACCATGATTGAGGCAGTGGGTGATCCACAACCAACGACTGATAAAATTGAGGTACAAGTCTTGAAAGAGATCTCAAATAATTCCTTGAGAACCCAATCGAATTTAAAAGATGTGGAAGGCCTAAAGTTCGGTACTGGACCAGCTACCAAGGTTGGTATAGGCAGATCACCCTACAGGCTCAGACAGAGGAGGCTGAAATCAGACCTGAACCTGGATGAAAATGCAGTGGCTACGATTATGCAGGTTAGTAAGAGTCAAAACCAAAAGAGGGAGGGTTCTCAAAAAGGAAGATGAGAGTCCTGATAGAGAAAATACGCGGTTTGTTAATTAGGCAATTTAGTGTCGTTGCAACGCGTAAATCCGCTTTCGCTTTTAAATTTGTAAGACCTAGATAGTGGGGTATCTAGGGTCGTCCAAGGAGGCAATATGTTTGCAAAATTCAGCTCTCTTTCTTGGAAATAGAAATCACCTTTCTTTTTGGTCTTTTCAACTATATCATTTTTTAGGGTTTTGAAATAACGAGAGAAAACACGAGTTGTTGGCGAAAAAGTAAATAACAACTACGATTACTAAACTAACACCTAAGTGACAAGTAATTCCTCTTCCTAAGCTCACTCTAGGCACGTGGAGGCCTAGAGTAATTAGGGACAGGGAGTGAAGAGTGCTAGAATCATAGCAATCAAAATGCAACTAAAAGAAATTTCAAAGAAGGCAACTAGAATAATGAGAAAGTGTTTTACAGAAAAACCTAGTAGATGAATGCTTCTACTACTAGAGAATTGCAATAAATAAAATAAAACACAAATCCTCTAGATAGATGGTGAAGAAGAGGGCTTCTTGCTCCAAGCTTGGTAGCTCCCAAGCTTGAAAAGAGTCCTCCAACTCCTTCCTTGCTATGCTCCTCTAAGATGATGTCCTCCTAGGTGGTAGCTACCACCTTTAATTCTCTTCCTCCAAGGGTGGACGTCCACCCTAGGTTCTTCTCCCTTGCTTGGCCATCCTCCTTGAAGTGGAAAGCTCCTCCTCCTTGGCATGGCACAAGTTGAAGAAAGTGGGGAGAAGAAGGCACCAAAAGGGCTGGTGATGTGCCCCCTTAATCTTCTTCTCTACTCCTTCTTCTTGGCCGTAGGTGTAGGTGGGTATAGGTAGAATAATACACTAATGGAGGATGATCTAAAATGGTGGTAGGTGGTGGGTTTATATAGAGTAGGAAGGGGGCTAAGGTGACTCTTGAAATGGAGGGCTAAGATGGGAAGATGGAGGTGGTTGGGGATCCTATGGCTAAGGGTAATTGGCACCAACCCAAGGGGTGACATGGGGTGGTTATGGTGGTGAAAGGGCACCTATATTTGGCACCAACTATGGGGCTTCTAGAAAGTAGGTGAGGTGGATGGTGGAGATGATTTTAAGGAGAGGTGTATGGTGTAGATGAAGGGAATTTTGGAGGGAAAGTTGGCACCAAAAGGGAAAGGTTCTAGAAGGTTATTTTGGAGGGAAAATAGGTGGCTTTTGGTAGTGGTGATGGGGTGAAGGGGTGTGATGGTGGTGGCGCCAACTTGGAGTAGGATAGCTAGCTTAGGTGAGCTTAGTTGGTGGAACTAGCTAGGGTTGAGTTGAAGGTGGTGGATGGCCAAGGAGCTGGTTGCTAGCTAAGCTAAGCTATCTTAGCTAGCTATAGAGTAGAGGAGGAGGTATTGGAGCTAGGGTTTGAAGAGAGGAGCTGAGGAGGAGAAGTATGGAGCTAGAACTGGAGCTGGTAGCTGCTGAAGAGGCTGGCATGGAGCTACTCTAGCTGGCTTAGCTTGCTAGTTCTTTGCTAGCTGGTAAGCCAAGCGAAAGTGGGCTGGCTTCTAATACAATGAGCTGAGGTGAGCTGGGTTAGGTGCTCCCGGGGAGGTTCAAGCTGGTTGAGGCAGCTAAGGTAGCTTAGCTCAACTGAGTTGAGCTAAGCTGAGTCCTCAGGAGCTGGACTTGAGCTTCCTGAGCTGGAATGAAGTTGTCTTCAGTTGGCTGGAGTTGAGTGGAGCTGGATGTAGCTGGATCTGAGCTGCGGTGAACTCCAGTCAACTCAGCTGAGCTAGCTAGAGCTCCTTGTGGACTAGTGGGAGCTAAAATGAGCTAGACTCAACTAGGTTGAGCTGGATATGAGCTGACTTGAGCTAGGGAGAGCTAGGATGAACTCTCTTGAGCTGCCATTCAGCTGAGATTAGCTGCATGGAGTTGGGATGAGCTAACCCTAGTTCAAGTGAGCTAGGTTCCAGCTGTGGTGAGTTGGATCAAGTTGAGTTCCAGCTAGTCTGAGCTCCTCCTTCACCATTTGTCTTCTTGAGTGCTAGGGTTTTAGGGATCTGTATATATATTCATCCCTAACACTCACAAAAGCACATTAAAATAACAAAAGAAAATGAAATGCATGCCTAACCTAGTTAATGCCTAAATGCAGCCCAAAAACTCATTTGCGGAGTAAAATCCTAAGAGCTAGGTTTGTTTTAATGCGTAAGAATGGTGATAAACTGGCATTTATGAAGTCCTTACGTGGAATGTGAGTGGGTTGTGCGACAAGAGTCAGAGGGCTTCTCTGATGAGATATTTGAGAGAGTGGGAGATTGATTGTGCGATAATACAAGAGACTCACATTGAGAATGAATCTGAAAGGGTTTGGAATGATATGAAGGCTGCAGGGGCGAATGTGTGTGTGATGCTCAATGTGCATGGTAGGTCTGGTGGCATTGTTACATGGTGGAGAAGGGCTTGGTTACATCTGCTGGAAGTACACAAAGCTCGTCATCTGGTGACCTGTAAGTTCCAAAGAAATCAGGGGCAAGATGGCATTTATATTATCGGCGTTTATGGTCCATGCATTGCCTTGATGAGACAGGAACTTTGGGATGATTGGGTAGCAGCTGCAGAGCTTGTGCAAGGGGATGCTTGGCTAGTAGGTGGGGACTTCAACTGTGTACTAACAGGGAATGACAGGTCGAATGGGGTCATGGATAGTACTTCTATTAGATTTTAGTTGGTGATCCAATCTCCTGGTTTGAACGAGTACCGATCCTCAGGAGGTGAATTCACTTGGAGAAATGGCAATGGCCTTATGTCAAAGATTGATAGATTCTTTGGGAATGCTACTCTCCTTGATAGGTTCCAGCTCTCTGCCATTGCTGGACTGGAATGCCCCTTCTCAGACCACACTCCTTTGGTCTGGGACAGTGGGAAAGAGGTTCAAACAGGCTCCTACTTCAAGCTTAGAAGATCATGGCTGAGAGAACTTGGTTTTCATGAGATGATTGGTTCACGGTGGAGGACCAAACAGATGGAGGTCTTAGCCACTATCAGACTTGCTTCCAAGATGTCTGCTCTACGTGCAGTTTTGAAAGAGTATGGAGCTGCGGTGTCTACTCTAAGGCAGCAGAGGCATTTGGAGGCTCTAAATAAAATCCAGATCTTGGATTCTAAGGAGGTAGCAGGTCCACTATCTGATGATGATCTTGAATCTGGAAGAATGTGGCAAGGTGTGGTAGCGGAGGAGGACTTTAAACAAGAGATGGACTGGAGGGAGAAGTCTAGATAGCTCTGGCTTAAGGAGGGGGATGCCAACACAAAATTTTTTCACCTCGTAGCCGGCTCTCATAGACGGGTTAACTTTATTTCATCCATCCTCAAAAGACGAGCAAAGACTGTCATTTATGCAAGAAATTAGAGCGGAGGCTGTCAAGTATTATAGGGACTCATCACGAGTAGCAGAGAGAGGTTGCTGGAGGATGGTTGCGAGTGATGCTCCTAGAGTCTCAGATGATCAGGCTTCCAAGCTGATGGCTACTATCACTGAAAAAGAAACTATAGATGCCATAAGAGAATTAAACAGTGAGGGCTCCCCTGGACCAGATGGTATTCAAGTTTTCTTCTATGAGGAAATGTGGAGTGTGATTGGCAATGAGGTAATGGATGTTATTAGAGAGTTTGAGAGGGGCAATGCAGTCTTTCACAAGATTAATAAATCCTTTCTCTTTTTTTTGCCAAAGATGCAGAGGGCTGAGAAATTTTCTGATTTAGACCGATCGCTCTATTGAACTCCATTTACTTAGTGGTGAGCAAGATATTGGCTAATAGACTAAGGACTGTTTTATAGCACTTGATCCACCCTGTCCAATCAGCCTTTTTGCCTAACATATCTCTTCAGGAATCATTCATTATGGACCAGAAAATGGTGTGTGGGTGGCATAGAAGGAAGTGCAAAGCCTTTATGTGGAAAGTGGATTTCCAAAAGGCATATGACTCTGTCTCATGGCCTTACATCTGGGAAGTACTTAAAAGAAGAGGTTTCCCTCCCCCTTGGATCCAGTGGATGAAGCGGTGCATTACAACCACTTCCTTCTCTCCACTGATCAATGGGAAACCTTGTGGAGCTTGGATTCAACCTCAGTGTGGGATTAGAAAAGAGTGTCCATTAGCCCCTGTGATATTTAATCTTGCAGTTGATGGGCTTGCTAGATATGCATGTAACTGACAGAGGCTGGTGTTATAAGAGGTTATTCTCTATCCAATAGGAGGGCTATGGCCCCTATTTTGCAATATGCAGATGACACGGTCATCTTTGTGGAGGGACAACTGCTGCAGCTCATGCTCTAGGACACATGGTGAAGATCTTTGGAGACATATCAGGTCTGAAATTAAATAGGGAGAAATCTACCTTGATCTACTTTTGCCTGAATGAACAGGAGCAAGAAACACTATCAGCTACGTTGGGAACGCCTTGCTCAAAACTGCTAATTAAATACCTGGGACTGCCACTGCGGTGCTCGAAATTGAGGAAGAGTGACTGGAATATTCTTTTTGACAAGACCTCTTTTAAGTTGGAAGGATGGAGCAGCAAATTTTTGTCAAAAGGGGGAAGATTGATCCTATTAACTCAGTTATTACTTCTATCCTGGTGTTCTATTTCTCCCTCTTCAAAGCCCGAAGTCTATTTAGAAACGTGTAGATGTAATGTGAAAGAAATTCTTTTGGAAAGGGGCTCGACATGAGGGGAGATTCATGCAGCCTATGAAGTGTGAACACATATGCCGGCCAAAGGAAGAGGGTGGATTGGGGATCAAGGCTCTTAAAGAATTCAATGAGGCCCTTTTGATCAAATGGGCGATCAAGATTTTTGATGGAAAGGAAAAGCTATGGACCAAACTTGTTAAGGACTGTTGTGGCTGCTCTAACAGTATGTTAAAGTGACTATTCCTAGTCAGACCATCCCCTTTTTGGAGATCGGTTATTCAAGCTGTCAAAAGCAATTGGCATTTGGTGCAGCTGAAGCTTGGAGATGGCCATGAGTTTAGCTTCTGGAATGAACAATGGTCACCGTTGGGCATTTTGAAAGACTCCTATCCAAGAGCATACTCGGCTACAGTAAACAAAGATGCTTCAGTCAGCAGCTTCTAGTCTGAAACTAGTGATTGCTGGACTCTGGATGAAACTGAACCCAGTAGAGAGGGTACCCGTCTATGGGAGGAAAGGCAGAATTTGATTTCAGTTCTGTAGAACTTCAGTCCAAGGCCTGGTGTGGAGGACACATATGTTTGGAATGGCATTTACACTGCCCATCAGGAATATGGAGAAATAATTAGATCCAGCAGGAGTATGGAAAGTGACCTTGTCGACAGGAAGCTATGGCTATTGAAGATCCCACTCAAAGTATAAATTTTTTTTATGGTTGTGCAGGAGGGAAGGTTTGACCACTAGATATCTTAGACACAAAAGAATGGGTGAAACATTAAAAGAATTCTATCTATGCGGGTTGCACACTGATAGCTTATCTCACATATTCTCTTCATGCCTGGTCACGGATATGATATGGAGAAAAATGTGGCAGGAACCTTTACCCTCATGGGACTCCCTATGGAAGAGGTTTGCAACACCTGGAAGACCACATATGTGCATGGCTGTGACTTTGTGGTGTGTATGGAGGGTGAGAAATGAGAAGTTATTTCAGGAGAGACCAGTATGCTGTGTGCAAATTGTAAATGAGTGCTGGTCCCTCATATATAGATGGGGATCCAATGTGTAGTTCTCCATATGTCTTTTTAAATAGTATGAAATAAAATGCCCTTCGGATTGCTATCGTAGAACGATAGCTTTCCTCTCAGTTTCAAAAATAAAAAAACTAAGGATAAGAACTTAGGTTGACTGCAACCCTCTCTGAACATCGAGCAGCCATTGGATGGACAATTTCTGTCCTAAGGGGAATTAACCCTACCTATTGCACTCACAAGATCTATTTGGAAGATGGGGCTTGACCTTCTCGCCAAATGCAAAGGAAATTAAAGCCGAATATGCGAGAGGTTGTTAAAAAAGAGATAATCAAGTGGCTTGATGTAGATATCATTTACTCGATTTCCGATAGCCCCTGGGTGAGCCCCACTCAAGTGGTACCCAGGAAAGCTGGGCTCACAGTGGTCACCAATGACTAGGGTGAATCCATCCCCACCCGCACCGCTATCGCATGGTGGGTGTACATCGACTATAGGAAGCTTAATGAGGCCACCAAGAAAGATCATTTCCCTCTACTATTTATTGGCCAGATTCTTGAGCAATTGGCAGGGTAGAAATATTTTTGCTTCCTGGATGGATATTCAGGATACAACCAAGTTGCTATTGCACCAGAGGATCAAGAGAAGACCACATTCACTTGCTCGTATGGTACGTTCGCATTCCGTCGTATGCCATTCGGGTTATGAAATGCACTTGCTACCTTTCAGTGTTGCATGCTAGCCATTTTTTTAGAAATGGTGGGTGAATACCTGGAGGTCTTTATGGATGATTTCTCCGTGTTCGGGAACTCATTCGACCATTGTCTTAGAAACTTAGAGAAGATCCTGAAGCGATGTATCGAGGTCAACCTGGTTTTAAGCTGGGAAAAGAGCCATTTCATGGTTTAGGAAGGGATTGTCCTTGGTCACATTGTCTCGTATAAGGGCATCGAAGTGGATAGAGCTAAGGTTGATTTAATTTCCAAACTTCCACCCCCTAGCTCGATCAAGCAAATCCGATCTTTCCTAGGACATGTTGGCTTCTATAGAAGGTTCATTAAGAATTTTTCCAAACTTTCTAAGCCCTTGACTGACCTTCTAGCCAACGAGGCCCTTTTCCACATGACACCTGATTGCATCAAGGCTTACAACACCCTTAGGGAAACAGTCTCCACTGCACTTGTTTTACAACCTCCGGACTGGTCCTAGGACTTTGAGATAATGTGCGATGCATCCGATTTTGCTATCGGCGCAGTCCTAGGACAAAGAAGAGAGAAGAAACCCGTGGTGATCTACTACGTGAGCAAAACGTTGGATGAGGCTCAACGGAATTACATCATCATAGAAAAAGAACTGCTCCCCATAGTCTTTGGATTAGAAAAGTTTCGATCATACGTTCTGGGATCCCATGTGACTGTTTACACCGACTACTCGGCTATTCGGCATTTGTTGGCCAAAAAGGATGCTAAACCTAGGCTCATACGATGGATCCTGCTCTTGCAGGAATTTGACCTAGAAATACGCGACAAAGTCGGGTCCAAAAATGTTAAAGCCAATCATCTGTCTAGACTTCATTCGGACCACATCGGACCCTCATTACCTTTGACTGACACCTTCCTTGATGAATAACTTCTGGCCGTGTAAGGAAGAAAGCTACCTTGGTATGTAGACTTAGTCAACTATCTGGTGGTAGGACAGACTCCACACGGCTGGTCCAGACAGCAATGGGATAAGTTCTTGCCTGAGGCCAAGCACTATTTCTGGGATGATCCTATGCTGTTTAGACTCTGTGTCGACCGGATCATTAGGAGGTGTATTCGTGAAGAGGAAGTTCAAAGTGTGCTGTCCTTTTGTCACGACCAAGCCTGTGGCAGCCACTTCTCTAGGAAGCAAACAATTGCAAAAGTTTTGCAGTTTGGATTTTACTGGCCATCGTTATTCAAGGGCGCACATAGTTTTGCCAAGGCTTGCTCTCGGTGCCAGACATTGGGGACTATGACTAGAAAAATATGATGCCCCTCCAGCCCATTCTGATTGTCAAAATTTTCAATGTTTGGGGCATCGATTTTATAGGTCTCTTCCTGCCATCCAACGGCTACGAGTACATATTAGCCTTAGTGGACTATGTCTTAATGTGGATCGAAGCCTTAGCCACCCGAAGATGTGACCATAAGGCTGTCATGGACTTTGTTAAGCAGAACATCTTCTCTCGGTTTGGGATACCGAAAGCCATGATCAGTGATGGTGGGAGCCACTTTATTCATGCCCAATTTCATGCCCTACTTAGAAAATACGGGGCTACTTACCGCATTGCCACCCTGTATCACCTGCAAACAAATGGGCAAACCGAGGTCTCTAATAGACAAATCAAGAACATTCTGTAAATGATCGTGAGACCTGACCGGAAGGATTGGTCCACATGATTGGATGATGCCCTTTGGGCATACAGGATCGCTTTTAAGACCCCAGTAGGCATGTTTCCTTATCGATTAGTCTTTGGCAAAGCTTGCCACCTTCCGATCGAGTTGGAACACTGGTCTTACTGGGTTGTGAAGCACTGCAATATGGATTCCCAGTTGGCTGGAGCTCAAAGGACGCTCCAACTCTCTGAGCTCGACGAAACCCATCGGGACACCTATGAGAACAGTCGACTTTACAAAGAGAAGATGAAAGCCATCCATGATAGACACATTCATAGGAAAACCTTCGAGCCTAATAAGCAAGTCTGGCTTTTTGATGCAAGACTTAAACTTTTTCCTGGGAAACTGAGATCAAAATGGACAGGACCATATTAGGTGGTCAAACCTTATCTCAATGGGGCGGTTGAAATTGCAGATCCTAACACTGGGCAAACCTTCACAGTAAATGGCCAGAGATTAAAACATTATCTTACCGAGGTTCCCCCAAAGGAAGTAGTCACCCTCACTAAGGGTTGACACGGAGCTTCGCCTAGTTGAAGGCAATAAACTTAGTGCTTCCTGGGAGGCAACCTAGAAGATTCAGACTGATCAGGTAAACTGTGACACTCAGGTGATTTCTTTTTGTACCCCCTTGCATACATTTATTTGCCAATAAGGACATTGTCCAACTTAAGCATAGGGGGGTGGTAATTTGCATCTCTGAGTTTATATTATCAGCTTGAATAATAATAATAATAAATACAAAAAATAGAAGGAAAACTTACGCACTAGGAGCTTGTCAACTGTGGAAAATAATACGAGAAGAACCTCAAACACCTAGACTTTTCAGGCCTTCAGGCTTAATCAACCCTGGTGTCTACTAAAATGTGGATTTAGCCCCGAATCCTCTCAACCTTAAGTTACATTAATATGATCAATAAAGAAAGGTGATAAGTATACGACTTATCAATCCACCCTCTGACTCGGAGGAACTTTTAGTCTAAGCATCTGTACACATTTTTGCACTGACTCACTTCTCCGAGATTCTAATAGAAATTGGGTAGCTAATGAACCTTCTAGGGTGGTATGACTGGAAAGTTGTCGTGGGTAACATCCCATTGGCTGGTTGTCCAGAACCCAGCCACAGGACCATTCTCTTTTTATTACCTCTAGGTATAACTTAGATCAGGGAAGCTACCTACTGAAACAACAAAAGAAAAAGTAAGAAAAAGAGAAAAAGGATAAAATATATATAGAAAAAGAAGAAAAAGGAAAAAAAAAAAGTCACACTTCACCACACGAGTATGGCTGGCAAGTGGTCGTGGGGAATAGCCCATTGGCCGGTTGCCCAGAACCCAGCTCACTAAATGCACGAAAAAACCCAAAACACTTAAGGAAGAAGCAGAGAAGTAGAGCAATCCAGGAAGATATACACCGGAAACACGCTTGTGTTGACCCCCCTCAAAATAAAAGGAGGGAGAAAGCTACCGATCGGACAGATATACCTTTAGGCAAGCATTCTCTTTTTCGGTCACCTAGGGGTGTAGAAACCCGAAATCTATTTTAATTACCATTGAGTGAGTCTATCACAATCTTCACACCAAGATGCTTAGCGCTTAGAGTCTTTTTCAAGTTATGGGTGGGTTGGGTAGCCGTAAAAAGTTACCTACACACTCTCAACTCCAAAAAATCCAAAAAATGAGAAAAAGAAAAAAATATGTCTCTGTATATATGCTTTAAAAGCGAGGACTTGGGCGGTTTGCATTTTGGCAGACACTTGGGCACTGTTTAGTCTCTGTGGATTAGGCTCTTAGTATATTTCCTCCCATTGACAAGCAACATATGTCTAAGTAATCAATTTCTAATTCCGACTGGAAATAATGACTAGGATAAACCTTGCTAGGGACTGGCAAGGGATGAGCATGGGGGTATGATAACTCTACATTCAATGATGATAATTCCATCAATTGGGGTTAGTTTTGAGAACATATGCACCCTAATAACATGTCATGATGGGCATAGGAGCATTGCATGCATTGCAATTTGAGATTGCTTATAAATCAATGTTTAATGGCCACTTATACAAGTGCATGTTGAAACAGGCCTCATATGAGCAATCGGATTGCACGGATGGATTCAGATCGACGAATGGAGTCCAACAGACTTGAAATCACTTAAATCTGACATCCGGAGCTCCCCTGACAAGCCCAAGAAGTAGATCAACTGCACAAAAGCAGCCATGTAGTAGGCATCAGCCGCCCTCGCCAATGCCAAGCCCCCGCTTCATCACGCAGGAGAAACCACGATCGTCCAATCTCCCATCAAACGGCTAAGGATTGGCGAAGAGTGCAACCTTTTTGCCCGCGTGCTGCAGCGGTCAGCGCTTCTTCACGCTCACCAGGAGTGCACATTCGAAATGCACTCACCTGCATCACGCGTGAGATCAAAATTCAGCTGTTGATGTGCGCGTGGACAGCGGGGATGAAGGCTACTCGACACGCCCTCTAGTGCCAGATGGGAATGCGCGTGATCATGCACAAGGCGTGCACTCCCCGCACGCAAAGCATGATCCAAGCACTACCTGCACCCGCAATCACAGTCGTTAAAGTGAAATCCGATGGTCGACGCGTGTCCATCATGTGACCGCTCATTCTTCTGCGGGTGCGGGAAGGCCACGTGGCGTGCCCGCAGCCATCCGATGGTGATCCACATCATGGATCGGATGGGTGCAGGCGCATGAGCGTAGATTGAAGGGAGAAAGCACACGCGCGCTTAAGGACTGACGGGACGAGGGCTTCACCAACGCTTATGGAATGGGTTTAGCGATATCCCGGATGTCTCTAAAGCCCTTAGTTTGGAAACCCCTCTTCTCTATATAAACCTCCTCAACCACCCCATTCAAGGGCATGGAATACACACACACACTTTCTAAGCTACTCTAGCCTTTTCCTAGCTCCACCAAATACTCCATACCCACCCCGGAGTTGCCAAGTCACCGACGGAGCCTCTCTCCACCATCGTGGCCGCCTTGACTCTTCCTCGCACTCTCTCTCTTTACTTTATTTTATATTGCACTTGTTTAAGCTTTCGTCCATTATTGTAGTTGTAAACAAACTTTCACCACATGTTTTATGTTGATGATATTTCATATGTTATAGCTTACATCCTTTTAAATGATTATCATGGTTTAAACACGATCTCTAACCCTACTCTCTCTCTCTCGCATTTTCTCGCAAGAAAGCAAATCAACCATTCCTGTGACACTTAAAGCGACAAAATAATCCGATTTTATGCCTCCTTGTGTTTGACACTTGGACTCACCAACTCCACTTCTTAAATTAAAATTGACGTCGCAAACGCATACTATAATGGCATAATTAAACAACCGCGTTTCGCATCCATTAGGAGAGAAATCTTGTAATCTTGCAGGATTTAGTGCATAGTTGGGAGCATCATCCTCCCCCCAGACGTACACCTCTTGTGGTGGAACTGGGTCACCAATTTCTCTTGTCTCCCTTGTGCAAATTGTCTCCCATCACGAAAGGAGGATCGACCACATCCTCCCAATGATGGAGGTCTCATGGCAACGTGACGTTCCCCCCTTCTATAAATCCTTTGATGGCCGAAGGAAGCCTTCAAGGCCCATGAATATCTATAGCATTTTCTGGTTGCTTTGGGCTTGGGATTAACAATGTTGGCATTATAAACGACAATCGCATACACAACCAAGGGGTAGGTTGTAGGTTACCATCACCACTAGCCATATTGAATATGACAGATACATATTCTTAAATGGATTAAATTCATCGCTTGCATGACCCAACCTTACATTACGTGATTCTTGCGCGAATGATACATGTCTATTATGAAATTTTATCCACTCATTAGAATCTACGGGTGTTGCATCGAAAATCATCGTATTTAGGAAAATATCGCGTTATAGTATAGCGACGAAAATCCATGTGACATTTAAATTTATAATGCTCGAAAGAATTATGAGTTCTGTGGTCGTTCGCAGGGTGCAATTGTAACAAATGAATCTACTAATCTCAATATTTAGAGAAAATAATGCAAGTGAATCAGATAAAAAAAATGATATTCAATAGAGAGAGAATGTATCTTAAATGTTAGGGACAAGAAAAAAGAGGACTAAAAATGGTGGTTGAAACCACCAATTAAGCCCTAGAATTAAGCGCAAATCCCAATCAAATTTCCTAACAGTATTCCTCAACCAATTAACCAAGAATATCCATGTCAGACCAAGTATCAATATCTCAACAGTAATCTCAACCTAGCCACAGTCAGACGTTGAACCCTAAGGTCAGACGACTTAAATGCCAAGTGCAGCAGCTGCTCAAATCACCTTTGAATTCTCTAGGTGTTGGCATGCACCTCGAGGTGCTACAGTGCAAAACCTCTCCCCTCCCTCCTCAGAATCCTCTTTCTCTTTCTCAAATTCGATTATAAAGTATACGGGTAAACAGTAACCGGGTACTCGGGTTAGAGGGTCTAAGCCCGCGTTTGTGGGTCACGGGCGAGGGTGCGCACGTGCGGTGAGCAGAGACCTCACTCTCGTGTGCTGAGGCGAAGAGGCTACATCAGCTAAACAATTTATGCGCGTTTCTGATCTTGCCGCCCATGATGTGGGACTAATTTGGTGGTGTTTCTTCGCACTCAGCCACAGTGGATTTCTTCGTCGAATTAGAGTTGAACCTTGGTGTTGCTGCTCGTTTGAAGGTGCAGGCACCTTCGTGAAGTTAGGCCACTTTTATTGGAAGTGGAAGCAGCGTGATTGGTAGTTGGTGATAGGCGAATGGTGTTGAGGAAGATGGAGGCGACGACAAAGCTCTGACGATGTACCTGCGATAAGAATACGACCTCACAACCTAATTAAAATGGTTCAAAAGTTTCTCCGGAGCACGGTGGTCATGAAGGTGGCAATGATTTTGGTGTGCGTGCGTGTGTGGTATTCAGCCGGTGTTGGAGAGGATGACCGGGGGCGTGTATGTTTGGTGGAGGTGTAGAGGGTTTGCTTTGCTTAATAGGCTTAGGGCTTTTGATGGTGGAGATGAGACGAAGCTTGTGGAGGTGGTGGTGAGTGGTATGGTGGTCAGATGTGGTCGCACGAACTTGCCAGAGGTGTGGCCGGAGCTGCATCAGACGGAGGGCAATCGAGGTGTATGGTGGCTAAACCTAGAGGCTAAGGGTGTAGGAAGGATATAGAGAGGGAGAGGAAGCAGGTGATCTAATCTAAGGGACGAAGGGGGTAGGATGATGTGCTAATGTGATTGGTCGAAGATGGAGGAGGTGAAGTCTCCGGTGATGTGGACGGCAGCGAAGAGAGAGGTAGGTGGCTCCCGCTGTGGCTGGCGAGGAGTGGAGGAAGGTGAGGAAGACGGAGAGCTAGTCAAGTTGACCATTGGCTGGTTGGAGGAAGGGGTTGGAGTAGCCCACCAGAGTTGCTATTAGAGGCGAGAAGGAAGAGTGGATTTAGGCCTTAACTAGACGGGCAAACACGTTGAAAGTTCCCTTAGCTTAAATAGAGGGTGCTTGGACCTTAAGTTGGAAGAATTCATGCTGTTAGACTAGGAATTAGTGGGAAGAAAGCTTGAAACTTCAAGCTTCGCTGGAGGTGATTGGTGCAATATTAGAACTTGGGATCTGGTGCAAACGATTTGGCGTAGTGTGAACACCAATCTCACTAAATTTGGTGGAGATTTGATGATGATTTCATCAAGTCAAAGTCGATGGCTTTGGGTTGACAATTGTTCAAGTGGCGGGGGCATTTTTGTGAAGAAGATGAAGCAGTTAGGGGCTTGTTAGTAATAAGCTGGAAACCTAGGGGTTTGAATGTGTATGATAGAGATTTTAAGGACTAAAATGCAAATTAGGTCAAGATGGACTCTGATTGGGCCTAAATTTTGGTGTTAACCTAATTTGAACCCAAGGAATATAACAATGAACTTGGATTTGAGTTTTGAACATGTTTAATTAGGTAAATTACACAGAGGCCCAAATCAGGGCAAATTCTTGTCTGAATCTCTATTCTAGGTCAAAATGGGTTCAGATGGTCAAACTGAAGGTACAAAACCTCTTAGAATACTTTTCTATAAATTTTAGTAGGTTTAGAATAATTTTATCCTAACCAGAACCTTTTCAATTTAAGTAGGGTTGATAATTAGGGTTTTTAATACTATTTTATTCTCGAAAAGTATGAAACCCTGATTCAGTCAGTGTGAGCCCACTTTTTAGACTTATTCTCAATTGACATTTAATTATCCCCTGACAAACCCTATGGTTAATATGCATTTGTGATGCACAGTTAAAACAACAGAATTAACCCTATTTTCTATCTTCTTAAATCAGTTTAGAGTGTAATTATGGTCCTCAGGCGATCATTTAGGAGCATTTATCTCTTGATTTCAACTAAATTAAGTTAGTTATTATGAATAATGGCATTACCATCAATGGGGTGATGAATGTGGCCATCTCGTGATTTGTTCTGCTCATGCTATTTCATCCATATTGTAGTCTTACTTGATATAAATAGGCGTTGAAACCTAGGAATCAATGGAAAATATCATAGGATCTTTTCTGCCTGTTTCTTACCATGTTGATTCCTAGATTTTCCAATCTTATATCTTGATGCACCACACTCCAGACAAGTATCAAGACCAACATATTCACTTCTGAACAATATGCAATCGTTCGGACAAGCGTCAATCTTTTTGCAATTTAAGCCCAGTACCTTAATCTATTTTTTTGCATCATACCATGACTATGGATAACCTTTAGGCTTAGATAGGAGCTCTTTGATAAATTCAAGTACCTTAGACATTAATTTAGATGTGGCTCTATTGATAACCTTCATCCAAAATAATTTCAATAGAAATGTCAACCTTGACATAGGGCTCACTTCATGAGCAATCAGTTCATTGGTTGCATTAATAGCGTCATAAAAGTTGTTACAACTTCATAACATGTCACCATCGTCTACAATGTTGTCTGCTGCTCTAAGTTCACCCAACATCTTGATTTCGTCACCTTCAATATTACCGGTAGGCTCCTCATCAACATTCATTGAATCAGTTTCATAAGTTTCTAGATGAATTCTCCATGAGCAATCCACTAGGTATAATGTTGCCACCAACCATCATAGATTACGTGCTTTAACACAGTGTTACGATCATGTACTCCATTTAAGCACTTTTGACTAGGGAAGAAAATTAACTCTAGAAGTTCCCCTTATTTGAATGATTTCCTATCATCATGAAATGCCCATTACAAGAACTCCCCCACTCCATTCTTATATCTAATGTAATTTGAATTTCTTAGACTAATCCAAGACTTGTCCATAGTGACCTAAATAATTATTAATAGATATAAAGTTCTCAAGTTAATGTCATATTATATCTATAAACATCTACGAGAAAAAAAAGCTATTCTTATATGTACCTAAATCACCTACTAATTATGAATAGACATTGACACGGTATATATATGTTTGTATTTTGATTATGATTTTCACTTTAATAGTACATCCTTGAAGATTTGATCACAATGTTACTTGTTACTTGTAATCGGTGTCTGGAATAATTTTGACAGCATCTCCTTGCACTTCTCCAGTATACCCCTAAGACTAACCTTAGCTACATTCCAAATAACTCCCATTTAAGGGTGCTTTAGGAACGTAGATAAGATCAATTGGTATATCGGAGAAGAGCGAAAAGAAAACTAGCGAAAATTCCTCCAGAAATCGGTTCCATGTAACAAGTAACCCTAAGTTGTGATCAAATCTTCAAGAACCCCTCTTACTTTAGAACTTCTCTGAACTAAGGATGACGACACTTATGACATGCTATAAAGACAAAACTTCATGCATGTAAGTGAGGTATGCACACACTCTGTATTGTCCGTATTGTTAGTTCAACCCCTCACAAGTAATATTTTGATGATATTACAAAATAAAGTAAAAGAAATAGAACATGAAAATAGCATATTTTTTTTTCTATCATAACATAATTGCAGGTCTCTCGTGAATTTCCAAGATAGATGATCAGGAGGATGAAGACATATTTTGTCATAGGTCTTAGATTTTTTATTGTACACTTTCAAAAGGTTATAATCTTCTTTTTAATTGAGTCTAGAGACATTGCAAAGAGCTCCCAAAGATAACATACACATAGCTAACTTAGGCTCTCTACACTTAGGAAAAACTATAAATAAAAACCTAGACACAAAACACATATTATATGTCCAACACACTTGTCAGACGTCTGATAATTGATTAGCCCATATTTGTAGGCTATTTAAGTATTTAAGTGCCTAGATATTAAGTTAATTCTAACATTTATTTAGCATAAATTAGGATGTAAATAGATTAATTCATATTTCTGATTGAATTACATAATTCATGCATTGCATTCATATTTAAATGCATTTAGAATTAACTTAGAATTACATTCATTTAATTAGTTAACCAATTAGGTGCATTGCATGCATTGTTTTAATTTAACATAGAAGTTAAGGGATTATGCATAAATAACCATAATATTTTATTCTTTTATTTTTTTTCTCCTTTGCATAGGTAACTCCTCCGGTTTCGGCTCCGCTTCCTCCTCCTGCGCATCACATTTATGCCATGCCATTTTGAATTTGAAACGAAGGCCGTGGCTACAAAAGGAGGAGGGAGGCTGCCTTGTACGGGAGGCCACCATCCTCGACCCACCACTATGCAGAGAGTTGATCTCTCATCCGTTCCACCACCACCGGCCTCAACCGTGGCGACGAGCCTCCACCACCATGCGCGTGTGGCGTGACAGACCACACAGCCATCTCGAGCTTGTTTGCATTACTGTGTGCACCTCAGCGTGCACCACCCTCGCCGTCAAGACCAACAACCACCATTGCAGCCACTGCAACTTCACGTCCCCGTCAGTTAAGACGTCTGGGAATGTTCCCAGATGTCTGAAACTACTACAGCACCACCTTCATCTTCCTCCCCTGTCCTTTGTTTTTCCAGCCACTAGCCACTGCACACCGCATGCCTCTTCATCTCCTCCAGCCGCCAGCGTGCAGCACTGTCCACAGCTTCACCACGTGCACTCATCTCTTGAGCGATTGCCATCCCTGTGCATGCCCTTGCTGCGTGCACCATCCTCCACATTCTAGCCCCTAGCGCACGCCCATCAGATCCACCCTCGCTCCAGCCACACACGCAGCCGGTGCGCCCCTCCGGCTGCACAAGCCCGCCAGCACCCTGCAGCGCCTCCAGCCTTCACGCCCGCAGTTTCCTTGCAGCATGCAGAGCTACACCTCCTGCAGCACCCGCCGCGCGCCCTCTAGTTGCAGCATGTGGGTTGCAGCGTGCGGCCAGCTGCATCCGCCAGTAGCACCACCCTTCGCGCGCGTGTAGTCCAGCGCGTGTGCCTCCTCACCAGGAGCCTTCCCGTGCTCCACTCACGGCCAGCAGTCACCGAAACCCACCTCCACCGCAGCTCCGTCCGGCCACCTCGCGGCACCTCGCACTTCGCCGCGACCGCCATCACAGAGCATTGGTCTAGAAATCCTCCTCCGAGCTTCACACCTCCGGCCATTCCTTCCTCCTCGCGCACGGACAAGGGGAAGAAGTTCCCTTGTTTTGCTACAGTAAAAGCTATATTAATATTTACATTCTATGCCATTGTCAACTTTTATTATTATTTTATTAAGCTGCATTGCAAAATATATCCTTTAGTTGTTCAAAATTGCCATTTCAGCATGTTCTCTTGACGCTTTCTTAATCTGAAGGCAGATTTGGCTCGATTCTTGTCGAAACTAACTGTGAACATATGTTTTTAACCGATGTGAATTTAAATATGTCATTGCCTCCCTGTGGACACGACCCGCTCTTTTGTGAGTGGTTATTTTAATTATTGAATAGTCGATTTTTCCACCACATAGAACTACAAACGATGCGTCATTGTATGTGACAAACGACTTTAAAAGTGAAGAATCGACTCGTCAATATTCAACTTTAAGTTGACTGATCATGATTACAGATGACCAATTGGCTATAGCCTTACCTTTGCATTCTGAACATTTAGGCTCAAGTTGATGCAACCATTAATCAGATGTCCATAGGCTTACTTAGACGTCCAATATATGAGTCAGATGTCCTTTAAGCCAACCATTGAACCTCTCTTTGAATTTCCTTTATCATTCTTTAAGCCTAACAGTCAAATACACTTTTAGACGTCTGTACATGTCTCTAGATGTTCAATATTGGACTGTTAGTCCTATCTTTGGTGATAATTTGTCAGAGATTAAATCTCACTTTTTTGATTCCCAAGGGAAGATTTTAATCTCTTTCCAAACGTCCAGACCTTACGTCAGACGTCCAATATGTCATCTAACCCTTAAGATCTAGAACCATGTTTGGATTTGGTTAAAATAGGAACGAACCCGCCTATTATTAGATGTCCAATTTTTTTGTCAAATGTCTTATAATGACATATCAGACATTTGACCTAGAACCCTAGTTCGATCCAATGAAAATAGTAACTCTGACCCATTAAATCAGATGTCCATAATAATAGTTGATTAGCCCATATTTGTGGGCTATTTAAGTATTTAAGTGCCTCGACATTAAGTTAATTTTAACATTTAGATAGCCTACATTAGGATGTAATTAAATTAATTCATATTTTTAGTTTAAGTGCATAATTCATGTGTGGCATCCATATCTAAATGCATTTAGAATTAACCTAGGATTGCATACATTCGATTAGTTAATTAATTAAGTGCATTACATACATTATTTTAATTAACATAGAAGTTAAGGAGTTATGTATAAATAATCCTAATTATTATATTATTATTTTTCTTCTCCTTTTTGCAGGTAACTGCTCCGTCTCCGCCTACTCCTCCTGCGCATTCACTCGTCCAGCATTGACTCGACAGTGGCCTTTTGAATTTCAAATCTTGGTAGCTTTGGCTACAAAGGAGGAATGGCTGCCGTTCAGAGGAGGCCACCACTCATTCCACCACCATGCAGCATTCCACCCCGTGGGCCTCCACGGCCAAACTTCGTCATACCGTGGGCCGAAGGGGTGACACACCACAGCGCCAAGAGGATGGACTTGACCACCATCGTTCACGAGCTCCTTGAAGCTCACCTATGGTGAGTGCATCTACTGATGCACGACTTGTTACCCCTATCCACAGGCACCATCACCACCTTCATCTTCTTTCCCATCCTCTGCTTTTCCTCTACTCCACAAAAATAAACCCAAAAGCCATGCCATTTCCGCAGCAGCAGGACCGTGCGTGCCCCTTGCTGTGAATCCAGAACACCTATAGCAGCCCTCCACAACCACCCCTCGTGCGCTACACACCTCCTGCAGCACGCACCACGTGGCCGTAGCTCAGCCTCCTCACCTTCTAGCCATGTACGCAGAGCGTGCTGCATCTCTGCCAACGTGCCTTCCTACAGCATGCACCCGCACGTGCTTCACCTCCACTACAGCAGGCGCGCGTGCCCACTTCCAGCCGCAGTGCACCTTCTTCCCCCCAGCACCTCAACTGCCGCCTGCATCTCCAGCTAGTGCACCCTTAGCCCTGTTGCACACCCGCAAGCATGCATGCCCACTTCCAACCTGCGCGCACCTCCCTGCATGCGCCCGCACCTCGCCGCGCTGCTACCTGCAGTACCCGCTGCCTGCACCTTCAGCCGCAGCGTGCGCAAGAGCACAACCGCCACCGCCGCCGCCGCTTCTCTCCTCCATCCAGCAGACCCAAGCCATCTCACGACGCGCCACTGCCACCACCGCGAAGGCCTCGCTTCGGCTGACCTCTTGTAGGAGTAGCTCCTTGAATGAGCCTCTCTCCTGTGTACGAGGAGGAGAGAGGTATAATCCTCTACTTTTACTTGCATTTCTATTTACAGGAATTGCCATTGCCACATTCATTTTCTTGATTTATTTGGTTAATTAAATTGTGGTGAATTTATGTCTTCATGCTTATGCTTCTAGAGAATTGTTAAGCCTTATTATTCATCTCTATGTGCATTGTATTTAATTTTGAATTACATTTTCGTATGCATGCAAGTGAAAAGTACATGGCATACCCTTGCACATGGATAATTTTCTTACGTAAAAATTACATTAACACCCCTTAACTTCTCCATAAATTTAAGGTTTACATTCAGAGCTACATAGGTGTTGTTTGATTTGACGAATATTTTAGCGAACTTGATTTCTACCTAATTGAGTTTAAATAAGTCATTGCCTCCTTGTGGACACGACCCACTCTCCTGTGAGTGGTTTAATTTTAATTGTTTGTTAAGCAGTTTTCCACCACTTTAATCCTAAAATGACAAATCATCTTAATCACATTATTCGAAAGAGAAAATCGTCTTATCAATAGTTAGATGTCTGACCTAAAAGTCAGATGTCTGATCCTGCTGTTAGAATCATAAATACTCTGACTTGTGTTGGATTTCATCGCAATCCCTTGGGACTTGCCTCCAATGGCTAGGAGCCCTCTCCCAAGCTTCTTGAAGGTTTTAAGCTTGCCTATAAATACACTATAACCCCTCTTTGGTAAAACACACCTCTTGAGATATAATTCACATAGATAATCACTTTCTCACTTATTCCATTGCTTCCATTGCCCTTGTGTTGTGCAAGTAGTTTGGTTGGGGTAAACCATCACTCTCATTGTGCTTCATAATCTCATCTTCTAGGAGTTTCTTTCACCCTTAGTAGATTAGCTAATTATACATATTTTTGGGGTGCTCTATAGGGTGCATTTTTATTTTCCATTTTACTTGTTGTAGTTGGGTATCTTCACTTCGTTTAGGGATCAGAGGTGGGATTTGTAATTGAGGTACACTACCCTTATTGAAGTAGTGTGGTCAGTGGATTGATCACTTTGTGATCGTAAATCCTAAGTCAAGGGATTGGCTTAGGAGGTGATTTTCACCCGATTTGGGTTTCCATTGAAAAATCTTGTGCCTCCATTTTTGTGATTGAATTTTATTTTGCAATATTTTTCAAATTCACTATTCACTCCCCTTTAGTGCAATTTCATTTGGTATCAGAGTAGGGTTCCACTTTTAGGAGTAACATCCATAGATGATCCGATGGAGGGGAGAGTAGTATCCACCGGTAGATCGGAGGGGCAGTCCACTACCTGATCACCTCTCTTCGAAGGAACCAACTACACATATTGGAAGTTGGAAATGAAGATGTGGCTTCTGAAGAGATGATTTTCGCTTTCATTGTTTCGCACATAAAATGACGCGTCGAAGTAGTATGTAAGTGGTGGAAAATCGTTAATAAAAATAATTAAAGATAACCACTCGAGAAGAGTGGGTCGTATCCACAGGGAGGCAATGGCTATTACAAACTCGCAAGGGTAAAAAATCGGTGTTCACTATTAATTTCGTCAACAAATCGAGCCAAATCTGCCTTTTAATTAAGATAGCAAGGTATGACCATGTTGAAATTGTATTTTCATTGAAAGGCAAGGGTGTTGTGATAAATTCAACATAATAAACTAATCTTTAAATGATAAAATGTGAAGTTGGAAATGGCATGTTTTGTAAAATTTAATTAATCAAGAAATAGTGGATTTCATTCCCGTTAACTCACGCATGGAGGAGGGCTTCGACAGCGGTGAGATGCTTGGATAAGAATGTATGGACCGAGAGCCCCACAATGGCGGTCACGGCGAGGTGCAAGGTGGTCGGAGCTCTCTGAACGGTGGAGTGGGAGGTGGTGGGTAATCGGCTGCTGCTCTGTTGCTGCTGAAGGTAGAACTTGTGGTGGCTGTAGGCCGGGCGAGGGGACACAGACGGGCATGCGAGAGGTGTAGCGCACGGAGAAGAAGGTCTTGCTAGTGCATGTGCGTGGGAGGCGCGTGGTCACAGTGAAGTGAGAGCGGTGTTGGTGGCACTCTTGGCTACGTGCATGGGCACACTGCTGGTTGCGCGTGGAAGGTGTACTGGTGCTGGGTGGTGACGCATGGGAGACAGAGAGGTAGTCGGTGTTGGTGATGGTCACTTGTGGAGTGGGCGCGGGAGTGGCTGGTGTGTGCGGTTGTGGGGATGGGAATGTTGGGTCCTTCATGGAGAATATGAACTATGGAGAAGGAGAGAATAAAGGAGAAGAAAACAGAGAAGGGAAAAGATATAGCATGAGGTTGGTGCTGCGATGATGTGGGTGAACAGTGAGCATGGAGGTGGTGGTGAAGGTGTTGGTCCTTCAGACGTTCGGGAACCTTCCTAGACGACTTAACTGGAGGGGAAGGCATGATGAGAAGGGATGTGAGGCACGCGTGAAGCAGATGAAGAAGGAGATGGCGTTGGTGCAGTGGACAGTGGATCGCGGTGGAGTGCACCCCTATGTGTTCTCACGGTAGTGTAGCTACTTGGATTTGGCGATGTGTCCTGTCACGACGCACACCCATGGTAGTGGAGCAAACTGCCACGGTCGAGGCCGACGGTGGTGAGACGGATGAGCTTGAAGCTCTACATAGTGGTGGAGTGAGGGTGGTGACCTCCTGAGCACAGCAGTAGCTCCCCTTCTCTTGTAGCAGTCGTAGTAGAATTCAAATGGAGTGATGGCGAGATCCACTTCTTCGAGGCCTTCAATGGTCTTCAATGGTGGCCAGCCGACCCCTGTAGCCGTTAAAGAAGTGAATAAATAAAAATAAAAAAGAAATGATGGGTTATTTATGTGCAAACCCTTAACTTCTATGTTAAGCCAAAATAATGCATAATGCACCTAATTGGTTAACTAATCAAACGCATGCCATTCTAAGCCAATTCCAATTGCATTTAAATATGAATGCAATGCATGAATTATGCAATCAAGCCAAAAATATAAATCAAGCTATTTACACCCTAATGCATGCTAAATAAATGTTAATGAAAATTAAATGTCTAAGCATTCAAATACATAAATAGCCTACAAATATGGGCTCATCAAATGTTCCCATGCCTAGTTTTTACTAGTCCCTAGCTAATTCAAGCATGACTTAACACTCCAAGTTATCCAAGCTAACTCAATTGACCTTTTCATAGAAATTAGGTTGAACCATCTAACTCTAGATCATAAGGTACCCAAGTAGTTGCTGAGTTACAGACTAGGTCAGCTAAGGACAAGTTGTAGGCACAAGTTTCCCTGATTTCTAACTCTACCCTAGGGTTTATTGATCCCAGAGAGTAAGGCATATGTGCATGTGCATTGGTCTGATTTATTTGAGGTTGGTATGATTGCCAACCTAGAAAGGGAGTAAGAGGTTTTTTCTTTTTTTTGTAATATATATATATATATATATTTGATTCCTCTAAGTCTAACCTTGGATCAGCTATCAACACGATCTGTGTTGGATTCATTGTCCCCATCATTGAACCTCGAAGGGTGCTTGGCTTTCAATGCTTCCAGATAGCATCGCCCATAGCAACCCTAAGAACTCCTGGCAATCAACACTTCGAGATAGATCGCCCATGGATTTCTTAAGCGAATTCAGGCCTATGGCAATCGGCACTTCGAGATAGGGCTGCCCATGGTACCTGAATCGCACAATGTGCTTACATGCCTCCAGTAGGATGGAAATCCTAAGAGACAAGCGCTGAGGAGGTGACATGTTATCATCGCATCATCAAGGTGAGTATATACTCCAGCTCTCCTTTGGCAGGAACTTGTCCAATCAAGTTGTGATTTCAAGCTTCTCCTAAATCAGAATTAAGAGAACCAAATTTTCTTTAAGAAATGAATTAAGGTGATCACTATTTACACAAGACCAAGTGTGTGTGAAATGTGGATGCCTAGGTTATGAGGACCTGTAAACCAAAAGGTAGAAAAAGACACCAGGTACTACCTAGCCTTTACTCAATCCTTAGCTTTCGTTCCTTAACCTCTAGAGGAACAGTTTGTAACTTAACTCCTACTTAAGTTTTAAGTCCAAACGGACCCTAAAGTTATATAGTCAGTAGTTCAACCCTAGCTCCTATAATTAGATACTTAGAGTCAGCTAAGCAAACCTAAAGTCTTGGTCTCATGCCTAAAGATGCAGAGCCTAGATGGTTAAGCATAACAACATGGTTTTCTTTTTTTCTAATAAATGCAAATGTATGCACTGTAGAATGTTTTAACTAAATGCATGAATGCACTATGTATAAATGCTATGTATATCCCCTATGTACACCCCCCCATGCCTAAAATCTGCAATGTCCCCATTGCATACAAGGGTATTACCTAGGTTAGAGTTGGGCTACCATTATTTTGTTAGCCGTCGAGTAACCAAAGAATCTTTAAATCAGGTTAAAAAACTAAGGAAATAGGCCATAAAAATGAGCAAAGTAACACAGTCATGAAAATAGATAACCTAGGATGTTGGCGAGCCGATGATGAACCCCAATAGCAAACGCTCGCCGAATAAAGATGGGAATGAAATTTTCCCAGGTCACCGAAGGAGGTTCTAATGGATATATTGGAATAGCAACCTCTAAATGGGTAGGAGGAGGATAACAAGGACCCTCCAAAAGAGATGGGGAAGGAATGGTGCAGAGATAAACCCCTAGGGTGATGGACTAACCATAGAAAGCATCAATCCATTCTTGGTACCCCATTACAAGAGATATTGGTTCACTAAGCCCCTCGGTCAGAATAGAAGTGACCAGATCTCTAATCCAGGGACTGTCTAGGGTGTCCAAGTTTCGAGACTGTGGGAGGGCCATAAGATCTAGGTTGGGTATAATCGACTTAGTGTCCATTACTAACAGCCTTCCTAATTCCTCAATCGCATCCCTAGCATTCCTTGTACTATCACAAGTATCTGCCTGCACTACATCAGTGATCATTTCAAGGTATGGAGTCAAAAGTTCACCTTCAGACATAGGCGAATCAGAGGATGACTCTGAATCAAATGAAGGTAGGTTGGAAGCAACAGATTTAGGGATTACCCTATCAATCTCATCCTCAGGTTCTTGTTCTTTTCTTAAATCCTCCTCAGAGTCTATGTGTGAATCCACATAAATCTCAGAAGTTGCTTCCACATTTTCCATTATTTCATCATGAGGACGGATATCATTAATAGGAGCATAGAGGAAACCTAAGTTGATCAAATTTGTGACATCCTGGGGGTCTAATTCTTCAAATCAGACATAATCACCCTTAGTGTCACTCCAAACTTGAATGTAGGCTCCTCATGTAATTCATCCTTCTCATCATACAATTCATCATGTACTTGAGGTCTAGAATCATCTAAAATCTTGACAGGTCCCCTAGGGCACTCTATCTGGGGTAAATGGTTCACACTGGTAACAACAGACTCCTCAGATAGGTGAATTTCTTTAGGGTTAGGTTCCTGATGTAAACACATTTACACTACTTAAGATATCTATTTATGCATGTTCTTAAGCATAGGATTGCATTTCATGATATAAATATTGCATAACATGCATCATCTTGCATTTAGAGTAGTTTGAATAAAATGGAGGTTAATTATCTCCTTTTATGTGCTTGGACAGGGAAAACATTTTATCGGGGCCTCAGATCAAAGATCCAACCGTATGGATGTGAATAGGGCGACGATTGGAGTTCAACGACTCCAAGATCGCCCTAATCGGGCATCCACAGCATCGGATAGTGATCGGGGAACCCTAGAAGATCAGGGGCCAGGATGGTGTAAATTCGCACTTTAGATGACAAATCCAACCTCACGGATGAATTCGGATCGACGATCGCAGCCCAACGACACAAAAATCGAGTCAATCCGACATCTGTGGCACCATCTACAACTTTTAGAAGATGGACGGCCAAGATGGTGCCATGTGGCACCATCTCGACTGCCCAAATGGCCACATGCAACCTCTGAAGGCCCCGCACCCGCTTGCTCTCCGCCGTTGGATCTTGATCCAATGGTTGTGGTCAGCTGCGCCTAAAAGTGTCCGCTCGACCATCTGCGCCTCGTAGCGCAGTGGTTGAGCGCGCTTACGCGAGCAGCGGGCACGGGTTCGAGCCGCAGCGAAGGGCTGGAAGGCACGGGCGATTGAGCGCGGGCGGGTGTTGGATCTTGATCGGACGGCCGCGCGCGCTCGATAGTGTTCACGTGCGATTGAATGCGCGGCATGGACGCGCGATCGCACGCGGGCGGGCGCGCAGCGCAGCGGGTGAAGGCGCGACTTAAGCCCTTCGATCTCTCGATCGGACAGCTGAGGATCTCTGAACATGCGCATGCGTTGTGCGCGTGAGCAGCTGAGCAGGCGTGCGTGGGCGCGGGAGCTACACCCACGTTGGGGGCTTTAGTGATGGATTTATCCGTCACTAAAGACCCCTCATTTATTATTCCAAAGTTGTAATGTCCATTTTGCCCTCACTCCTTGCAACTATAAAAGGAGACCCCCTCCATACGAAATTCTCATCCCTTCCTTCTCTTCTCTACCCCTCCAAAGCTCAAGAGAAGCTTGTCCCACACCCGGGATGCTTCTTGCGAGATAAAGTCCAAATTTTCGTCCCCCTTCGGAAGTGGATCCCGCGACGACGACGGCGTGATGCTCTGTTCCCGTTCTTCTGCTTCGTCCTCCTTCGTCCTCTTCGTCCTCCTTCATCCAGGCGTTGTCTCGTCCGGCTCGTCCTCCAAGCAACCATCGAGGAGGATTTCTCTCTCCCTATTCTTTTTACTGCTTTTTAGTGTAGTTTTGTTCGTCCTCCAAGCGACTGTCGAGGAGGACATTTCTCCCTCCATTCTTTTAATGCTTTCTAGAGTAAATTTATCGCTTTTTAGTGTAATTATTTTATGCTTTCTAGTTGTAATGAACAAATCCCCCTAATGATAAATTCTCTGTTTATTCTACATCTCATTTTGATTTCTATGTGTAATATTCTCTCTCTCTCTTACCCTCTCTCTCTTCTATTTATTGTAACTAATTAGATAGTTTTAAATTGAATTACTTGGTGGCAAATAAAAAGAAACGTGTAGTTTTTAAATCAAACATCCGCCTCCCTGTGTTCGACCCTGAATTTTCATTTCGGTATAAATTTTATTTGTTGAACATGAATTCTTCACTTTCAAGCTACAACGACAGGTTTTCCAAAACCAAACACGTTAGCGTAGTGATTCGTACGTTCAACATTTTGGCACCGTTGTCAGGGAGGCGACGATCTTTGATTTCTCTTTGCATTTTGTAACTTACAAATCATTTACTTCACTTTTCTCCTTTCTTATTGTAATTGCAGGTACTCTTTTGAGAAGAGCAAAAGCGGTAGATTGGAGTAAAGTGCTGTGGAAGGTTTTGTAAGTTATCCCCCAATCTTTCGCCCTCCATAGCTTTCATTAGCCACATTGAATCCAAATTCCAATTAACCTAGGTGTTTGCATAAATCCTAGGAATAGTTTGGTTGTTTGGATTCTCACTCACATTCATTCCACCTTTATTTATATAAAAAAAATAAAAAGAATTTTGTGGGGCAATTTTCAACAAGCACACAATGTACACCCACATTCAAATGCACTTAACCAAATTAATTTGTTTCTACTCAACCGGGTTCTGATTTGTGGAACCGGTACACATAAAGCAACACATAAAAGAGTAAAAATCATTCTAGGTTAACCATCTTTGTGTGCCTAACTTAGTGGTGCATTTGTGGCCAGTTGTTTGAGTTGTTTGGGCTGCACCACTTCAAATAAAATAAACTCATCAAGTAGCTGCCACTTAGGTTCAACTCTTAGGGATTTACTAGGCACTCCACATTCTTTTTAAGCTTTAAAGGAAAATATCTTCACTTGTGCTTACAAAACCTGGTGTGCCAACTAAACCTATTTGAAAACACCTAAAGTTGAATCCTAAAAGCTACTAAGCAAGATTTGAACCTTAAAATTCACCACATCAAAAAGAATCTTGCTTGAAAACCACTGGTTATGCAAGCACACACAAATCAATCAATCATTAAGGACACAACCCATTTAAAGGGCTCATCACATTCCAAAGCACATTCAAACCTAGCCCTAAATAAAATAGAGTAGACTTTGGCCTTAAGGATTGGACTCGCTCTTCAGAACCCAGAACGAGATTATTTTCGATTAGTCTGTTTCTACTGTTCAATCTGATGTCTAGCTAGGGGAGCAGAGTCAAACGATTGCGGCTGGGGGGTACACTAGGAATCGGAGGCGCAAGCCGAAGGAAGTACCTTCTCCCCAATCCCTCCTTCTAACTGGTTGGATTGAACAGACGGAAGTAGATCAAATTGTTCCTTTATCTCAAGATGGATTTTGGGAGTCTGTAGGTCTGTAGGCTAACCCATTTAAGGATAGGTTTGATTGTTTGTATTGCAGGGCACCTTTCTTCCTCCCGTGTCTCATGAATCCTTCCACATATTTCACGCATTCTCGCTCTTTCCCTCCTGTTGTGAATTATCCTCAACATGATGATTATCCCAACTTGTACTATAATCAACCATCAGTTAGTTGGGATAATTCGGATTGGGGATACAGTTCTAGACCTCCGTGTTTAGGGTCTAACCCTGAACACTTTGATTCTGATTTCTATCCTTCTCAGAGCTACATCGATTATAGATCGTCTTCCTTTCATGAACAGCCTAATACGATCTACAATCAAGAAGGATACACCGATCCTTACCCATCCTCTGATTTCACTGCCTTTAGGTCATCACCATCTTTTCAACAATATGAAATGACCTATTATCAGGAAGGGTATAACGAATCTCAATTCGTTAATTCCCTTGCATTAAGCCTAAACCCGCCCAACCCTGAACCAACTCATTTGGTTCAGCTTAACCAGGTTCAAGATAAGGTTCTAGCTAACTTGAGGAATATCATTCAATATTTAGAAGTTCAACCAATACCTTGCATTAAGAGATTGGAGCCTCTGATTAAAATGATTGATGATTTAAACAAGTCTTTGTTGGATTGGCTCCAGGATGTTAAGGATAAGAACCCGGGTGAGTTTTTACTTGGGAAATTAGCGAAATTGAGGATGAGATTCATGGTTGCTTTGATTCAATCTTGGGATGATTCCCAGGATGAACCCTCTTCAGGAAAGCCAATGACAGAACCCACTCAGGCACCTGTTGGGGGGACACATGTTACGAGGTGACCAGATTGAATTAAAGCAACCAATTAAGGAAGATCTGATTTCTTCACCTGAGATCCCTAAGTCGGGTTACGAGGAAACGTATGTCTCCTGGAAACAGAAAGTGACAACTGATTTTGGGACATACATTGATACGGATCCTGATTTCTTTGATGATGAAGATTCAAGTTGCGAAGTCCCACGCGAGTTTTCTGAACATGATTTCTGTGAGACGATTGGGCCTGAGGAATCTGATAGATCATTTGATAGCCCAATAACTAAGGAAACTGATCTTATTAGGGCACACATTATGGATCCAGAATCGCATTTTCTGGAGGAATCAATTCAATGCCCTAATTATCAGTTACACCCCGTTGAGCTTATCGATAATTTTGTTTCTGAGATAATTAAACCCAAGTCAATTCTGATTCTGCCACATCATTTAGACTTGGAGATTTCAGACGGGGTGATTAGCATGCAAGAGGTCTCAGAATTTAACATGCTGAATGAGGAGGATAGGAGCTGGGAAGTTCTGATTTGGGAAGTTAATTTTGGAGGAAATGGAAGATTGGGTCGAAGGGTTCCTTTTAAGCTGAAACCATCAAATCAGAACCCTTACGATATTTGTTTTGAGGATGTCAAACCCAAGCACACATTCAACGATTATCCTTTTGAGCTTCAATTCTCTGTAACCCGACTTTTTGGTCTTGGGTTGCATCCTCATAAATCGTAGGCCCGACCCCGCTTGCATTCTGATTTTAGGTTTTGGGTAATTTTTATCCAGAACCTAAGATATTCTCGATTATGGGGGATGGGTCTGCACCACAATCTGGTCCACATCTGTGGACCTCTGTTGACAGGTCGGAGGATTCTTCTGTTTATTTTAATTCGGACCTGCACTTGTGAATTCTTCATTTCTTTTCTTTGTATAGTGTGCCTAGCTGAAGGCACTAAACTCAGCACATATACAGTTCTTTTTCGTTTTCATCTCGGAGCGGACCTGACATTCACACAATTCAGGTGCTTTCTACGCTTTTCCACTCTGTTTTATGTTTTTTTAATACAATGAGGACATTGCATTAGAAGGCATGGGGGGTGGATATTTATCTCTGAATTCATTCGTCAGCTCCGTAGATTTGTTTTATTTTCTTTTATTAAAAAAAAATTTGGAATTAGGAAAGAGAATTTGGGTTTAAGAAAATTTTCAATCTTAGGAAATACTACATTAAGATCTGAACACAAAGACCCTTCAGCTCTTTAGACTTAATCAGCCCGTGTATCCACTAAAATGTGGATTTGTTTTTTGAGTTCTCGCCAACCTGAATTTTATTTTAATTGGAGCAAATAAGTTTGGGTGATAAGTACACGACTTATCAACCCGCCCTCTGATTTGAGGGAATTTTGAGTCTTAAGCATCTACACACTTTCTTTGCACTGACTCGTTGTTCGGTGATTTTAATGGAAATTGGGTAGCTAATGAACCTTCTAGGGTGATATGGCTGGCAAGTTATTGTAACGACCTGGTTCCGAGTCCCTACGAGACACGAGAACCAGACTGACTCAACTAATCCCAAGACCTAGTCATCCAATGAGGAAGTAACCAAAAGAGCAGTAAAATAAATCACATTCAGCATGAATGTAACTAACAGTAAGAAAGTACAGCAGTAAGGAAAGAAACTACCACAGTATGTACCACCACAACAGTAGAACAACATTCATGATATAATTTGAACTGCAGGTAAAGAAAGTACAGCGGAAACAAGAATTACTCACTACAACGTAACAAAAAGAGGTACAAGAGACAGTGGTAACTCTACTGGACCCTACTCGGCCCAGCGTCCTCTGCAGCCGCTGACCTTGGCTGCTCAACACCTGGTCCTGAAAAAGGTAACGAGTGTAACACGTTAGCAAAACGCTGAGTAGAGTGGCAACTAAACTAAAGACAACAGTAGAGTGTACAGTAGCTGTTATGTTTGATTACTTTCTTTATTCACATCTTTCAATTTTCTCACTATTTCATTTATTCCTCAGATCTTTTTCTTGATCTCGAATGTTCCTCGTGGGAACGATCTTGATTGCAGTCTTTTCCAAAAAGTAGAAGTAGCACGTGGTGCTCTCCTGGCTGGGAGAGTCCCCCGTGGTGATCCTACCCTCAGTCAACCACCCCAAGGTCACTGACAGACGTAACGGTGACTACGGCACGAGCGATAAACGCACAGGTAGCTAACCCGTACTGGCACGCGGTTAGTCATTTTTGTTAACGGGTGTGCCCAAAGCACAACACGGAACCAGTCCAGGGCAGAGCCCTCTCAGTAACAGGGGTCCAACCCCTCCACAGTAACCAAATCGGGGCCTTGCCCCACCACAGTCCGCGCACCCTCACCTGACTACCCTGGTTTGCCCCAGCGGGCCTAACAAGTCGGTGTGGGAGGCTAGCAGAACCCTGGGGCCCATGGGGTAGCTAGTACCTCCCTACACTAGTAGCTCTCCTTGGTACTACGTACGCGAGGGCCAGCAAGTCGGTACAGAGTGGCCAGCCTAACCCCGGGTCCCTGGGGCGGCTGGCTCCACTCTGCACTAAACAGGGGGACAGTCGCTCTCCTTGGTACTCCGTACTCAAGGGCCAGCTCACTTCCCCAATACTATTCCATTCACTTTCTAGGAGTTCTACTCCTACTTCCCCGTAGGGTTCCATCCTTTTTACTCAAACATCTAGGTTTCACTTTCCAGTTTCACATTCTTACAATCCATGTTCTCAACCACGTTATTTATTCACAACAGGCAGCTGTTAATTCAAATTACAGGCAGCTTTATATCTCTTTCCATTTTCCAAGACTGCAGTATTATACATTCCGCTAGTTTTCCCATCCTAGGATTCATGCCATATCCTAGGATCTATCATACAATCTAGTTTTCCAGCCCTAGGATTCATGCAACACCTAGGAGCTATCATCCCATCTATTTCTCATTCCTAGGATTCATGCAATGTCCTAGGTTCTATTTATGGTTCCATAATTTAACAGATTTTATTAATAACTTAAAGCCACTCTACCAGGTACAATGGGAGAAATGGGGGCGTGGGCAGGAATCCCGCGTGCCTCCGCGACCCCCGAGACTGCAACAGAATGGGGTCCTATCACAAGGATCAAACACAAGGAGTATCTCAAAATAGTGTATAGCTACTGTAGACGGGTAGAGGAATTAATTCCGAAAAGAACGCAACTTGAATCGCGGAAAACGGAACCCGAACGGGCCCTAAACGGGTCGAAAACGACGACACTGTGCAAAATTAGACGTCTGGAACTTCTTCCAGACGTCTTAAAAAGTGGATCAGAGAATTACCTTGTTCAGCGTGGTTTCCCAGACGTCCAGAAGTCTGCGGGGACGTCTGGTCTAGCTCCCAGACGTTCGATGGTCACCCCAGACGTCTGGAGGTCGCTTCCGCCGTCTGGTACTACTGCCAGACGTCTGCTTCGCGGTGGATGGCGAATCACCGAGCCTGCGCACACCCATCTCCCTCCCTCAGTACGGTTAGTCGACAGGAAGGAAGAAGGAGACGGAAAACTCACCTTTCAGACGTCTGGATGGTCTTCCAGACGTCGCCCTCGCCGTCTGGCTGTCAACCCAGACGTCTGATTCTGGAAATTTTTCTAGAATCAGGGCGCCACTCGGCCTCTGCTCGCGACGCCGCCCACGTCGCACCTCGCGTGCTTGCTGCTCAGACCGCAGCAGTCCCCCCCTCCGTGTCGCTCCGCGCCCCTCGTGCCCTCCGCCGGCCGGCCCTAGCAGCCCTGGCGAGCTCGCCCTCACGGCAGAGCTCCGCTCTCGCACGCAGCACCTCCTCCACGCTCACTGCGGCCGCCGCTGCCGCCCTCGCGCTCGCGCTCACGCTCACTGGTTGAAGGAGAAGAGGGAGGAGACGGTGGTGATGGAAGTGAGGGGAGGCGTGGCCTTTTAAGGCCGTGCGAGGAGGAGAGAGGATGCGGCAGGGCGTCTGCAGCCACAGGGAATAAACGAATATGCGGGTCTGCGCGCTCAGGTGCGCAGACGGCCCGCACCTGTGGAAGATAACGGATTTCCAGACGTCTGGAAACGATCCCAGACGTCTGGGCCACCTCCTAGATGTCTTAAAATACGTTTGGGGCACGCTTTCGTTACAGTTATCGTGGGTAACAGTCCATAGGTAGGTTGTCCAGAGCCCAGTCACTGGATCTTTCTCTTTTTGCTGCCTTTAGGTAAATCTTAGAGCTGGGAAGCCACTTAAAAAAAAAGAAGGAGAAAAGAACAAAAAGAAATAAGCTACACTTCGCCGCACGAGTATGGCTGGCAAGTTGTCGGTGGTAACAACTCATCGATCGGTTGTCCAGAACCCAGCTCAATAAATGCACTAAAAATTCCTAAAACACTTAGGAAGAAGCGGAGAAGTAGAATAAACAGGGGAGATATACACTGGATTCACCCTTGTGTTGACCCCATAAAAAAATAAAAGTAGGGAGAAAGCTACCGGTTGTAAAGATACACCTTTAGGTAGAATTCTTTTTAAGGTCACCTAGAGGCATAGAAATCCGAAGTTCGTTTTAATTTTCGGTCAACGAGTCTATCACAATCATAATAAGATGCTTAAAACTTAGGGTTCTCATCAAATCTTGGGTGAGTTGAATGGCCGTAGAAAGCCACTCTTAAACCCTAAAATTTGAAAATCCAAAAAAATTAGAAAAGAGTAAAAAGAGAAAAAGAAATTTTTCTTTGAATAAGGCGAGACATGAGGCGGTCTGCATTTTGGCTGATACCCGGGCACTATTGTGTCTTTGAAAGTTCAGTTCCTAAGTAGACAATTTCTTAATGATTGAAAATAACTCAGGTCTAAATAATCCAACCGAATTCTTTTATAAATAACATATTGTTTTTGCTAGGGACTAGCAAAACATAGGCATGGGTTTATGATGTAAACACATTTACACTACTTAAGATGTCATTTATGCATGTTCTTAAGCATAGGATTGCATTTCATGATATAAATATTGCATAACATGCATCATCTTGCATTTAGAGTAGTTTGAATAAAATGGTGGTTAATTGTTTCCTTTTATGTGCTTGGATAGGGTAAACATTTTATCGGGGCCTCGGATCAAAGATCCAACCGTATGGATGTGATGAGGGCGACGATTGGAGTTCAACGACTCCAAGATCGCCTTAATCGGCCATCCGTAGCATCTGATAGTGACTGGGGAACCCCAGAAGATCAAGGGCCAGGATGGTGTAAGTTCTCACTTTAGATGACAAATCCGACCGCACGGATGAATTCGGATCGACGATCGCAGTCCAACGACACAAAAATCGAGTCAATTCGACATCTGTAGCACCATCTACAACTTCCAGAAGATGGACGACCAAGATGGCACCACGTGGCGCCATCTCGGCCGCCCAAACGGTCGCATGCAACCTCTGAAGACCCCGCCCCTGCTCGCTCTCCGCCATTGGATCTTGATCCAATGGCTGTGGTCAGCCACGCCTGAAAGTGTCCGCTCGACCATCCGCGCCTCGTAGCGCAGCGGTCGAGCGTGCTTACGCGAGCGGCGGGCGTGGGTTCGAGCCGCAACGATGGGCTGGAAGGCGCGGGCGATTGAGCACGGGCGGGTGTTGGATCTTGATTTGATTTCCGCGTGTGCCCGATAGCGTTCACGCGCGATTGAAAGCGCGACATGGACGCGCGATCGCACACGGGTTGGCACGCAGCGCAGCGGATGAAGGCGTGACTTAAGCCATCCGATCTCGCGATCGGACGGTTGAGGATTGCTAAACGTGTGCATGTGTTGCGCGCACGAGTAGCTGAGCAGGCTTGCGTGGGCGCGGGAGCTACGCCCACGTTGGGGGCTTTAGTGACGGATTTATCTGTCACTAAAGACCCCTCATTTATTATTTTAAAGTTGTAATGTCCATTTTGCCCCCACTCCTTGCAACTATAAAAGGAGACCCCCTCCATACGAAATTCTCATCCCTTCCTTCTCTTCTCTACCCCTCCAAAGCTCAAGAGAAGCTTGTCCCACACCCGGGATGCTTCTTGCGAGATAAAGTCCAAATTTTCGTCCCCCTTCGGAAGTGGATCCCGTGACGACGACGGCGTGATGCTCTGTTCCCGTTCTTCTGCTTCGTCCTCCTTCGTCCTCTTCGTCCTCCTTCATCCAGGCGTTGTCTCGTCCGGCTCGTCCTCCAAGCAACCATCGAGGAGGATTTCTCTCTCCCTATTCTTTTTACTGCTTTCTAGCATAGATTTACTACTTTCTAGTGTAGTTTTGTTCGTCCTCCAAGCGACTGTCGAGGAGGACATTTCTCCCTCCATTCTTTTAATGCTTTCTAGAGTAAATTTATCGCTTTTTAGTGTAATTATTTTATGCTTTCTAGTTGTAATGAACAAATCCCCCTAATGATAAATTCTCTGTTTATTCTACATCTCATTTTGATTTCTATGTGTAATATTCTCTCTCTCTCTTACCCTCTCTCTCTCTTCTATTTATTGTAACTAATTAGATAGTTTTAAATTGAATTACTTGGTGACAAATAAAAAGAAACGTGTAGTTTTTAAATCAAACGTCCGCCTCCCTGTGTTCGACCTCGAATTTTCATTTTGGTATAAATTTTATTTGTTGAACACGAATTCTTCGCTTTCAAGCTACAACGACAGGTTTTCCAAAACCAAACACGTTAGCGTAGCGATTCGTATGTTCAACAGTTCCCTAAGGGTGGGCTTGAGTTCCATCTTGTGATCAGAAGGGAGAGTGGGATTAACAACTTGACTTTGACCCACTTCATTAAATGTCATGAAAATATTGTCTTCTGGGTCAAGGTCTTCCAATGGTACCATCATTCCCTTCTTTTGATTCCAATATAATTCAGGTGGATACTCAACATGATCATAATCTTCCTTGGGTTGCCACCTTTCTAAATCCAAATTGTAGCTACTTTGATTCATATCCTCTTCCCACTTAAGGCTTGGACCTCTCAAGGAAGTGTCATCTTGCAGGGAAGCTTCAAAATCAGTCCCATAGAAGTAGCTATTCTTCCTTTCAGAATCTGCAAAATTCCCCAACTTAGGGTGTGGCTCTTCCACAGGAGATGCATCTAGCATAGAGGGGTGGACGTCATCCTCAATGGGGTAGGTTGGGTGGCTGATGTTTTCTTTTTTGTGTTGGCCTGCTCTCTAAGATTCTCCTAATAATTCAATCATCTCGTCTTGCATTTTCTGTATTTCCATCTTCAAGGTGGAGAAGTCATGACTATTTTCAGGAGAGAAATTAGGCTCAGGGGTATAATATGTAGGAGTTTTTGTCGAACCATTACAATCAATCAGGGAGGGTGGGTTGGGTATTTCTATGGTGTGTGGGATATTGAGCAAGGCAAATCCTGCTCCTAGGTTCTGCTCACTGATTTGGGTCTTAATTAAACCAATATTCCTATAGTAGGGGTGCAAAGGATCCCAATGATTGTCATTGTGTCCATCAATAGATGGACCATCATGGCATATGGGATCGAAGATTGCAGAGTGGGGATAAGGGTGTGGGCAAGAGGTGAAAGGGTGGTGGTCAAATTGGTCCATTCTAACTCACACCAAGTTAAATTCCTCCTAAGCAAACACAATTCAAAAGAACTTTTTAGGTCTTTAAAGATTTAGGCACTTGAGTTTAGTTCCATTTTGTAGGTGACAAAACAAGTTATCCAAATAGTTACATGCCTACTTGTCAACCTACGGTATGCTTAGGAAGACCTAGTTGGAACTTAGGTGCTCTTCCCTAAAGTTCAAATGGTAGAGTACTCCAAGGACGGAAGATCGAGGGATGCAAGTAGGCCTATGCCTTCCTTTGAAGCTTTGCTTTCACGATGCTTCTTAACTACCCTCAAAAATTTGTGACAGGGTATCCCCCTTCTTGGAGTTACAAAACCTTTGATCTTGAGTTTCAAGCACTTCGAAACCAACGGTAGGAGGGTTCTTTCCATGCAGCTCAAAAACCTAGCAATGTCTAAATGCATGCTTGGTGCACAATCATACACGTGTGCATTCACCATAAAATTTTGAGTTTGAGTTTTGAAATGCACGACAAGTTTTCAACTAAAGTTCTTGGTTTTTAATGTTCCTCCTTAACTTAAAGTCCTTTTCCAAGAAAAATATGTGACAACTTGTTAGATCTTTTCAATTCAATTAGGTGGTCTTGCAATTAAATCCAGATGCAAATGCGTGAACAAGATAGAATGCAAGGAAAAGAAAATGTACCTTGCCTCCACCAATCAGCAATGAAATGTACGCAAATGCAAAATAAATCTAGAGGCTGCTCATACACACCTAAATGGTCGTCCTAGGGCATGCAACTTCTAGCAGGCAGTTCGTGATGTTTTTTTCTTTATGTTTTATATCTAACCTAGTTATGCACAAGCAAGAAAAATAAAATCAATTCACGAAAGAAAATAAAATCCTAAGTCTAAATAAATGGGAATAGACTCTCGCAAAAATGCCCTCCACAATGGGCCTAAAACAAATTCGGGGGATAAAACCCCTCAACTGTACCCCAAAATAAGGGTCTCAAATGGAAATTAAAAGAATGAAAGAAGTCTAAACTAATTCTAAGCTAATCTAATATACTATCTATTCTATCTATTCAAAATGAAGATGATGATTGCAGCTCCCTCGAAATGTTCTCCGGTGGTGGAATCAAGGTCCACCTCAGTCGCAAGTGCAGTGGCTGTAGTGCTTCTTCTCCCAATGTGTGGCCCAAGGTCTACAGTGCTGTAGATGATGAGGTGGGTGCAACGAGATGTCTCCAAATACGTGTACCTCGCACTAAATAGATAATCGAATTGAAATGTGCCTTAAATAAAATGTGAACAAATAAATAAATAAATGCAAATTTAACAGGCTTGTTGCCTTCCTGGCAATGGTGCCATTTGAAAAGATGATTTTCGCTTTCGTTGTTCCACACATAAAATGATGGGTCGAAGTAGTATGTAAGTGGTGGAAAATCGCTAATCAAAGCAATTAAGGATAACCACTCGAGAAGAGCGGGTCGTATCCACATGGAGGCAATGGCTATTACAAACTTGCAAGGGTCAAAAATCAATTTTCAGTATTAATTTAGTCAAGAAATCGAGCCAAATCTGAATTTTAATTAAGATAGCAAAGTATGATCATGCTGAAATCGTATTTTCATTGAAAGGCAAGGGTGTTCTAATAAATTCAACATAATAAACTAATCTTTAAATGATAAAATGTGAAGTTGGTAATGGCATGTTTGGTAAAATTTAATTAAGCAAGAAACAGGCGATTTCGTTCCCCTTAGTTCACGCTTGGAGGAGGGCTTCGACGGCGGTGAGATGCTTAGAGAAGGATTTATGGACCGAGAGCCCCACGATGGCGGTCACAGTGAGGTGCGAGGTGGTCGGAACTCTCTGAACGGGGAGGTGGTGGGTGACCTGCTGCTGCTTTGTTGCTACTAAAGAGTAGCGCTTGTGGTGGCTATAGGTTGCGCGAGGGGACGAGCACTGGTGAGCGGGAGGTGCAGCTCATGGAGAAGAAGTTCTTGCTAGTGCATGTGCACAGGAGGCGCGTGGTCATGGAGAGGTGAGCGTGGTGTTGGTGGCGCGCTCGGCTACGGGCGTGGGTGCACTGCTGGCCATGCGTGGAAGGTGCGCTGGTGCTGGGTAGTGATGCACAAGAGACGGAGAGCTAGTCGGTGCTAGTTACGGTTGCTTGTGGTGTGGGTGTGGGAGTGGCTGGTGTGTGTGGCTGTGGTGATGGGAATGCTAGGTCCTTTGTGGAGATGATGAACAATGGAGGAGAGAATAAAGGAGAAGAAAACAGAGAAGAGAAAAGAGATGGCATGTGATGTAGACAAAATTATTGAGCGTAAAATGCCTAACCATTCATGTTCCTAGGCTTATATTTGCATTTCATAGTATAAATATTGCATAGCATGCATCATCCTGCTTTTAGAGTAGTGTATATTTTAGGTTAATTGTGTCATTGTATGGCTAGGAGGGAAGGAGATTTATTTTAGGGCCTCGGATGGATGATCTGACCGTACGAATTTGATTAGGACGACGATCGGAGTCTAACACCTCTGAAATCGTCTAGATCGGAATCCCGTAGCATCTTATGTGGTCTGAAGAAGATCAATGGCCAGGGGCAAGCAACATCCTTATGGGCCTTGGATGAAGAATCTGACCGTATGGATGGATTCGGAGCGACGATCACAGTTCGTCAGCGTAGAAATCACCTCGATCTGAGCATCGTGGCATCATCTATGAGTAAGGAAAGGTGGACGATCTCGATGGTGCCACGTGGCACCATCTGGAGCACCCAAGGTCACCGGCGTCCTTTGAAAGAAGCCTCCCAGCATGCCATCTCAGCAGTTGGATGAGAATCCAATGGCTGAGAACGCTCCACCGTGCACGATAAGTCATCCCCTCGACCTTTTGGACGTCTTGGCACAGTGGTTAAGCACCCGACCTTCAAGGGAGGGGCACGGATTCGAATCCCTGCAACCCCCCCGATTGGCCAATTGAGTGCGACACCAGCAAAAGAATTGAAGGGTGCGGATCTTCAACGATAGTTGGGCGGGCCTTTAGTGACTCTTGTAGCTGTCACTCATGGCCTGTGCTATGCGTGCGAGCAATAGTTGGGTGGATCTTCAGCGACGATTACAACCATCGCTAATTTCCCATGGACGATTTTGTCTCTCCTCCTCTACTATAAAAAGACCTACCCCCCTCCATTCCAAACTGTCTCTTCCTTTCTTCCTATCACCACCTCCAAGGCTCTAGAGAGAGCTTGTCCCAAGCCCGGGATGCTCCTCTAGAGTAGAAAAGAAAATGTTTTCCCACCTCTCATCCCCATTCGTGGAGCATCCCGTGGTCGTCCACTTGCTGCCCTTCGGGAAGAAGATCCTCGCTGCTGTTGGAACCTTGTTCCACATCTTGTTTTGGTGTTAACAAAATTATTATGAATTAATGTTTGAAATTGAGTGCTTTTCAGATTTAGGTGAAGATCAAGGCAAACAAGAAGTGATGGAGGCTTGATGATAAGGAGAAGATGATGAGGAGGCAAGATGACAAGAGTCGAGGAGAAGAAGATCATCTTCGACTTTAGTTTCTTTTTATTTAGATTTTATTTTCATAGATTGTATGCCTCTTAACAAGAGAACTTAACTTAGATCGTAAAATCAATTAGAGATAAATTAGGATTTATATGGCATTCGTTTTCAAAGAACGTAATGAATTAAAATACATAAAACAGGTACTTGTAAGCAAGTACCGGTACTGTTCATCAGTACTGGTATTCGCAAGGCGCAGGTTTGAAAATTCGTCTCAAACTGTGAACAACAAGTACCGGTACTAACCATGAGTACCGATACAGGTTGGCCACAGGTTGAAGGCTTTATTCTGGCCTGAACCTTACAAGTACCAATACCTATGATGAGTACCGGTACTGGGGCTCAGGTGCTGGCGGCAGTGAACAGCTAGTACTGATACCAGTTAGCTAAATTCTGAATGGCTAGAAAATTAATTCCAACAATGTGAACGTTGAGAATTAATTCCCAACGTCTAGTAGATGAATCCTTGAGGTCCTAAACTCTATATAAGGACCCTAGGACTCATTGTTTGCATACAAGAAAGATTAGAAATACAAGAGAAATTCCTAGAGCTATATTTCCTAAATTTGCACCACATATTCAAGAGAGAAAGAAGTAGCTTGTCATTCACTCTCTACATTCTTACAAGCTCAACGACGTGATCTCTCCACACATTGTCAAAGCGATTCACGCTCATTCTAGGCTCTCAAATTGGTAATATTATTTTAATTATTGTTGAGAGGCTTAGGTTTTTATTTTTTTTTTGAGAAAGAAAGGAATGCTATCGAATCACCGATAGCAAATCAAGAGAGCTATTATTGATAATAAAGAAATAATTACATGATTGAACCCCAATGTTGTATGAGACTCCAGCAAAAATTTACAATATTATCCACATACACCAGGGTCTCCTGAAAAGCACACTCATTTCTAGCCCTCCAAATTGCCCATAACACAGCCACCATATGTAAACATGGCTTATTCCCATCCACAAGATAGTGCCACAAATTCTCCCATGTGGGTAGAGACTCATTACATACTCTCCTCCATACATAATCAGTGATCGCACATGAAGAAAAGATATGAATGCTAGAATCATTATGCATCCCACATAAATGACAAAACTGGGTGGGGGTACCCATCCTCCTCTGCCTCAGATCTCCTGTAATCAAGCCATTCCTTCTGCAGAGCCATAAAAAAATTTGTATCTTTAGTGGTATTTTTAACTTCCATAGCTTCTTCCCCATCTCATCAGCTTCCGCCATCCTGGAGGACATTATCAATCTGTCATAAGCAGCCGCAGTAGAAAATTTACCCTCCCATTTGTATGTGTCATATTCATGAGGCATGGGTTTGAAGGCAGCAAATTCTTGCATGAGACGTTCATTCTCTACTCGTGTTCTTGTTTCATGATTATTCCCCCCACCATTATTGATCAGCCATTACTCGGATTTCGCATCCCAATAATCGGTCACCATAGCATTTTTATCCAAAGTCACTGCGTAAGCAAGGGGGAACCTGTCTTTAAACATCCCTCCATGTACCCAATTTTCTAGCCAAAACTTGAAGCTTTTCCCATCACCTAATACAGATTTGAAAAAATTCCAATTGTCCCTCAGGGCGCGCACCACAGAAGACCAAAAGGGGAAAGGTTTACAGGGGTTTAGACGATTATTCTCATCATTGGTAGTCCCATAACTGTCCTGAATAATTTCTGTCTAGATTTTTTTTTCTCCCTACAGCAACCGAACAGTCCACTTCAGTAGCAGAGCTTCATTGAATTCCTTAAGGGATCTAACACCCATACCTCCCATCTTTTTTGGCTTGCAAATTGATTCCCACTTCAAAGGTTGAAAAAAAGCCCCTTGATGAGAGGCCCCTTTCCAAAAGAATCTTTTCCGCATCACATCTAGCTTTTTCCAGATAGAGTTCGGGGCTTTAAGGATAGAGAAGAAGAATACTGGAATTGAAGTGATGACGGAATTCAGTAATATATACCTCCCCCCTTTTGATAGGTATCTACTGCTCCAGCCTTCCAATTTCATAGCTACCTTTTCAAAAAGGAATGACCAATCTGCTTTCTTCATCTTAGAACATTTTAAAGGCAGACCCAGATATTTAATATGGAGTGGAACCACAGGTGTACCCAGAATGGTGGAGATGTCGTTCTGTAATGCACTATTCATCCCAAAGCAGACCAGGGAGGATTTATTTCCATTCAGTTTGAGACTAGAAATCTCTCCAAAAATCTTTACCCAGTTTTAAAGGCTTAGGTTTTTGTTGTAAGAGTTTTCTTTCTTACACCAGTTTTCATTTGTATTTGAGCATTTGCTCGTTGGGTTGTAACAAACCCGTTCTTGTAATTGGGTTGAGGTAACCCATTAATTACCTCGATTAGTAAATTGATTCTCTCGGGGTTAAGAGAATCGGGTTAAAAACCCCAAGTTGGGAGGCTTAGGTAGTGGAGTACCCAAGGGAGGGGAACCACTATACATTTTGTGTCATTTGTGGTTTGATTGTGATTTGTACAAATTATTTTTGTTATTACTAATTTGTTTGCTTAAGTCTTTGTGCATAGCCATATCTTTTTAGATCCTACAGCTGCGACGTCGTCTTGCTCCATCCTCCATCCTTTGGCTACGTGCTCCTTCATCCCGCTCCTCACCACCTTCCTCCAGGCGATGTCAGAGCAAGTCATCCTCTGAGCAACCGTCGAGGGGGATTCTCTCACCTCTTTCTATCTTTATTGCTTTTGTAGCGTAATCTTTCCTGCTTTCGTAGTTGTAAAAAAATATTTAATTAGAAATCCATGATCGTTTCTCTCTCTCTCTTATATTTTCCCAAGTAGATTAGCTAGATAAAATTTCATCGATCTAATCTCTTGTTTGATAAAAAATACCAAAAAAAATTAGAAAAGATAAAAACAACAAAAAGAAATAAAAGAGAAACGCGTATCTTTCAAAACCAAACGTTCGCCTCCCCATGTTCGACTCGGGACTCACATTTTGAGTTTCAGTTATAAATTTTATCTGATAGATGCGTTTTGCGAGCTACGACGGTGAGTTCTCCGAACCCCGATTTCTACCATGTGAAGCACATTAATCATTTTGGCACCATTGCCAGGGAGGCAACGCTCTTTGGTTTTTCTTGCTTTTTTCTGCCTTAACTTTTTAGCTCACTTTGCTCCTTTGTTTCTGTGATTATAGGTACCTTTCCAAGGGGAGCCAAAGCAGATAGCTCAGAGTAAAGTGCGGTTAAAGAGTTTTGTAAGTTTATCTCCACCACCCCCACCCTAGTTTTCATTCCATAACCTAATAACTCAAACCTAAATCAACTTAGGTGCTTGCATAAATCGTAGGGTAGATTTTGGTTGTTTGATTGTCACTCCACTCATCTCACCCACCCGCATATATAAAAAAATAAAAAAATATTCTTCTCTTGTGGGATTTAATTGAAAGCTACACACTTAACACCCACAACTTTTTATCCTAAGGCACACAATCACTTTGATTCTACCACTTAACTGGGATCTGACCTGTGGACCCGGTACACTTCAACTCAATATACATAAGTGAGTAGAAATTTGAATAGGTTAAACATTCTTGTGTGCCTTAACTATGTGGTGCAATAGGCCAATTGATTGAGCTATTTGGGTCACACCACTTAAGATTAAAATTGATTCATCAAGTAGCATGCCACTTAGGGTTGATTTTTAGGACCGAACCAAGCACTTCACATTTTATTTCTGATTTTTAAAGGAATATATCTACAACAGTGCTTTCTAACCTTGGAGTGTTCTACTAAATCTAATTGAACAAACCTAAAGATTAAACCCTAAAAGCTACTAAACAAGGTTAAACCCTAAAAGACACATCATCAAATAACCTTGTTTGCAAACCCTGATTGGCATGCACACACATTTGAATTGATCATTAAGGGCACAACCCATTTAAATGGCCCATCACATTCCAAGAGCACAATCATCCCAAGCCTAATTAAAACTGAGTAGACGTTGGCCTTAAGGATTGATTCGCTCTTTGGGGCTCAGACTGAGATTTTTTTCGATTAATCTGCTTTTGCTGGTCCATCTGATGTCTAGCTAGGGAAGTAGCGTCAAATGACCACGGCTGGGGGGGTACACTAGGAACCAGAGGCGCAAGCCAAAGGAAGAACCTTATCCCCACCCCTCCTTCTAACTGGTTGGATTGACCAGGTCAAAGTAGACCAAATCGTTTATAATCTCAAGATGGGTCCTGGGAGTCTGTAGGTCTTTAGGCTAACCCACCTAAGGATAGGGTTGATTGCTTGTACTGCAGGGCTCCTTTCTCTCTTCTGATTTCCCTCTTATTCTACCATGTATCCTTCCACATCTTACACGCATTTCCCATCCTACCCTCCTACCAACACTTATCCCCAAGATGATTACTATCCCGACTTGACTTATGACTATCCATCTCCTAGCCAGGACAATTTTTATTGGGGATATTAATCCAGACCTCAGTGTCCAGGGTCTAACCCTGGACAACAAGACTATGATTACTATCCTTCCCAAAGCTACAATGATTATAGATCCCCATCCTTTGATGATCAACCTAACCCGATCTACAATCAAGAAGGATGTGTTGACTATAACACCTACCCTCCCTAGTATTCCATTGAATATAGGTTGCCACCATCCTTTAAACAACCTGAAATGACCTACTATCAGGGAGGGACCCGAGAAGCTTGATATCTTGACTCCCCTAGATTTAACTCAAACCCACCCAAACCTGAACCGAACCATTTAGTTCAGGTGAACCAGATCCAAGACAGGGTGTTGGCTAACTTGAGGAACACCCTACAATCTTTAGAAGCTCAGCCAACACCATGCACTGAAGCATTGAAGCCTATGATCAAAATGATTGAACTTAATAGTTCTCTATTGGATTTACTCCAAAATGTTAGGGATAGGGACCTATTCAAATCTTGGGATGATTCTCAAGATGAACCCCCTTCAGGAGAGCCATTGTCAGAACTTGGTCAGGCGCTTGTCGAGGGGGATACATATTCTAAGATTGGAGATGACCAGGTTGGTCTAGAGCAACCCATTGAGGATGAACCGAGTTTCTCACCCGAGATCCTAGAGTCAGGGAATGACGAAAAATATGTCTCCATGGACCATGAAATGACATATTATATAAATGAGGATCATGATTGATTTTGAGGGTGAGGAATCTCTTAGTAAAGTCTCACTTGAGCTTAGGGAGAATGATTTTAGTGAGACAAACGGCTTGAGGAATCTGATAAACCATTTGATAGCCCAACTATTAAAGATTTGGATTCAGTTGGGGCTAACTTGGAGGATTCGAACCCCCATTTACTAGAAGATTCAATCAGTAACCCCATTCCTCAACCACACTCTGAAGGGATTGATTTTGATTTGGAAATCATTGTACCCAAGTCAATTTTGAGTCAGCCACGATTTTTGGACTTGGGTAATCATTAGGGGTGAATGATATGCTAGAGGCCCCAGAACTCGAACACTTGATGTTGGATGATAGAAATGTGGAAATGAAAATCTGGGAAGTTAATTCTGAGGGAACTATGATTTTGGATCTAAGGGTTCCTGTTGACCTGAAACCACCTAATTTCTACCAGGACCCTTGCGATATCTTTGACGTGTAACCCAAGCTCGATATAATTGGTTATTTTTCTGAGCTAAATATTAAGTGGACATCTGCACCTATTGAACCATCATTACCCATTGTCTGACACTTTGGTCTTGGGTTTCACACCACAAAACCGCAGCCCCGGCTCCGCAAGCTCAACAATCTTCAATTCTGGGTGATTTTTGTCCGGAACCTTAAAACCACTCGACCCTGGGGCATCGGTCTGCATCATAACTTGGTCTACATCTGTGGACATCTTCGGTTAGTGGGTTGGAGGATCAATATTTTTATTTTGACTCTGACCTGCACTTGTGAATCTCATTTCTTCCGTGTATGTATTTTATGCCTAGCTAAAGGCATTAAATTTAGCGCGTGTGTATACTCTCTTCTCTCTGCGGAGCTGACAGGATTTTCACAATACTCAAGTGATATTCTATTTACTCCACCCTTTTCATGTCTTTATTTTTACAATGAGGACATTGCATCATTTAAGAATGGTGGGGTGGATAATTAATTCCTGAAATTATTTTGTTAGCTCTATAGAATTTCTTTTATTTTCTTTAAAAAAATTAAAAAATTAAAAAGATAAAATAAAAATAAATTAGGAAGAAGAGAACTTAGGCATTTGGAAGTTATTAACTTTAGGAAATGATATGATAGGACCTAAACACTTAGACCCTTCAAGTCTTTAGGCTTAATTAGCCTGGGTGTCCACTCGAATGTGGACTTAGTCTCGAGTCCTCGCCAATTCAAATTCATCTTTAATCAGGTGAATAAATTGGGATGATAAGTACACGACTTATCAACCTGCTCTCTAATTTGAGGGGATTTTAAGTCTAAGCATCTACACACTATTTGCACTAACTCACTTTTTAGTGGTTTCTTCGAAAATTAGGTAGCTAATGCTCTAACTAGGGTGGTATGGCTGGCAAGTTGTCAGTGGTAACAACTCATCGGCTGGTTGTTTAGAGCCCAGCCACAAGACCACTTTCTTCGTACTACCTTTAGGTAAATCTTAGATCAGGGAAGATGATAAACGACAGTTTATTATCATTCTTATGCATTAAAACAAACCTAGCTCTTAGAGTTTTGCTCCGCAAACAGGTTTTTGGGCTGCATTTAGGCATCAACTAGGTTAGGCATGAATTGCATTTTCTTTTGTTGTTTTAATGTGTTTTTTTGAGTGTTAGGGATGAACAGATATACAGATCCCTAAAACCCTAGCACTTAAGAAGGCAAATGGTGAAGGAGGAGCTCAGACTAATTGGAACTCAGCTTGATCCAGCTCACCACAGCTAAAACCTAGCTCACTTGGACTAAGGTTAGCTCATCCCAGCTCCATTCAGCTAATATCAGCTGAATGGTAGCTCAAGAGAGTTCATCTTAGCTCACCTTTGTTCAAGTCAACTCAGATCCAGCTCAACCTAGTTGAGTCTAGCTCATCTCAGCTCCCACAAGTCCACAGGGAGCGCTAGCTAGCTTAGCTGAGTTGACTGGAGTTCATCCCAGCTCAGATCCAGCTACATCCAGCTCTACTCAACTCCAGCCAGCTGAAGAAGAACTCATCCCAGCTCAGGAAGCTCAAGTCCAGCTCCCGGGGACTTAGCTTATCTCAACTTGGTTGAGCTAAGCTACCTTAGCTGTCGCTCAATCCTCCCTAGGAGCACCAGACCCAGCTCACCTCAGATCCTTTCAATAGAAGCTAGCTTACTTTAGCTTGGCTTAGTAGCTAGCAAAGAACTAGCGAGCTAAGCCAGCTATAGTAGCCCCATGTTGACCTCTTCAGCAGCTACCATCTCCACTTCAGCTCCAGATTCTTCAGATCTAGCTCCTCCCTCCAAACCCTAGCTCCAACACCTCCTCCTCTACTCCACCATTAGCTAAGCTAGCTTAGCTTAGCTTAGCTTAGCTATGCTATGCTCCAGCTTCCTTGGCTTGTACCACCCAAAAACCCTACCTAACAACTCCACCAAATAGCTCCACCTAAGCTCCACAAAAGCTTACCCTACTTGGCACGAACCTAGCCTACCCACCACCTCCAAAAGACACCCAAAAAGTGGCACCAAAACCACCCTAACTACCCCCTTGTTGGTGCCACTTTTACCTTCAAAAATCCCCTTCATCTCCACCACACATCTCCCCTTAAACCCATCTCCACCATCCACATAATCCCACCTTCTACAAGCCTCAAAGTTGGCGCCAACCCATGGCATCTCTCCATGGTTGGCGCCACTTTTAGGTGCCCCTTGACCAACCCTAACTACCCCATTACACCCCTTAGGTGGCGCCAACCATCCTTAACCCTAGGATCAACTAACCACCTCCATCTTCCCATCTTAGCCCTCTATTTCAAGAGTCACCTTAACCCCCCATCCTACCCTATAAAAAGACCACTACCCACCACCATTCAAACCATCCTTGGCTAGCAAATTCACTCTCATACTCTACCTAGAGCCCACACCCAAGAGAGAGAAGAAGAAGATTAAGGGGATATTCTGTCCCTTTGGTGCCTTCCCCTCTTCCCTTCTCTCTTGAGCCCACGCCAGCCAAAGGAGGAGCTAGGCAAGGAAGATCTTTGGAGGAGATCTTGAAGGTGGTCCATGCCACCTTGGAGGAGAATTTGAGGGTGGTGCACGCCCACCCTTGGAGGAGAGCATTGAAGGTGGTAGCATCCACCTTGGAGGAGCTCTTAAGGAAGGAGAAGAAGGAGGCTCTCTTTTCAAGCCAAGGAGCAACTAGGCTTGGAGCAAGAAGACTCCCTTCTTCACCAACTTTTGCAAGAGGATTTGTGTTTCTTTTATTGCTTTTAGAATTTTTCATTTCTAGTAGAAGCATTCCTCTACTTGTCTTTGAAAAAAAAAACACAAATTCTAGTTAATCAAATTGCCTTCTTTTTACTTTCCTGTTGCAATTGTTACTTTTGTTTTAGCACATATTCTACTTCCACTCCCTAATTACTCTAGGCCTACACTTGCCTAGAGTGAGCTTAGGTAGTGGACATTTTAATCTCTTAAGTTTTAGCTAAGTTATTATAGGTGTTAGTATTTCCCATCACAATTCGCATTTTACCCTCATCATTTCAAAACAAAAAATTACATATTTAAAATACCAAAAAGAAAGTTGAGATCTATTTTGTAAGCAAGAGAATTGAATTGCAATTTTTGCCTCCTTGGACGACCCTAGATACTCCCCTATCTGGGATACAAATTTAAAAGCGTATGCGAATTTGCGTGTTACAACGACATTAAAACCCGCTTTTACAAATCTTGCGATTTGTCGCATCAGAAGACACCTACTTAGGAAAAAAAATAAAAATAAAATAGAAAAAAAAGAAAAAGGAAAAAATGAAAGAAATAAAACCACACTTCACCACACGAGTATGGCTGGCAAGTTGCCGTGGGTAACAGTCCATTGGCCGGTTGTCCAGAGCCCAGCTCACAAAAATGAACAATAATTCCCAAAACACTTAGGGAAGAAGCGGGGAAGTAGAATAAATTAGGGAGATATAGATTGGGTTCACCCTTGTGTTAACCCCATAAATAAAAGTAGGGAGAAAGCTACCGTTCGAAAAGATAAACCTCTAGGCAAGGTTACCTAGGGTCGTAGAAACTCGAAGTTCATTTTAATGGCCGCTTAGTGAGTCTTTCACTCTTTTCACCAGATGCTTAGCACTTAGAGTCCTTTTCGAGTCTTGGACAGGTCGGGTAGTTGTAAAAAGTTATCTCGAAACTCTTAAACTCCAAAATTCCAAAAAAAAAAAAAAGAAAAGAAGAAAAATAAAAAATGTATCTTCCTTTTCAAATAAGGCGAGGACTTGGGCGGTCTGCATTTTGGCAGACACCTGGGTACTGTTGAGTTTCATAGTTTAGGACCTTAGTTGAAATTTTCTATTGTTAATAAATATATTAGGCCTAAGCGATGTAGTCCTAATTCTATTTTTATACATAGCATGTAGTTTAATTTTGTTAAGAACTAGCAAAAGATAAGCATGGGGGTATGATATAGACAAAATTATTGAGGGTAAAATGCTTAATCATGCATGCCCCTAGGCTTATATTTGCATTTCATAGTATAAATATTGCATTGTATGTATCATCATGCATTCAGAGTAGTTGTGTATATTTTAGGTTAATTGTGTCATTTTATTGCTAGGAGGGAAGGAGTTTTATTTTAGGGCCTCGGATGGATAATCTGGCCGTACGGATTTGATTAGGATGACGATCGGAGTCTAACGGCTTCAAAATTGTCTAGATCGAAATCTCGTAGCATCTTATGTGGTCTGAGGAAGATCAATGGCCAGGAGGCAAGCAACATCCTTACAGGCCTCGGATGAAGAATTCGACCATATAGATGGATCTGGAGCGACGATCGTAGTCCGTCAGCGTAGAAATCACCTCGATCCGAGCACCGTGGCATCCTCGACAAGCAAGGAAAGGTAGATGATCTAAATGGTGCCATGTGGCACCATCTGGAGCATCCAAGGTCCCTGTCATCCTTCTAAAGAAGCTCCCAGCTCGCCATCTCAGCCGTTGGATGAGAATCCAACGGTTGAGAATGCTCCTCCACCGCACGCGATAAGTCATCCCCTCGACCTTTTGGATGTCTTGGCGTAGTGGTTAAGCACCCGACCTTTAAGGGAGGGGTGTGGGTTCGAATCCCCGCAGCCCCCCCAATTGGCCAATTGAGCGCGGCTCCAGCAAAGGAATTGAAGGGTGCGAATATTCAGCGATAGTTGGGTGGGCCTTTAGTGACGCTTGTAGCTATCACTAATGGCCTACAATATGCACCTGCCAGCAAAGGAATTGATGGGAGCTATACGCGTTTCTCTTTTATTTCTTTTTGTTGTTTTTATCTTTTCTTTTTTTTGGTATTTTTTATCAAGCAAGAGATTGGGTCAATAAAATTTTATCTAGCTAATCTACTTGCGAAAATATAAGAGAGAGAAAAACAATCATGGATTTCTAATCAAATATTTTTTTACAACTACGAAAGAGGGAAAGATTACACCACCAAAGCAATAAAGATAGAAAGAGGTGAGAGAATCCCCCCCGACAGTTGCTCGGGGGATGACTCGCTCTGACGTCGCCTGGAGGAAGGTGGTGACGAGCAAGGTGAAGGAGGACGGAGGACGTAGCCAGAGGGTGGAGGATGGGGCAAGACGGCGTTGCGGTGAGGATCTTCTTCCCGAAGGGATGTGAGAGTATGGCCACAGGATGCTCCACGAATGGGGATGAGAAGTGGGAAAACTATTTTCTTTTATACTCTAGGGGAGCATCTCGGGCTTGGGACAAGCTCTCTCTAGAGCCTTGGAGGTGGTGAGAGGAAGAAAGAAGAGATGGTTTGGTATGGAGGGGGGTAGGTCCTTTTATAGTGGAGGACAAAATCGTCCATGGGAAATTAGTGACGGCTGTAAAGGAATTATTCTCGGAGATATCATCTCCGATAGGGGTATCGAGGTTGACCGAGCTAAGCTTGACGTAATTGCTGATTTACCTGTGCCTGGCTCTGTCAAACAAATTCTCTCCTTCCTGGGACACATTGGTTTCTATAGGAGATTTATCAAAGATTTCTCCAAGATTTCTCGACCTTTAACTCATCTCCTATCAACCGACGTACCCTTCGATATGGGCCTCGACTGCATATGAGCATTCACGCAGTTGCGTAATGCTGTCACTAAGGCCCCTATTCTCCAGCCACCTGATTGGTCCCTTGACTTTGAACTCATGTGTGACGCTTCTGTCCTTACAGTCGGAGCCATCCTGGGACAAAGACGCGATAGACACCCCTTTGTGGTGTACTACGCCAGTAAGACGTTGGACGAGGCCCAGCATAATTATACTACCACTAAAAAGGAACTACTGGCGGTCGTCTTTGGGCTGGAGAAATTCTGCTCTTACCTTCTGGGCTCACAAATTATTGTTTTCACTGATCACGTGGCCATTCGCCATCTCATGCACAAGAAGGATTGCAAGCCTAAACTGATTCGTTGGATCCTTCTGCTCCAAGAATTTGACACTGAGATTCGCGATAAGGTCGGAGCCCAGAATGTTGTGGCTGATCATTTTTCCAGACTGGACCTTGACCATATTGGACTTACTCTGCCGATCAATGAGATTTTTCCTGATGAGTACCTATTGGCAATTAATGTGGCAAGTGGACCTTGGTATGCCGACATTGCCAATTACCTTGCTTCTGGATCCCTTCCACGTGGCTGGCCTAAAAACCTGCGCGAGCGTCTCATGGCAGGAGTAAAGTATTATTTCTGGGATAATCCACTTCTTTTTCGGATAGGTGCTGATCAAATTATCCGTCGCTGTGTTCCTGACAGCGAATTCCCCAGTGTGCTATCCTTCTGCCACGATCAGGCCTGCGGAGGCCATTTCTCTGGGAGGAAAACTGCAGCCAAGGTGTTGCAGTGCGATTTCTTTTGGCCCTCCCTTCACCAGGATGCACACAATTATGCCAAGCATTGCACTAGGTGCCAGTCGTTAGGGTCAATGTCACGTCGTGACATGATGACCTTACAACCCATCCTAGCTACAGAAATCTTTGACATTTGGGGAATTGATTTCGTGGGTCCCTTTCCTCCTTCCAACGGCTTCGAATTCATTCTCGTGGCTGTTGATTATGTTTCGAAATGGATCGAGGCTATTCCCACGCGCCGTGTTGACCATGTTATATCCACTCGATTTGTCAAAGACCACATCTTTGTGCGCTTTGGGATCCCTCGAGCCATTATCTCAGATGGAGGAAGCCACTTTACCCATGCTTCTTTTCGGGCACTTCTGAGGAAATACGGAGTTCACCATCGTATCGCATCCCCGTATCACCTCAGATGAACGACCAGGCAGAGGTGTCGAACAGGAAAATCAAGTAAATTCTCCAGAAAATGGTTCGGCCTGACTGTAAGGATTGGTCCGACAAGCTGATTGACGCACTTTGGGCGTATCGGACCACATTCAAGGCTCCCCTTGGTATGTATCCTTATAGAATCGTTTACAGAAAGCCTTGTCATTTGCCCGTGGAGTTGGAACACCGCACTTATTGGGCGGTTCGCCAATGTAACCTTGACCCAGACCTGTGTGGTCGAGAAAGGAAACTCCAACTCCAGGAGCTGGAAGAGCTTCGTCGTGAAGCCTATGATTCTGCTTTAACTTTCAAACAACGCACTAAGGCTTTTCACGACAGCCATATTCGGCGAAAGGAATTTGAGCCATCTCAGCAAGTTTGGCTCTATAATGCCCGGCTCAAATTCTTTCCTGGGAAACTGAAGTCCAAATGGACTGGTCCTTTTCTGGTCTCGAGATCATTTCCCAACGGGGCCGTTGAGATTGAAAATCCCAAATCTGGGCATAAATTTACGGTCAATGGGCAGCGTTTGAAACCCTATCTTACTCATGAACCTGCCCCCGTAGGAGAAATTGTTGCCCTGCTGGAGGGTAACTAATCTTTTGCCTCATTCTGAGTCCAGCTGGGGACGTTAAATTCAGCGTTTGTTGGGAGGCACCCCAACAACACTCACCATCCACCATCACTTTTCACTTCACTGTCATGCTCACTTCACTTTTCACTTCACCACCCACCATCCACCTACCCTACCACCCTGCTGTATACCCTGCACCTCAGCTCTTGTTACCTGATCTTTCATCCTTTCTCTACCCTTCCCTGCATGCATATGAGGACATAGCATCATTTGGCATGGGGGGGTGGAAAGGCATCCATAGGATCTGGGTATTTTATGGTATCATGCAGTTTCCACCTATATATATATATATAAAATGAAAATGGTGTTTAGTAATGATCTGAAGGCTGAAACAAAAATACAATAAGTGTTTATGGATATTCAACCTCTGTTTTGAAGACTTTTCAGGCCACAGAAGCTTGATTCGCTCAGGCTCGGCTTAATTCACTTGAGCATTGACAAAATAGATCGAAATCTCTCCTAATTAAGGACGTATTCCTGTACCCGAGACACCAGTACAGGATCCCTTGGTTTGCTTCTACTTGAGAGCCTAAGTAATCTTGGTTCACACTACACATATCAAGAAAGATCAAGTGAACATAAGATCCGACCCTAGTGTTCATTAGGATAGGTGGAGTCCTTACCTGTGCGCGCAGGTAGACTTTTTATCCCAGGTTTTAGTCTTGTGTTTAGGAGAGACTCTTTCCACTAAAAAGGAACTCTCCCACCAAAAAGAAAAGTGTGCTCCTCCAAATAATGTTGTAAGAGATATACTGACACGTGTTTCAAAAAAAAAAAGATGCAAATAAGTCAGTATATCTCACAAATATCTGTAAAGTTTTCCCCCTACAAAAAAGTTCTTTAGGGCAAATACCCTATTTTCTTTGAGCCAAAAAAATCAGAAAATGGGAGTTGAGTTTCCGTCTTCTTTTTAAGGGTCAATCCAAAGACACGAGCTGAAATTGGGACAACCTGTACTTAAAAATTCGTGAAACCCTGGGCTTGAGTCTTAATGTTCATCTGGTCAGTCTTGATCCTTCACTAAGCACAAGCCATAACCTCTTGAGCTCTCGAGTACGGTAAAAACCTCCTGGGTCTTGGAAATCATACGTAAGGTTTAAATATCAAGAGTCCTGGTTAGTCGAGAGATGATCTATGTCATATAAGACTTAAAGTACTGGTAGCCTTCTCTACAATTGGTTCTCACAATATCCAAAAATAAACACACCTATGTTGCCTCAAAAGAAAATCTTCAGCTTAAGATCATTTCTAAATACAATACAAAAAAATGTTTTGCTAGGGACTAGCAAAAGATAGGCATGGGGGTATGATTGCACCGCAAAAATACACCTGCAATTGTGCCATCTTGTGCTATTTCCTAGCATCACCAGTACATATTAGGTATCCATAGTCACATTTGTAAAAATACACGCATGCATGCATTTAATTGAGAGGGGAGGAGAGTGAATAAAATGGCCTCGAAATTCACATTTTCTTCAAGTGGTGCTTCGCAAAATTTCCATCTTTATTTTTATTTGACTTTGAATTCTTCTTCCCACGGCTGCAGACATGGCCTCTTCTTCCTCACGCCATGCTCTGCAGCAAGCTTGCCCTACAGCCGCATGCCCTGCCAAGCCATGCCAACCATGCACAGCCACATGCACATCCAGGGCATGGCTGTGCATGCCTTCTTCCTCTATAAAACAGGCACGGCGACCTTCTTTTCACCGGAGCCTGGTCCACCCACACGAACAACACCTTCTTCTCCAGGCCACCTCCTTCCCTCTCCCTCTATATGCAGCCTCTCCTCTTCTGAGGAGCCACTCTGCGGGCAGGAGCACCTCACAGTGGTGCACAGCCACCACTGAGTCCACCATCGCCTAGCTCATCATAGAGCCAGTGGGTGTGGTGGTTCTCTCTTCGTTTCAACGTTCAAGCCAATTCAGCCATTGGAGTAGGAGCTTCAAGCTTTGAAGCTCAAGCTCTGCACAGCAGTAGCACGGCACCAGACTCCTCAGCACGGCCACCGCGTGCGCCTGCAAGCTGCCCTCGCCTTCCACTTCTCCGCACGCTCTATCGCGAAGTCCCGCCTGCAGCCCAGCCGGCGCAGCCTCTTCCGCGTGCGCACCGAGCCGTCCACGCCTCCCTGCACTCACGGAACTGGGCACACCCGATTGCACGGCTCGCCTCGGCACTGTAGCCACTGTTCACGTGTTTCAGCGGAACACTGTGGCTACAGTGCGGTGACCGATAAGTTTCTCACTGATCCGGTCACCCGGCGTGCTGTAACTGCTGCTAGCCCACACACGCGTCCAGCCCCGCACCCGCTCAAGTGCCTGCCCAGGCGTCTGCGTGCGCCCGCTTCCTTCGCCCGCTCCCAGCGCTCGCGTCTGCCAACTTGCACCTGCCTCTTCGCGCAGTGCTGTGCGCTGTGGTTCCTTCCTCACGCTCACTCCCTCCCAGCGTATGCCTCTTAGCACGCCTACGCGCCTACGCGTGCGCATGCACGCTCCTGTGCACTTGGTATCAGATGACGCTTGAAGGACCCAGCCGACTTAACTCTCCTAGCCTTCTTCACAACAGACGTGCGCTCTCTCTCCCTCCCTCTCTCTCTCTCTCTCACAGCACTCTCTCCCTCTCTCTGCAGATACACATACACACACACTCACACTCTCGCGCACATACACTCTCACTTATACATTATTATATACTTATATATATATACATATACATATATATTGATATATATACATATATTTATATACATATATATATATATATATATATACATATATATATATTTATATCTATACATACAGTAGTACCTATATAACTAAGTATTATTATACATATATACATACATATATATATATATATATATATATATATATATATATATATATATATATATATATATATATATATATATATATATATATATACATCTATATAGTTATATATACATACATATACATATATATATATCTATACATATATCTATCTACACATATATTTACATATCTATATATATATACATATATACATATATATATATATACATATATATAACTACATATATCCCTATATATTTATACCCATATATATATATATATATATATATATATAGATATATATTTACATATATACATATATATATATTTTCATATCACCTACCATACGTTGTATCGTGGAATATCTGCACCAGTTGCTGATATTCCCCGATACATGCGTACAGAAAGTGTGTTCGCATTCATCTTCCACCAATCCACCTTACTCGCGGCACTTCGTCCTATTGGTTGCATCTTCCTAGACGACGACCGACTCGACACCGTGCTACACTCCATCTCCGCCTCCACCCCCACCCCTTTATACATATATAATATATACATATATATATTATATTTACTTTATTGCTATTTCTCTTTCATGCCAGTAAAAAGATAAAAAAATATATAAAAGAGAAAAGATAATCCTTGACTTGTAGGTACTTAGTCTTGCAAAGATTAGTTTTGAAACCCTGATTTAGCTTAGAGCCAAGAACCTAATTTTGAGGGTGTGCCTCAAGGACAAGAATTACCAGAAAAAAATCTTAAATAGAAAAACACCAAAAACACAATAAACGAACAGAAGAGATTCATTGTAGGAAAGGCGTAGAAACTTCACTTCTAATCCCACTTCCCTGAGTTCGACCTTGGGCCTAAAAGTGACCAAGATAAAATCAAGTAGGCCAAGTAAAAAATTTTGTAAAGAGATGGTTAGGCTCGATTTAGGTTAACCACTATACTCATTATAACGATAAAATCACCATATTAACACACCTATCCGAGTCTACACCACAATCTTTTCAGTTACCACCAAAGAACCCATAACCTCCACCACCATTCCCACTTACAACTGTCACCTCAGGCAACCACCCGCTCCTCCAATGCTAAGAGAACCTCGCACCCCTCCCCTTCCCATTTCCATGCCTCATCACTCTCCATCTCCTTATTCTTCATTTCTTCTTCCTCTCCTGCTATGGTGAAACAAACCCAACATCATCACTACCTCCACTGCCTGTAGCACCACCAACATCATGCAAGCGGCCAACAGCCACAACCCTCGCGCACCACCACCCTTGCTACATGCTTACGTGTGCACTGACTGCCCCTCCTTCCCCCTGTCGCGCCTTCGCCCACATACAGTAGAGCTCGCACACAACCCAGCGCATAGCATTGCTCTCACCACCTTGTCGACCACCCCACGTGTGCATGCCTCTCCATACAGTAGCAGCAACAGCCACCTCCAGCGTGCGCACGTGCCCCTGCACCCCCTTTCCTCCAGATCACGTGCCGAGTTGCTTTGCAGCAGCATGGTCATCACCGCCGCCCCTCTTCCCTCCATCCTGTTGGCTCTGGCCACCATCTGCCGTGTCGCCACCATCGCTGGATGCGCACTGTCCTCACCCACCTCTGGTGAAGACCTCGCTGCCGGCCATCACCTCCTCTCCATGCACGAGCCAGTCCAAGGGAATCCTCTGTTTCCCTTTCTAACTCTTCTTACATGATATGCCATTGCCAAAGTTTATTTTTCTCATTGAATGGATATTATAATGCTGACTATTTTGTGAAGATAACCTCCCTCCTTTCCTTAAATGCATTACCAATATATATGAACACTATGAGTTTCACTTGAAAGGAGTTTTAGCTTTGTTTCTGTGCAAAGACTTTGGTGAACATTTATTTTTCGCTTGTGTAAGTTTTGATTGGCTTATTCATCCCTGTGGACACGACCCACTCTCTTTGGAGTGGTTAATTTTACTTTGTGTTGATTGAGAGTTTTCCACCACGAAATATATAATGACATTATCATTTTATTATGATCATCCTGTTTAAGCGAAAGCCTCTCTTTCAAATGGCACCATTGCTGGGAAGGCAACGAGCTTGTTAAACTCGCATTTATTTATTTGTTCACATTTTATTTTAGGCACATTTCAATTTGATTATCAGTTTGGTGCGAGGTATGCGTATTTAGAGACATCTCGTCGCACCTGTGTCATCATCTACAACACTATAGACCTTGGGCCACACATTGGGAGAAGAAGCACCACAGCCACTGTGCTCACGACTAAGGTGGACCTTGATTCCATCGCTGGAGAACATTGCAAGGGAGCTGTAATTATCATCTCCATTCTGAATAGATAGAATAAATAGTATATTAGATTAGCTTCGAATTAGTGTAGACCTCTTTCATTCTTTTCATTTCAATTTGAGACCCTTGTCTAGGGTACAGTTGAGGGGTTTTATCCCTTGAACTTGTTTTAGGCCCATTGTGGAGGGCATTTTTGCGGGAGTCTGTTCCCATTTATTTAGACTTAGGTTTTTATTTTCTTTTTTGGAGTGATTTTATTTTTCTTGTTTGTGCATAAGTAGGTTAGATATAAACATAAAAAAAAGATCAAAACTTGAGTTTCCTGCTAAAAGCTGCATGCCCCTAGGTTGAACCATATAGGTGTGTATGACAACATTTAGATGTTTCTTTGATTGCATTGTGTGCATCTTGCATTGCTGAAAGCTGGAGGCAAGGTGTGTTTCTCTATATCCTTGCATATCATCCTGATCATGCATTTGCACTTGAACCTAATTTGTAAGACCATAAAATTTGACTTGAAGAGAATAACAAGTGGTTGCATTAAATTTTTGAATAAGGACTTTAACTAAAGGAGGAACATTAAAAACTAAGGACTTGAATTGAGAACTTGTCGTGCGATTCACAAAATTTAAACTCAAAATTTTACGGTGTATGCACACGTGAATGATTGTGCACCAAGGCACGCATTTAGACACTCCTAAGGTTTGGAACCACTTGGACTAGAGCCTCTTATTACTAGTGTCTGAAGTGACCCAAACTTTACTTTAGAGATGAAGTTGCCTCCAAACCTTGTGGATTAAGGGTAGTTAAGAAGCACCCCGAAAGCAACGCTTCAAAGGAAGGGCTTGACCCCTCTGTGTTGTGTTTGGTGATAACTAAACTTTTTGGGCTTTAGGGAGGATTACCTAAGTCCCAGTTAGGTCTTCTTAGGTGCATCATAGGCCAATAAGTGGGTGCATAATTGTTTAGATAACTTGATTTGTCACCTACAATTGGACTTAAATCTCAAATTTCTAAATTGGTAAAGACCTAAAAAGTCCTTTGATTTATGTTTGTATTGGGAGGAATTTGACTTAGGTGTGAGTTAGAATGGACCAATTTGATCACCTTTCTTTCACCTCTTGCCCACACCCTTACCCCCATTCTACGATCTTTGATCCCTTGCGTCGAGATGGTCCATCCTTTGATGGACATGATGACAGTCATTGGTATCCTTTTTACTCCTACTATAGAAGTATTGGCCTAGTTAAGCCCCAAATCAGTGAGCAGAACCTAGGAGCGAGATTTGCCTTGCCAAATATCCCACACACCATAGAAATGCCCAACACACCCTTCTTGAATGATTTTAATGGTTGGATAGAAACTCCTAGGTACTATAAGCCTGAGCCTAACTTCTTTCCTGATAGTAATGATGACCTCTCCTCCTTGAAGATGGAAATATAGAAAATGCAAGATGAAATGATCAAATTATTAGGAGAATATTCGAGAGCAGGCCAACAAGAAAAGGAAGACATTAGCCACCCAACATACCCCATTGAGGATGATGTGCACCCCTCTAGTCTAAATGCATCTCTTGTGGGAGAGCCATGCCTTAAGTCGGAGGGGAATTTTGGGGATTCTGAAAGGAAGAATAGCTACTTCTATGGGACTGAATTTGAAGCTTCCCTATTAGATGACACTTCCTTGAGAGGTCACACCTTAAGTGGGAAGAGGATATGAATCAAAGTAGCTACCATTTGGATTTAGAAAGGTGGCAACCCAAGGAAGATGATGATCATGTTGAGTATCCACCTATATTATATTGGAGTCAAAAGAAAGGAATGATGGTACCATTGGAAGACCTCAAACACCATCATGAGCCATAACTAGCTCAGTTTGATCTGATTAAGTCAATAAAAGCTTCTACATATCCATCAGAAGGTCTTAAGGGCACAAAACATTAATTTGAGAAGATAGTAACGTAGGGTTATTTCTGCAAATTTACAATTCTATCATAACAATAGAATAACCACAGGTTATCTCAGGGGTTGAACAAAGGTCAAATGACCTTAAGAGTCTAACAAGTGGGTTAGAACAGACAGAAAAGATTATAGGAAGTAATGGACATCTGAATCCCTAAAAATAGATCCGCTTAATCTATTGAGGTTTTGGTTAGGATAAAATTCACCTAAACCCTCTAAAAATCATAGAAAAATATTCACTAGGGTTTAGTACCTTCAATTTGACCATTGGAACCCATCTTGACCTAAAATAGAGTCTCAGACAGATATTTGCCTTAATTTAGGTAATTATGCAAATTACCCAATCAAACTAGGTCAAAACCAAAATCAAACTCCACCATTAGATTCCTTAGGTCCAAATTAGGTTTTTACTAAAATTTAGGCTCAATATGAGATTGTTTCAACCTAGTTTGTACTTTGGTCCAAGTCCTATTTTCTTTATTTCTCATGACCCCTTAACTTTTGAATTTCTTACAAAAGGGTCCCTATCTTTATCATCATTTTCTTCAAATAGGTCCCTGCTGCCATGAAATCCTAATCCTAGAACTCTAGTGATGATAGCCTCATCATGAGCCATAACTAGCTCATTTTAACCCAATAAAGAAGATAAAAGCTCCTACATAACCTAGAAGAAGGCCTAAATGAAGGAATAAGTGCTCTGAGAAGAAAACATGAATTAAAGGTTAAAACTGTAATTTTACCATTGCAGTGCATAAACGGGATTTCTCATAGGCAAAACATAGGTCAAATGGTCTAAATAAGATAAAAAGTGGGTTGAGTAAATCAGAAATGGGTTCATGTGCAATTTAGGAATTAAATGACATTTGGTAACCCTAAAACAGACCTGCTTAAATCAACAAGGTTTCAGTCAGGATAAAAATCAAGTAAACCCTCTAAAAATCATGTAAAAATATCCTCTAGGGTTTAGAATACTTAATTTAGCCTTTGGAACCTAGTTTGACCTAGAATAGGGTCCGAGCTCATTAATTGACCTAATTTGGGTTTTTACGCAAAATGTCCAGTCAAACGAGATCAAACCTAAAATCCAACTTCACCATTGGATTCCTTAGGTTCAAATTAGGTTTCTATCAAAATTTGGACCTATGGGGAGGTCATCTTGACCTACTTTGCAATTTAATACACCCAAATCATAATTTGGTCCCTATCTTTTGAAAATCCTTGCAGAGAGCCCCCTAATTTCCTCTCCACCTTTGCAATCAGGTCCTGCCTCCATTGTTAGGGCAGAGTCACCCTCCGGCGAGGTTTAGAGAGGGATTACTCTCTGATTCCTCAGAGATTCCCCCCATAAATGGAAGGGAGATTCTCTGAGGAATTCCCTTCCATCTAAAGCCAATCACGATCTCTGGTGTGAACCCAATCATAAAAATCCACCCTCTTTCCTTCTCCGGCGAGCCGGCAGAGGTGATTGCGCGCCCTCCACACACTAGAAAGTTCGGTCCACACCTATAAAAGGATCCCCAGACCTGGCCGCAGATCTTCAGACTTGTTTTGGTGGAGATTCCCCCAAATTTTCCTCTCTTTCATCTCCGGCCAAGAAACCCGCAAGCTCCGGTGACCTCCTCCCCTCCTTCTCGTCGCTCTGCTGCCATACCAGTAGCAGAGTTAACTCCGCCTCTTTCTCCGGTGTAGCGCAATACCAGGCGCGCGTTCTCCTGACCTCGTCCTCGTCGTCGCTCTCTCCCTCAGGGTTCTTCTTCTCCGACGACGGCAGCTACACGCCGTCCACTCCGTTGCCTCCCTCCCTTCCAGAACACTCCAGATACCTTCTCCATCTTTCCCTCTCTCTTTTCCCCCTGTTATTTTATTTAATTGCCCCCTGACATTGCCTGACCACCTCCATCTTCGTCGCCTCCGACCGACCTCCGGCGAGCCGCATCCACCATTCCGCCCCTCCACACGGCTCGCCAACAGTCTCATACGCCTCACCACAAGGAACACTTTCCGCCCATCCACCATCCCTCTACAACTCCACCCCAGCCCCCCGAACAACCCCACACTTCCGGTCACAGGTCTACCTAGGCACGCTCGCCTAGGCCGTCCCACGACCTGCAGCACCGTTCACCACCTTCGCCGTGCCACGGCGAAGGTGCCTAGCTGGTCTGATTAGGCCAATAGGCTGTGCTTGTGTTTGACAGGATTTCAGTCCTGCCGCCATTGACGGTTGAAGCAGCTTCGCAGCAGCTCCAGGCGTCAGGTCTTCCAGGCTTCAGGCGCAGTAGATTCGCGCAAGCAGTGCGAAGCCCTCGGGTCTAGCAAGGAGCGCTGCGAAGCCCGCAACTTTGGCAATTGCACGAAGAAAGCTCTGCGGGCGCGCGCGAGATTGGGGCAGGCTAGATAGTCCTACATCGGCGAAATGCAACGCGCAGGTATGCTTTAAATTGAATTTGTGTTATCTGCTATTCGCCTCCGAACGCACAGGGGTGAGGTCCCTCACCTGACCCACTCCCGCCTCGTCTGCGGTTTCACCTCGCGGATCTGGCGGGATCCGACCCGACCCTAACCTGAGCACTCCTCGCGCATCACCCACCTGCCGGTGCACCTGGTCTCTGGTGCGAGATCCAACCCGAATACCCGTGGCATTGGGAGAGCGTCCTTGAGCGAATTGCAGAGAGAGAGAGAGAGAGAGACGTTCGGGTAGAGGGGAAGGGTTAGGTTTTGCTTCCCTGTGTGTGCAAGCAGGCCGGGCGGTGAAGAGAGGAGACTTAGCCGCAAGGAGAAGAAGGAAGAAGAAGCAGAAGACGAGAAGACAAGGAAGAACTGTAGACAAAAAGGAAGAAGACAGAAGAGAAACAAAGGCAGGAAGAAGAAGCCTTCGCAGGAAAGAGAAGAGAAGAGAAAGAAGTTCAAGGAAGAAAAAGACCTGTGGATTAGAAGAAAAGAAGAAGAAGAGACAACGAAGAAGAAGAAGAAGAAGGCAGAAGAGAGAAAGAAGACTTACTTTTAAGAATTCTGATAAAGAAATCAGACGTCCAATTCTGTTTTCTTTTAGCAATTCTTTTTATAACTCTCTCTCTTTGAATCAATTGTTTTCATTTAAAAGTTGTATACTTTGGTTTTAAAAGTGCTGAGATTGCTCCCTGTGTTCGACCTCAGATACTCTAGTTTTTTGAGTAATAAAATTCTTTATATTTGTTTGAACATTTTGTCGGCTATATTACAACGTGTTATCTTTTAAAATCCGATCACAAAAATGTACAAACATTTTGGCGCCGTTGCCGGGGAGCAACGGGCACTTTTAAAGCTTTTGATTACAACTTTTTGATCCAATATTTGACCTAACTCCTCTCTTTTGTTGTGCTTATTACGGGGAAAGGAAAAAGGAAATAAGAGCAGCTGCACAACAGACACTCCAAGGAACCGGTAATTTCCATAAGCCCTCCCTCTTAACTCTCTCAAAATCTGAAAAGAAAAAAAAGAGAACAATCAACTTAGGGCTACCTATTTCATATTTAGTAACTCATCAAGTTGCCTGATTTTCATTTCAACACATTTTTATCTGCTCATCCAACTAAGGTAACTAGGGCTAAAACTTTCTTGATTGGGCCCTAGGTGCTAAATTCTGAGGCAACTAAATTGGACCCACTAGAGCCAATTTAAGGATTAAAAAGCTAGGGTTTTTAGAGACACACCTTATCTTAAACAAAGAAACAAATTTTTCCAAAAAGAGGTGTTCCTAAACCTTGTTTGAAAAGATCTACACAAGAGGAATCCTAAGCAAATCAGGCTTTTAATCCATTTGAACCCTAAAAGAAAGGACCTAAAAGCTCTCAAAGTAACAAAAGGTGAAGTTGATCCCTTGGGTCAACCAACCTTATAATTAGGTCACTTTTTCACTCAAAATACGTAAAAGTTCAAGTGGAACATTAAGCACCTTGATCTTAAAATAAAAAAGGTAGACTTAAGAGGTCAAGGTCTCCATTCTGGTCTACCTGGAACCGCAGTGACAAGAGAGGTCGGGTGGGGGAAACCCTGTAACTCGTGGGGACGCTCTACCATGTAGGGGTCTTTGCGGGACTCTCCCTCTCTGGCTACTCAGGTATTTCTCAAGTGGACGACCTTTCTGACTAAGGGGTCCATCCGCCCCGAACCTCTATAGTCACCCAACAATTTTTGGGTGTCTTGATTGGGTCCAGCACCTTCTAATCTCATCACATCCTTTGGTGCATGTTCGGTAGGAGGTCCTTAAGGCCACCCTTAAGACCTCCTTTAGAAATTCACTCTCGTCGAGGCCAAGCCTCGACGCCCTTGTTTGTGCAGCAACCCCACTACATAAATCTTTCATTTGATTCAGACCCTGGTTCTCCTTCTTCTTCCATCATGGCACAACCCATTGAAGAGGAGAATAACCTTGAACACCAACTTCAACGCTTTAATGATCTCTTTCAGAACTTTGTAAACCCACCGCAGCGACCTATGATGCGAGATCACTATAATCCCGCTGCGGTGGCGATCAAACCTCGAGTACGAATCCCGATTGGAGGACCTGATTCTGAACTGAAGCCCAATATGATTCATGCCATACCGGAGTTTCATGGGCTTAACTCTGAGGATCCATTCCAACACATTAAACAACTCAAGCATCTGGCCCAGACCTTCGGGTCAGATGTACAAAATCGGGATATCCTACTCATGAAAATGTTTTCGTTCTCCCTCTTGGACAAGGCCGCACACTGGTATCAAACTCAGACCCGTCAGATCAACACATGGGAGGAACTGCAGTCCGAATTTTTGAAAAAATTCTTCCCCGTTGGCCGGATGAATGCCTTGTGCCACCAGATCACTCATTTCACTCAACAATCGGGAGAACCTCTTCATGAAGCATGTGATCGATTCTTAGATATCATGCGAAAGTGTCCCCATCACGGAGTTCCTAAGTGGGAACAAGTCCAGTCTTTTTACCAGGGACTCCGTGAAGATATTTGTTTATTCGTCAATGCAATGTGCAGAGGAAACATCATGGGTCAACATGAGGACACGGTGTGGGAGATTCTCGGAAACATGTGCGAGAACTCCATAAATAATGACTCCATGGGCTTATTCGACAGGACGAATGCCCGTGCATCGACGAATCTGAGAGGGACACATGAGATGCAGGACCTGTCCATTTCTGTCGACTTGGAATTGATGGCCAGTCGGTTGGACAAGGTTTCTATCATAGAAAAGAAGGTGGACGAGCTAACTTGACATTTGCAGCAAGCCACCTCTGCGCAAAACTCTTTTGCACGACCACCTTTGGCAAGGGAAACTGTGCAAAACATCTATCACCAATCTGCCGAGGGGATGGACCCATATCCACCCCCATCTACCTCTCGGACCGGAATGACCTCCGATCCATTCTACTCAAGTTGGGGGAACTCTGAACCCTCGTATTTTGACTTTCCTGAGGTTCCTCAGAACTGCGAGGACCTCAACGCCATCCAGAATGACCCATTCTCCAATACCTACAACCCTGGATGGTGAAATCATCCTAACTTTCAGTGGGCGGGAAATTCTCAAAGACCACCATATCAACCCCGTCCACAAGCCTCTCGTCCATATCAGCCGCCTTAGCCTCGGCCCAATCCCACCGACCAATCCAAGAAAAACCAGGATGAACTGACTCTTATCCTTCAAGCACTGGCTGACATTCAAAAGACGAATGCGGCAATGCAAAAACTGCACAAGGACGAGATCACAGAGGTTCGCAACCAACTGGCCCAGATGGCAAATTCCCGCCAACCTGGTACCCTTCCCTAGCAACCTCTACCCAACCCAAATAATGTGCTAACCCAGAAGCACGTTATGAATCCAAATTCAGGCCAAACACATGTGATTTATCAGGCCCCTACTGCTCCATTGCCAGACGGGATGGAAGCTTCAACATCTTATGCGGGATTTCAGCAGCAGCCACCCCTCCTACCTAACCCAAACCAAAATTAGGCTGGATTGAACTCTGTAACAACACGTAGTGGTAAAACAACCCAAGACCCACATTATCCGAACCACTCCAAGCCTGATAATAGCCAAGACCCTAGGATAGTTATCCAAGATACCACTGGCCCAGATCAAGAACCTGGACCTATCCTAGAGGAACCAACTAGGATCCCATTTCCTGAGGCCTTGACCAAAGGAAAAAGGATAACTAAACCCGTGGCTCCTGAGGAGGATCTGATCAAGCTCTTTGAACAGGTCCAGATAAACATCCCATTGATGGATGCAATTCGCCACCTACCGGCTTACGCAAGATTCTTGAAAGACATATGTACCCCTAAACGTAAGCCGCGAACTAAGGATGGGAATCCAATCGTACTGTCAGAGCAAGCCAGCTCTGTCATCTTGAGCAAACTCCCACCCAAGGCTAAAGACCCAGGAACTCCCTTGATTTCCTGTAAAATTGGTGAAACCCAATTTGATAGAGCCTTACTAGACCTAGGTGCCTCCATAAATTTAATACCTACATCCCTCGTTGACCACCTTGAAGAATCTGAACTTAAACCCACTGAGGTGACATTGCAGTTAGCCGATCGATCCATCAAGTCACCTAGAGGAATACTCGAGGATGTCATTGTTAGGGTACGAGATTTCTATTTCCTGGTGGACTTCATAGTACTAGACATGGATGCACCTAAGAACCTAAGGGACACACCAATCATATTAGGGAGACCCTTTTTGGCCATTGCTAGGGCCAACATAAACTGCGAAGAGGGCCAGATAGAATTAAAATTTGGGAATCAAAACCTGAAGATTGACATTTTTAAGGCCCAACAAGGGATTAATTGTGGGGTTATAGAGGAAATATGTGATATCAGAGCCGTGGTTGATGCATTGCATATAGAGGACAACCTGATTATCCCTGATCAACCACTAGAAAATCAAAACCCGCTAACAGAGGAGGGCGAACATGATCTAGACACACCTATGACTCCTACCATTGCTCCTGATACAAACCCCGAACCACCCGCTGCTGCTGAAAATCCTGTCATGGAACTCAAGCCCCTTCCCAAACATCTGAAGTACGTGTTTTTGGATTCAAATCAGACGTTTCCTGTGATTATCAACTCTCGACTCACACCTGATCAGGAACTCTGTTTGATTTCTGTTCTCCAGCAACATCGTAGAGCCATTGGATGGACTCTCGATGATTTGACTAGCATAAGCCCTTCATACTGCACACATCGAATATACACAGAAGAAGGCGCACGACCTTCAAGAGAAATGCAAAGATGCCTAAACCCTAACCTACAGGAGGTCGTGAAAAAGGAGATCATAAAGTGGTTAGATGCAGGGATCATCTACCCGATCTCCGACAGTCATTGGGTGAGTCCAATACAAGTGGTGCCCAAAAAGGCAGGACTTACCATTATCACGACTGAAACCGGAGAAGTCATTCCGACCTGAATAGCTAACTCATGGAGAGTCTGCATTGATTACAGAAGACTAAATTCCTCCACGAAGAAGGATCATTTCCCACTACCGTTTATTGATTAGATCCTCGAAAACTAGCGGGAAATAGGTTCTTCTGCTTTCTTGACAGGTACTCCGGTTACAATCAGGTGGCAATCCATCCAGAGGACCAAGAAAAGACCACATTCACCTGCCCCTTCGGGACGTACGCGTTTCGAAGGATGCCATTCGATCTCTGCAATGCACCTGCAACTTTTCAGCGGTGCATGCTTGCCATATTCTCAGATATGGTAGGTGATTATTTGGAAGTCTTCATGGATGACTTTTCAGTTTTTGGAGAATCATTTGACGATTGCCTCCAACACTTGGTCCAAATACTCAGGCGATGCATCGAGGTGAATTTGGTTCTTTCCTGGGAAAAGAGCCATTTCATGGTGCTTGAGGGAATTGTCCTGGGACATTTAATCTCGGAGAAAGGCATCCAAGTGGATCGAGCTAAGGTTAACCTAATTTCCAAGCTCCCTATGCCTAGCTTGATTAAGGACATCCGATCTTTTTTGGGGCACGTCGGTTTTTACCGTCGATTTATCCCTGATTTCTCCAAAATCGCGTGCCCCCTGACCAATCTTCTCTCCGAGGATGTGCCTTTCGAAATTTCTAAGGAATGCACTCAAGCATTTGAGATCCTACGTGATCGAGTCACCCAAGCCCCGATCCTACAGTCCCCTGATTGGTCTCAACCCTTTGAAATCATGTGCGATGCATCTGACTTCGCTGTAGGAGCAGTTTTGGGGCAGAAAATTAACGGGAAACCTGTGGTCATTTACTACGCCAGCAAAACACTGGATGAGGCTCAGCGTAACTATACGGTTACTGAGAAAGAGCTGTTGGCCGTAGTATTTGCCCTGGAAAAATTTAGATCATACCTTCTGGGTTCCCGTGTTATCGTATACTCGGATCACACAGCTGTGAGGCATCTCCTTGCAAAGAAGGATGCGACCTCGATTAATCCGATGGATCTTGCTGTTGGAAGAATTTGACCTCGAGATTCGCAACAAGGCGAGAAAGCAGAATATGGTAGCTGATCACTTGTCCCGCCTTCCTTCTGAAATAATTGACCCTTCCGGACCTATTACAGAACATTTTCCTGATGAGCACCTCCTGACTATCAGTACAAGTCTTCCATGGTTTGCTGATATAGTTAATTACCTGGCATCACATCAGATTCCATCCAATTGGCCGAAGGCCAAAAAGGACAAATTGCGTTCCGATGCCAAGTATTACCTATGGGAAGACCCGTATCTATTCCGCATTGGTACTGATCAGATAATTTGACGATGCGTCTCGGAAGTGGAAATCAAACACATACTCTCATTTTGCCATGACCGGGCATGCGGTGGACATTTTTCAGGACATAAAACCGCATCAAAAGTCCTCCAGTGTGGCTTTTACTGGCCCACAATTTTCAAAGATGCATACGATCACTGTAAGGCATGTTCCCATTGCCAGACTCTGGGCAACATGAGCCATTGAGACATGATGCCTCTACAGCTGATCTTGGTATGCGAAATTTTTGATATTTGGGGGATTGATTTCATGGGACCCTTCCCGATCTCGGATGGCTTCGAATACATCTTACTCGCAGTTGACTATGTTTCCAAGTGGATCGACGCCATTCCAACCCGAACCAACAATCATAAAGTTGTTATAAAATTCCTTCATCAAAACATTTTCTTAAGGTTTGGGATCCCACGTGCTATAATTTCCGACAGAGGGACCCATTTCACTAACGTTCAGTTCAGGTCACTGATGACCAAATACGGGGTGTCACACCGAATCTCTACTCCTTACCACCCCCAAACTAATGGTCTAGCTGAGCTATCTAATCGAGAGATCAAGATGATCCTTCAGGTTACTGTTCGACCTGATAGAAAAGATTGGTCTTCTCGGCTTTCGGAAGCATTGTGGGCCTGTAGGACCGCCCACAAGACCCAATTAGGAATGTATCCCTTCAGACTAGTGTACAGGGAGGCATGTCACCTCCTCGTCGAGTTGGAGCATAAAGCCTATTGGGCAGTACGGACCTGTAATCTAGATCTTTCTAAGGCTGGAACCCACTGAAGACTTCAAATGAGCGAGATCGATGAATTACGCCACGACGTGTATGAGAACTCGCGAATTTACAAAGAACGGGTTAGAGCTTTTCACGACAAACACATTTCTAGAAAGGTCTTTCATCTTGGTCAAAAGGTTTTACTCTTTGATGCCCGACTCAAATTATTCCCAGGAAAGCTAAGATCTAAGTGGGTTGGACCCTACCTAGTCGGACAAATCTTCGGAAATGGAGCCATTGAAATCAACCCACTCAGCCACGATTCTGAACCCTTTGTCGTGAACGGTCAGAGACTCAAGCCGTTCATTGACATGACCGATATGGATTTGACTGAGTCATCCTTTACCCTCCATTCCTCTTGAGCTCATTGCGCCCAGCCGATGGCGTAAAACTCAGCGCTTAATGGGAGGCAACTCGTCATTCTTTGAAAAAAAACCCGAAAGCTTTTCTGACATCTCTATGCGGAATTCACATTGCACTTTAGGGTTCATCCATTAGAACAGCCGACTTCACCTCAGGTATCCCTACCCGAGATTAGAAATCGTTCGCAACAAGTCACTTCGATCCATTGACTCACCACACACCTACCCTAATGCATGAACTAAGCTGAAATCGAACCCACCTAATTGACAATGGGGACATTGCAAATCTTAGGCATGGGGGGGTATGAAAGTGCAAAACTTCTGAAAAATTCATATCAAGAAAGGGTTTCAATAAAAAAAAAGGAAGACTTGAAGGAGGGGAGGAACAATTCAGGGTCATACAAATGAGAAGAGGAAAAAATAGTAAAATGACAAAAAGGAGAACAAAATGAAAATGAAGAGAAATAGTCATTAGTAAAAGATTAAGGGGTTAACTGAAGTTCTAGACCAAATCAAGAAAAAGAAAAAGTGCTAAGGAGACATAACAAGAGATTAGCGGGAACGTTGGTCTTAGGCTAGATTCTTTAGCTTAAAAATTCATGTATCCGTTAAAATCTGGATAATCCTCAAGAGGTTGAGGAAAATACGAAGCTTAAGTATTAGGTCTAAGGCTTGGGAAGTATTCGACCTCGTTAACTGACCTCTGATTTGCGGGATTCGGTAACCTAAGCACCCCAAATTCACACACAGTCTGGTTCAGTGCGCATAAACATCCAAATCACGCAAAAAGCGTTTAATGTTCTGAAAAAGTCACCTAGATTAGGAGCGGCCATTCAACACAAATTGATTTGGACGAGTTCCCAGCGCGGAAAGGCGGGAAATTCCCCTCGAAGATGCGTAACAACATATCGTCTCCTCGGTGCTTGTCTTTTAGGATATTTAAATATCCTACTGGGGGCATGTAAGCACTCTGATGGTTCAGATACCATGGGCGGCATTATCACGAAATGTCTATCGCCAGGGTTTGAATTCGGCCACGGAACGCCATGGGCGGGATTATCTCGAAATCTCGAAAGCCAGGGTTCTGGGGGTTGCCATGGGCGAGATTATCTCGAAATCTCGAAAGCCAGGGACCCTTGAGGATTGATGATGGGGACGAGGAATCCGATACAGACCGTGTTGAGAAGCTAATCCGAAGCTAGAAATAAAAAGAAAAGAGAGAGAAAAGCTCTCCAAACAAATAAATCTTCTATCTCTCTCTTACAAAAAATGCACTGCAAACTGAACTTAGGCTAAAAATGTCTCAAGCATGGGTGCTTTAACCGCGGAGTCCAACAAACCCTAGGTTAGTTTCTGTGGGCTGTAGAAACCTTTGCGGAGGACTGAGGCTAAAGCAGGTCAGGTCTGGATTTTGGTTGGTACTTGAATACCTCTAGACCTATTGTCGGCATTCCTACCTAATCACAAAAGAAAAGGAGAAGCACTTATCATGATTGTTGACAGACACTCTGGGTCTATAACGGAAGTTAAAACCTTGAAATTTTGCTAAGGGACTAGCAAAAGCTAGGCATGGGGGTATGATGAGAGCCTCATCATGAGCCATAACTAGCTCATTTTAACCCAATAAAGAAGATAAAAGCTCCTACATAACCTAGAAGAAGGCCTAAATGAAGGAATAAGTGCTCTGAGAAGAAAACATGAATTAAAGGTTAAAACTGCAATTTTACCATTGCAGTGCATAAACGGGATTTCTCAGAGGCAAAACATAGGTCAAATGGTCTAAATAAGATAAAAAGTGGGTTGAGTAAATCAGAAATGGGTTCATGTGCAATTTAGGAATTAAATGACATTTGGTAACCCTAAAACAGACCTTCTTAAATCAACAAGGTTCTGATCAGGATAAAAATTAAGTAAACCCTCTAAAAATCATGTAAAAATATCCTCTAGGGTTTAGAACACTTAATTTGGCCTTTGGAACCTAGTTTGACCTAGAATAGGGTCCGAGCTCATTAATTGACCTAATTTGGGTTTTTACGCAAAATGTCCAGTCAAACGAGGTCAAACCTAAAATCCAACTTCACCATTGGATTCCTTCGGTCAAAATTAGGTTTGTACCAAAATTTGGACCTAAGGGGAGGTCATCTTGACCTACTTTGCAATTTAATACACCCAAATCATAATTTGGTCCCTATCTTTTGAAAATCCTTGCAGAGAGCCCCCTAATTTCCACACCACCTTTGCAATCAGGTCCTGCCGCCATTTTTAGGGCAGAGTCAAGCTCCAACGAGGTTTAGAGAGGGATTACTCTCTGATTCCTCAGAGATTCCCCCCCAGAAATGGAAGGGAGATTCTTTGAGGAATTCCCTTCCATCTAAAGCCAATCACGATCTCTGGTGTGAACCTAATCTCTCGTGCGAACGCACGAGGGATTTGGGTATCCACCCTCTTTCCTTCTCCGGTGAGCCGGCAGAGGTGATTGCGCGCCCTCCACGCATTAGAAAGTTCGGCCCACACCTATAAAAGGATCCCCAGACCCGGCCGCAGATCTTCAGACTTGTTTTGGCGGAGATTCCCCCAAATTTTCCTCTCTTCCATCTCCGGCCAAGAAACCCGCAAGCTCCGGCGACCTCCTCCCCTCCTTGTCGCTCTGCTGCCATACCAGCAGCAGAGTTAACTCCGCCTCTTTCTCCGGTGTCGCGCAGTACCAGGCGCGCGTTCTCCTGACCTCGTCCTCGTCGCCGCTCTCTCCCTCAGGGTTCTTCTTCTCCGACGATGGCAGCTACGCGCCGTCCATTCCGCTGCCTCCCTCCCTTCTAGAACACTCCAGATACCTTCTCCATCTTTCCCTCTCTCTTTTCCCCCTATTATTTTATTTAATTGCCCCCTGACATTGCCTGACCACCTCCATCTTCGTCGCCTCCGACCGACCTCCGGCGAGCCGCATCCACCATTCCGCCCCTCCACACGGCTCGCCAACTGTCTCATACGCCTCACCACAAGGAACACTTTCCGCCCATCCACCATCCCTCTACGACTCCACCACAGCCCCCCGAACAACCCCACACTTCCGGTCACAGGTCGACCTAGGCACGCACGCCTAGGTCATCCCACGACCTGCAGCACCGTTCACCACCTTCGCCGTGCCACGGTGAAGGTGCCCAGTTGGTCTGATTGGGCCAATAGGCTGTGCTTGTGTTTGACAGGATTTCAGTCCTGCCGCCATTGACGGTTGAAGCAGCTTCGCAGCAGCTCCAGGCGTCAGGTCTTTCAGGCTTCAGGCGCAGCAGATTCGCGCAAGCAGTGTGAAGCCCTCGGGTCTAGCAAGGAGCGCTGCGAAGCCCGCAGCTTGGGCAATTTCACGAAGAAAGCTCTGTGGGCGTGCGCGAGATTGGGGCAGGCCAGATAGTCCCACATCGGCGAAACGCAACGCGCAGGTATGCTTTAAATTGAATTTGTGTTATCTGCTATTCACCTCCGAATGCAAAGGGGTGAGGTCCCTCACCTGACCCACGCCTGCCTCGTCCACGGTTTCACCTCGCGGATCTGGCGGGATCTGACCCGACCCTAACCTGAGCACTCCTCGCGCATCACCCACCTGCCGGTGCACCTGGTCCCGGGTGCGAGATCCGACCCGAATACCCGTGGCTCTGGGAGAGCGTCCTTGAGCGAATTGCGGAGAGAGAGAGACGTTCGGGTAGAGGGGAAGGGTTAGGTTTTGCTTCCTTGTGTGTGCAGGCAGGCCGGGCGGTGAAGAGAGGAGACTTAGCCGCAAGGAGAAGAAGGAAGAAGAAGCAGAAGACGAGAAGACAAGGAAGAACTGTAGACAAAAAGGAAGAAGAAGACAGAAGAGAAACAAAGGCAGGAAGAAGAAGCCTTCGCAGGAACGAGAAGAGAAGAGAAAGAAGTTCAAGGAAGAAAAAGACCTGTGGATCAGAAGAAAAGAAGAAGAAGAGCCAACGAAGAAGAAGAAGAAGAAGGCAGAAGAGAGAAAGAAGACTTACTTTTAAGACGTCTGATAAAGAAATCAGACGTCCAATTCTGTTTTCTTTTAGCAATTCTTTTTATAACTCTCTCTCTTTGAATCAATTATTTTCATTTAAAAGTTGTATTCTTTGGTTTTAAAAGTACTGAGATTGCTCCCTGTGTTCGACCTCGGATACTCTAGTTTTTCGAGTAATAAAATTCTCTATATTTGTTTGAACGTTTTGTCGGCTATATTACAACGTGTTATCTTTTAAAATCCGATCACAAAAATGTACCAACATCTATTGAGCTTATTTTGGTATGTTCTCCTTGATTCCTTGACGAATCCCTCTCAGATTTGAAAGGAAAGTTCGTCAAGGAATTCCCTTTCTTTTGAGCTAGATCCTAAGCCCTGAAACCTTCCCAATTTCTCATGTGAACGCATAAGAGATTCAGGTATATTTCAACTTCTATCTCCGGCAAACTTTCCAAGCTTGGGAAGCTTGCTTCCCAAGCTCAAAACATCCTCCAGAGACCTATAAAAGATGCCCTAGATTAGATTGAAGATCCCACGCTTGAATTCGGCCAGATTCCCCTCTGATTTCATCTCTCCTCATCTGGCTGAAACTCCTCGATGTTTGGTGAGCTCCTACAACTTCTCCCTTCGTCTGACTGCAATATCGGTGGCAGATCCTCCTTCCCTGCCTTCCTCCGCATCGCACCATACCAGTGGGCACCTCTATCTTCATCCTCACTGTCCTGCCCTCATCGGAGTCTTCTTCCCCGTCTCCGACCACACAACAACCTGGGTCGCCTCTGCCTCTCTTCGTTTACCAACCACCTAAATAAGTTCCCTAACTCCTCTACTTCATACACACACCAACCACACTTCGATTCAACCATAGACTCACCCTAACGCCCTCTGTCTAACACCTCGTTGGCGTACCTTCGGTGAGCTCGCATAGCCACTATGCTCCACCAAATTGGCCGCTGTTCATCCCTACACCTTTGCCTCAACCCAAGGAGAAAAAGCCCTCTATCTATTTCATTGATTTCTCTTTCAAACACACCCCTGAACACCCCACTTTCGCACGCCTGTCTCCGTCATTGTCCGGCCACCACACACAACCATCCACCACACAACCACCACCAACGCACTCCACTCCTTACAGTGAAGCTCCTGAACCTATTTAACAGGGCCGAGAGGCCATATTTTGGATCTCAGGTGTTCACTCCTTCGCTGCCATGGACGTAGCTTCGAGCGAAGCTTTAAGCCTTCTCCAGCTGCTGCAAGTCGAAAGTGAAGCCTCCAGGTGACGTGGAACATCTCCAGGGAGGTCTCCAAGTCCTCAATTGAGGATCTATACAGTTACAGCTCCCTCAATTGGATGCATCATCCACTGCAGCTGCATGCAGAAGAGCCCTGTGGGATTAGTCCCACATCGGGTGCTGAAAGACGCATGGCACCGCATAAATTGAAAAGTCATATGGGCATACCGCCTCAACTAAGCACACAGGGTGAGTTCCCCGCACACCCCTTCACTTGTGCCTTGCCCGTGACCTGTTACCTGCGGGCCTGGTGCTGACCCAACCCGCCTAGCCCTATCCACACCTCAGCTGTGATATCACGCCTGCAGCCCTGGTCCCGGGTACGCTTAGATCCAAATCCGATTACTCGAGGCTCTAGGAGAGCGAATCCCAGAGAGAGAAAGAGAGAGAGCACGGGGGGTAGGGGGGTTTCTGCTTTGAAGACCAACGGCTGACACTTAGCTGTTTGAAGAAGGAAACCCTTCCCCTTGTGCGAGAAGAGAAGGAAGAAGGAGGGGAAGCCATAGAAGAGAGAGAAGAGAAGAAGGCACAGAAGAAGAGAAAAGGAGTTGAAGAAATAGAAGAAGAGTACTAGAAGTGCACTGTGCACTTATCCTACGTGGATTTAGATTGATTGATACTATTGAAATATTTGATATTATTGTGAGGGGTAATTGGTGATTCAAATCACCATTTTACCCCATTCTTTTTGCACTATTTGACATTTGCCCTCATTTATATATCATTATTGTTTGGAGTTTCATTATAAATTCCTTATATTGTGCTTGAATTGCAATCTTGAGAACTATTTTGCTAATTGCTCCCCGTGTTCGACCTCGGACTTCCACTCGAGTATAAATTCTATTTGTTTTTCATGCTGATTCGATCTATACTACAACACATTGATTTTAAAATCCGGTTCAGAGGGACTAACATTTTGGCGCCGTTTCCAGGGAGCAATGTGCAATTTGATCTCTTGATTGCAATATCTGATTTGGTACTAATTTGCTCTATCTCTTTTGACTGTGATCTGTTTCAGGGATTCATTGGATGAAGATCAGCCGCACATCAGACACTCCAGTGGCAAGTAAACTCCATCCAATTTCCCCTAAGCCCCTGACTATGAAAAAAGCTAAAAAGAGGAAACAAATCAATTAGGTTCAACTTGCATTCTATTCTTAGGTTAATCATCAAGTTGCCTGATTTGGTACATTTTGTTTAGAGAACATCCAAACCCTAATATGTGCACCTACTTAGGGTTTAAGGTATCTAGGGCTATCACCTTCTTGCTTGAGCCCTAGGTTCCACATTGGGACGAATTAAATTGGACCAATCAAGAGCCAATTAGGGTTTCCAATTTAGGGTTTTATAGACACACTTGCTTAATCAATAGTTAACCTTCCCACATTGTGTGTGCCTAAACCTTGGTTGAATTGATCTATTCAAGAAAACCCTAAAATCAGGCTCTTAATCTCATTTGTACACTAAAAGAGGGACCTAAATTTCTCAAAGGACAAAATAGGTGAAGTTGACCCACCTTGTTGGGTTAACCAATCTTTAAATTAGGTCACTTTGCACAAAAGCATCTTAAAGTTCAAGTGAAATCATAAGCACTTCTCTTAACTTAAAAACTGGTAGACTTAAGAGGTCAAGTCCCCATTTTGGTCTACTTGGATCCTCAGTGACAAGAAAGGTCGGGTGGGGGAAACCCTGTAACCTGTGGGGGCACTCTACCATGTAGGGGTCTTCGCGGGACTCTCCCTTTTTGGTTGCCTAGGTAATTTTCAGGTGGATGACTTTCTGACTAAGGGGTATCATCTGCCCCGAACCTCTATAGTCATCCGAAATTTTTGGGTGTCTTGATTGGGTCCATCACTTGTTATTCCTCATCTATTCCATCGGTGCATGTTCGGGAGGAGGTCCTTAAGACCACCCTTGAGGCATCCATTAGCTATTCACTCTCGTCGAGGCTGAGCCTCAACTTCCGTGTTTGTGCAACAACTTGATCACATTGACATATCTTATGATTCAGAACCTATTTCCCCTTTATCAGCTAGCTATGGATCACCAAGAAGATCAACCTAACCTTGAGCAACAATTAAATGATTTCCGAAATCAAATCAATGCCATCATCAACCCACCACTGCGTCCTCAAATGCGAGATCACTATAATCCTGCAGCGGTGGAGATCAAACCCCGAATCAACATTCCTGCGGGAGGACCCGAGGTTGATCTCAAGCCTAGCATGCTTCATATGACCCCAAAATTTCATGGCTTGAACTCCGAGCATCCTTTCCAGCATATCAAAAACCTAAAACATCTAGCCCACACTTTTAGGGCAGATGTACAGAATCGGGACGGATTACTCTTGAAACTCTTCTCATTCTCTCTGGCTGACAAAGTCGCTCACTGATTTCAAACTCAACCACACACGATTAACACATGGGGAGAACTTCAGACCGCCTTCCTGCAAAAATTCTACCCCATTGGTCATACAAATACGATGTAGCACCAAATCATGCACTTCTCCCATGGAGCGGGAGAATTGTTTTCTGGATCTCATGCATAAGTGCCCCCATCACAGAGTTCCGAAGTGGGAACAAGTCCAATCCTTTTACCACGGACTCCGTGAAGACATCAAGCTCTTTGTCAATGCAACCTGTGGTGGTAGCATCATGGGTCAACATGAGGACACGATCTGGGAAATTCTCGAGAACATGTGCGAGAACTCCCTGAACAATGAGTCATTGGGTGCATACGACCGGGAGTCCACCCGCTCGTTGACAAACAATCGGGAGGTACACAAATCCCGAGGCCTTTCTGCATCCGTTGATCTGGAGTTGGTAGCTAGTCAATTGGATAAGGTCTCCATTATCGAAAAGAAGGTGGACAACATCACTCATCATCTACACAAATACACCTTTGCACCTCAAAGCATATACACGCACCCGCCCACAGGAAAGGAGGCTGCGCAAAAAATCTACCACTCCCTGGGGATGGATGCATATCCACCCCCATCTGATTATGGCTTCAGAGGAAGCTCCAGGTGAGTCCACCACAGTTGGGGGAACTCTGAACCCCCGTACCGTAATTATCTCGGAGCTCCTCAGACCTGCGAGGATCTCCATGCCATCCAGAATAATCCTTTCTCCAACACTTACAACCATGGATGGCGGAATCATCCTAACTTTGCGTGGTTGGGAAATAACCTGAATATGAGATCCCAATTCCAACCCCGACCACAAAACCAATGACCATATCAGTCCACTCAACCAAGGCCTAATCAAAATTTTCAATTTGGACTGCCTAAAGAAGATCAGACATCTTTGATTCTCCAGACCTTGGTTGACATGCAAAAATAGCACAAAGAAGAGATCTCTGAGTTACGAAATCAATTGGCCTAGCTGGCAAGTGCTCGCCAGCCTAGTGCACTTCCTTCTCAGCCTCTTCCAAACTTGAATAATGTGACAAACTAGAGGCACGTTATGAACCCAAATCAGGGCCAAGCTCACTTTGTTTATTAGGCCCCTTCTGCTCCATCACCTGATGGGATGGATGCTTCAACTTCATACTTGGGATTTTAGCAGCAGACACCTATTTTACCCAACCCAAACCAAAATCAGGAAGGATTAAATTCCGTTACCGCCCGTAGTGGCAAAGCAACACAAGACCCACCTTTTTGTAGCCACAACATGCCTGAGATTGTAAACCCTAACCCTAGATTGGCCATCCAGGACACACTCGTCCCTGATAAAGAGCTTGAACCAATTCTAGAGGAACCATCTAAGGTTCCATTCCCTGAGGCCTTGACCAAGGGAAAGAAGACAACCAAACCCATGGCACTTGAGGAGTACCTGGTCAAGCTCTTTGAGCAGATCCATATAAACATCCCCTTGATGGATGCAATTTGCCACGTACCAGCTTACACACGATTCCTAAAAGATGTGTGTACACCTAAGCGTAAGTTGCAAACCAAAAGCGGGAACCCAATCATACTGTTGGAGCAAGCCGGCTCCATCATTTTGAGCAAACTCCTACCTAAGGCAAAAGACCCAGGCACCCCTCTAATCTCCTGTGCTATCGGTGATATACAGTTTGATCAAGCCCTATTGGACCTAGGAGCTTCCATCAATTTGATACCTACATCCCTACTAGACTACTTTGAGGAATCTGAGCTTAAACCAACAGAGATGACTTTGCAGTTAGCCAATCGATCTATTAAGTCACCAAAAGGAGTACTCGAGGATGTCATAGTTAGGGTACACGATTTCTATTTTCCCATGGATTTCATCATCTTAGACATAGATGCTCCTACGAACTTGAAGAATACACCGATCATATTAGGGAAACCCTTTCTGGCCATATCTAGGGCCAATATTAATTGTGAGGAGGGCCAAATTGAGTTAAAATTTGGGAGCAAGACACTGAAGATTGGCATCTTTAAGGCCCAACAAGGAATTGCGGAGTTATTAAGCAAATTTGCGACATCGAGGCCATGGTTGACGACCCATGTATTGAAGAAAACTTGATTATTTTTAATCAACCACAAGAAGATCAAAACCCTCAATTAGAGGAGACTGAACCTAACCTAAACACACTCATAGCTCCTTCCTTTGCTCCTGACACCCATCTTGAACCACCTGCTATTGCTAATAATCCTATTATGGAATTGAAACCCCTCCCTAACCATCTCAAATACATCTTTTTGGGTTCCAATTAGATGATTCTTGTGATTATCAACTCCTGACTCACATCTGATCAGGAAACACGCCTGATTACTGTCCTTTAGCAGCATCGGAGAGCCATGGATGGACTCTCGATGATCTGACTGGCATCAGCCCCTCATACTGCACACATCATATCTATGCCGAAGAGGACTCACGACCATCCTGTGAAATGCAGAGATGCCTAAATCCAAATCTGCAGGATGTCGTGAAAAAAGAGATCATCAAATGGTTAGATGCATGGATCATCTACCGAATCTCTGATAGTCGGTGGGTGAGTCCAGTCCAAGTTGTGCCTAAGAAAGCAGGACTCACCGTGATCACGACTGAAATCGGAGAAACCATACCGACCCATATAGCAAACTCGTGGAGAGTCTGCATTGATTACGGAAGACTCAATTCCTACACAAAGAAGGATCATTTCCTACTACCGTTCATTGATCAGATCCTTGAGAAACTAGTGGGAAATTGATTCTTCTACTTTTTGGATGGGTACTCCGGTTATAACCTGGTTGCAATCCATCATGAGGACTAAGAGAAGACTACCTTCACCTATCCCTTTGGGATGTACGCATTCCGGAGGATGTCGTTCGGTCTCTGCAATGCACTTGCTACTTTTCAGTGGTGCATGCTTGCCATATTCTCAGATATGGTAGGTGAATACCTTGAGGTCTTCATGGATGACTTCTCGGTATTTAGAGAATCTTTTGATGATTGCCTCCTGCACTTGGTCCAAATCCTCAGCCAATGCATCGACGTGAATTTGGTTCTTTCCTGGAAAAGAGCCACTTCATGGTACTTGAGGGAATTGTCCTGGGACATCTTGTCTCTGAGAAAGGCATCTAGGTTGATCGAGCCAAGGTGAATCTGATTTCCAAGCTCCCTGTGCCTAGCTCGGTCAAGGACATCCAATCCTTTCTAGGGCACATCGATTTTTATTGTCAATTCATTCTCGATTTCTAGAAAATCACGTGCCCCTTGACTAATCTTCTCTTCAAGGATGTCCTCTACAAAATTACCGAGGAGTGCACTCAGGCATTTGAGATCCTATGTGATCGAGTTACCCAAGCACCTATCCTACAGTCCCTTGATTGGTCTCAACCCTTTGAGATCATGTACGATGCATCTGATCATGCTGTGGGTGTGATCCTTGGGTAGAAAATAGATGGGAAACCCGTTGTCATCTACTGCGCTAGCAAGACACTTGACAAGGCTCAGCATAACTACATAGTTACTGAGAAAGAGTTGCTAGCTGTAGTTTTTACCCTGGAGAAATTCAGATCGTATCTTTTGAGTTCTCGTGTTATCATATACTCGGATCACACTGTAATGAGGCACCTCCTCGCGAAGAAGGACATGAAACCTTGACTAATCCGCGGGATCTTACTGTTGCAAGAATTCAATCTCGAGATTCGCGATAAAGCGGAAAAGCAGAATGTGGTAGCTGACCACTTATCCTGTCTTCCTTCTGACATTATTGGCCCTTCCGGACCCATCATAGAACACTTTCCTGATGAGCACCTCTTGACTATTTGTATGGGACTTCCTTGGTTTGCTGATTTGGTGAACTACTTGGAGTCACACTAGATCCCATCCGATTGGCCGAAGGCCAAGAAAGACAAATTGCTTTCTGATGCCAAGTACTACATTTGGAAAGACCTTTACGTCTTCCGCATTGGTACTGATCAGATTATCAGACGGTGCATCTCGGAAGCGAAAATTCAGGACATTTTGTCCTTCTGCCATGACCAGGCTTGCGACGGACACTGCTCCAGACATAAAACCGCAGCAAAAGTCCTCCATTGTGGATTTTACTGGCCCATGATTTTCAAGGATGCATACGATCTCTGTAAGGCATGCACTCATTGCCAGACCTTAGGCAACATGAGCCACGCGATATGATGTCTTTACAGCCGATTCTCGTATGCGAAATCTTCGATATTTGGGGGATTGATTTCATGGGACCCTTCCTTATCTCGGATGGTTTCGAATACATTCTTCTTGCTGTTGACTGACAAGTCGATTTTCTGCTTTCGATTGAGTTTCGCAAATGAAATAACTTGTTGTAGTATTTAAGTGGTGGAAAAATTGACTAATCAACAATAAAAATAACCACTCATAGAAGAGTGGGTCATGTCCACAGGGAGGCAATTATGCAATAAACTCTCGATTATTTCGTATTCTTTCGATCAAGTGAGAAATCCCTAGTCAAATCTGACATAAAATGCGATGGAAAGAAGATGCACAAGAACTCAAAAATATAAGGGTATATGTGCAATTTTTCCTCACTGAAATCTTCAATAAATAAATGATGATTTCATGTAATTTTCAATTGACATATATTAGAGAAAATTGGTGCACATGTTAATCCCAAAACCAATCTTGAAACATGTGAATATCAATAACGTGAAATTATCATAAAGCATGAGTGTGCATTCGCAATTTTGCCATAATAAAATAATCATAAATGAAAATTGATTTCTAGTGGCAATGGTAGTAAATTTAATTTTAATCAACTTGAAAACAGAGGATTTGTTGCAGCGGCTTGTGCGCACAGGAGGAGAGACGGGCGTCGAGGCTTCAGCTGAAGATCACTTTGCTCTGGCCGCACCTGATGGTGGTGACGGTGTAACTGATGGTAGCCTGTGGTGGCTGCAGGGAGGAGAGGAAGGTGGCGGGCGGTGGTTCTGTGCGGCCTGGCAGGGGCACGGGTGGGGCGAGGCGCCTGTACTACGGTGGGTGCGGGCACGCGAAGGTGCTGGAGGGAGGTTGCAGGGGCACGCAGAGGTTCTGCAGTGCCTGTGAGGGCATGCCAGGCGCTAGAGGCGTGGTGCTGCAAGGACTCTGAAGGGGCACAAGCGCCTGCGGGCATGGGTTCACCTACGGTGTAGAAGGTGCTGGCGGGGTTGAAGGCATGCCTGCAGAGGGGGCGCGTTGCGGTGGGCGCTGTGCGGGTGCAGGCCTAGAAGGGGCGCGCAAGGTGGAGCGAGGCTCCTGAATAATCCTGCAGGCGATGGCGGGCGCGCAAGGTGGAGGCGCTGTAGGGTAGCGCGGTGCCTGCGGGTGCCTGGTGGTGCTGGAGCGGGTGCCTGTAGGTGTGCAAGGTGGAGGCGCTGCATGGTGGCGCACAAGGAGAAGGTGCGGTGCCTGTGGGTGCCTGGTGGTGTTGGAGCGGGTGCCTGGTGGTGCTGCAGGGACGCTGAAAGGGGAAACGCCTGTGGGGAGAAGGCGCAAGTGTGGGTAGTGGGGTGCGGCTGTGCCTACTTCTACAGATGGCGCAGGTGTGTGCAGTGGAGGACGCACGGGGCACAATGCATGCGGTGGTTGCATGGTTCCTTCGATCATGAAGATCTCTTCTCCTGTGCTCCACCCCTTCTTAACTCCTCTCTTCCCGCGTGCGTGAGTTAAGGGATTTTTAAATCCCTTTTCTATTTTTGGCCGGAGGTTGTTGAGGGTGGTCGGCGGATGGGGAAAAAAAAATGCCGCTGGTTGTTTGAAAGGGTAATTTACTCTCCCCTCCTTGTTCTTTTGCCAAATATTCTTCCTGCACATAAAAAACATAAAATCATTACATATTAAGTTATAGAATACTATAAAATAGATGTAAACTTAAATCATGATGCATGCAAACATTCTATAACTTAATGTAGTTATTAACAAACCTAAAAGGTACGATTAAAGTTAGTTAGGTGTAATATTAGTCCATTAAAATGGACTCATCAAATACCCCCATGCTTAAGATTTGGTAGTCCCTAGCAAAAAATGAAAAATAATAGAAGTAATCAGAAGATTTCTTCTTTTGTTATTTCAAAACTTTAGAGATCCAGACAAATGCGATGTGATAATAGACTAAGTAACAGATCCAAGTGAAAAAGCCAGTTCTCAATGGGAGTTCGTACTTCACCCTTGGTAAATATTTCTGTCGGGATAGGCAACTACTTCCCTCAGGGATAAAGTAGAAGATAATATGTAATTTGACCTTGGCTTTTGGCTTAGGTAGGAGATATCGAATAGAATGGATTTGTATTTAGTGGCACACACTCATCTGGTGCTACATGTAGTTTAGTACTACAGACTCCAGATCTGTATACTAGTAGAAAAGTTAACTTAGAGAGAGGCTAAACAACTGTGCTCTCTTGATGTTCTTGGGCACTCACTCTTTTCGTTCTTTCTGAGATCACGAATCTCGCCAGATTTAGTAATTGTACTCACTGTTTGGTGGCCTCACATGGCATCCACACTTCAATTAAAGTCCTAATAACTCTACAACTAAGTTAGAGTTCTCAACCAGTATTCGGGCGATCAGAAATACTAAAAGGTAGGTATGGGTCATATTTGGTGGAACACGATAGGTGTTCTGTTGCTTCAGAAACAATGTTACATTATAAATTTAGACTCTCTTTCTCTTTTTTTTTTATTATTTTTTTGTAATATAACTATTTCTTCTTTTTCTTCTTCTTTTCTCTCTTCTTTTTTTTTTTTATTATTCCTTCTTGTTTTTGTTTCTTTTTCAATCAACACAACACGATAAAGACTTTTATTTATGAGGCATTATTAGGGATGATGATGGTCAAGAGGAAGTTGTGTGGCTTATTTGGTGGAAGTGCCTATTCTCAACACCGAGAAGGAATGGATAGGACAGGCGTATTTCTAACCTTTGACACTATTACCCTCCTTCAGCCGAGGACTCTATGAAGGACAGTCGTAACTATCCACCATAGTCATAGCTTTATTAAGACTTCATCTCTGTGTATCTGCCTTATTTGGTGACTCTCAGGAATTCACATAAAGTACGCACATAGGAACAGAGAGTGAAAACTACGCCTAACTCTGAAGTATCATCATCTAATTATCCAAAACTTAAGAGTCCTTGCACTAGACTTAGCTCACCAGTAATCTCTCTACTTTCTTCTCACAAATATGAGGTGGATCTACTAGAAGATAGTATGCCTGATTTCCTATGAACTGTCGAAGGGTTTAGTAGACTACAAATGTTTATTGGTTTTCTTCAAGGATCTATTACCAAGTCTACATGCACGTGAAATAAATGTATTGGATTCTAAACTTATGAAATAATTTTTAGAAGAAAAACCTCCAGTGACAAAGGTATTCTGCTAGGGACTAACCCATTCAGCTCAAGAAAAGAGAAATTTTTTTTATATATATAAATATGTATGCAAATATTTATAAATGCTATAAACATTCTCAGGTTATACCCCCCCATGCCTAAGACTGACAATGTCCTCATTGGATGCACTTCGGCGTGCCTTTCCCGCTTTATCCAGATTTAAGTTAACATTTTTAATAGCCTAATAAGCTTTATGTTGGATTTCAACGGGAAGGTGGCACGCTTTTCCATAGACAAGACGGAAAGGAGACATGCCCAAGGGAGTCTTATACGTAGTTCTGTAGGCCCAAAGAGTATCATTTAATTTTTTAGACCAATCCTTCTGATTAGGCCTGATAGTTTTTTCTAAAATTCGCTTAATCTCCCTATTAGACACTTCAACTTGCCCACTCATTTGGGGATGATAAGGTGTGGCTATCATGTGGTTGACTCCCAAATTTTGGAGTAGTCTTGTGAAGTGTACATTCTTAAAGTGAGGTCCTCCATCACTTATGATCGTCCTTGGGCACCCATGCCGAGAAACGATATTAGCCTTAATAAAGCCCAAGACCACGGAATGGTCATTGGTTCGTGTGGGTATGGCTTCTATCCATTTCGATACATAGTCAACAGCCACAAGGATGTATTCATATCTGAAGGACACAGGAAAGGGACCCATGAAGTCAATGCACCAAATATCAAAGATTTCAACAGGGAGGATAGGTCGTTGGGGCATCTCATCCCTTTTTCTAATGGTTCCCGTCTGCTAGCAACGTAGACATGTGCCCACATACGTATGTGCATCTTGGAATAATGTGGGCCACCAAAAGCCAGACTGAAGAACCTTATGGGCAGTCTTCTTCCCACTAAAATGTCCCCCATAGTGGAGGTCATGGCAGAAACTCAGAACACTTCTTTGTTCTTCATCAGGGACGCAACGGTGAAAAAGCTAGTCAAGGCCTATTCTAAAAAGCTTGGGTTCCTCCCAGTGATAAAATTTAGCGTTGACGAGAAACCTGTCTCACTTCTGCTTGTCCCAAGTACTGGGGGTAATGCCTATGACCAGATAGTTCACTATGTCAGTGAACTAAGGAGTTTTAGCTTCCACAGCCATCAGAGACTCATTAGGGAAAGTCTCTTGAATACCGCCAGTAGGGTTTGATGCCTCAATAGGGATCCTAGAGAAATGGTCTGCTACCACATTCTCAACATCTTTCTTGTCTTTAATTTCCAGGTCAAATTCTTGGAGTAGCAGAATCCAATGAATTAGGTAGGGTTTGGTGTCCTTTTTAGCTAGAAGATGCTTTAGGGCAGAATGATCAGTGAACACTACAACCTTGGATCCCAAAAGATAAGATCGAAACTTTTCCAAAGCAAATACTACAGCAAGTAGTTCATTTTTATTGACCGTGTAGTTTTGCTGAGGATCCGTAATGGTCTTGCTGGCATAATGCAGCACATGAGGTTTGCCATCAACCCTTTGACCTAAGATCGCTCCCACTGCAAAATCAGAAGCATCGCACGTAAGCTTAAACGGGAGGGTCCAATCTGGTGCTTGGAGAATCGGCGTAGTAATGAGGGCTTTCTTCAAAGCTTGGAAAGCCTTGCCACATTTATCATCAAAATCGAAGGAGACATCCTTCGCTAACAGGTCGTAGAGTGGCTTAGAGATTTTACTAAAATCTCTAATGAAGCACCTATAAAATCCAGCATGGCCAAGGAAAGATCTAACCTGACGAACAATGGCAGGCAATGGAAGCTTAGAGATGGAATCGATTTTTGCGGTGTCCACTTCTAATCCTCTCTCGAAAACTATATGCCCTAACACAATGCCCTGCTGGACCATAAAGTGGCTTTTCTCCCAGCTAAGCACCAGCTTTGCCTCTTCGCAATGAGTTAAGACCTTATCAAGGTGCGAAAGGCATAGGTCAAATGACGAGCCATAAATGGAGAAGTCATCCATGAAAATTTCAACGAACTCGTTGATCATATCATAAAAGATAGCCATCATACAATGTTGGAAAGTGGCAGGAGCATTACATAACTCAAATGGCATTCGACGGAACGTAAAGTGCCATACGGACTTGTGAAGGTGGTACGCTCCTGATCGTCAGGAAAAACAGCTATCTGATTGTACCCAGAGTACCCATCAAGAAAACAAAAGTACTTGTTCCCCGTCAATCATTCCAGAATTTGATCGATAAGTGGTAAGGGGAAATGGTCTTTCTAGGTAGCCATGTTTAAATGGCAGTAATCAATGCAGACCCTCCAACCAGTTGAGGGTCTAGTGGTCACCAGTTCTCCTTGGTCATTCTCTTCCATAGTGATTCCTGCCTTTTTGGGAACTACGTGAATAGGACTGACCCATTTACTATCTGAAATGGGATAGATAATCCCTGCATCCGGCCATTTCAGAATCTCCTTTTTAACAACCTCTCGCATATTTGGATTGAGCCTTCTCTGCATATCTCGGAAAGGCTTCATGGACTCATCCGTGTATATATGATGCATGCAAAGAGAGGGATCAACACCCTTAATATCAGCAATTGTCCAGGAAATTGCTTCCTTGTGCCTTTGTAAACACTCAAGCAGAGATCCCTCCTGCAATTCAAATAATGCAGATGAGATAATAATGGGGAGCGTGTTATTAGGGCCAAGGAAAGCATATTTCAATGTGCTCAGGAGGGGTTTCAACTCCAATTCAGGAGCCTTTTGGATTGAGGGTTTTAGTTGAGATGTCCCCGCCTCAGGCAGCGGATCTACCTTCACAGTCCAGGGTAGGGATAGAGACTCAGTGTGTATCCCCAACAACTCTTTTAGTTTGGGCATTTCCCTTTCAGTTTCTTTAATAATCGAGTGATGGTCCTTAGATATAACCTTTTGAAGGGAATCTCTACATAAGAGTGCTGGAGTAGTCTCTTCAATTATTTCATCAATGATCTCAATATGAGAACAATTTTCAAATCTAGGTTGCTTGTAAGTATCGAAAACATTCAACCGGGTCTTCTTGTTCCCAAAGCCCATTTTAAGTGCCCCAGATCTACAATTTATAGAGGCATTTGCTGTGGCCAAGAAGGGGCATCCCAGAATAATGGATGGCTTTGTGGGCTTATTAGATGGGTCAGTATCAAGTACCAGAAAGTCAACGGGGAAGAAGAAATCCTCCACTCTCACAAGGACATCTTCCAACAATCCTCGCGGTGTCTTAAGTGATCTGTCTGCAACCTAGAGGATTACTGGACTAGGCTTCAGCTTTCCTCCTCCCAAAAGGTCGTAGACAGAGCTTGATAGAATGTTTACCCCCGCACCCAGCCTCGTCAATGTGTTGGTTACTATAACCACTGAAATATACGGGGCCCCTGGGTCTTTCATTTTAGGGGGTGTTCCATGCTGGAGAACCAAGCTAACATGGTTAGGCAGGATGACCTTGGTTTGGACCTGTTTCCTAGATCGATGCTTTTGGGTGCATAGGTCCTTCAGAAACTTGGCATAGGATGGAATCTGTTTAATCACTTCCAACAGAGGCAAGTTAATCTGGACTTGCCTGAAAGTATCCATAATCTCTTCCGTCCTATCCTTGGTTCCAGACGAGCCAACAGAAGATTCCCCAGGAGTAGATAGGAGCTCTGGATAGGGCAACCTCGGCTTCTGGGTAGAGGGGTCATCATGGCGGGAAAGGGGTGGTGGAAGGACGACATCCTCACTGTGGGTGATTTTGTGCGAGGGAGAGCGGTGTGGCTCTTCCTCGGTGGAGATGGAAGTCATGTCAGGTGTGGAAGAGGAATTTTGAGATGTAACTGTAGGAGTGTTATCAGGCTTGTCAATCTTTTTTCCACTCCTCAACACAGTCACTGCTTGGGCGTGCTCCCTGAATACAACCCCCTTGCCCTTAGGGTTCTCCTCAGAAGAGCTAGGCAGCTTCCCCGGATCACTTTGCCTAACTGCCTTAATAAGATGACCAATTTGGGATTGCATATCAGTAATCATCTTATTCTGAGATTGGATAACCATATTCTGATGCTCTTGCATTGCTTTCATTATGGCCTTCAGTTCATCCATCTCAGAGGGCTTATTCGGAGGAGGGTTTTCATAAGAAGGTTGGTATGTGGGTTGGGGAGGTAAGGATCTTGTATTCCCTGAGTTAGAAGCATCACCTTGCTTCCAAGAGAAGTTTGGATGGTTCCGCTACCTTGGATTATAAGTGTTGGAATGAGGGTTATTGCGAGGGGGGCGGAAACCTTGGGCCGTGTTCAAGTCGGCCCGAATCAACTCAGGGAATTGGTTTGCCTGATGGCACTTTGTAGTGGCGTGCGTTGTGCTTTGGCAAATGGAGCATTCTCTTGAAGCCTGAAAAATAGAGGCTGCTTGTGGGTTCATGCTGGGGTTTGCTAAAAGCCTATCAAAGTTTTTATTCAATAGTTGAATCTGATAAGCCAAATCCTGAGAAGCCCCGGCTTCATGGGCCTCTATCTTCCTTTACAAGATCGATGGTTTTCTTTCTTGATAGGCAGAGGATAGATGTATGGAGTTGTTGCTTAATGTTTCAAATAATTCCCAGGCTTCATCCTCAGTTTTGGTCATGAAGGTTCCTGCACAGGCTGCATCAATGGTTTTCCTATGCCTTTCAGATAATTCGTTATAGAACCTTTCAACTAACTGCCATCTTGGCACTTGATGGTGGGGGCATAACCTAAGAAGGTCATTACAGTTCTCCCAAGTCTCATGAAATTGCTCCCCTTCCTGTTGAGTAAAACCCATAATCTCTCTTCTGTAATGGTTGGTTTTACTCATAGGAAAATACTTTTTCAAAAATTCTCCCTTAAGGGTGGCCCAATCATTTACCCTTGCATCGAGGGTATGATACCAGTGCTTAGCCTTATCCTTTAGGGAGAAAGGAAATAGAGTCCTTATCAGGGCTTCATCAGTAAAGCCCTGGAGCTTCATCGTGGAACAGACCTCAGTGAATTCCTCCAAATGCTGGTAGGGGTCCTCCCTAGTAGTACCATAAAAAGAGGGAAATAAAGATATGGTACTGCTCTTGATCTCATACGGATTATCCCCTGCTGGTCGTCTTATTGCTTGTGCAAGTTGGTTAGTTGGAATAAAATAGTCCCTTAGGGTCCTTTGTTGATTTGCACCTTGCTTAGCCATTCCTTCTTTTTCCTCTCCTAGGTGAGCTCTCCTAAGAATTTTCTTAGGCTCAGGATCAAACACTAGATTACCCTCAAGAGAGAGTCTACCAAGCATACAAAATACAATTCAGGTTTTTATTGAGTAAGTTAAACCTCCACTCCAAAGATAAGTCAAAAGATCAAGTCTTATCCCTCCGTTCGCATGTAAGTGGTATAAGAGGGGTGTGGACTTGAAATCTTAACCTTCTTTATTATGGAGGTCAAATTAGTTAATATAAATGGCCAAACAAGTTTTTCACTGCAATTACGTGCCTTAATTCAACCTTCGAGTGCCTTAATTCAACCTTCAAGTGAGAAGTTACTCCAAGGACGAACAAAGGGATGCAAGTAGGGTGAACCCTTCCTTTGAGGCGATGTGTATGCGGTGCCCCTTAACTACCCTTTTGTTCCTTTAAGGGGTGTCCCCCTCCGTGGAGTATCAAAATACTTGGTCAAAAGATAGTATCACCACCACCACAAAGCACAATAGGAGGGTCTGCACTGATAAAGAGATCGGTGCCTATAGCCTTAAGGGATCGAGCCTTAGTGAGGTGCCTAATGTGCATGCTCAGTGTCAGAAGTGTGCAACACGCCGCAAATCTTTGTAATTTCTTTTGAAATCGCAGACAAGTCCCTTAGAATCAGATCAAATGTGAATTGCTTTTAGGGTTGAATCTGATTATCAGTCCCACTTTTAGTTATGTGACCACTGAATTAGTAAATTCAAACAACTTGGTGGTCTTGAATTTTAATTTGAATGCAAATGCATGAATAGGAGCTGGATGCAAAAGTTAGAAAGGTGTACCTGTCTCCAGCAATCTTCATGCTAATATGCTTGCAATGCAATAATAAGATCTAATGTGCTGCTCAATCACCCTTAAATGCACGCACCTAAGGGCATGCAACTTCTAAATAGGCAGCTCGATATTTTCTTTGTTGATTTTAAAGGCAGGCAAGCAGAAAATAGAATCACGCATGCAAAAAAATATTGTAAGCCCTAGTAGCTAAAGAATGTGGGGACAAACCCCAAAAAATTCAGGCCCAATTACTACAACGGTGAAAAGACAGAATTTTGTGACGATGGAGAATCCTCTGTGAAAGCGAGATCTTGGTCTCCTTCGTCTTTTCCTCATGTGGCTTAACTCGTGGTTGTTGTCGCCGCTCTGTTGTGACTTGTCGCCTCGTCAGATTCCTTGCATAGTCAAAAAAAATTGTTCAGCTAATTTTACAACTCAGAATATTCAAAAACAATGAAGTAAATCTATTGTGTCTGTTGCCTACGCGGTAATGGCGCCAATTTGACAAGTCGATTTTCTGCTTTCGATTAAGTTTCGCAAATGAAATAATGCGTTGTTGTAGTATTTAAGTGGTGGAAAAATCGACTAATCAACAATAAAAATAACCACTTACAGAAGAGAGGGTCGTGTCCACAAGGAGGCAATTATGCAATAACTCTTGATTATGTCGTATTCTTTCGATCAAGTGCGAAATCCCTAGTCAAATCTGACATAAAATGCAATGGAAAGAAGGTGCACAAGAACTCAAAAATATAAGGGTATATGCGTAATTTTCCCTCACTGAAATCTTCAATAAACATATGATGATTTCATGTAATTTTCAATTGACATATATTATAGAAAATTGGTGCACATGTTAATCCCAAAACTAATCTTGAAACATGTGAATATCAATAACGTGCAATTATCAGAAAGCATGAGTGTGCATTCGTAATTTTTCCATAATAAAATAATCATAAATGAAAATATATTTCTGGTGGCAATGGTAGTAAATGTAATTTTTAATCAACTTGAAAACAGAGGATTTGTTGTAGCGGCTTGTGCGCACAGGAGGAGGAGAGACGGGCGTCGAGGCTGCAGCTGAAGATCACTCCGCTCAGGCCGCACCCGATGGTAGTGACGGCGTAACTGATGGTAGCCTGTGGTGGCTGCAGGGAGGAGAGGAAGGTGGTGGGCGGTGGTTCTGCACAGCCTGGCAGGGGTGTGGGTGGGGCGAGGCGCCTGCATTGCGGTGGGTGCGGGCACGCGAAGGTGCTGGAGGGAGGCTGCAGGGGCACGTGGAGGTTCTGCAGTGCCTGTGAGGGTGCGCTAAGTGCTGGAGGTGCAGTGCTGTAGGGACGTTGAAGGGGCGCAAGTGCCTGTGGGCGTGGGTTTGCCTGCGGTGGAGAAGGTGCTGGTGGGGTTGAAGGCGCACCTGTGGGGTGGGGCGCGCTACGGTGGGTGCTGTGCAGGTGTGGGCCTGGCAGGGGTGTGCAAGGTGGAGCGAGGCACCTGAACAAGCCTGCAGGCAATGGTGGGTGCGCAAGGTGGAGGCATTGCAGGGTGGCGCAGAAGGAGAACTCGCGGTGCCTACGGGCGCCTGGTGGTGCTAGTTCGGGTGCTTGTAGTCGTGCAAGGTGGAGGCGCTGTAGGGTGGCACGCAAGGAGAAGGCGCGGTGCCTGCGGGCGCCTGGTGGTGCTGGAGCGGGTGCCTGGTGGTGCTGCAGGGATGTTGAAAGGGGAAACGCCTGCGGCGAGAAGGCGCAAGTGTGGGCAGTGGGGTGCAGTTGTTCCTGCGCTTACAGATGGCGTGGGTGTGTGCGGTGGAGGATGTGCGGGGCACAGTGCACGCGGTGGTTGCACGGTTCCTTCGATCATGAAGATCTCTTCTCCTGTGCTCCGCCCCTTCTTAACTCCTCTCTTCCCGCGTGCGTGAGTTAAGGGATTTTCAAATCCCTTTGCTATTTTTGGCCGGCGGCTGTTGAGGGTGGCCGGAGGATGGGGAAAAAAAATGCCACTGGTTGTTTGAAAGGGTAATTTACCCTCCCCTCCTTGTTCTTTTGCCAAATATTCTTCCTGCACATAAAAAACATAAAATCATTACATATTAAGTTATAGAATACTATAAAATAAATGTAAACTTAAATCATGATGCATGCAAACATTCTATAACTTAATGTAGTTATTAACAAACCTAAAGGGTATGATTAAAGTTAGTTAGGCATAATATTAGTCCATTAAAATGGACTCATCATTGACTACGTGTCCAAATGGATCGAAGCCATCTCGACCCGAACCAACGATCATAAGGTGGTAATCAAATTCATTCATTAGAACATCTTTTCACGGTTCGGTATCCCATGTGCCATTATCTCCGATGGAGGGACCTGTTTCATTAATGTTGAGTTCAGATCACTGATGACCAAGTACGGGGTGTCACACCGAATCTCTACTCCTTATCACCCCCAAACCAATGATCTAGTTGAGCCATCAAATTGGGACATCAAGAAAATCCTTCAGGTCACTATTCGACCTGACAGGAAAGATTGGTCGTCCCCACTTCTGGAAGCCTTGTGGGCTTATAGAACCGCCCACAAGACCCAATTAGGCATGTCTCCCTTTAGATTGGTGTACGGGAAGGCATGTCACCTCCCTATCGAGTTGGAGCACAAAGCCTATTGGGATGTACGGAAGTGTAATCTAAATATTTCCAAGGCAAGAACCCACAGAAAGCTTCAAATTAGTGAGATCGATGAACTATGTAATGATACGTTCGAGAACTCACGAATTTACAAAGAGTGGGTTAAGGCCTTTGCCGACAAGCACATATCCCGAAAGATCTTTTACCTTGGTCAAAAAGTCTTACTCTTTGATGCCAAACTAAAACTCTTCCTAGGCAAACTCAGATCAAAATGGATTGGACCATATCTTATCCGACGGATTTTCGAAAATGGAACCATTGAAATCAGTCAACCCAGCCTTGATTCTAAACCTTTTATTGTGAATGGCCAACGACTTAAGCCATTCATTGAACTCACTAATACAAACTTTGCTGAGGTATCTTTTGATCTCCATTCTCCCTGAGCATCTTGCGCTCGGCTGATGGCGTTAAACTTAGTGCTTAACGGGATGCAACTTGTCATCTTTTTGAAAAAATCAAAACCCTTCTTGACATATCACGTACTAAACTCATATTGCACTTTAGGGTTTGTCCATTAGAATAGCCGACTCCAGCTCTGGTACCCGTACCAGAGCTTGAAATCATCTGCAACAGTCATCCCGACCCATCCATCCACCTAAACCTGTTCTAATGTACGATCTAAGCTGAAATCGAACTCACCTAATTTACATTGAGGACATTGCAAATCGTAGGCTTGGGGGGGTATTAAAGTGCAAAACGCTGTGAGAATCACTTCACAAGAAAGGGTTTCATAAAAAAAAAAAACATATTCTTTGAAAAAAAAAGGAGGTTGAGGAAAAAGAAGAGCCATTTTTGAAGAGGAATAAAAATTTGAAAAGAGAAGAAAGGAGCACAAAGAAAAAGAAAAGAAAATTGAGTCCCTTAGAAACAATTTGGAACCTACCTACCTTCTAGGTTGGATCGAATGGTGAATTAAGACCTGAAAGGCTAAAACTTAAGGGATTAGTGGTGAATACCGACCTTAGGCCTCTTGGATCTGTATTGGATTTAAACATTCACGTACTTGTCAAGATCCAGATTAATCCTCAAGAGGTTGGAGAAAATGCAAAGCTTATGTAACTTAAGCACCCTAAATCACACACAGTCTAGTTCAGTGTGCTCTAAAGATGAAACCATACCAAATGGCATTTAATCTATTCTGAGAAAGGTCCTAAGATCTAGATTAGGAGCGTCTTGGAAACACAAGTTAATTTGGATGAGTCCCAACATGGAGAGGCGGGAAATTCCCCTTGAAGATTCGCAATAACATATCGTCTCCTCGGTGCTTGTCTCTTAGGATATCTAAATATCCTACTGGGGGCATGTAAGCACCTTGTGCTGGTTTAGATGCCGTGGGTGACATTATCATGAAATGTCAATTGCTAGGGCATGGATTTAGCTACAGAATGCCATGGGCAGGATTATCTCGAAATCTTGAAAGCCAGGGTTCTGGGGGCTGCCATGGGTGGTGCTATCTTGAAGCATCGATTGCCAGGGGCCCTATGAGGATTGATGGTGGGGACAAGGAATCTGATATGGACCATGTTTAGGGCCAATCTGAGGATGGATCTAAGGAAAAATATAATGAAAAGAAAAGAGAGAGAAAGCTCTCCACAAATCAAATTCTCCTTCTTTGTCTCTCTCTCAAAATGCATTGGCAAACTGAACCGGACTAACTATGTTTCAAGCATAGGTGCTTTAACCGCTAGGTCCAACGAACCTTAGGATAGTTCCTACAGGCCTTAGAAACCTTTGTGGTGGATCGAGGCAAAAGCTAGTCAGGTCTAGATCTGGGCTAGTACTTGAGTATCTCTAGGCCTATTGTTGGTATTAAGATTTGATTCCTAGAGATGCGGCTTAGTAGGGCATCCTGATGCTTAAAATCTGACCTAGCTAACTGATTTGATTCAGATGGTTTGCTAAGGGACTAGCAAAATCTAGGCATGGGGGTATGATGGGAACACCATCATGAGCCATAATTAGCTCAATTTGATCTGATTAAGTCAATAAAAGCTCATACATATCCATCAGAAGGTCTTAAGGGCACAAAATATTGATTTGAGAAGAAGGCAATAATACAGGCTTATTTCTGCAAATTTAAAGTTCCATCATAAAATAGAATAACCACGAGTTCTCTCAGGGGTTGAACAAAGGTCAAATGATCTTAGGAGTCTAATAAGTGGGTTAGAGCAGACAGAAAAGAGTTTTCATGCGTTACAGGAATTAATGGACATCTGAAAGCCTAAAAATAAACCCGCTTAATCTATTGAGATTTTGGTAAGGATAAAATTCACCTAAACCCTCTAAAAATCATATAAAAATATTCTCTAGGGTTTGGTACCTTCAATTTGACCATTGGAACCCATCTTGACCTAAAACAGTCTCAGACAGACATTTGCCCTAATTTGGGTAATTATGCAAATTACCTAGTCAAACTAGGTCAAAACCAAAATCCAACTTCACCATTGGATTCCTTAGGTCTAAAATAGGTTTGTACCAACATTTGGGCCCAATATGAGATTGTTTCAACCTAGTTTGCACTTTGGTTCGAGTCTAATTTTCTTTATTTCACATGACCCCTTAGCTTTTGAATTTCTTACAAAAAGGTCCCTATCTTTATCATCATTTTCTTCAAATAGGTCCCTACCACCATGAAATCCTAATCCTACGACTCTGGTGAGTTTGTTTTGGCATGTTCTCCTTGATTCCTTAACAAATCCCTCTCAGATTTTAAAGGGAAGTTCGTCAAGGAATTTCCTTCCTTTTAAGCTAGATCTTAAGCCCTAAAACCTTCCCAATCTCTCATGCGAATGCATGAGAGATTTGGATATATTTCAACTTCTATCTCCGACAAACTTTCCAAGCTTGGGAAGCTTGCTTCCCAAGCTCAAAACTTCCTCCAGAGACCTATAAAAGATGCCCCAGATCAAACCGAAGATCCCATGCTCAAATTTGACTGGATTCCCCTATGATTTCATCTCTCCTCATCCGGTTGAAACTCCTTGATGTTCGACGAGCTCCTACGACTTCTTCCTTCATCTGACCGTAATACTGACATGGCCCCTTCTCTACAGCTATGGATGAGTCCCACATCAAGTGTTGAAAGACGCACGACACCAAATAAGTTGAAAAAGTCATACAGGCTTACTGCCTCAACTAAACATAGGCGGTGAGGCCCCTGCACACCCCTTCACTTGTGCCTCACCGTGACCTATTCCCCGTGGGCCTGGAGTTGACCTGACCTGCCTAGCCCTGTCCACACCTCGGCTGCGATATCACACCCACAACCCTAGTCTCAGGTATGCTTAGATCTGAATCCGATTACTCGAGGCTCTGGGAGAGAAGATCTTAGAGATAGAAAGAGAGAGAGCGCGTGGGGGCAGGGGGTTTTTGCTCTGAAGACCAATGGCTGACACTTAGTCGTTTGAAGAAGGAAACCCTTCCCCTTGTGCGAGAAGAGAAGGAAGAAGGAGAGGAAGCTAGAGAAGAGAGAGAAGAGAAGAAGTCACAAAAGAGGAGAAGAGGAGCTGAAGAAACAGAAGAAGACCAGTAGAAGTGCACTGTGCACTTATCCTACGTGGATTGAGATTGATTGATACTATTGAAATATTTGATATTATTGTGAGGGGTAATTGGTGATTCAAATCACCATTTTACCCCATTCTTTTTGCACTATTTGACATTTGCTCTCATTTATATATCATTATTGTTTGGAGTTTCATTATAAATTGCTTATATTGTGCTTTAATTGCAATCTTGAGAACTATTTTGCTAATTGTTCTCTGTGTTTGACCTTGGACTTCCATTTGAGTATAAATTCTATTTGTTTTTCACACTGATTCGATCTGTACTACAATGCATTGATTTTAAAATCTGATTTAGAGCGACTAACAAGCTACCATTTGTATTTAGAAAGGTGGCAACCCGAGGAAGATGATGATCATGTTGAGTATCCACCTGAATTATATTGGAGTCAAAAGAAGGGAATGATGGTACCATTGGAAGACCTCGACCTTGATGACAATATTTTCGTGACATTTGATAAAGTGGGTCAAAGTCAAGTTGTTAATCCCACCCTCCCTTCTGATCATGAGTGGAACTCAAGCCCACCCTTAGGGAACTTGACCGTGAATAAATTCACCTATCTAAGGACTTTGATGTTACCGGTGTGAACCATTTACCCCAGATAGAGAGCCTGAGGGGACCTGCAGAGATTTAAGATGATTCTAAACCTTGGGTACATGATGAATTGTATGATGAGGAGAATGATAAATTATGTGAGGAACCTACATTCAAGATTTGGAGTGACACTAAGGGCGATTATGTTTTATTTGAAGAATTAGCCCCTGAGGAAGTCACAAATTTGACCAAATTAGGTTTCCTTAGCACATCCATTGGTGATATTCTTCCTCATGATGATGAAATATTGGAAAACGCTGATTGAACTTCTGATATTTTTGTGGATTCACATATAAACTCTAGGGAGGAATTGAGTAAAGAACAAGAACCTGGGGATGAGATTGATAAGGTAATCCCTAAATATGTTGCTTCTGACCTACCTTCATTTGATTGGGAGTCACTCTCTGATTCGCCTATGTCTAAAGGTGAAATTGTGACTCCATTCCTTGAAATGATCACTGATGAAGTGCAGGACGATATATATGACATCCGTAGGGATGCTAGGGATGCAATTGAGGAATTAGAAAGATTGTTAGGTATGGACACCGAGCCGACTAAACCCAAGCTAGATCTTATGGCCATCCTGCAACCTTGAAACTTGGACACCCTAGACAATCCATGGCTTAAAGACATGCTCAATACTGTTTTGTCCTGAGGGCTTAATAGATTAATATTTCCTATATTGGGGTATCGGGTATGGATTGATGCTTTCTATGGTTAGTCCATCAACTTAGGGGTATATCTTTGCACTATCCCTTCCCTATTTTTTTTAGAGGATCCATGTCATCCTCCCCCTACCCCTATGGAGGTCGTTATTCCCACTTATCATTTAGAACCCCCTTTGGTGACCTGGGAAGATTTCATTCCCATCATGGTTGGGCGAGCATTTGCTATCGGGATTCATCATCAACTCACCAACATCCTAGGTTACCTCTTTTCTAGGCCTATTTTGTTACGCTCATTTTTAGGGCATTTTTCTGTGATCCTTGAACTAGACTTGCAGATTCTTTGGCTGCTTGGCTGCCAACAAAATAACAGTAGCCCAACTCTGACCTAGGTAATACCTTTCTATGAAATGGGGACATTGCAGATTTTAGGCATGGGGGGTGTACTTGGGGATATACATATCATTTAGACATAGTGCATTCATGCATTTAGTTAAACATTCTGCATTGCATACATTTGCATTTATTAAAAAAAAATTGCATTTAGGCCTATAATAGAATTGAGCTTAACTGGTTGGCCCCTGCATTCTTAGGCATAAGACCAGAACTTTAGGTTAGACTAAGTTGACTCTAGGTGTCAACTTTAGAAGCTAAGTTGAGCTACTAGCTTTAGGACTTTAGGGTCCTTTGTGGACTTAAAAACTTAAGTACGAGTTAAGTTGTGGACCATTCCTCAAGAGGTTGATGAAGGAAAACTAGGGATTGAGTTAAAGGCTGGGTAGTACCTGATGCCTTTTTCTACCTTTTGGTTTGCGGGTCCTCGTAACCTAAGCATCCACATTTCACATACACTTGGTCTTATGTATGTAATGATCACCTTAATTTCTTTCTTAAAGAAAATTTGCTTCTCTTAGTTCTGGCTTAGGAGAAGCTTAAAAACACAATTTGATTGGACGAGTTCCTGCAGCATGAGAGGTGGAGTTTATACTCAACTTGATAACGCGATGACAACATGTCACCTCCTTGGCGCTTGCCTCTTAGGATATCCATCCTATTGGGGGCATGTAAGCGCATTGTGTGATTCAAGTACCATGGGTGGCCTTATCTCGAAGTGCCAATTGCCACATGCCTGAATTCGCTTAAGAAATCCATGGGGGATACTATCTCAAAGTGTTGATTACCAGGAGTTCTTGAGGTCAGCATGGGCGGTGCTATCTCGAAGCATCGGAAGCCAGACACCCTTCGAGGTTCGGTGATGGGGACAATGAATCCGACACAGATCGTGTTGATAGCTGATCGAAGGTTAGACTTAGAGGAATAAACAAACAAACAAACAAATATATATATATATATATTACAAAAAAAACTTTCTTACTCTCTTTCTAGGTTGGCAATCATACCAACCTCAAATAAATAAGACCATTGCACATGCACGGATGCTTTAATATCTAAGACCAATAAACCCTAGGGTAGAGCTAGAAATCAAGGAAACTTGTGCTTGCAACTTGTCCTTAGCCGACCTAGTCTGCAAACTAGCAACTAGTTGGGTACCTTATGTTTAAAGTCTGTAACTTAACATGTTTCTAAAGGAAAATCAATTGGGTTAGCTAGTCTACTTGAAGTGTTGGGCTATTGCTTGAATTTGCTAGGGACTAGCAAAAACTAGGCATGGGGGCATTTGATTAGCCCATATTTGTGGGCTATTTAAGTATATGAATGCCTAGACATTAAGATATCTTTAACATTTAGCTAGCATACATTAGGATGTAAATAAATTAATTCATATTTTTAGCTTAATTGCATAATTCATGCGTTGCATTCATATCTAAATGCATTTAGAATTAACTTAGAATTGCATGCATTTGATTAGTTAACCAATTAGGTGCATTATATGCATTGTTTTAATTTAACATAGAAGTTAAGGGTTTGTGAATAAATAATCCTAATATTTTATTATTTTATTATTCTTCTTCTTCTTCCATAGGTAATGGCACCACTTCCTCCTCTTGCGCCCATTCACTCGTCATAGCTACCAGCATTCATTCGATGGGAAGAGTGGATCTGCTCCTGCCTCTTTGCAATTCAAATCCGTTAGCTGCAACTACAAGAGAGAGGAGGAGACGACCGTGCTCGATAGGCCACCATCCACTCCATCACTGTGCTTCACCTCCACCACCGCCGGCCTCAATCGTGGCGGTAAGCCTCCACCACCGTGGGTGTGTGGTTTGACAGGCTACACTGCCATTCGGAGCTTGTTCGTATCACCGTGAATGCATGTTGCTCCACCATAAGCACACACAGGCATGCATGCTTCCAACTAAATGCCACTGTTCATCTTCCCCATCTTTCTATGTTACCACCAAAGAACCCATAACCTTCACCACCATTCCTGCTCACAACCGTCACCATAGGCAAGCACCCGCTCCTCCAATGCCAAGAGAACCTCATACCCCTCCCCTTCCCATCTCCATGCCTCATCACTCTTCGTCTTCTTTTTATTCATTTCTTCTTCTTCCTCTCCTGCTATGGTGAAACAAACCCAACATCATCACCACCTCCACCTCTTGTAGTACCACCAACATCATGCCAAGCGATCAACGGCCGCAGCCCTCACACACCACTGCCCTCGGCCACACGCTTATATGCGCACTGACTGTCCCTCCTTCCCCCTACAGTGCCTTTGCCTGTGAGTAGCAGAGGCTACATGCAATGCAACGCGTAGCATCATGCTTACTGCCTACCCGACGACCTCGCGTGCGCACGCCTCTCTGCACAGCAGTAGCAGTAGCCACCTCTAGCGTATGCGCGTGCCCCTGCGCCCCCTCACCTCCAGATCGTGCGCCGAGCTGGTTTGCAACAGCAGTAACATGGTCACCACCACTGCCCCTCTTCCCACCATCCCACCGGCTTTGGCCACCATCGGCTGTGCTACCACCATTGTTGGATGCACATTATCCTTGCCCACCTCCGGTGAAGACCTCACCGCCGGCCATCACCACCTCTCCATGTGCGAGCCATTCCAAGGGAATCCTCTGTTTCCCTTTCTAATTCTTCTTACATGATATGCCATTGCCAATGTTTATTTTTCTCATTTAATGGATATTATAATTGTGGCTATTTTGTGAAGATAACCTCCCTCCTTTCCTTAAATGCATTACCAATATATAAGAACACAATGAGACACATTTGAAAGGAGTTTTAGGTTTGTTTCTATGCAAAGACTTCAGTGAACATTTATTTTTATCTTGTGCAAGTTTTGATAGGCCGATTCCTCCCTGTGGAGATGACCCGCTCTCTTTGGAGTGGTTAATTTTACTTTGTGTTGATTGAGAGTTTTCTACCATGCAATATATAACGACATTATCATTTTATTGTGATCATCCTGTTTAAGCAAAAACCTCTCTTTTAGGTAACACATGAAGGTACATCTAGAGTTAAATCCTCTAAGATTAATATTTTATCGCAGAAATTTGAAGCCTTCACTATGAAGGAAAACGAGAGACCTGGGGACATGTACACCTGATTCATGTTAATCGTGAATAACCTCAAGTCTCTAGGGAAGGCATTATCAAGGGGGAGCTTCAAGCCAAGCTCCTTTGCTCCCTTGGACCTGAATGGGACCCAAAGTTCATGGTGATAGAAGAAGCCAACCAAGTAGAGGATCTAGACATGGAGAATCTACTTGGGAGTCTAATGGCTTATGAGACAAAGATGGATCGAAAGAAAAAGTCCATCTCACCGGAGCTGAAGAAGAAGAATTTAGCATTCAAGGCAACATCAGACGATGAGGTAAGTACCGATGACAAGGAATTTGTTTTATTAGCTAAAAAATTTAAAAAGTTTCTCAAAAATAGAAACTTTTTAGATCAAAAACTTTATCGTAACGTGATTGGCTCTTTGCTGTATTTAACCTCTAGTAGACCTAAAATTTTATTTAATACTTGCTTTTGTGCTAGGTTTTAATCAAACCCCAAATAATCATAATTGCAGTTAAACAAATATTTAGATATCTAGTTGACACGCCTGAATATGGTTTATTTTACTGTAGGAGTACACATTTCAACCTAGTTACATATAGCGATGCGGACTATGCAGGTAGCCACATCGATAGGTGATGGTAACACCATCATGGGTCCTAAGTAGCCACAATTAGTAAGATTCAAATGATAAATGCTCTTAATTGATCATCTGAGGGTCACAATTCCATACTGATTTGATTTGAGAGGAAGATAAGAAAACAAGGTTAATTCTACTATTTTAACAGCACATCACAAATGAAGATTAGCCATGGGATTACTCAGGGGTTAATTGAAGGTCAAATGAACATAAAAGACTAAAAAGTGGGTTTACATTGACTGAATTAGGGTTTCACGCATTTCGAGGACTAAAATAGGACTGAAAACCCTAATTATCAACCCCACTTAAATTGAAATGGTTATGGTCAATATAAAATCAATCTAAAACTCCTAAAAATCATTGAAAAATATTCTAAGAGGTTTGGTACCTTCACGTTGGTCATCTGAACCCATTTTGACTTAGAATAGAGTTTCAGAAAGAAATTTACCTTGATTTGGGCCTCTATGCAATTTACCTAGTCAAAAATGGTCAAAACTCAAATACAAGTTCACTATTAGATTCTTTGGGTCCAAATTAGGTTAGCACTAAATTTAGGCCCAATCAGAGTCTATCTTGACCTAGTTTGCATTTTAGTCCCTAAAAACTCTATTTCTCACATCTAGATCCCTAGGCTTCAAGTTTATTACCAAAACGCCCCCAAATTTCTCGTCATCTTTGCAAAGGGGTCCCTACCACTATGAACAGTGTGAATAGAACTTCAACCCAATCCCCCCAAACTTCAATCAAGGATTCCACCACCAATCTTTAACCAAATCCCTCCAAATTTGGAGGGATTGTTCGTGAGACAATTCCCTACCATTTGAACTAGATCATGAACCCCACTCTGGTGCATAAGAGCTCAATGAAGCTCATGAATTCTGCAGCCATGGCTTGCCAAATTTGCAAGCAATTTCATGAATTCAATGCAATTAGAGGTCAAATCCTCTTATATTTAAGCTCTCCCACCTTCCCTTGTGGATCCTAGTCAATTTCTGATCGAAATCTCTCCTAATTCTCCTCTTCTAGCCAGCTTCATAGTCGGCTCCAACGAGCTTCTTCATAGCCCGTCCTCCAGCCAACTAATCATCAACCTGGGAGGCCTAACCTCTCCCTCTCTTTCTCGTGCTCCTTGTCCACCAAAGCTCGAGTGGTTTCTGCCCCTTCCTCGTTGATTCCTCCATTGGACTCTGTTGCCTTCCTTGCATCTGGCCGGTCAACGTTGGATGCTCTCCACCTCTACTCATCCTGATAAGCCCCCTACTCTGTCCCTCTCTCTCTAGATCATTTTTACATCCTTAGATCCTAGTTTCAATCGCCACACAACTCGGTTCGCTCTCATCTTCTCCACAGCCGGCAAAGCCCTGTTGAGCTCGTCTGACCACAACATGCCACCAAAAAACTTCACAACACCACTAAAACCTTCACCACATCTCCATGATGAGAGAGACACATGATTTATTAAATAATGTAATTAGTGTCGTTGCAGCATGTAAATCCTCAATCAAACTTTTACATTTATAACCTAGATAGGGTGAATATCTGGGTCGTCTAAGGAGGCCAATTTGTTAGTCACAAAGAATGAGTTCTCTCTCTCGCTTCTCAAATCAACACATATATTTTTGTGATTTTTGTTTTGTTTGTTTTTATGGTTTTGGAAATAATCGGGATTGATGTGAAGATGAATTATGCTACAACTAACCCTAAGTGACAAAGGGGAAGCCTTCTCCTCTAACCTCACCCTAGGAAAGTGTGCCTAGGGTAATTAGAAGAGAAGGTGTGTGATGCACTAGTAAACTAATAGCAACATGAAAGACACACTAAGCTAAAAAGCAAGAAATTGAAGGCAATAAACAACTTTGTATTACTAGTAGAGTTGATGACAAGTAGTTACATGCTTCTTAAAAGTAAAAGAGAAACTACACTAGATAATACAAAGAAAATAGTAATGAAGAAAAATCCTCTAGAGATGGTGAAGAAGGAATGGTCCTTGCTCCAAGCACAGCAGCTCCTGTGCTTGAAAAGAATGCTTCCTTGCTTCTGATATGATAACTCCTCCAAGCTTTCCTCCAAGGTGGACATCAACCACCTTGCTCCTCCTCTTGCCTGGTCGTCCCCTTAGTGTTGAAGATCTCCTCCTTTGGCGTGGCTAAGGGGGAAAAAAGGAGAGGAAGAAGGCACCAAGGAGCGGTGTGTGCCCCCTTGATCTTCTTCTCTTCTTCTTCCTCCTTGGTGTGAAGATGGAACCTAATCTAAATGAAGAAGATGGAACCTAACTAATGGAGAGGAGATGTGAATTATGTGGTGGTAGGGTAGGGTATTTATAGGATGGGAAGGGGGGTGGTTATGGTATTTTTTGGAGGGAAATGAATGGGTGCTCGGATATTTTTGGAGGGAAAAATGGGAGGGAAATGAAGGTGCCTTGGTTTTCTCTCCAAAAGTACCTTCTAGAAGGTGTTGATTTTAGAGGGAAAAAAATGGAGGGTGGAGAGGGTTGAAGGGGTAGGTGTAGGGTTGGATTTCGAGGGTTTTGGAGGGAAAAAGTCGGCACCATTTTTGGGTGGTTTTGGAGGGAATTTGGTGGTGTCTTTTGGTGTTAGATAGGGGTGAAGGGATGTATAGGGTTGGCACCAAGATTGAGGTGGAGTAGTGGTAGCTTAGGTGGACTTAGGTAAGGTTAGTTGATGGAGCTAGTTAGGTGGGTTTTAGGTTTAGGTTTTGGTGGCCAAGGAGGTGACTAGCTAAGCTAGCTTAGCTAGTAGGGAGTAGGGTTGGAGGCATAGGGAGATAGGGTTTTGAGGGAGAAGAGTTGGAGGTAGATATCTTGAGCTGCACTGGAGATGGTGGCTGCTGAAGAGAGCTGCAAGGAGCTACCTTAGCTGGCTCAGCTTGCTGGTTCTTTGCTAGCTGCTAAGCCAAGCTAAGCAGCTTTTCAGATGACAATTTCATTAAGTCAATTTCATTAAGTCATATACTTGAAAAGTCGATGTCTAAGTATCTTGAACAGACGTCAATTTCATTAAGTCATATCAAGTTAAAAATCTTTTGAGAAATGATCTTCCAAATGTCCGTGCATATCTACAGACTTCTATCACGTCGTCAAATAACCTTAGATGGACGTCTAATTAGCTTCATGGTCTAGACTAGAAGGCTCTGGATTCAGATATCCGATGTCTGAGGCTTGATTCAGACATCGTTTAAGTCGTCTGATTCCAAAATCAGACGACAACCTGCAGCTTTGGCCCAAATCCAAGGTGTCATGATTTCAGAGATCAAATGTCTAAGTTTGGTTTTCGATGTCGGGTATGTCGTCTAATTGAAAAATTAGATGACAACCTTTTGGTTTGGGCACTTTCCAAGAAAGTATGACTGCAGAGATCAGACATGTAATGTTTTATTAGATGTCTTGTGGATTGTCTGAGCAAAAGATTAGACGAAGAAATGTAAAGGGTTAAAATCCCAAATTCAAAATCCCAACATCTGATGACTCCATCAAACATTTGATAATGGCAGAAAATGCAGAATCACGTCTGCTCCTGGGTTGATTTTGAGATGAAATTCTCCCCAACTTCCAGGGGAGACTTGCTCAAACCCTTGGGGTATCAAAACCACTCCTCCCTAAGGCCCCACTTGATCTAACCCAAAGCCCCAAATCCTTAAAACCTTAGATGTTGGCTACAACCAAGGCACCTGCTATTACTATCCTCGCCACCAGACGACCGACCAGCTACTTCGTCGATCATCGACCTAGCTACCCATCTCCTAGTGTCAACCTCTCCTCCTCGCATCAGGGGAGCTCCATTGTGGGTATAACCTACTTGCCCCTTTCCATTCTATGATTTTGTAAGGCTTTGCTCTCGATTTTGAAAGATCCACTTGTCAAGTTCTTGATATTTTAACCGTAGCTTGTGGTACTTTAGCTATTGTGGGTTAAATCTTAAACCTAGATACCATACCCTAAGTCACGTTTTAGGGCAATGGTGCCTTAGACCATGATAAAGGTAACAATCTAGTTTTTCCCTCTTGTATAGATGTTCTAATGGTAAGAGTATTACCTTAAATGACCCAAGCCATCATCTAAGTGGCTTAGGCCCAAAGGTATATTGTCATATTCATATGACTATGGTAGTTTGTACTGCCCCAAGGCATACTGTCACACAAAATGCTTTTTTCATGTGTTGTATGTGATGTTGTGTGCATGTGTATGGTGGGAGCATAAATGTGCCGTATGTGATGTTGTGTGTATGTGTTTGCAGGTATCCTATCTCCCAACATTCAAAACCCAACCCACCCACCCTACCCAAAATGCCTCCTCGTAGGAAGCAAGTCGAAGGCTCTTCCTCTTCCTCTTTCACCTATTTGGCTGACTAGTTGCGTGGTGACATCGCTAGACAGTAGTTTCGTCACTTCGCAAATGCCAAAGTAAAGAGTCCTTGCTTCATAATGATTTTGCACACCTAAACCTATGGGAACACTTTGAAACTCTTCATCTATTTCACTATTTCACTCTGGTGTTGAAACTATTGGTGTGTTGTTGGACCTAGTTCGCCAATTCTACGTTAACATCGTTGAAGACTACAGTAACGATGAGCTTAAATTACACACCCATCTGTTTGGTCACAACATTCATATTACCTCTTATTCCATTTCTGCACTTCTTGACATCCCTAATGAGGGGAACAATTTTAATGACATTTTGAGGCAATATGGCTTAGAAGTCATTAACCAAGAATTGATTCTACTCGATAAGTGTGAAAAGAACCTTGGTACTCTACCTTGAAAGAATCTTAAACCCCTTCCCTGATTACTTTCTCATGTTTTTGGTTGGGACCTTCTCAACAAATCAGGTGATTTTGATTACATCTTGCGCCAGCACAAGATGCTTCTTTTTGCCGTAGTGTCACATCCACTTCAACTTTTGCTACCTCATCATTTGTGTCATGAATGAGGACCATGGGGCTTCTCTACCTTCTGGGTCCATCTTAAGCTCTTTGTAAGCCATAGGATTCCCATTGATGATTAGGCAGTCGATAAAAAGGTCGAGCCCTACAATCAGGCCACAGCCACCAAGATGCACATTCTTAGGGAACATCTTGAGCCAGAAGAAGAGCCAGCCAATGAGGAACCACTCCCACCTTTTCTGAATTTTCATGCTAAGCACCTTCTTTAGATAGAAGCTCCTAGATAGAGCTTTGACGAGACATGGAATCTCACCACAGATTCTATCTCGGCGGGCATTTCTCTTTTGATGCGGTCCATCGGAGAGATGTACACTTATATGGGTTGCTTGCGCCAAGATATCAATGAACTTTGCACTGATGTCCGCAATTTGCAAATGGGACAAGGACCCACTCGACACCGCTGCCGCCACGATCAAGAGGACTAATCTGCTTTTAGTTATAGTTGTAGTTTCTTTTATTTGTTTCTTTCTTTCCATGTTAGCAAGTATTAAGGGACTTTGACCCCATACTTATGTTTTTTGGGAACAATAGCTAGTTTTTGCTTGGGGCACATACATTTCCCTAGTTAGTTCTCTTTCATGCCTTATTTCACCTTTGTAAGAACTCTTTACATATCTAGCATGCAACTTTCTATGTTCATTTAAACATGTTGTACTCATGATATTTGGTTAATGTGTGCCTATTCTAGTCTAGTTCAACTCCTTTAGGAACCCCTCTTGATGACATTCAAAAGGGGGGAGAAAAACTTAGGATCATGAAAATTAAGTTAACTAAAATTAACCAAGTTTAGTATAGAGCACTAAGTATAACATTTAGGGGGAGCAAATAAGATCCTAAGACATATTTTGAAAATCATCAAAAAGGGGGAGATTGTTAGTTCAACCCCTTATAAATAATATTTTGATGATTTTATAAAATAAAGTAAAAGAAATAGAACATGAAAATAGTATATTTTTTCTTTGTCATAACATAATTGCAGGTCTCATGAATTTTCCAAGACAGATGATCAGGAGTGTGAAGATGTATTTTGTCATAGGTCTTAGGTTTTTTATTGTACACTTTCAAAAGGTTGTAATCTATTTTTTAATTGAGTCTAGAGACATTGTAAAGCACCCCTAAAGATAACATACACAGCTAACTTAGGCTCTCTACACTTAGGAAAAACTAGAAACAAAAACCTAGACACAACACATATCAGACGTCCAACACACTTGTCAGATGTCTAATATTCAACTTTAAGTCATCTGATCATGATTACAAATGACTAATTGCGTATAGCCTTGCCTTTGCATTCTGAACATTTAGGCTCTAGTTGATGCAACCTTCAATCAGATGTCCATAGGCTTACTCAGACGGCCAATATATGAGTCAGACATCCTTTAAGCCAACTATTGATCCCTGCTTAGAATTTCCTTTATCATTCTTTAAGACCAATGGTCAATACACTTTTACACATCTGTACATGTTTCTAGACATCCAATATTGGACTGTTTGTCCTATCCTTGGTGACAATTTGTCAGAGATTAAATCTCACTTTTTTGATTCCTAAGGGAAGATTTTAATCTCTTTCTAGATGTCCAGACCTTACGTTAGATGTCCAGTATGTCATCTAACCCTTAAGATCTAGAACCCTATTTGGATCTAGTCAAAATAGGAATGGGCTCGCCTATTATTAGAGGTCTAATTTTAGCGCCAGACATCTTATAATTGCATATCAGACATTTGATCTAGAACCCTATTTTGATCCAATGAAAATAATAACTCCGACCCATTGAATCAGATTCCATAATTATAGTTAGATGTCTAACCCAAAAGTCTGATGTCTGATCCTACTGTCAAATCATAAATACTCTGATTTGTGTTGGATTTTGTTCCAATCCCTTGGGACTTACCTCCAACGGCTAGGAGCCCTCTCCCAAGACTTCTTGAAGGTTTTAAGCTTGCTTATAAATACACTATAACCCCTCTTTGGCAAACACATCTCTTGAGATATAATTCACATAGATAATCACTTGCTCACTTGCTCCATTGCTTCTATTGCCCTTGTGCTATGCAACTACTTTGTTTGGGGCAAACCATCACTCCCATTGTGCTTCATAATCTCATCTTCATGGAGTTTCTTTCACCCTTAGTAGATAAGCTAATTATACATAATTTTGGGCTATTCTATAGGGAGCATTTTTATTTTCCATTTTACTTGGTGTAGTTGGGTATCCAGCCTATCAGATCCCTGTCTCTTCATTGTGAAGGAAGAAACCTCTGTTTAGGGATCAGAGGTGAGATTTCTAGTTGAGGTGCACTACCCTCATTGAAGTAGTGTAGTTAGTGGATTAATCACTTTGTGATCATAAATCCTAGGTCAAGGGATTGGCTTAGGTGGTGGTTTTCACCCAATTTGGATTTTCACCTAAAAATCTTGTGCCTCCATTTCTATGATTAAATTTTATTTTGCAATTATTTTTCAAATTCACTATTCATCCCCCTCTAGTGCAATTTCACGTATAACATGATCATAAGTGTCAATGGGCAAGTATTTTGACATGATTATCCCCTCCCAAAACCTGTAACCTAGGGGTTAGAATACCTATTGTTTGGCCTCAAGTACATCTAGATTTGTGTAAGTGTGTGTATCCATAAATTCATTAAAATTAAAAATTCATTAAAAGAATAGAATTCACAAAGAAATCAATAAATTATAAATGTTCTCCTCTCCCTTCCCTCTTATACCCTACCTCCCCTCCTCTTCGCTTCTTTTCATCATTCTTTCCCTCTTCTCCCTATCTACCTTCTCCTCCTTTGCTTCTTCCAAAATCTCCTTTATTTATCTCTCCTCCTCTCTGACCTCCTTTTAATATTAATTCTCTCCTTCCTCCTCTCCTTTACAATGTTTTTCCGATTATTTATTTTGTACTTCCTCCTCTCCTCTAATCTCTTCTCCTCTTCTCTCCACCTATCCTCTCCATATTAACTCAAGATAATAACATAGCATCAAACATAATTAACGAAGTGGGTACACCCCACAATCATGCATTAGCATTTAAAATAGAATAATTAACTAGAGGGTATACCCTACAATCATGCATTCACAGTCAAAACAGAATTATAACTAGTGGGTACACCCTACAATCATACATTCACATTTATATACAAATTAAAATGCATAAACACAATCATACCTTGATGAAGACGTGAATAAGAGAAGACATCTTCGATGATAAGCGTAACCTACATTAAATTACACAAATAAATCATAATAAATAACTATTTATAATACAAAAATTAAATAAAAAAAAAATTGGTGAGGAGCTAGTGTGGAAGAGGGGGAATGGTTGAGGGAGGAGGAGGGGAGGGGGTGGTGGAGGGGAGGGTGTGGGGGTGGCGGGTCGAGGAGGGGCAGCACATGGGCAGCGATGCGTGGGAGAGGTACCGGGGAGGGGGGCAGCAATGCTGGGGTGGGGGCGTAGGGGACGGCTCACCGAATGGACGGAGGGTCGACGGCGTAGGGGGAAGCGGCAGGCACGGGGGGACGTCTCGAGCTCGTGGGGAGGAGGAATGAGAAGTAGTTTAATGGAGAGGTGGAAGGGGTGCACGGCTTGGAAGTTATATTCACAATTTGCGACAGTTGATCGGATCAACCGTCGCCAAATTGCAAGTAAGCTTTATCTCCCACATGCCACCAGCAATTCGCAACGGTCGATTCAATCAACCATTGTGAATTTGAGAATGGCAGCTTTCCCATTCCTATGCATGAGTAGATATTTTCGTGTGGCGACGCACGTTTGCGACGAATAGGGATTAACCGTCATAAGATGCTGGATTTTTCGATGCCCGCACCAAAACTTTCTAAATGGTGGCCATTGATTTTCTGTGGTGACGGTTTCTACCTAACAGTTGCAAACTTTATGCTAAGCATGCTCCCAACTCAAGGATTGTGACAATTAAATGTGTAACTGTAGGTAATTAGGCACTATTAGCAACAGTTTTGTGACGGTCGCAAATTAAATGTCGCTAATAATGACTTTTCTTGTAGTGTTGGTTCTCTCATTGAACTTTAGTTTCACATGAGGAGCAATAAATTAGTTACAAAGATATAAAAATTTTTGGCAAATGATATATAATTTGTCCAAAAAAAATTCAACAGAGTTTCCTTATAAGTGTGAATTTTTTTCAAATCCTATATAAAGAAAATAACATTGATGAGGTGTGGCTCATCATAGTTAAAATGATCAAGTTAAGCTAGAAACTAGGCTAAACACTACAAAATTAACACATGAAATGGGTTAAGTGTGGGAAATAACATAAATGACCTAAAACAACAAATTTGTGTTAAAAATGCAAAATTAGGTCATAAATTGAGATAATCTTTTCAAAAGATGTAATTTGATGATCCAATTGCAAATTGAACACATGATTAAGTTTAAAAGTTCAAATCAAAGGTGGAAATTAACTTCTTAAATGTTCAATTAGGCTTCAATAAAAACTTGGTTGCATTTGGACATCACTAGTACCTTGCATTTAGAATTTTACATATAGGTCCTCAGGTCATAACATTTTCTTTCATTTAACACATACCGAGGACCTTTCTAATAGCCTCATGGACCTACTTGTAAACCACAGGGATCGCCCTATAGGATTTCTTAGCCACTTAAGGGTGTTGTCCTAATTTCTCTACCGCTTCACCTTCAGAGAGCCTCCCTGCAATTGTACCATTGGACCTGTGGCTCGCATGCTATAGTGCAACCAAAGAACATGGGCAATCTCAGCCTTCCATCCCTTGCATCCTTGATCCTACGGCCAGACCTAATCAAAATTCGAGCGCCTTTGCGTGTGGAATCACCACCAAGATAGATTAAATCCTATGGCTAAGATTTTATTTAAATGCTCGCGTGCCTCTCTCTCTCCATCTCCACCGTCCAAGCCCTAAATGACTTATCTCACCACTGCGGTGACTACAATCATTGCATCGCCTACTTAAACTGCTCCAATGATTGCTTGCTGGCCACTGACACCCCTCCTACTTTCTTGAGCTGATCATTCCTTCCTTCTAGTACCTCCTAACCATTTCACTCGCTGCGCCTGTGATAGGGGCGTGATTTTTCATCCTGAATTCCTCCTTGTCGCTAGGGATGACGTACGCCTGAGGATGACCCTAGAGCTCCACTAGAGGGCTCTTCACTCGCTGGAGACCTCCCTCCCTTCTTCCTCCTTAGCCACCAGCTTTGGATCCAAGTAACCCCATTCTTCCTGTTAGATAGGATTTCCAATTTTCTAGAGTGGCTTAGATTAGTAATTAGCGTAGTTTAGGTCAGTTTAGGAGTAGATCAGATAACTGGATTCATGGATATCATGGTTTAGCTAGGAGTAGATTAGTATAGAGCCACTCCGATCTCTCTGATCAATTCAGATCAGAGAGGAGTTTTCTATGTTTTTGCACTGATTCATACAACTCCCCCTTTGTCTCATGATTACATTCACTAATTTCCCTCGAAGTTCTAATCGTATTTCACCCACCCATTGAAGGATCAATCAGATCTGATGCTCCACAGCATCTAGATCTGATTGAGCACTAATGTCACTTGGGGGTTTCCCATACACTCCATAAATCCATAAAGACCTCCTGATCTTGATTAATTGATTTGATTCGCTCAATTCTTTCAAATTTGTGTTTCACACCCAATCTCGTGATTTGGAGTCAATTTGGTTTCAATCGAATTTAATCAAGAGATTCTAAGTTTTAATTGCTAAATTGGGTATGATGCAATGAATCTAAGGTGTTGGATTTGGTTTTTAGTTTATGGATGAGCATGTACTCAAGTTTAAACCTTATTTTGAATAGTTTGACCAAGGAGAACCAGTGATACTGATTTGAGGTCAAACGAGGACCCAAATGATTTTGAGTTAGTCACTAGAACACCTTGAACGCGAATCAATGGTGTTTAAGAAGATCAGAGGATTTATTTAAAAATCAAATCAAATGAAAAGCCAAATTAGGGCAAGATGGGTTTTCGATCTAAACAATATTTAATCTGGAAAATGATGCTCATTAGAGATTTAATGAGTTTTAAATGAAGATCTAAAGTTTATTTGAGATGTTTTCAGACCTTCTGTGAGTGTTTTCATGGATTAAGATTGAATTTCATTGGATTGGATGATTTGATCTGGACAAATTCAGTAGCAGCAATTGCTGTTCTGATTGGTTAGATCTTGAACTTTTCTTTGAGGAGTTTCTCGCTGTTTTCAGTGGGTTTTTGGAATTTAATGTCATTTCTGGAACTTACTTGATCCATAGATCTATGTTTCCAGATCTGAAGTGACTTTGTGAACCCTTGGATCAAATCTATTTGATCTGATCAGATCTTCAGAAGTAGCCATTGGATACTGAAATGGTTGCAGGATGGATTTAAGTCGTCTGATTGATGAAGGTTTAAGTTGATGCACCTGTAACAAATTATTTGATCATCAATTAGACAACAGCTATAACAGCAGCAGCAGTTGTTGTTGTAATCTACCATCAGCCACTGATTTAAGAGTCTGAGTTGGAGATTTGGATGGATTTTAGCTATTGAAATGAGCTGACATGTGGTGTATATTGTTATAAAATATTTGCAAGCATTCATTATTTTAAATTGATTGAAATTCAATTAGAATGCTTGTAATTTAGGTTTAAATTCTATGTCAGCTGTTCTTGGATGATTTAACTGCTATATATGTAAATCTGAATGAAATTGAGTGAAAGATTAGGTTTAAATGCCTCAACATTTTTCTTAGTATGTACTAAACATGTTTAATTTGTTTATTTGATATCCTACCCATTAGGACATCTTTTAGGCCTTAGGTTCCATTGTGATATCTTATTTTAGGCCTCTTGATTGCACAACTTGTAAATAAATAAAAATCATAAAAATAATAAAAAATAAAATAAAGTTTTATTAAGTAGTATTGGAAATATTTTTATATGTATGCTAAGTTTCAAGGTAATTTGAACCCCCGACTTGGTAGAACATACCAACTGACGGTTCAGTATACCTTGAAACTTAATAACAGAACCTAACTCAAAAATCACAAAAAGAAACCTTTCTCTCTCATTTAACTCTTTCTCTCTCATCCTCTATCTCTACTTTACCTATAAAAACTATAAAAATCAAAAAAATCATTAAAAACACCCAAAAATACCTTGTATACTATGTGTATACTTGTATATATAAGTTAAACCTAAGCTAAATGTAGATATTATATATTATGTACAAAATGTATATAAATAACTTATATATGTATTCTATATATTGAATTAAGTATTTATAATGATTTATTTTATATATAATTTTATTATATAATTATCTATTAATTTATGTAAACTAAATATATAATAATCTAAATAATTATGTAAACCTATCTATTTGTACATAATTATATCTCATATTCCATATACATATTTAACTAGGTATTATGAAATATATATCACTTGTAATTTAATTTAATTATGTTTTAATAGTAGGTAATTAAGTTATTAAGTTAATTAAATAAATTATTAACTTAAAATAAAATAAATTAGTAATTTAAGTTAATACTGAAGTAATTTATAATGTATACTTGTATAATATCATATTAATTATTTTCAACTTATTTATACTGTATTTATAGTGTATTATAGTATTTATAAATTATTTATGTATAAAACTAACTTAGACATGTATTTAAATATAAATAAATTAAATTAAAGTTCCTAAAATATAATAAAAATGTGTCATAAATAATTTATTATGTATATCAACTTTGTATAAAGTCAATTTGGTAATTAGTCACTAATTTATACATTAATTAACAAATTAAGCTCTAACTCAATGTGTATAAACAAACATTTTTAGCTAATTTTATTCTATAGTTAAATAATTTATTTTTGTAAAGTAATTGTACAATTAGGTAGCCCTATGTAAGGGTATTGTAACCATATAATTTAATTTTAAATTAGATTAATTTATGGCTCTCAAATCAAGGGCCAAAATCCTTAATTACGTACGCACTATAGCGCTGGTTAGTGTTTAGAGAGCCGCACTGAATGGTGCCACATCGTGGATAGGCGAGGTGCCGATGCAGTATAAAAGGAATTCGTCCAAGAGGCACTGTAGTCGTCACGGCGCAGGGCGCCTCTCATCCCATACCACTCATCTCTTTGATCTAATACTGATCATGTGATAAATATGTGAACAGTGGTGGGCTGAGGGCCACGCACTGTAGCTAGGCCTGTATCATTCTGATATTGGGCCTAGAATCGGATTTAAATGAACCTAATAATGAACTAGTGCTGGCTGCTAGTAGAGGTTTGGTCCCACCCTCTTGGGTGTTGTGTATCCCTCGAAAGTGGATGGCTCGCCCACTAAAAAACCTAATTTTTGGTTTGAGAGTAGACGTCTGTGAGAGAGAGGAGATGTCTTAAATTAGCTAAGTGTTGAGAGTGAAGATGAGAAGAGAGGAGAGTGAGTTAGCTGCTCCTGCGACTAAGTGTTGCATGTGTATGTGTATATATGTATGATATGTATATGTATGTAAATAGTATATGTATGATAAATTAAATATGTATATATAATATGTACGTAGACATAGGTAAATATATATGTATATATATGAGTAAAGTAGAGTACTGTTTGAGCCTTATGTTGTATATATAGTTTTGTTGTCTAAGGCGTTAGTACAGTTATATACGTCACTGTAGATAAGTTTATATGTTAGTATAGATAGTAGTTTTTGCCTTAGGTTATATATATGTTACAAGGCCTATAGCGATGTATATATATGTTATTGTATATGTAATATATGTTACTACAAATATTAGTATGTTAATATGATTTAGTATAGTAGATATTAATAGCTATTTTTGTACCTATACTTAGGTATTACTTATATTAGTTATAAATAATTAACATAGTGTAGTAGTAGATAGTTTTTTATGCTTGTTTATTATACATTTGTTTCAGGCATGATAACACCTATTAATTGATTCTTTTGTAAATAATTAACCAATTCTTTCATTTATTGATTCATTTTATAAATAAAATTAACATTATTTTTGGAATAAGAGAATAATTTTGAACTTAAATAGTGATGTATATCAATAACTATCTCTCAGTGAACGACATGGAAACAAACCAGTAAAAATTATAAATAAATAAATTTGACGTGACATCGATTTGCATTTGTGACACATATCCTACAACAACGACACTTAAAACACCTTTTTAGTGCAACCTGGTAGTCGACGATCATATTTTTGGTGCTATTAGTGCTTTCTTATGATTGTTGATGTTGTGTTCACAGACATATAGCAACAAAATCTTAAGCACATACTACAGGAAAAAAATTCATTGGTTACACCCCACATTTCCTTCATAAACATTCATTAAACATAATTTATAAAAACATATGAGTTTTATTTAAAAAGGCAACACTCAAAACCACAAAATCACACACTCCAAGGTTTTAAATATTGATATCGATATTGTATCGACAAGTCAAAAAAGGGATATATCAGAGATTTATCGCTGATATCGGTGAATTTTGGGGAAATCACTCAGAAAAGCAAAAAATGTAAGAAAACGTCACATTTTTGCTCAGAAAAGTGAGGGAGTGTGTGTGTGTTAGGAATAGCTTTCCCACCCAGTTATTATTCGAGTTTCAACCTTTCCTGCCCAACTGTGGGAGCGACTTATTTAAGTTTCAACCTTTCCTGCCCAACAATGCCTAGTATTGGTGATAAATCGTCTATATTTCTAGCATATCGCTCGATATATCAGCGATATATCGTGATATCGACGTTATCATAGAACAAAGATATTGCATGTGATATCAATATGTCTAGACCCAACGATACCGATATATCGGCAACATATCAAACCCTGACACACTCTCCTTTTTCTTCCTTTTCCTCCCATTTCCTTTTCTCCTTCCTCCTTTCCTTCCTTCTCTCCCTTCCTCTCCTCTTCTTTCTCTTGAAAAACTTAAAAAACCATGTTTGTTGTTTATCTTAAAACTAGTGCCTTTTTTAAAAAGATCGAACTAGTTACACTTAAATAAGACCACCCTATGATCATATCTGAAGATCATCTTGATAATCTCTACAATTTGCCCATAGTTGTCATCACAATCAATGCTTAGATTGTAACTAACAACAATTCTAGCCTGTTGCATGCCTTTGCATCATCAATTGATTATACTTTGAATCTAAATTCGTTTATTACATACGCAGAATGGTAATGACCATAACTCAATATTGTATCAGTAATTATATCAAAGTCTTATACTCACCGTTGGTCATTTTTTCTTTCATACACGCTCTCTAAAACATTCAAGGAAGTGTAGTTTGCATGTAGATGGATGCAAGGACTATTTGAATTCATTGTAGAATGGATCCACTTCCAAAATCTACTTTCGAGTGTATAGGTGAGCCAAAGTCAATCAATTTTTGAGATCGAATTGTATTCTATGCAGATGATCGACTTTCCTTTGATATAAATATGGACATACAATCTTCATCATTTTCATTGTATTCCTCATCATAATTTCTTTCAAGTCAATTAAAATGGTTGTCCGTATCATTCATTTATATGGTGCAGAAGTGGATTAAAATAATTATTTGTGTCATTCCTAATGAATTCAGATTTAATTAAGTTCTTGCCTAATTTATGTTGGTTAGGAAGCATTATTTGCATAGTTTCATTAAATTAGTGCATTTAGGTATTGATGCATCATAGTGTAAATAATGTAATTTAGGGTTTAGTAGTCATGTTGAAGCTTAATTTATATTAATGCATGCTTTTTCTCTTTACAGGTGTAATTAGGCCAACCCAACCTAATCACACACATAACCTAGACCTAATTTTAAATCCTACACCAACTTAATCTAGCCCAACTTTATTGGCTATCTACCTCACCATTTTCCACCTCACCAATCCTTGGCTCCACCCCACATCTAATCACATCGTGCTAAGTCATCACCTCCACATGACACCTTGCCACGTATGCTTACAACAACCCTAATCATTCCATAAGGTGGCACCACCTTTTGATTTCTCAAATCCCTCTCTCCACACCCCCTCAAGGCACATCCTAACCATCCAATTCAAACCATCCTTAATCCTAGCCTTTCATGAATTCCATGCCAACCATAGCCCTTATCTAAAGTTTTCACCACCTATCAACTTACATCTTGGCTGTCCACTAAACCCTACCCAAATCACCACCATCCATCTCCATTGATGCATGGCACACCCTCTCAAGCAATGGATTCATGCTAACACCCTTCACCGAATCACAACCTGCCACCTCACCCAACACCCCACGCCAACCCTAGGTGCACACTTCTATATAAACACCCCCATGCATGCTCACCATCTTCATCTTCCTCTCCATCCTCTCTTCCATTCTTCCTTCCTCCACCACTAATGTTGACACATTTATCTAGCTTAAATTGCTTATTTATGCATGTTCCTAGGCTTATAGATGCATTTAGCATTATAAATATTGCATAACATTCATCATATTGCATGTAGAGTAGATTATGTAAATTATAGATTAATTCACATATTTTAATGGCTAGGGGATAGGGCGGTATATTTCTAGGCCTCAGATTATAGATCCAACCATACGGATATGATCAGGGTGATGATCGGAGTCTAACTCCTCTGAAATCGCTCTGATCGAACCTCCGTAGCATCATTCATAGTCTGAAAAAGATCAAAGGTCAAGGGGAAAGGTGATGCAAATCTAGGCTTCAAACGATAAATCCAACCACACGGATGGGTATGGATCGACGATTGCAGCCTAACGGTATGGAAATCGATTTGATCGGACATTCGTGACATCCCCTACAAGCAAAGGAAGATGGATGGCCATAGCATTCCAAATCGCCTAGATGCACTTCTCATTAACCATAGCTGCTGATCTAGGCCATTGGATTTCAATCCAACGGTCGAGAGATCGCCATGTCACTCGCAAGTCTCCCTCACCCTCACATCTCAAAAGGTGATTCATCTTGCAATCCAGACCATTGGATCATCATTCAACGGTCCAGATTCATCATCAGTGGCTGCAGCATATTGGAGAGCACGTGCCTCTCTCAAGCAAGAGGCATGGGTTCGAATCCCACCAGCACCCGTTCTTCAGCTCACCTTGATTTCAATCAAGGCTGCTAGATCTCGTTTGAATGCTCGTGATTATGCCATGTCAGTGCTCACGCTCTCTCCGTATCCTTAGCGCGCGAGAGGGGCATGCTATGAGCCCTCAGATCATGATCAAGTGGTGTAGAAGAAGACACGTGGAGTAAGGGATGAATGGCGCGTGATACGTGTGATCGCATACGCACTCATCACTATGTGCGATCTGAGCGTGCTATCACGACGCTCTCTCAACCCTTCAACTGTAATCCAATGGTTGCAGCTCATCTTGTTCGCCTATAGCAGCTGGCGTACAGTGTGTGCGTGTGATACCCACGTGCGGTGTGTATGCGCGATACCTGCACGCTGCGTGGGTGTGCTTCTTGCACTTTGTTGCACTGCCATGCATGTCTTGTGTGCAGGTGTAAATGCCTTTGGATAAATTTTTCCCTTTCAAGGACTATATAAACCCCCTACACCCCCTCCTTTCTCTTCATCCCTTCCTAGTCTCTTCTAACCCCCTCCAAAGCTCTACGAGCTTGTCCCAAGCTCGGGATGCTTCACTAGAGCTAGAAAATAATTTTTACTTCTTGCTTCTGAACCCCATTCGTGGAGCACCTGTGGTCGTCCTCTTACCTCTGTTCCCGAAGTGGATCCCGTTGCGATGCCGTCCTGCCCCGTTCCCCTTCGACTGGCTTTGTTCTTCTTCTTCCCATCTCTCACCACCTTCGTTCGGGGCATCGTCGGAGTGACTCATCCTCCAGGCAGTCATCGAGGGGGATTTCTATCTTCCCTATCTTGTTACTGCTTTCCTAGCATAGATTTATATTATGCAATTAGTTGTAATAAACATTGCTCTGCTTTTATAAATGGTTGTTTCCTTTCTCTCTCTCTCTAATATTCTAATAAATATGATTTATCAGAAGATTCGACTTGATCTTCTTCCTTATAAAAAATAGCAAAAAATAGAAAAACATAAAACACAAAAAACAAATAAAAACAAATGCGATTTTATCTAGAAAATCAAATGTTCGCCTCGCCATGTTTGACTCGGGACTCATTGAGTTGGTTATTTTTATCTGATAAGCAGATTTTCGCGACTGCGATTATTGGGTTTTCAAAACTTCAATTTTTTTCTCATGTAAACTATTGCTCGTAATTTTGGTGTTGTTGTTGGAGAGGCAATAGTCTTTGATTTTTTATCGCATTTTCCGCCTTAACTTTTTATCTCACTCCTCTCTGATTTGCGGTGACTGTAGGTGCTCAAACGAGGTGAGCTGAAGTTGAAGATTGGAGTATAGTGCATATGGAGGTTTTGTAAGTTTATCCCCCACCACCACCCATTAGTATCACTTCTCCACATTAATAAATCAAACTCGAATCAATTTAGAAGCTTTCATAACCCCTAGGTTAGACTTGGCTATTTGATTTCCACTCCATCCACCTCACCTCCTGCATATATTAAAAAAGAAACTCTCTTCTTTGATTGTGGGACATAATTAAAATATATACACATTTATATCCACATTTCTCAAACTAAGGTGCACTATCACCTCGATTCTACCATTTAATCGGGGTCTGATTTGTGAACCTGGTACACTCTAACTCAAGACACAAATAAGTGAGTAGAAATTCAAATAGGCTAATCATTGTGTGTGCCTTAATTAAGTGGTGCTACAGGCTAATTGACTGAACTGTTTGAGCAGCACCACTCTATATAAAATTGATTCATCAAGAAGCTACCCCTTAAGATTCAATTGTTAGGACTTAATCAGGCACTCCACTGTATTTTTCAATTTTAAAGGAATATACATACATTGGTGCTTTCAAAATTTGGTGTGCCTCACTGAACCCAGATTGAACATACCTAACGATTGAATCATAAAAGCTACTAAACATGGTTAAACCTTAAAAGACAAATCATCAAATAACATTGTTTGAAAACCCTGGTTGTGTACACACACACACAAATTAATCAATTCTAAGGGCACAACCTAGATAAAGCGCCCATCACATTCCAGAGAACATTCAAATCTAAGCCTAACTAAAATGGAGTAGACATTGGCTTTAAGGATTGACACTCTCTTCGGGGCTCAGACGGAGATTATTCTTGATTAATCTACTTCCATCGATCCATCTGATGTCTAGCTAGGGGAGTACCATCAAATGACAATAGTTAGGGGGTATCAAAGGAACTCGAGGTGTAAGCCAAAGGAAGAACCTTCTCCCAAATTCCCCCCTTGAACTGGTTGGATTGATCGGATAGAAGAAGATCAAATCGATTATAATCTTAAGACAGGTTCTAGGAGATTGTAGATCTTTAGGCTACCTACTTAATGACAAGTTTGAATTTCTTATATTATAGGGCGCCTTTCTATTTTCCCTCCTGCATCTCCATGTATCCTTCCACATCCTACACACACGTCCAATCCTACCCTCCTACTAACACTTATCCCCAAGATGAGTATTATCCCGACTTGACCTATGACCATCTATCCACTAGTTGGAATAACTCTGATTGGGAATATGATTCTGGATCTTAGTGTTCAGGGCCTAACCCTGGACACCAAGACTTTGATTACTATCCTTCTCACACCTACATAGAATATAGATCTCTACCCATTGATGAACAACCTGATAGGATTGATGATAACATCATCATGATCCAAACTAGCTTTAATTAGTCACAATCAAGAGAAAACGCTCGTACATAATCGTTGGAGAGTCATAATTCACTGAATATCCATTCTGAGAAGAATACATTAAATAAGGGTTAATTCTATAGTTTTAACAACACATCATGAATGTAGAATAATCATGAGGTTTCCCAGGGGTTAATCTAAGGTCAAATGTTCATTAATGACTAATAAGAGGGTCCATATAAAAAGAAACGGGTTTTCATGCACTTTGAGAACTGATTCATAACTTGAAAACCTAATTTCAGACCCGCTTAATTAACAGAGGTTCTAGTTAGAATAAATTACATCTAAACCTTCTAAAAATCATAGAAAAATATTCTATAAGATTTGGTATCCTTGATTTAACCTTTGGAACCCATTTTGACCTAGAATAGTCTTAAAAAGAAAGTTGCCCTAATTTGGGATTCTACGCAAATTTCCCAGTCAAAATTAGTCAAAAATGAAATCCGTCTTCACCATCAGATTTCTTTGGTCCAAATTAGGTTTGTACCAAAATTTCAGCCTAATCAGAGATCATCTTGACCTATTTTGCATTTTGGTCCAGTCTAACTCTTTCTTTCTCATATACACCCCTAGCTTTTGAAATTTTTGTAGACAGGTCCCTAAGTTTCCCATCATCTTGGGAAATAGGTCCCTACCACCATTAATATGAATAAAAGCTTTACCGTCGAGATTCGAGCGAGGATTTGTCGCTTGATTTTCAATCAAATAATCTCAAAATTGAAGGGGAGATTCTTAGAGGAATTCCCTTCCAAATGGATTTGGCCTTGGACAATATGTCTCTCCCAATCTTCCATGCAAACGCAAGGAAGATGTGGGTAACCCACATGTGCAAAATCCCTGAAGCTTGAAAGCTTCTGTCCTTGCTTGGGAATGTCCCCTAAGGCCTATAAATGAACCTACGATGCATTTCCATGCTCCTTAGCTAGGCTTGGCCTAAAAAACCCTCTTCCTTCCCTATCTCTGGCCACCTCCGACCTAGGCTTCGGTGGTCGCCCTCTCCCTTGTCCTAAGGATGGCCAACGGCCAAATTGGCCCATCCATCTTCTTCCTCACGCTTGTCCGCACCTCGCCAGCCACAGCGAGGGCATCCTTCCCCTTTTCTCGTCGCCGTCCCCCTCAAGGAGGGTTCTTCTTCCCCACATCCAGCCATCACACCGACGTGGGAATCCTTTTCCTCTTCATCCTATAATTAGGTCACACTTCTTCCTCTTCTCCTCCTTAACCTCTCTAGCCCCTTAAACTCTTCCTTTGACCGTCGATATGCCTTCCATGCCTTCGTCTTCCCTAGCTCTAGTTGAGCTCCAACAAGGTCGTGAGCTTGCTACAAACCACCAAATATGCCTGCTCCACCTCCAAAACCTCCACCTCACCTCACAGCACAAAACCCCCCTTCTAATTCCGTGTTTCACCCACCAAAAACACCCACTGAACACACCCATCGCCACACTCCGTCCCCGACATCGTTCGACAACCACACATACGCTCACACCATGAAACTGCCACCACCACATTTGCCATCACCTGGCAATTCCCCTGAGGTATTTTAATGTGGCTGTGAGACCATCCTTTGTGTTTCAAGTCAGCGTCGCCCTCTGCAATCGCCTTCGTCATCTCCGATGACATTCACCCTCTGGCCACGTTCGCCCTAAAGACCACTTCCAAGCCATGCTCATCACTTCCAAGACCATTCCCAGGTTCTTCAATCGAAGACCCAAAAGCTTTAGCACACGCACTTGGTGAAGCATTAGAAGATGCAGACGCATGAAGGGGAGTTGCGAGTTTTAGTCCCACATCGTGGGGATGCAGACTCAATGCAGTGGGTAAATTATTTTTGTGATCTGAGATCTTCGCCCAGCCACTGAGGGGTCGGGTCCCTCATATCCCTTTCACTCGGTAACTCGCCTAAGCCTCACTCCTAGGTCATTACCAACGTTGGTGACCCTGGACACTGTTCGAGATCCGTTTACTCATCCTTGGATTCGAATATGCACTAGGTTTGTGAGAGAGAAGAGGATGGGTATTTGTGAGAGAGTGGGGGAGGGTTTTGCTCTCTGAATACTTGGCTTTGTGTGACACTTAGTCGCTGAAGGAGTTGGCTCCCTTGTGCTTGTGAAGAATAAAGAAGCTGAAGAAGAAGAGAGGTCGTGCCCTTGAGAAGAAAAAGAGAAGCTGAAGAAGAAGAAGAAAAGGCTTCCTAAAAACCTTGTGCAAGCTATCTGATAATAAATGCCTGTCGACTAATCTGATTTTGTTGATAGTAGTGTTACATTATTTAAGTACTGTGGTTAAGGTTGAATTCTGATTTGAATGAATTGAAGTATTGAATGCATGCTTAATTAAGAGAATAAGTGGTGATCTAAATCACCATTGTTTTGATTCTCTTTTCTTTTTGATTCCATGCAGCATTGAGATACATTGATTAATATTAATTTTGATCAATTTCATTCATTTCATATCTAATTTGTGATCAACTGATTGTGCTCATTGATTCTGAATGTGATTAATGTTGTGAATTCCATATTTGCTCCCTGTGTTCGAGCTCGAACCCCTCTTTAGAATCTGAGTTATAAATTTATTTATTTTCTAGTGATTGAGGCTTTGCTACAACCAATGCATATTTAAATCTTCTCTCTCACATGTTAACATTTTGGTGTCGTTGCCGAGGAGCAACGTGCAATTCACACATTAGTCTTATCTTTCTTGATTTTTATTTGAGCACTAACTTGCCCTGTTTGCTTTGCTTGTTATTTTGTGAGGTACATCACGAAGAGATCTTCCGCACAGATCAACCACACCAGGGGAAGGTAAAAATTTCTCCTCTTCCCTAAACAATCTCCTAATCTTTGGAAGAGAGAAAAAGGAAACAAAATTAATTAGGACTCATTTGCCTTACTTTTCTAGTAAACATCACTTCTAAGGAATGTTTCATGATTTACGAGTTCGAATTGATATTTGATTGAAGTGAGATGATTCTGTTTAGAGATCCCTACCCAAATTGCTTGTACCTACAAGGGATTTAAGCTTAATTCTGATAATCTTGGACTACGCACTTATTTGAAGTCCAAGGTGTACATTTAAAGATCAAATTGGACTTGAAATAGAACCAATTAGGATTTTTACATTAGGGTTTTGAAGTGTTAGTTCACACTTTCCTGAATTAAAGGAAATTAACCCTTCCGCATTTGTGTGCTACCCAAACCCTTCCTTGAAAAGATCTAACTAGAAGAAACCTAAAATCAAGTTCTAAATTCACTTGAACCCTAAAATTGTGGATCTAATAACTTGAGAGTCATTTCAGGGTGATCTTTGGGTCTTGAACCAGATTTCATTCTTCCTCTTTTATGGTAGGTCAGGTAAAGTTGGTCTACTTTGTGAGGTTAATCAACCTCCAAATTAGGTCACAAATTGAATTAACTTCTAATCAAGTGAAATCCAAGGCACAAATCAGGTTAAAATTAGTAGACTTAAGGTCTCAATTCATAGATTCCGGTCTACTTGGAACCGCAGTGACAAGGAAGGTTGGGTGGGGGAAACCCTATAACCCATAGGGACACTCTACCATGTAGGAGTCTTTGCAGGGCTCTCCCTTCCTGGCTGCCCAGGTACTTCTCGAGTGTGTGGATTTTTGATTCAGAGATATCATCCGCCTCGAAATAAGCCTTAGTCATCCAAAAATCTTTGGGTGCCTTGATTGGGTCCAATTCACATCCAGTCCCTCATCTGTGCTTTTGAGCACATACATAGGAAGGTCCCTAGGTTGTTGACCTAGAGGCCTCATTAGAATTGTTCTTCTTAGGGATTTATGATATGATTCAATTACTTCAAATCTAAACCTGAATTTGATTCTACATCTTGATTCACCCACTTGATTTGAAAATGCAACCTAACAAATTATAAAGACTTTTTAGGAAACTTGGATCCCAAATGAGCATGAAAGAAAAAATGATTGAGGATGCTCTAAGACATCACGATGAATATTACGCAAACTTAGATCCATCTATACACATTCAGGTTAATATACCAGAAACAACAGCCTTCATTACAAATTGTGCCCAACTGATAATAATACAGATGACAAATGGTTCAACCCGAGATATTCTCATGACAAAATTGATTGAAATAGAAAGATTGCATAATTTCGAGTACCTTCAATGCCTGACATATCCACTACTTTGGGAAAAACACCAAAATGACCTTGAGAAATGGGAAAACTTGATAACTATTTTTAAATAGGTCATAAATCAAATTTACCCATATCAAAAGTTAGAAATTGATGATCTCCCAAAACCTGGGTTTAGGTTGTTGTGGACCCCCAACCGATATGGAATTAGATTCAAACTTCATATCAATTGACATGCCTGATCTTGATAAGGGTTGGGAGGATCCAATTGCAGGTGTTCCTAATTCTGAACCAGCCTTAGAAAACCTTGAAGCTGGTCCTTCAACCCTAGATACCCAAACACTTGTAATGATAAGCATGAATCAGAACTTCTTGAGAATGTAATTTTTGAGAGTTATCTTGTTAAGGTAATTCTCGAGAATGATTGTGACATCCCAATAGAACCTATTCTAGATTCTTGTGACCCAATATGTACGTTTGATCTAGAATCTAGATTTGAGCCTATTTGGGATGATCAAGAGGCCCAATGTGATGAGAATCAGATTTTTGATCTAGATTATGATTGTAGGCCTATGTTTGATGATTACACATCTCCAACCTCCTCAGAGACACAAATTGATTTTTCAGAAGTCAGATCGATCTATGATACAGAAACTGAGGAGTTGGAAGAATTGGGATTCGATTAGGTCAATCCTAGGAGCCAAGAATCTGAGCCTATGCCTAATAAGAACACCTTTCCAAGCCCAAAATTTGAAATTAGGTTAGATCCAAGTCAGGTTGTTGATTCTACACATCATGATTCACTCTATGGTGGAAATCCTGATCTGGAATTAGGTTCAGACACTGATCTTTGCAAATTCTTTGATGATTTCAAATCTTATTCTGATTTTAGAGAACCATTGTTTCCTGAGGATTATGAACCAGTTTATGACCTCAGCAACCATGATTCGTTCTTTGATTCTGATGCTGAGGCCAATAATTTGGACCTCAAAGAAACCACACCTTCTGATCCACATATAGAGCCTTCCAAAATCCAATCTCAACCTTGACCCGCCACGGGAATCAATTTCTATTCTAATTCAGTTCTCTCTGATCCGGTTGCATATGATTCTCTTCCATCTTTTGATCAGGTTTCAGATATTGATCAGACCGATGATCACTTCCTATCCTTTTCTAATCCCACTAGTAGGGTTCCTACATCCTCTATAGCTACATTTTCCTTTGAGGATCCCTACTCTGATCAGGCTGAATCGACTCAGCCAAACTCGCGATTTGCGCTGCCATATCTTTCTAAGCCTCAAAGCACCTGGTGGGCTCCACATCTACTGATTGACATCCATCACCCACTAGACTGATTGGGTTTGGGTTGCATCATTAGCTTGTAGATCTGAACAAGCACCTGGTTGGATGATGTAGACATAATTATTAAGGATAAAATGCCTAATCATGCATGTTACTAGGCTTAGATTTGCATTTCATGTTATAAATATTGTATAGCATGCATCATCCTGCATTTAGAGTAGTTGTGTATATTTTAGGTTAATTACGTCCTTTTTATGCCCAGGAGGGAAGGTGATTTATTTTAGGGCCTCGAATGGATGACCTGACCGTCAGATTTGATCAGGACGATGATCGGAGTCTAGCACCTCTGAAATCATCTAGATCAGAATCTCGTAGCATTATATGGAGTTCGAGGAAGATCAATGGCCAGGGGGCATTGTGACATCCATACAGGCTTGGGATGAAAAATCCGATCGAACGGATGGATCCGGATCGACGATTGTAGTCCGGCAACGCGAAAATCACCTCAATCCGAGCATTGTGGCAGCCTCTGCAGTAGATAGAAGATGGATGCCCAGATGGCACCACGTGGCACCATCTAGGTGTTGTTGCTAGAGCACCACGATCATTTGTTTTGATGATAACAAAACACGTGTTATTTAACATTTGCAATTTGAGTCCTAGATTTCAGGTCAATTGCAAATGTGGACGTGTTTAGGCGGAACTCGAGCTCGCATCCAGGATGGATTGGAGGAGCTTAATGAAGAACAGAGGATGTTCGCGTGGAGCGACAGATTGAAGATAGAAGACAAGAAGAATATGATAGATTCTTTTTAATCCTTTCTTGTATCTCTTGTCTTTATTTTTCTTGCTCTTTTTATTTTCCTTAGAATATTGTTAAAGAGCCTCAAAGTACCCTAACAGTAGTCCTAGGAACATCGGCACAACCCTAGGATACTTAGGTTTTCTGTAGAATACTTAGAAAACCAATATAGGGTTCAAACAGCACTTCCAGACGTCTAATTCCCAAATCAGACGTCTGATAAAGTATTTTAAGACGTCTGACTGTTGTTTCAGACGTCTGATATCTGTTAGGCTGGACATAACTAGTTCTGTCTGATGAAATCAGACGTCCAGACCTTATACCAGACGTCTTATGAGACGTATGATGGAGTTGCCGGACGTCCAGATAGTGGACCGTTGGCTAGCTTAGCAGGCACTGCAGATTATGACCGTTAGAGCCTTATCAGACGTCCTTAGGCCTTTCCAGACGTCTGATAAATTACCGTTTTGCCTCGGCTGACCCAAAATCTCTTCTCAGAGATTTTCTAGCCATTGCAACGTTTGGAAATCAATTCCCACAGTAAAAGTAGGTTTCCAGACGTCCAGACATAGTGCCAGACGTCCTATATGTCGTCTGATTGACTTGCATAAGAACCCTGTTTAGATCTGATTCAAGTCAGGAGGAAACCCGCATAGAATCAGACGTCTGACCTTGAAATCAGACGTCTTAAAGTGGCCTTCCAGACGTCTGATGCAAGAGTTAGACGTCTGATTACACTGTCAAATATAATCATTGTCCTGATTTCAGCCTGATTCTCTTGGGCTTTGTTCCCAATGGCTATAGAACATTTCCTAAGCCTTCCAAAGCCTTCCTAAGGCCTCTATAAATAGAGGGGAGCCTTTGACACACCAAGACACACCAAGAGAAACACAAGACACACTTAAGCAACATAGTTCTACTCTCTTGTGTCCTTGCTAGCTCTTGCTCTCCAAGCTCAAGCTCCATTCTCTTGAGAGCATCAAGCTTTGTGCACCCGCTCTCCCGCCGTTGTCTACGAGAGCGACATTGCGCCATCGCGTGGCACACGCACCGCGTCATCAACTTGATGCACTCCTTGCAAAGGGGAGTTTCCTATTTCCTATAGAAGCTAGGTTTAAATTACTTTGTTGGCTCTATAGGATTCCTTGCTTTATTTTATCTTTGTCTTTTGGTTGGGTATTCGCTTTGCGAATTCCCGTCTCCTTCGTGGGACAAAATCCATCTCGTGGAGAGAAGGGGTTGAGGAACGCTACCCTCGTACTTGTAGCATGGTTGTACTGAGGTTGAATCACCTTCGTTTTAAAGTGATTCGGTTAGTGGATTTGATCAACTAGGTTTATCGGAAAATCCTAACTCGAGAGGGTTAGGTGGTGGTTTTCACCCGGTTTGGGTTTTCACCTAAAAATCTTTATGTACTTTGTGTGGTTGTCTATTCTGTGAGATTGCTTTATATTTTATTTCCGCAATTATTACGTCACCCCTCCTCGTAGGGCCAAACCTACACTAGGCCACCCAACATCGGCCAACAGTGCCCGCCCACACCACTCTTCATCCGCAACCTCCATTCCTAGCCGTTGGATCTTGATTCAATGGTTGAGAGGCCTTCGCACTGCTCTCCTCTTTACGACACAAAAGAGGGCTTAGTGCATTGGCTAAGCACTCTTTGCAGATCAAATGGCATGGGGTCGAATCCCACTGAAGAGTCCTCACAGCATCAATTGAAATTTGACTGCCAGATCTTCATCGAGCGAGCATGAAGCTTCCACGCGGTGCGATCTTGTGGGCTAGATTCACGCACGCGTGAGATCACGCGAAATCACACGCACGATCGTATGCGGGAGCGAACTTAAGACGTTCGCTGGCATTGTCAGCCGTTTGATGCCGATCGAGCGATGTGCGCGCACCTCTCTTCAACGCCAGTAGTATGTGTCATCAAAGGGCGTGATCAGTGGGTGCTTTTGAGCCATTAGATCTTAATCGAACAGTGGGGAGGCACTCCAACAGATGCCAACGGAGATAGAGCATGAGCAGGCTTTAGCGACATTTGGGGCATTGGTCGGCGTTGAACTTCAGCAATGCATTTGATGTCGCTATAGCCCTTGTACAGATTTCCTCCTCTTCCCTTCACTATAAAAGGACCCCTACACCTCCCCTTCCTCTTCATCTCTTCCTTTCTTCCTCTCACTACCTCCAATGCTCTAGATAGAGCTTGTCTCAAGCCCAGATTGCTCCTCTAGAGTAGAAAACAAATATTTGTTCCCGCCTCTCATCCCCCTTCATGGAGCATCCCATGGTCATCTTCTCACCTCCGTTCGGGAAGATCCTCATCGCGACGCCATCCTACCCCGCCCTTTGTCCTCTGACTCCATCCTCGTTTGTCCTGCTCCTCACCACCTTCCTCCAGGCGACGTCAGAGCGAGTTGTCCTCCAAGCGACCGTCGAGGGGGATTCTCTCACCTCTTTCTATCTTTATTGCTTTCGTAGTGTAATCTTTCCTGCTTCCTTAGTTGCAAAAAAACATTTGATTAGAAATCCATGATTGTTTCTCTCTCTCTCTTATATTTTTGCAAGAAGATTAGCTAGATAAAATTTCATTGACCTAATCTCTTGCTTGATAAAAAATACCAAAAAAAATTAGAAAAGATAAAAATGACATAAATAAAAGAGAAACACGTATCTTTAAAAAATAAATGTTCGCCTCCCCGTGTTCGATCCAGGACTCACATTTCGAGTTTCGGTTATAAATTTTATCTGATTGACGGATTTTCTTGTGAATTGAACTACAATGACAGGTTTTCCAAATCCAATCCTTTCTGCGTCGAGATCTGCTACCATCATTTTGGCACCGTTGCTGGAGAGGCAACGCTCTTTGGTTTTTCTCGTGTTTTCTCGCATTACTTACATACTTTTCTAACCTATCTTTCTTCTTTGATTTATTGTCTTGCAGGAACCCGATCGAGGAGCCGAAGGTGGTAGATTGGAGTAAAGTGCGGGTAGAGACATTTGTAAGTTTATCCCCCACCACCCCCACCCTAGTTTTCATTTCGCCACACTAATAACTCAAGCTCAAATCAACCTAGGTGCTTTTATAAACCCTAGGATAGATCTGATTGTTTGATTGTCACTTCGCCTCACCTCACACACCCGCATGTATTAAAAAAAAAAAAAAACTCTTCTCTTATGGGATTTAACTAAAAGCCACACACTTAACACCCACAACTTCTTACCTTAAAGCACACCACTTCACATTGATTCTACCACTTTACCGGAATTTGACCTGTGGATCCGGTACACCCTAACTCAATACACCAATAGGTGAGTAGAAAATTTGACTAGGTTAAGATTTTTTGTGTGCCTTAACTAAGTGGTGCAATAGGCCAATTGATTGAGCTATTTGGGCTACACCACTCAAAGTAAAATTGATTCATTAAGTAGCTTGCCAGTTAGGGTTAATCTTTAGGGCTGAACCAGGCAGTCCACATTATTTTTTGATTTCTAAAGGAATATATCATCATCAGTGCTTTCAAAACTTGGAGTGTTCTCTTTAACTTGATTGAATACACATAAGATTAAACCCTAAAAGCTGCTAAGCAAGGTTAAACCCTAAAAGACACATCATCAAATAGCCTTGTTTGTAAACCCTGGTTGTGCACGCATACACATTTGAATCAATCATTAAGGGCACAACCCATATAAAGGGCCCATCACATTCGAAGAGTACAATTAGCTCAAGTCTAATTAAAACTGAGTAGACATTGGCCTTAAGGATTGATTTGCTCTTTGGGGCTCAGATTGAGATCTTTTTTGATTAATGTGCTTCTGCTGGTCCATCTGATGTTTAGCTAGGGGAGTAGTATCAAACGATCGCAGTTGGGGGGTACATTAGGAATCGGAGGCACAAGCCAAAGGAAGAACCTTCTCCCCAGCCCCTCCTTCTAACTGGTTGGATTGACCGGATGAAAGTAGACCAAATCGGTTATAATCTCAAGATAGGTCCTGGGAGTTTGTAGGTCTTTAGGCTAACCCACCTAAGGACAGGGTTGATTGCTTGTATTGAAGGGCTCCTTTCTCTCTTCTGATTTTCCTCTTATTCTACCATGTATCTTTCCACATCTTACATGCATTTCCCATCTTACCCTCCTACCAAAACTTATCCCAAGATGATTACTATCTCGACACGACTTATGATTACCCATCCACTAACCAGGATAACTTTGATTGGGGATATGAATCCAGACCTCAGTGTCTATGGCCTAACCTTGGACAACAAGACTATGATTACTATCCTTCCCAAAGCTACAATGATTATAGATCTCCATCCTTTGATGACAAAACCAACTCGATCTACAATCAGGAAGGATATGATGATTATAACACCTACCCTCCCCAGTATTCCACTGAATATAGATCACCACCATTCTTTGAATAACCTAGAACGACCTACTATCATGGAGGGACTCGAGAACCTCAATATCTTGACTCCCCTAGATTTAACCCAAACCCACCCAAACCTGAATCGAACCATTTGGTTCAGGTGAACCAGGTCCAAGACAAGGTGTTGGCTAACTTGAGGAACACCAACCAATCTTTAGAAGCTCAGCCAATACCATGCAATAAAGCATTGGAGCCTATGATCAAAATGATTGATGAACTTAATAGTTCTCTATTGGATTTGCTCCAAAATGTTTGGGATAGGGGCCTCGGTGAGTTTTTACTAAGGAAATTGTCGAGGTTGAGGATGAAATTTATGGTTGCCCTAGTCCAATCTTGGGATGATTCTCAAGATGAACCCCCTTCAGGAGAGGTAATGTCTGAACCTGCTCAGGCGCTTGTCGGGGAGGATACATTTTCTGAGATTGGGGATGACCAAGTTGGGCTAGAGCAACCCATTGAGGATGAACCAATTGATTCACCCAAGATCCCTGAGCCAGGGAGCAAGGAAAAATATGTCTCTTTGAATTAGGAAATGATAATCGATTTTGAGACATATATAAATGAGGATCATGAATTCTTTGACTCTGAGAGTGAAGAATCTTTAGGTGAAGTCTCACTTGAGCTTAAGGAAGAGGATTTTAGTGAGATGAACGGGCTTGAGGAGCATGACGAACCTTTTAATAGCCCGATTATTGAAGATTATGATCATGTTGGGGCTAACTTGGACGATCCAAATCCTGATGATTCAATCAGTAGTCCCACTGCTCAACCACACCCTGAAGAGCTGAATTATGATATTTTTGAGATCACCTGACCCAAGTCAATCCTAATTCAGCCACAATTGTTGGACTTGGATATTTTGGATGGGGTGTACAATGATCTGGAGGTCTAAGAAACCTTGATCTTAGAGGATAGGAAGTTGAAAATAAAAATTTTGGAAGCTACTTTTAAGGGAACTACAATTTTGGATCTAAGGGTACCTATTGACCTGAAACCACCTACTTTTTACTAGGACCCTTATGATATCTTTGATGTGCAACCCAAGCTTGGAATAACTGATTATCTTTCAGAGCTGAATTTTAAGTGGATATCTGAACCTTGTAAATCAAATCTACCTTTTGTCCGACACTTTAGTCTTGGGTTGCACACCACCAAACCGCAGGCTTGACCCCGTAAATACAATAGTCTTCAGTTCTGGGTGATTTTCATTGAGAACCTTAGAACCACTCAACCTTGTGGCATGGGACTGCACCACAACTTGGTCCATATCTGTGGACATCTTCTGTTGGCAGGTTTGAGGATTAATCCTTTGATTTTGATTCTGACCTGCACTTGTGAACTCTTAAATTCTTCTTTGTATGTATATTATGCCAAGATGAACGCATTAAAACTTAGCATGTGTGTATACTCTCCTCTCTGCAGAGTTGGCTGGATTGTCACGAAATTCAGGTGATATTCTGTTTACTCTGCCCTTTTCATGTCTTTGTTTTTACAATGAGGACATTACATCATTTAGGCATGGGGGGTGGATACTTAACCCTGAAATTATTTCGTTAGCTCTGTAGAATTTCTTTTATTTTCTTTAAAAAAATGAAAATTCAAAAAGATAAAAAATAGAGTTAGGAGAAGAGAACTTAGGCTTTTGGAAGTTATTAACTTTAGGAAATGATACAATAGGACATGAACACTTAAACTCTTCCGATCTTTGGGCTTAATTATCTCAGGTGTCCACTCAAATGTGGACTTAGTCTCGAGTCCTCGCCAAGTAATTCTATTTTAAATTGGTCAATAAATTAGGGTGATAAGTATACTACTTATCAACTCACCCTCTGATTTGAGGGGACTTTAAGCCTAAGCATTTACACACTATTTGCACTGACTCACTTTTCGACAGTTTCTTTGGAAATTGGGTAGCTAATGAACCGTCTAGGGTGGTATGGCTGGCAAGTTGTTGGTGGTAACAGCTCATCGGCTGGTTGTCTAGAGCCCAGTCACAAGGCCATTTTCTTTGTACTGCCTTTAGGTAAATCTTAGATTAGGGAAGCCACCTACTTAAAAAAAAAGGAAAAAAAGAAAAAGGAGAAAATAAATAAAAAATAATAATAATAAACAAAGCCACACTTCACTGCACGAGTATGGCTGGCAAGTTGCCGTAGGTAACAACCTATTAGTCGATTGTCTAGAGCCCAGCTCACAAAAATGCACAATAATTCCCAAAACACTTAGGGAAGAAGCGAGGAAGTGGAATAAATCGGGGAGATATACACTAGGTTCACCCTTGTGTTGATGCCATAAATAAAAGTAGGGAGAAAGCTACCGTTCGAAAAGATAAACCTCTAGGCAAGGTCACCTAGGGTCGTAGAAACTTGGAGTCCATTTTAAAAGTCACCTAGTGAGTCTTTCACTCTTTTCACTAGATGCTTAGCACTTAGAGTCCTTTTCGAGTCTTGGGTGGGTCGGGTAGCCATAAAAAGTTATCCCGAAACTCTCAAACTCCATAAGTCTAAAAAGTTAGAAATGAACAAAAACAAAATAATGTATCTTCCCTTTCAAATAAGGCGAGGACTTGGGCGATCTGCATTCTGGTAGACACTCAGGTCCTGTTGAGTTTTCGTAGTTTAGGACCTTAGTTGAAATTTTATTTTGTTAATAAATGACTTAGGCCTAAGCGATTAAGTCCAAATTCCAATTTATATATAGCATGTAGTCTAATTTTGCTAGGGACTAACAAAAGATAGGCATGGGGGTATGATGTAGACACAATTATTGAGGATAAAAAGCTTAATCATGCATGTTCCTAGGCTTAGGTTTGCATTTCATGTTATAAATATTGCATAGCATGCATCATCCTACATTTAGAGTAGTTGTGTACATTAGAGGTTAATTACATCCTTTTATGGCCAGAAGGGAAGGAGATTTATTTTAGGGCCTCGGATGGACGGTCTGACTGTATGGATTTGATCTGGATGACGATCAGAGTCTAACACCTTCGAAATTGCCTAGATCGGAATCCCGTAGCATCATATGATGTTCGAGGAAGATTAGCGGCCAGGGGGCAATGCGACATCCATATGGGCTTCGGATGAAAAATTTGACCGTACGGATGGATCCAGAGTGACGATCGCAATCCAGCAACGAAGAAATCACCTCGATCCAAGCATCGTGGCACCCTCTGCAGCATACAGAAGATGGATGTCCCAAATGGTGCCACGTGGTGCCATCTAGGCCACCCAACATTGGCTAGCAGCACCTACCCACACCACTCTTCATCTGTGACCTCCATTCCAAGCCGTTAGATCTTGATCCAATTGCTAAGAGGTCTTCACACCGCTCTCCTCTTCGCGACACAAAGGAGGGCTTAGCGCATTGGCTAGGCACTCTCCGCAGATCAAATGGTGCGGGGTTGAATCTTGTTGAAGCATCCTTGCCACATCAATTGAAATTCGATCGTCGAATCCTCATCGAGTGACCATGAAGCTTCCACGCGGCGCAATCCCATGAGCTAGATTTGTGTATGTGTGTGATCACGTGAAATCACACTCACGATTATACGCGAGCGTGAACTTAAGACGTCTGCTGGCGTTGTCAGCCATCTGATGTAGATCCAGCAGTGTATGCGCGCCTCTCTTCAACGCCAGCAGAATGTGTCTTAAAAGGGCGTGATCAGCGGGTGCATTTGAGCCATCATATCTTAATCGAACGACAGGGAGGTGCTCCAACAGATGCCAACGGAGATAGAGCATGAGCAGGCTTTAGCGACATTTGGGGCATTGGTTGGTGCTGATCTTCAGCGACGCATTTGATGTGGCTATAGCCCTTGGATGGATTTCCTCTTCTTCCCTTCACTATAAAAGGACCCCTACACCTCCCCTTCCTCTTCATCTCTTCCTTTCTTCCTCTCTCCACCTCCAAGGTTCAAGAGAGAGCTTGTCCCAAGCCTGGGATGCTCCTCTAGAGTAGAAAACAAATATTTGTTCCCGCCTCTCATCCCCCTTCAAGGAGCATCTCGTGGCTGTCTTCTCACCTCCATTCGGGAAGAAGATCCTCACCGCGACGCCATCCTGCCTTGCCCTCTGTCCTCCGGCTCCGTCCTCATTCGTCTCGCTCCTCACCACCTTCCTCTAGGCGACGTCAGAGCGAGTCGTGCTCCGAGCGACCGTCGAGGGGGATTCTCTCACCTCTTTCTATCTTTATTGCTTTTCTAGTGTAATCTTTTCCACTTTCTTAGTTGTAATAAACATTTGATTATAAAATACATGATTGTTTCTCTATGTGTCTGTCTTTCTCTTTTTATTTTGCATGTAGATTAGTTAGAATTCATCGACCTGATCTCTTGCCCTATTAAAATGCCAAAAAAATAACAAAAGATAAAACCAACAAGAAAGAAATAAAGCGAAACACGTATCTTTCAAAATCAAACGTTCGCTTGATTGTGCAGTAATCATAGGTCTTAATTGACCCAAATTAGGCTAGGCCTTAGCATAAGTTAGGATAATTTATCCATGCATAAGCATTATTTGCATCTTTACTGCTTTCTTTTAGCTATGCATAAAATAATGCTATGATGTACTGATTAGGTGCATTATGTCAATTACAGGTAATAAGTTGATCAGAAGGTAGATCTGAAGCTGGATCTGAAGCTGGAATAACTGGTGTTGCAGCAGAGCTGGAGTGGAAGACCTAAATTAGATGTAATAGATAATAATGTAAGGGGTTGAGGTATGCTATTCTATTTAACTAGGAATAAAGTAGTAAATTATGAAGAACTTAGGACCATCCTATCCCTACGATAGCCTAGAAGCTTCCCCAAGCCTTAGCCACCCTTAGATTAGGTCACTACACCCTAGGAAACCTTAAAACCCTAATTCCAACCTCTATCTGGACGTCCATATAAGTTATAGGATGTCCAAAACCCTTAGCCAACTCCCGCACACCTTAAACTTACTTCTGCAGTGTTATTGGACGTCCAGACACTTGGTCAGACGTCCAATTTTTGCAGAATAGCCAAGATAGAACGTAGAATCCCTCCTGACTCTGATTGGACATCCAGACACCAAGTCTAGACTTCTGATTTTCCACTATAAGACGTCTGACACTTTTATTGGATGTCTAGAACTATTCTCCAATTCCTGTTTTGAGATTTAAGCCTTGATCTTGGATTTCTAGGTCCCTAAACCCAATTCTAACCCCATAGGAACCTAAATTAAGGTGCTCTAACCCTAGTACATCACCTCTATACCTCCCTAAGGACCTAATTAGGTCCTCACTAAACCTAATTGACTTGGATCTTAGTCAATTCCATTAGCCTATTCAATTGGACTCATTGAGTCCAATTGAGCCCTGATCTCAGCACACACTATCCAATTGGACTCAGTGAGAGTCCAATTGACCTAGACCTTACTTAATTGAGTTATTTTACTCTCAATTAAGTTTTCACACACCCAATTAAACTTGTATTAAGTTTAATCACACTTTACCTCAGTGAACTAGGGTTTACAACCCTAATTTGAGACCTACCTTGACCTAAACCCACTAGAACCTAACCTAATCAAACTAGCCACCTAAGTTTCGACCCACACACTCCCACACACACCATCCACATGAAAATACCTAGCCTAGAGTTCTATAGAACTCTCTACCATGTGTTGTTACCTTGGTTGCTAAAATTAGCAACCAAGAGCCATTTAATTTTTAGATCCACATTTGGTGGATCTAAAAACCACCATCCATCCTCTCTATCTCACTCTTCCACGAGCTCCCACCATAGGCCTCTCTAGAGAATTCCATAATTCTCTAGAGAGCTTCCCTTAGGTCTATAAAAAGACCTAAGTGGTGGCCATTTGCACCCATCCCATTCTTGGCATTCATTCACACTTAGGTTAGCTACATTCACCTCCATTCCACCTCCACGAGTTGTGCACCATGGCTGCCACCATCTCCACACCAAGATGCTGGATCATCTCTCCAACCTCTCTCCAAGGGCTAGCCTAAGCACCATTGGCCGCCCCTCCTCCTCTCAACCACTCAAAGGCCATCGGAGACCACCTCCGAATGCCCTTCTTTTCTGCTAGATTAGTAGCTAGTTATTCATATTTACATGCTTTTATTTATTGCTTAGTAGTGTAGCTCTTACTCTCCCCCAATGACGCATGCAAAATCCCCCCATAGATTCCTATATACGATCATTTTCTGCTAGTTAGATTTATATTTTCAAGCTTTCCTTTATAAGCTTTCCTCTAAATTCCATGTTGCAAACACCCTTCTGAATGAATGAATGAAAGATATATTTTTTTTAACATATCTCTGTGTTGAAAATCACCATGAGCCTATTGATTGCAATCTATTTCGTGTGATTTAAGTTGCCTACTCTTCATTTTTTATATATTGCAACTAGCATGTCGGTATCAGAAAATATTGAAGATTGAACTATCAATGCATTTTCCGTAAACAACCACCACATAACTAGATTTATGCGTACTGAAACTCATACTTTCACCTTCTTCATCTATATAACACATGTGCACATAATCAGAGTTCACAATGAAAGTGGCAAAACTTTAATCCGACGATTGGAAACCGACATGCGATTCTAAACAACTAGAGCGATAAAAGATCAATTTCAGATTTGCATAATGCCTCCCAGAGATGAACAATCGGGACTCAAGTCTCGTTATTTTTATATAAATATTTTTGTTTGATCGTATTGCACACTATACTACGATGCATTTTCCTATCAAATACGTGCTCTATGGTACACAACATCGCCTCCCTGTGTTTGACTTGGGACTCACTTTTCGAGTTTCGGTTATAAATGTTATTTGATCGATGGATTTTCTTGCGAATCGAACTACGACGATGGGTTTTCCAAACCCGAACCCTTTCCGCAACGAGATCTGCCACCATCATTGGACTAACTAGGCTATTGATCAAGGTACCTATTCTACAAAACTCATCTAATTTGGCCACCGCTTCTCCTTGACCACTTTCTGCTCAGCTGAAAGCATTGAATTTAGTTCTTAACAGGAGGCAGCCCATCATTCCATAAACCTGAGACCCTTCTGATCATCTTTTGAGCTACACTCCTACTACACTGATGAGTTCAACTTTAGAATAGCTGACTTCACCTTTGATACTCATATCAAAGCTTGAAATCGTTCGCAATAGTCATCCCGACCTGTTCACCCACCCTTTGATCCTATTCTAATCCTTGAACCTAACTGATTTGGTGCCTTCCTGGTTTACAATGAAGACATTGCAAAACTTAGGCATGGGGGGTGTTAAGTGCAAACATATGGAAATTCAATGCTCTGAAGGGTTCTCACAAAAAAAAACACATATTCAAAAATTGAAAAAAAAAAAAATTGAAAAAGAAAAAAATTTTTTGAGGAAAGGAAGGAATTTTGTGAACTTGAATTGAAAATCTTTCGTGAGAAGGAAAAGAGAGGAAAATTCAAATGCCAAAAAGGAGCAAAAATCAAAAGCAAAAAGGATAGTCATTAGCATTTGATTATGGAGATTACTTAAGTTCTAGACTTAATCAAAAAGAAAAAAAATAAGTCCTTAGATGAAAAAGAGATAAAGAGATTAGTATGAGTGCTGATCTTAGGTCTCTTGGGCTTGTTCGTAGGGCTTAAATACACAAGTATTTGTTAAGATTTGGATTAATGCTCAAGAGGTTGAGGAAAGTGTGAGGCTGATGTAGAAGGTCTAAGGCTTAGGGATTATTCGGCCCCGTTTCTTGTCCTTTAGTTTGCAAGACTTGGTAACCAAAGCACCCAAAATCACACACTTAGTCTGGTTCAGTGTGCTTAATAAAGAAAAATTATGCCGAAAGTGTTCTGTTACGAAAAATCTTTTGTAAGATCTAGCTTAGGAGCAGCTTGACAACACAAGTTGATTAGACGAGTTCCCAGTGCGGAGAGGTAGGAAATTCCCCTCGAAGATGCGTAATAACATATCATCTCCTTGGTGCTTATCTCCTAGGATATCTAAATATCCTACAGGAGCATGTAAGTACCATGTGTTGGTTCAGGTGCCATGGGCAGGATTATCCTGAAATGTCGATTGCTAGGGCCTGAATTTAGCTACAGAATTCCATGGGTGGCACTATCCCGAAGTATGAAAGCTAGGGTTCTGGGGGTTTTGATGGGTGGTGCTATCCCGAAGCATTGAAAGCCAGGGACCCTTTGAGGATTGATGGTGGGGACAAGGAATCTGATACAGATCGTGTTTAGGGCCAATTTGAGGTTGGATCTAAGGAAATCTAAAAAGAAAAGAGAGAAAAATCTCCAAATAAAAATTCATCTATCTCTCTCTTACAAAAATGCACTGGCAAATTGAACCTGGACATGTTACGTCTATGCACGAGTGCTTTAACCACTGGGGTCAATGAACCTCTAGGTAGTTTTTCCAGGCCTTAGAAACCTTCGCGGCAGACTCAGGCTGAAGCTGGTCAGTCTAGATCTTGATTGATACTTGAGTACCTCTAGGCCTACTATTAGCATTCTGACCTAATTTCTAGAAAGTAAAACAAATCAGGCACCTGAACTTCAATGTATGGTCTAGAGCTCTAGTTCTTTCCATAAGAGTTTTTCTAAGGGACTAGCAAAAGTTAGGCATGGGCGTATGATGATAACATCATCATGAGCCATAACTAGATTTAATTAATCACAATCAAGAGATAAACGCTTCTACATAATTGTCGGAGAGTCGTAATTCACTGAATATCCATTCTGAGAAGAATACATTAAATTAGGGTTAATTCTGTAATTTTAACAGCACATCTGAATGTAGAATAATCATGGGGTTTTCCAAATGTTCATTAATGACTAATAAGAGGGTTCGTATAGACAGAAATGGGTTTTCACACACTTCGAGAATTGATTCATAACCAGAAACCCTAATTTCAGACTTGCTTAATTAACAGAGGCTATGATTAGAAGAAATTTCATATAAACCTTCTAAAAATCATATAAAAATATTCTATAAGGTTTGGTAACCTTGATTTGACCTTTGGAACCCATTTTGACTTAGAACAATCTCAGATAGAAAGTTGCCCTAATTTGAGTTTCTACGCAAATTGCCTAATAAAACTTGGTGCAAACTGAAATCTGACTTCACCATCAGATTTTTTGGGTCCAAATTAGGTTTGTACTAAAATTTAGGCTCAATCAGAGATCATCTTGACCTATTTTTCATTTTGGTCCAGTTTGACTCTTTCTCTCTCATACACGCCCCTAACTTTTGAAATATTTGCAAATAGGTCCCTAAGTTTCTCAAAATATTTTTAAATAGGTCCCTACCACCATTAGTCTAAATAGAGGCTTCACTATTGAGATTTGAGCGAGGATTTCTTGCTCTATTCTCAATCAAGCAATCTTAAAATTGAAGGGGAGATTCCTAGAGGAATTCCCTTCCAAATGGATTCGGCGTTGGACCCTAAGTCTCTCTCAATCTTCCATGTGAACACATGGAAGATGTGGGTATCCCACATGCGTGAAATCCCCGAAGCTTGGAAGCTTCTTTCCTTGCTTGGGAATGTCCCTTAAGGCCTATAAAAGAACCCATGATGCATTTTTGTGCTCCTTAGCTAGGTTTGGCCTAAAAAACCCTCTTCCTTCCCTATCTCCAACCACGTCCTATTGGAACCTTGTTTTACATCTTATTTTGGTGTTAACAAAATTATTATGGATTAATGTTTGCAATTGAGTTCTTTCAGATTTAGGTGAAGATCAAGGCAAATTGGAAATGATGGAGGCTTGATGAAAAGGAGAAGATTATGATAAGAAGGAGACAAGATGACAAGGAAGAATCACGGAGGAGAAGATCATCTTCGACCTTTAGTGTTTCTAGTTTAGATTTTTTATTTATAGATTGTATATGCCTCTTAACAAAGGAATATAACTTAGATCGTAAAAATAATTAGAGATAAATTAGGATTAATATTGCGATTATTTTCAAAGAACGTAATTGATTAAATCACTTAAAAAAGGTACTTGTTAACCCACAAGTATCGGTACTAAAGTTTAGTACCGGTACATGTGAGTTACAGGTTTTAGTACCGATACTTGTGGGTTACAGGTTTGGGTTTTGTCAATAAACAAACCTGTACCCTGCAAGTACCGGTACTCATGATCAATACCAGTACTGGAGGTAACGAGTACCAGTACTAACCATGAGTACCGGTACAAGTGGGTTACAGATTTGTGTTAAGAGTTTGAAACCCAAATCTGGAAGCAACGAGTACCAGTACCCACACTTTAGTACCGGTACCAGGTAGTCATTGGTTCAAAATTGAACGACTAGAAAATTAATTTTGGCTATATGAACATTGGGATTTAAACCCCAACGTCTACTAGACGAATCCTTGAGGTCCTAAACTCTATAAATAAACCCTTGGACCCATAGTTTGATATGAGAAATAGAGAAGAAAAATTCTAGAGCTATATTTCATATTCTCACAATATTTTGAAGAAGAAAGAATAGTTTGCTGCTATCAATGTCTCTACAATTTTGCAAGCACATTGATCTGATTTCTTCACACATTGTCAAGGCATTCAAGTTCATTCTAGGCTCTCAAATTGGTAACATTATATTTACATTTGTTGAGAGGCTTAGGTTCTAGTTATAAGATTCTTTTTATCTTACACCTATACTTCTTTTGTATTAAAGCTTGTTGCTCATTTGGTTGTAACAAACCCGTTATTGTACTTGGGTTGAGGTAACCCGTGAATTACCTCAGTTGATAAATTGATTTCCTCAGGGTTGAGGGAATCAGGTTAAAAACCATAAGCTAGGAGGCTTAGGTAGTGGAATACCCAAGTCAGGGGAACCACTATACATATTGTGCCTATTTTTGTGGTTTGATTGATTGTGTAAATATTTCTTGCTATTACTGATTTGTTTGTTTAATTTTTTGTGCGCATAGCCATATTTCTTTATTTTTAGATCCTACACCTCTGACATAGGCTATGGCAGTCTCCCTCTCCCTCGTCCTAAGAATGACCAACGACCAAATTGGCCCATCCATCTTCTTCCTCACGCTCGTTCGTGCCTCGCTAGCCACAGCGAGGGCATCCTTCCCCTTTCCTCATCGTTGTCCCCCTCAAGGAGGGTTCGTCTTCCCCATGTCCAGCTATCACACTGACGTGGCAATCGTCTCCCTCTTCATCCTATAACTAGGTCACACTTCTTCCTCTTCTCCTCCTTAACCTCTCTTGCCCCTTAAACTCTTCTTTCGACCGCTGATACGCCTTCTGTGCCTTTGTCTTCCCCAGCTCCGGTCGTGTTCTGGTGAGGTTGTGAGCTCGCTACACACCACCAAATACGCCTGCCTCACCTCACCACACAAAACCCTGACCTAATTCCATGTTTAACCCACCAAAAATGCCCACCGAACAAACCCATCGCTGCACTCTGTCCTCGACATCATCCAACCACCACACACACGCTCACACCACGAAACTGCCACCACAACATTCGCCATCACTTGGTGATTCTCTTGAGCTCTTTTAATGTGGCCGCGAGGCTATCCTTTGTGTTTCAGGTCAATGTCGTCCTCTGCCGTTGCCTTCATCATCTCCGACGATGTTCATTGTCCTCCAATTGCATTCACCCTCAAGACCACTTCCAGGCCGTGAGCATCACTTCCAGGATCCTTCCCAGGTCCTTCAATTGACGACCCAGAAGCTTCAGCACGCCCAATTGGTGAAGCATCAGAAATTGCAGACACGCGAAGGGGAGCTGCGAGTTTTAGTCCCACATCATGGGGATGCAGCCTCAATGTAGTGGATAAATTGTTTTTGTGATCTGTGCTCTTCATCCAATCCCTGAGTGGTCGGGTCCCTCATATCCCTTTCACCCAATAACCCACCTAAGCCTCACTGCTCAGTCATCACCTACGTCGGTGACCCTGGACACTGTTCCAGACCTTTTTGCTTATGCTTGGATTCAAATATGCACTGGGTCTGTGAGAGAGAAGAGGATGGGGATTTGTGAGAGAGCGAGGGAGGGTTTTGATCTTTGAATACTTGTCTTTGTGCGACACTTAGTCACTGAAGGAGTTGGCTCCCTTGTGCTTGTGAAGAAGAAACAAGCTGAAGAAGAAGAGAGGCAGTGCCCTTGAGAAGACAAAGAGAAGCTGAAGAAGAAGAAGAAAGGAAGAAGAGAGAAGCTAAAGAAGAAAAGGCTTCCTGAAAGCCTTATGCAAGCTGTCTGATGATCAATGCCTGTTGACTGATCTGATTTGGTTGATAGCAGTGGTGCATTATTTAAGTACTATGGTTAAGGTTGAATTTTGATTTGAATGAATTGAAATATTGAATGCATGCTTAATTAAGAGAATAAGTGGTGATATAAATCACCATTGTTTTGATTCTCTTTTCTTTTTGATTCCATGCAACATTGAGATACATTGATTGATATTAATTCTGATCAATTTCATTCATTGCATATCTAATTTGTGATCAACTGATTATGCTCATTGATTCTGAATATAATTAATGTTGTGAATTCCATATTTGTTTCATGTGTTCGACCTCGGACTCTTCTTTAGAATCTAAGTTATAAATTTATTTATTTTTGAGCGATTGAGGCTTTGCTACAACGAATGCATATTTAAATCTCCTCTCTCACGTGTTGATAAGGATCTACACTCAAGAAGGATATGAGGATTACAACCATTACCCTCCCTAGGACTACACTGCAAATAGGTCACCACCCCTTATTGAACAACCTAAAATGACCTATTATTAGGGAGAGCTCCAAGAACCTCAATTTCTTGACCCTTATGGACTGAACCCAAACCCACCCAACCCTAAACTAAACCATTTAGTTAAGGTAAACCAGGTCCAATATAGGGTGCTGCTAACTTGAGAAATACTATACGATCTTTAGTAGCTTAGACAACACCCTGTACTGAAGCATTGAAGCCTTTGATCAAAATGATTGATGAGCTTAACAAATCTTTATTGGATTGGCTCCAAGATGTTAAGGATAAGGACCCAGGTGAGTTATTACTTAGGAAATTATCAAGATTGAGGATGAAATTCGTAGTTGCTCTAGTCCAATCTTGGGATGATTCCTAGGATGAACCCCTTTTAGGAAAGCCAATGTAAGAATCTGCCCAGGCACCTGTAGGGGGGACACATTTTATGAGACATAGGATGACAAGGTTGAATTAGAGTAACCAATTGATGATATATCAATTTCTTCACTCGAGATCCCTGGACCAAGAAGCAAAAAATATGTCTTTATCGATCGAGGAATAACAAATGATTACAAGACATATATTAATGAGGATCCATAATTCTTTGATTCTGAGGGAGAAGAATCTCTAGGTAAAGTCTCATTTGATGTATTAGAAAATGATTTAGTGAGATGAACAGGCCTGAAGAACTCGATGAATTATTTGAGGGCCCTTTAGTTAAAGAATTTGATCCTATTGGGGCTAACATGGAGGATTCAAATCCTGATTTTATGGATGATTTATTCGACAACCCCATTCCTCAACCACACCTCAAATAATATAATAATTTTGTTGTTGAAATCACTATACCCAAGTCAATTCTGATTTAGCCACAATTTTTGGACTTGGATAATTTAGATGGATGTTGTTGATTTTTGTGATTTCAAATAGATAAAGCCGTAGTGTAGACACAAAATTGAATCTAAACAAAAATATATAACGAAACTCCAGGTGCGTCCTGGTCAATCTTTGAGAGGTGATATGATGCGAAAATGATTCTGATTTACGTGCTCGCAGAACTAACTAAATCTAGATATGATGGTGCATTTCCTGAATAGTAAATTTGCCCGTTGCTCTTTTGAAACACACAATCATAGCATAGAACAAACAGATATAGCAAGTATAAAAATAGTGCTCTTCTGAAAACTCATGGATTATATGTGTAGTATCGAGAGAGTTTTGGTTGAGGATTTGTTTGTTAATTGTCGAAGTGTAGAATTGCGCTTTTAAAAATAATTTTGTTGTACTATAGTGAGAAAACACGTCGACAAACAAATATAACGTGAGTGGTAAGTAATTTTGTCATACTATAGTGAGAAAACACGTTGACAAATAAATATAACAAGAGTGGTAAGTCCTGGTTGAATTCAGAGAGGTAAAAAAGTGACTTGATTCAATATTGATTTAATCTAACTAGAACTAAAACACTAAGCAAGATAGATATAAAGCAGATCAACTCCATTCAGATAATGATAACGCAAGTGTTCCAATTAGTTGAATGCTTGATAGGAATAATAACTAAAACTAACTAGAACTAAGTCAAACTAACTAGAATAACAATTAGTAGAACTACTAGAAGAAATAAAAACAACTATCTAGTCTACTAAAACAAGGGCACCAAGGGTGGTCCTTGGTGGCCTTTGGAGAGGCTTGGAGTAGCAGCAACGGTGCACCAATGGTGACCTTGGTGGATGTCTCGGCGGAAGAGGGCTCTTTGGAGTAGAAGGGAATAGGAGATGTCTAGAGGTGATGCCTCTCAAATGGGGGTCTGGGGTCCTTTTATGACCAAAGCGAGGGGCAAATGGGCATTTTAGAGCCCCTAAACCTTGCAACCATCTTGGAGTAGCAGGGGTCACCGATTTGGCGATCAAAGACTTAGATTGCATAAAAAATGCCTCTCCACGCACTTCCATTGCGTACCCAATGCACTAACGCACGCGATCACGCTACGTGGCACATGCACGACCACCTGTTCCATTGCCACCTCACTCCTCGCGCGTGCGCGCACATTTGAAATCATTCGTTTGATTGCATAGATCGACGGCTAAGATCGCACGCCGCACTACCTCTGGTTTGCGCGTATAAATGCACGTTCATCCAGGTGTTCATCGCACCGCCTAATTTGATGCACCACCACATGCCACGTGGCTCATCCCGAGTCGTTTGATCGAAATCTGATGCTCCAATTTCACTTGTGTGCACCCCCTCATCAATTTTGTGCTTCGTGCACCTTGAAGCCACATCACTTGCTCTCATGCGAGGGCACTGACCAACGTGCTATGTGCATGGATGGTCGCACTCTCGAATTTTTGCTCACAAGCCCTCAACTGTTGGTTGACGATGCAACGGCTTAGATGACACCTTCTTTGATGAGGTGCTGGGGAGGTGGCGATGTGGCTCAATTGTGGCTATTGGATGATAGTCCAACAACCCACGTTTTGTGCTTCAGCGGCTAAGGGCGTGGAGGTGGGCCATTGGGATGGTGCCACATGGCTCCATGATAATTGTCCATCTTCCTGCCTTTGTAGTTGGTGCTACAGGGCTTCGATTAAGTTGATTTTTGCGTCGTCGGACTACGATTATTGATTTAGATCCATCCATGTAGTCAGATTTGGCATCTAAGGTTTGGATTTGTGCCACCTTGCCTATTGGCCTTTGATCTTCCATGGACTGCATGTGATGCTACGTTAGTCTAATCATGATGATTTCTAAAGCGTTAGAATCCAATCATTGTCCTGATCAGATCCGTATGATCAGATTTATCATTTGTGGCCCCGAATCATCTGCAATTAATATCATCTCTCAAGTAGAACATAAAATAGCATTATTATTTACAAAGCTAGCAAATCAACTATGATGCAAAATATGCTACTCATGCATGCATTATCCCTAAGTTAAGCTAGGATCTAACTTAATTCAGGTAGATTAGGTTCTATGATTGCCGTGCAATCATACCCCCATGCCTAAATCTTACTAGTCCCTAGTAAATGTAAGACTAAATGCAGAGTGGTCCCAAATGAATGATTTCTATCAAGAGTTTGACTAGAGATCTATTTCTTTTGTTTTCATCCATAAGTTTAGAAATCCAGATAATCGTGAAAGTGTAGTGTTGTAGCCTATGCAATGGATCTAAGTGAAAAGTCAATCCAAATCTAAAGCTCGTACTTAACCTTTAGTAAAACTTTATCGGGAAAGGCAAACTTCTCCCTCAGGGGTATAAAATAATCTATAATTTAAGCCTCAATTTTTGGCTTAGGTAGAAGATGTTCGAGTCAAGTGGGTTTGTATTTGGTGGCTCACACTCCTCTGGTGCTACATATAGACTAGTACTACAAAACCTAGATTTCCAGACTATTAAGTAAATCAACTCAGAGAAAGGCGTAGAAATTGTGCTCTTTTTAATTCCTTTGTACTCATTCTTTCTCTCTCTCTCATCTTCTCTTCTCTTTTTTTTTTCTTTTTCTTTTCTTTTTGAGCTCACAATCTCACCAGTTTTGTAAATATATTTGGTGGTCTCTCATGGCATTAACACTTTAATTAAGTTCTGATAACCCTATAACTAAGTCAGAAATCCTCAATTAGTATTTGGGCAGTCAGAAATATAGAAACGTAGGTCAAGGCTATATTTTGTGGATCATAATGGCAGTTGGTATTGTTGCCTCAGTATACTTGACACAAAATAAACATAACTCAACATTTTTTTTTCTTGTCTTTTTTTCTTTTCAAATTTTTTTGATTTTTTTGTATCTACCAACACAATGCAATGCAACACACACATGAACTTTTTTATTCATGAGGCATTATTGGGGAATGGTGATGTTCAAGAGGATATCAGATGGCTTATTTTGTGGAAGTGCCTATTCTCAACACCGGGAAAGGAATGGATGGGACAGCGTATTTCTGGCCTTTGACAGTAACACCCTTGATAAGTCTACTTTAGTGGATCATTATTTGGTCCAAGTACTCTTTAATTAACTGTTCTTAATTGTTAATTGATTAGGAGTTATATGGTAATTCACCTTAGTTTGCATATGATTTTATGCATCAATTTTACATTTAATAACATATGATATAATAACATAATCTATATGGTTGGATGCAAGCTAGGTGTAAGCGTTGGACGTTCAATCTGTGTATATAAGACGTCTGGAGATAAGGGTAGACGTCTGGGAACTGCCATCATGAACTCACTGACATCTACATTTTTTAAGATGTCTGGATCTTTAAGCGGACGTCTGATGGGAACCGCCAGAACTTATCTTGTCATTCCAACCACTTGTGATCCTCACTGAGTGGTTGGAGAGGCTCTCGACTGAAGAAAACTAACAGGAGGAGTCTTTAAAGGAAGAAGACCGGCCTTCTTCATGATCATCTCCCCCTTGCGGGGACCTCCTCCATCTCCACCACCATGGAACTTGCATACAATGTGGAACTCCAGTGTGCATCGTGGCTTGAGCGAACTCTACCTTCACCTTTCATCAATGTCGGGAGTGCATGGTGACAGCGTGAGACCCTCACCTCCATCACCTCCCATGCACAACCACCCTCTCATCTTCTTTTCTTTCTCCTCTCGTCATTTATCTTCTCCACCCATCACTGCCACCAACACCATCTAGCACTACCTTCAACCTCCTGCCATCGCACACCATCTTCTCCACCGACCGAACATCCGTGCCGCCTCTCTGCCACAGTGGCCACAGCCACAACAGCCCTGTGTGCACTCACCCTCGCGCCTCCTCACATGTGTGTACACGTGCGCACCTATAGTAGCAAACCTCTCCGCGACCATGCCTCACCTTCATCTTCCCCATCATCTTCAACCTCTGCACGCCGAAGAACCCAAAGTTGCAGCCACATAGGCTGTTGAAAAAGGCACTCCCAACCACCATCCTCGACACCGACCTCACCAACACAACCTCCATGCTTTGCCATGCTGTCCTTGCCGTCGCAAGACTAGCCGAGTGCTCCCTTGTCGACCTACGCAAACCGTCGCTGCTAGCCAACCTCCTCATTGGCCGGCCAACTCCGACCTCCTCGAGACACATTGCTGGAACCATCATGAAGCACTCGTCGAGGTGCACCACCCCTCGATTCTCATAGCCAGCCACGCCGAATCCTTCACATGAGGAGGAGAGAGGAGAAATCCTTTGTTTCTCCTCCAATTAATATTCACAATAAAGTGCCATTGAGACTCACTATTCCTTTATTTATCTAGTTATTATATTAAGAAAGATTTGCATGAGAACCCCTCTTGATATGAATTAATTGCATAGAAGGTTGCATTAGATTGGAAATAATGTTGAAAGAGTTCGAACGAGTATCCATCGATAATTCCAAATAGATAAGTCATCATTAATCATTGCAATAGGCTTATTCCTCCCTGTGGAAATGACCTAATTATTTTCGTGGTTAGATTTTGAGTATTAAATATTTTGAAAAAGTGATTTTCTACCACATGACTAAACACGACACTATATTTTATGCTTAAAATTTTATCGAAAATGAAGATTGCTCTTTCAACCCTCCTTCAGCTGAGGATTCCGTAAAGAATGGTCATAACCATCCATCTTAGTCTTAGTTTTATTAGAACCTACTCTCTACGTATTTACCTTATTTGGTGGCTCTCAAAAATTCACACAAAGAATTTGTACGTAGGAACCGAGAGTGAAAGATATGCCTAACTTCGAGTATCATTATCCAATTATCTAGAAATTAAGATTCCTTATACTAGACTTAGAGCACCAGTAGACTCTCTACTCTTACCTCACAATTGTTTTGTGGATCTAATAGAAGATGGTTTGCTTGACTCCCTAATTACTATCTAAGGGTTCAGGAAAAGAAGAAATGCTTCTTCTTGACAAACTAAAGATGTCTATTGATCTTCATAGTGGATCCATTGCAAATTCTACGTGCAAGTGTGAAATTGTATTGAATTCTAAATTCAAGAATCAACTAAAGAATAAATCCTTAATAAAACCTCTTGATAACAATCTATTTTCTAAGGTGTTGGTAGAAAAATTTTTCAGTTTATGTATACTAACCCCCCATGCCTAAGTTCTTGCATGTCCTCATCCATGAATAATAGAAGAATAAAGTAAGACAGGGGGTAAGTGGATAGAAATCACTTGGAATTGCTCCTGATTCATCATTTAGCCTATGCCAACACAAACATGGTATTCACAATATGTAGAACAATATGCAAAAATGACATATGCTATGTATCAAAAAATAAACATAAATACTGAGTTTAATGCCTCTAGCTGGGCGAAACTCAATCAGAAAGATCAATGATCGCTGAAGAGATGATCAAGACTAATAAAACGATGTGCTTGTCTGCTCTAAGAATTAGTGTTATGCAAATACAAATCAGCTGATGTTGCATCCCTACTCCAAAGAGTCTCAATAGCAAAGTGTGGAATAGGGACAAAGAATGAAGGATAATTGGGATGAAGGTCATGATGCCAATCCTGCTCATTGATTATGTTCCAAAATTCCATGAGAGATTGCTAAGGAAGTGGATTGATATGAAAATTGAAATGCAAGTCAACATCAGAGTCTGGATCATAAGGGTCTTCATAGTGGTGATTAACATTGAAAATCATGCTTTCCCTAGGCCCTGGCTTATATGAGGGTATACATGAAATTGGAAGTTCTGTATACAGATCACTAAAATCCTTGTTAGAAATCATCTCATCCTCATTTGTATTAGTCTTAGATTCCTGGAAATTTGTCTCAATCTCTGAGTCGAGCCATCCATTAGATTGACTAGGATTATTAGTAAATACCCAATTCATTGTACTCAGAATTTCACCCTCATAAGTATCAGATTCCTCAACATTAGGTGACATTTCTATTTCCCTAGCTAAATCGTCAGAAGTAACCCCCAATAATTGGAAATCAGAATTAGGAGTGGAGAATGAAAACTTCATATTTCCTTTGTCACCTTGATAAGTAGGAGGGGAAAATGTGAATCACAAGATGTCGGAGTGCAAACAGTTTCGTTTCTTAGAGGAAGCAATTCAAATTGAGTAGTCATGTCAATTCCAGATTCATCAAAGCATATGTGATTATTGAAATCCCTTAGCAAAATCATCTCCGAATTACCTAGGTGCACTTGACCTGTGGTCTTCAAGGCAGTAATCTCATGATTTTCATTGAATCCAACCTATTTTGCCTAAATTCCCCCAAATTATTAGTGACATCGAAATCTTGATCATCTAACGAATCCTCACCTTGAGAATCATAGAAATCATATTCAGGTTCATGACTGATTGATTCTTCACAATGAAAGGTTTGTTTCTTAAGGCTTTCATTAAGATCTAGACCCATAGGTTGATTTTCATCCTTAATTCCATCTGGTGTCTCCCAAGATTGTAAACCTGTGTTGGGGGTACCAACCCTTTCCTCATCACTTCCCTGAATGGGATTCTTAGACGAATCCATTCGGGTTATTCCTAGCTCATGTCCCTTGAGCACATTAGATGTCTCCCCCCTTGAATCCATTCCAAGTGTATGCTTCAGAGAATCCTTTGTAGCACTTTCAGGTGCAGCCGCTTTAGGTTCTTCAAGGTCCTCAAAGCTAGTCTCCACTTGATACCACAAAAGCAATATCTCTTGAAGTGCGCGATTCTGTCTGGTTAACCTAGTTATGGATTCTAGTTCTTGAAGGGCCACCATTAAAGATTCTTAGGCTGGAATCAAGGCTTGTCTCTGCCCTAGCTCAGGGATTGTCTGAACCTGATGTAGATAAATTGCAACCTTCTCCCTAAGCTTGGCTACCATTTGTTGTAGTCTAAAATGTGGTCGCATGTGCAATTGGGTTGGTTGCAGCCATTCCAAATGTGGTTGCATGTTGTAGTCTGAAATGTGGCACCATCATAGCCTTCCAAATTGCCCACATGCACTTCTCCTCACTTGCAGTCACTGATTTGGGCTGTTGGATCTCAATCCAACGGTTGAGAGATTGCCACATCGCTCGCAAGTCTCCCTCACCCTCACATCTCAAAGGGCAATTCATTTCACAATCTAGACCATTGGATCATCATCCAACAATCTAGATTCATCACTAGCGGCTGCAGCGTAGTGGCGAGCACGGGACTCTCTCAAGTTGAGGCGCTTTCAAATCCTACTAGTACCCCTCCTTCAACACACCTTGATTTCAATCAAGGCCACAGGATCCTACTTGGATGCTTATGATTGTGCCACGCCAGTGCTCACGCTTTCTCCTATCGTCAGCACATGAGAAGGGCATGCTATGATCCCTCAGATCGTGATCAAGTGGCGCGAAGATGACACGTCGCACAACAAATTTATGGCGCATGATACACACGATCGCACGCACACTATGAGCAATTGTGGTGCTCTTTCAAACCTACAATTGCAATCCAATAGTTGTAGCTCATCTTGCTCGCTCACAGCAGTTGACGTGCGGTGTGTCCATGGGATAGGCACGCGCTGTGCAGGTGTGTTGTGCACAACGTGCTCCTTGCACGCTGTGGCGATGCCATGCATGTCTTGTGAGCTGATGTAAATGCCCATGGCCAAATTTTTCCATACCAAGACCTATAATAAACCCCTTAAACCCCCTCTTTCCTCTTCATCCCTTCCTAGTCTCTCCTCACCCACTCCAAAGCTCTACAAGCTTGCCCCAAGCCTGGGATGCTCCACTAAAGCTAGAAAATAATTCTTAGTTCCTGCTTCTCAACCCTATTCGTTAAGCACCCATGGCCATGCTGTTACCTCTATTCTGGAAGCGGATCTTGTTGCGATGCCATCCTACCCCATTCCCCCTTCGTTTGACTCTGTTCTTCTTCCTCCCATCTCTCATTTTTGAATCTTCACTCATTTTTGAGAGTTGATCCAAAGACATGAGCTAAAGCTAGGACCAACCTGGACTTAAAAAGATGTGTAACCCTGGGATTGAGCTTCAGGGTTCATCTAGTTAGTCTTGACCATTCACTGAGCACAACCATAACCTCTAAGATTTTGAGCTTTATAAAACCTTCTTGAGTCCTGGAAATTGCACTTAAGGTTTAAATATTAAGAGTCCTTGTTGGTTGAGAGATGGTCTATGTCATATAAGTTGTGAGTTCTGGTAAGTCTTCCTTGTTGGTGCATAAGCAATTAGGAACCACATTAACCTTTAATGATGGTTTTGATGGTGACAAACATCTCAAGTAATTGAGATTAAAATTGGATCTTATGCATAGATATTGTAAAATTGATTTTCAGGTTGAAGCTCTCTTGACAAATTTCAAAGCCAAGAAGAAGGAGGAGATCATTCTCTTCAAGTTTAGGTTAGCTTGTATTATAGGAATTGAGTTGTAATCTTTTATTCTTTAGAATGTAAGGAGTGCTCCAATCAGATCTCATATTAGCATAAACAAAAGAGGTTCATATGCAATTCTCACAAGAATACCACACATAGCCAAAATAGGTCAAAATAAGATAAAACATATCCTTATGTGTTAACAAATAATCTTAGAACCCCATAGGATCATCAAGAATCATTTGGACAGTTAGAGGACTTTTAAAGTCCATCTAACCTTAGGTGATAAGAAGATTTTCACTTTCGAATAATGTGAATAAGATGATTTGTCGTTTTAGTAACAAAGTGGTGGAAAACATCTTACCAAAACAATTACAATAAAAATTAACCACTCACAGAAGAGCCGATCATGTCCACAAGGAGACAATGATGCAATAAATTCATGAATATTTTTCTCGTATTTGTTTAATCAAGTGCGAAATCCATAGTCAAATCTGACATGAAATGCAACGAAAAGAACACACAATAACTCGAAGATGTAATGTTATATGTGCAATTTGTCCTCACTGAAATATTTAATAAATATGTGATGAATCTCTGTAATTTCCAATTGACATGCATTAGAGAGAATTTATGCACATCTTAACTCAAAACCAATGTCAAAAGATGTGAATAACAAAAGCCAAGCAATTATGAGAAAAGATGAGCATGAAGTTGCAATTTCATTCAATATTTCAAATATTAAAATAAAAATGAAAGTTTGGCAATGGTATTCAAATGTAAATTTTAATTAACCCCAAAATAGAGGATTTGGTTCCTTTGTGCGTTAGCGAAGAGGAGGTGATGGTGGCCCGCGGGAAGCTCGGAGAAGGATAAGCATGATGAGAACTTTCCGATGGTGGTGGTTGCGCTCCGAACGGTTGTTGGTGGTCGCTGGCTGGAGTGGAAGAGGTCGTCGACGATGAGGCTCTCCGTCGGCCATCGGGTGGTTGATTGGTGCGGCCGGAAGCGTGGTTGTGCTCGGGGAGTCGGGGCGAGTCTGATGGAGTTCTCGACGCGAAGTTTCGAGGCCAGATTTGATGGCTACGTTTGTGGTGGCTTTGGGTACCGTCATCGGCAGAGAAGAAGAAGAAATAGGAGGAGCCGGGTGTGTGCATAGGCAACGACGCCGGTTGGAGTAGAGCATGCTATGCGTTCACTGCTGGTGGGCGAGGCTGGTTGTTGCTGCTGGGCACGTGGCTTGGGTTGCGGAGAGCATGCGACAGTTGCTGTGGGCAGTGTGCGCACGCAGCGGCAGCGGGTGCGGGAATGGTGCTGGAGGGCACGCTGCTGTGCATGCTGCGTGCAGCGGGGAGGGTTGAGGTGCGGGGGTGCGTACACATGCAGAGGGGTAGGTGACTACTACGTGAGGCAGGGGCGCGCGCGGCTGGTGGAGCACGGGTGTGCGTAAGGTGTGTACTGTAGGAGGTGAGTGGGTGGGGAGTTGGCGAGGTGCGTGCAGCAGCTGGGAGCTACGCGTGGAAGGAAAGATGAAGCATGGTGATGCAGGGACTCTTGGCGGTGTGGGCTGTCACACCACACGCCCACTGTGGTGGAGTTGCACTGCCGCTGTTGAGGCCGGTGGTGAGGAGTGGATGAGAAACATAGTTCTCTACGCAGTGAGGAAAGGGATGGTGGCCTCCCTCTGAATGGCAGCCATTCCTCCTTTGTAGCCACAGCTACAAAGATTTGAAATTCAAAAGGCCACCGTCGAGTCAATGCTGGATGAGTGAATGCGCTGGAGGAGGAGGTGGAGACGGAGCGGTTACCTGCAAAGGAGAAGAAAAAGAAATAATAAAATAATTAGGACTATTTATACATAACTCAACTTCTATGTTAATTAAAACAGTGTATGTAATGCACCTAATTAATTAACTAATCAAATGTATGCAATCATAGGTTAATTCTAAATGCATGAGTTATGCACTTAAGCTAAAAATATGAATTAATTTATTTACATCCTAATGTATGCTATCTAAATGTTAAAATTAACTTAATGTCTAGACACTTAAATACTTAAATAGCCCACAAATATGGGCTAATCAAATACCCCCATTCCTTGTTTTTGCTAGTCCCTAGCAAATCCAAGCAATAACCTAGAACTCCAAGTAGACTAGCCAACGCAATCAGTCTTCCTTTAGAAACATGTTAAGTTCAGATTTTAGACCTAAGGTTCCCAAGTAGTTGCTATGTTATAGACTAGGTCAGCTAAAGACGAGTTGCAGGCATAGGTTTCCATGATTTCTAGCTCTACCCTAGGGTTTATTGATCCCTAAGATTAAAGCTCTATGCATGTGCATTGGTCTGTGTTTTTTGAGGTTGGTATGATTGCCAACCTAGAGTGGAAAAAGGATTTTTTTTTAATATATATTTTTGTTTGATTCCTCTAAGTCTAACCTTGGATCAGCTATCAACACGGTCTGTGTCGGATTCATTGTCCCCATCACCGTACCTCCAAGGGTGCCTGGCTTTCGATGCTTCGAGATAGCACCACCCATAGCGACCCCAAGAACTCCTGGCAATCGACACTTTGAGATAGTATCACCCATGGATTTCTTAAGCGAATTCAGGCCTGTGGCAATCGGCACTTCGAGATAGGGCCATCCATGGTACCTGAACCTCACAATGCGCTTACATGCCCCCAGTAGGATGGATATCTTAAGAGACAAGCATCGAGGAGGTAACATGTTATCATCGCATCCTCAAGGTGAGTATATACTCCACCTCTCCTGTGGCAGGAACTCTTCCAATCAAATTATGTTTTCAAGCTTCTCCTAAGTCAAAACTAAGAGAACCAAATTTCTTTTAAGAAAGGAATTAAGGTGATTACTTGCTTACACAAGACCAAGTGTGTGAAATTTGGATGCTTGGGTTACAAAGACCCATAAACCAAAAGGTAGGACAAGACTCCAGGTACTACCCCACCTTTTAACTCAATCCCTAGCTTTCCTTCCTCAACCTCTTGAGGAATGGTCCGCAACTTAACTCCTACTTAAGTTTTTAAGTCCATAAAGGACCCTAAAGGTCTAAAGCTAGTAGCTCACTTAGCTTCTAAAGTTCGACCCTAGAATCAACTTAGTCTAACCTAGAGTTCTGATTTGCTTAAGAATGCAGGACCCAACCAGTTAAGCTCAAAAAAATATTTATTTATTTATTTTTTAATGTAATATGCATGAATGAATGTAAAATGTAGACATGCTATAAACAGATGCCTCAGGTCCTCTCCCCCATGCCTGGTTCAAATAATGTCCTCATTGGAAACAAAAATAGTTAAAGGAAGATATTACCTGAGGTAGAGAATGGTAGGAGCTAAGGCTCCTCAAGAGTGACCTCGTCAACCAGATGGCCATCCAAAGTAATGCATGGTTTTAACCATTGATCGTTGACGATAAAGGGAGTTGCTGAAGAGGAAGGGCTTTCAATCTCCACAGCTCCATGAGGAAACACTTTAGTGATTATGTAAGGCCCATCCCAATGAGATTTTAATTTCCCACGAAAAAGTTTAAGTCTGTAATTGAAAAGCCAGACTTGTTGGTTGGGCTCAAAGGTTTTTCAAAGTATATACTTATCATGCAAGACCTTAGTTCTCTCTTTATAAGCTTGAGAGGTATCATAAGCATCATTCCTCAGCTCCTCAAGCTCACTTAATTTCATAAGTCGTGCCTTACCCACCTTTTCTAAATCCATGTTAACACTTCGAATAGCCCAAAGTGCCCTATGTTCCAGCTCAATGGGTAAATGGCACGCTTTCCCATACACAATCCGAAAGGGAGATGTACCCAAAGGGGTCTTATAGGCCGTTCGATATGCCCACAAAGCATCATCGAGCTTTTGGGACCAGTCTTTCCTATCAGGTCTAACGGTCTTTTCTAAAATATTTTTTATCTCCCTATTCGACACTTCAACTTGGCCACTCGTCTGAGGATGGTAAGGGGTAGCGACCTTGTGAGTCACTCCCAGACTCTTGATTAGCCGATTGAAGTGGTGGTTTCGGAAATGAGGTCCCCCATCATTTATAATGGTCTTGGGGCAGCCGAAAAGAGATATGATATTGGCCTTCACAAATTTCAAAACCACAGAGTGGTCATTTGTGCATGTAGGAATGGCCTCTATCCATTTAGAGACATAATCAACGGCCACCAAGATATATTCATAACCATGGGACGAAGGGAAGGGGCCCATAAAGTCAATTCCCCACACATCAAAAATTTCAACAGATTGAATAGGGTGTTGAGGCATTTCATTCGTCTTCCCAATCATTCCAGTCCATTGACATTTAATACAGGCCTTAACAAAATTATGAGAATCCTTAAATAACGAAGTCCACCAAAAATCGGACTGGAGAACCTTAAAAGTAGTTTTCTTAGCGTCAAAGTGTCCTCCACAATGAAGTTCATGGAAAAAACTCAGCACACTTTGTTGTTCCTCTTAAGGTACACATCGTCTCAGTACTTGGTCTTGTCCAATTCTAAATAATTTAGGCTCTTCCCAATGAAAGTATCTAGCTTGGGAAATGAATCTCTTTCTTTTCTGCTCATCCCAAGAGCCAGGAGTTTCTCCAGTGACCAAGTAATTTACGGTATCAGCATACCAAGGTGAAGTTGGTGTTACCGCCATAAGGGTTTCATTAGGAAATGTCTCACAGATGTCTCCAGATAGAGAGCCATTAAGTGGAAGGTGAGACAGGTGATTAGCCACAACATTTTCTACTCCTTTCTTTTCACGTATCTCCAAGTCAAATTCTTGAAGGAGTAGGATCCACCTAATCAGACATGGCTTATAATCTTTCTTAGCAATGAGATGTTTCACTACCGCATGATCAGTGAAAATAACCACCTTAGACCCAAGAAGATAAGACCTAAACTTCTCCAGAGAAAAAACTACAGCAAGTAATTCTTTTTTAGTGACGGTGCAGTTTTGCTGCAGTTCGATTAAAGTCTTGCTGGCATAATGCAGCACATGAGGTCATCCCTCAACCCTTTATCCAAGGGCTGCTCCCACTGCATAATTCGAAGCATCACACATCAGCTCAAATGGGAGTGTCCAATCAGGAGCTTGGAGAATAGGTGCAGAGAACAAGGCCTCCTTCAAAGTTTGAAAGGCCTCGGCACACTTTGAATCAAAATTGAAGGAAGATTCCTTCGCCAACAAGTCACAAAGTGGCCTAGAAATTTTACTGAAATTTTTAATAAAGTGCCTATAAAAGCTGCCATGGCCCAAATAGGATCTAATCTGTTTGACATTCGTGGGCAATGGGAGTTTGGAAATAGAATCAATCTTGTCTTTATCTACTTCCAAACCTCGCTCAGACACAACATGCCCAAGTACAATTCCTTTCTGTACCATGAAATGACTTTTCTCCCAGCTGAGGACTAAACCAGTCTCCTTACATCGCTTCAACACATTCTCTAGGTGCAGGAGACACTGGTCGAAAGACGAGCCATAAATGGAGAAGTCATCCATAACACTTCAACACACTCATCAATCATGTCAGAAAAAATGGACATCATACACCGCTAGAAGGTTGCAGGGGCATTACATAGTCCAAACGGCATACGCCTGAATACAAAGGTACCGTAAGGACTCGTGAACGTCGTCTTCTCCTAGTCATCAGGGAAGACTGCAACCTGGTTGTACCCAGAATATCCATTGAGAAAGCAATAGTAATTATTCCCTGCCAATTTCTTGAGAATTTGATCAATAAAAGGCAAGGGAAAGTGATCCTTCTGGGTAGCGGTGTTTAGCTTGCAGTAATCAATACAAACCCTCCATCCAGTTGAGGGTCTAATGACAACTTGTTCACCTTGGTCATTAAATTCCACAGTAAAGCCTGCCTTCTTTGCCACCACATGAATAGGACTTACCCATTTACTATTTGCAATGGGATATACGATCCTAGCATCCAACCACTTCAGGATTTCCTTTTTAACCACCTCCCTCATATTAGGGTTCAGACGTCTCTGCATGTCCCTAAAGGCTTGATGGAATCATCAGTATAAATGTGGTGCATGCAGAGTGTAGAGTCTATACCCTTAATGTCAGCAATGCTCCAACCAATAGCTTCCTCGTGCCTAGACAAGCATTCAATCAGGGCTCCCTCCTGTGCCTCAGATAGCATAGCCGAAATGATAATGGGGAGCGTATCATTGGCACCCAAGGAGACGTACTTGAGAGTGTCAGGGAGGTGTTTCAACTCAAGGTCAAGGGCTTGTATGGTTGAGGGTTTCATACTATATGTCCCCATATCAGGTAGCAAATCTACCTTGGGTAGAGATAATGGGGGAAGTGACTCAACAGAAACACCTAGCAACTCCTCAAGTTCTAGTATATCCCCTTCACATTCCTCCAAGAGATGGGAATGCTCATTTAGCATGACATGCTGAAGGGGGTCATCACATAACATTGCAGGGGTTGCCTCTTCAATCAGGTCATCTATCACCTCATCTTGAGAACAATCCACAAGCCCGGCTTGTTTGTAATCATCAAACACATTAAGCCGAATTTTCCTATTCGCAAAGCCCATTTTCAGTGCCCCAGTATTGCAATTGATTGAAGCATGAGAAGTTGCAAGGAAGGGGTAGCCCAAAATGATGGAGGGTTTGGTTGGCTTGTTGGTAGGGTTAGTGTCCAAAACTAAGAAGTTAACGGGGAAGAAGAAATCCTCCACTCTTACGAGGACATCTTCCAAAATTCCCTGCGGTGTCTTAAGTGATTGATCAACAACTTGGAGGATTACTGGGCTAGGTTTCAGATTGCCTCCCCCAAGTTGTTCATACACGTAGCTTGGAAGGATGTTCACCCTCGTGCCCAGATCAAGTAGAGCCTCATCAATCTGTAAGTCACCAATAACCATTGAGATGTACGGGGCTCTTGGGTCCTTAAGTTTCGGGGGTGTGCCATGTTGAACAATTGAGCTAACAGAATGAGGCAGGACAACTTTTGATTGGACCTGTTTTCTAGATTGCCGCTTTTTCATGCAAAGGTCCATTAAGAAGCGGGCATAAGACGGAATCTGCCTGATAGCTTCAAGCAAAGGCAGGTTAATCTGCACTTGCTTGAAAGTTTCCATAATCTCATCGGTCTTATCTTTGGCTCCAGATGAGCCAGCAGAAGTCTGCCCAGAGGTGGATAAGCGCTCTGGAAAAGGCACTCTCGATCTCTGGGTGGAAGGGTTGTCATGTCGAGTAAGGGGTGGAACGGGGGCAACTTCTTCCGGTGAGGTGATTTCAAGCGGAGAAGATTTGGGCAAGTCTTCTCCGGTGGGGGTGAAAGTCGGGGTGGATGGTTTTTTAGGGGGTGAGACTATAGGAGCATCGGGTTTGGAAATTTCTTTCCCACTCCTCAGAATAGTCACCGCCTGAGCATGCTCCCTAAAGACAATCCCTTTTCCTTTAAGGATTCTCCTCAGCAGCACTGGGGAACTTCCCAATTTCCTTCTGTCTAACAGCCTCAACAAGGTGTCTTATCTGTGATTTCATCTCATGTATAGCCTTGTCATGAGATTGGATGATGATACTTTGACTTTCTTGCATAGTTCTCAACATTGCCTTCAATTCATCCATCTCAGAGGTCTTAGGTTGGGAAAAGGTCTGAGGTTGGTTTATTTGATGGTTTTCAAAGGATTGTGGTTTATAATTCCTTGAATTTGAGACATTTCCTTGTCTCCATGAAAAGTTTGGGTGGTTCCTCCATCCCTCATTATAAGTGTTGGAAAAAGGGTTATTACAAGGTCTAGGATGGAACCCTTGAGCGACATTCAGATCCACCTGTACAGGCTCAAGGAATTAGGAGGCCAAGTGGCAATCCACAGTGGCGTGTGTATTGCCTTGGAAAATGGAGCATTTAGAAGCTTGGGATGTGGAGGTGTTAGATACGAATTGACTCGGGCTTGACATAAGCCTTTCCATGTTTTAATTCAATAATTGAATCTGATAGGCTAAATTTTGGGTGTCCCTTGCCTCACTCGCCTCCAACTTTCTTTGCATGAGAGTGGGTTTTCTATCCATGTAGGCAGAATTCATGTGAATAGAATTGTCACTCAAAGTATCAAAAAGGTTCCAAGCTTCATCCTCAGTCTTAGATAGAAAGGTTCCTACACAGGCACCATCCACAGTTTGCCTATGCGAATCATTAAGTCCGGTGTAGAACCTTTCAACCAGTTGCCACTTAGGCAGCTGGTGATGTGGACAAAGTCTCAACAAGTCATTAAAGTGCTCCCATGCATCATGGAAAGCTTCCCCATCCTTTTGAACAAAACTCATAAATTCCCTCCTAAAGTGATTTGTTTTGCTCATGGGGAAGTACTTCTTTAAAAATTCCTTCTTCAGGGCATCCCAAGTGCTAATATCATCAAGGGTGTGATACCAGTACTTGGCTTTGTCCTTGAGGGAGAAGGGAAAGAGGGTCTGCATTTGAGCATCATCAGTGACGCCCTGCAGCTTCACCGTGGAACAGACCTCGGTGAATTCCTCTATATGCCTGTAAGGGTCTTCCCTAGCAGTACCATAAAAGGAGGGTAGCAAGGATATGGTACTGCTTTTGATCTCATAAGGATTGTCCCCTCCAGGTCTACGTAGTGTAGGGCGAGCTTGATTGGTTGGAATGAAATATTCCTTAAGGCTCCTTTGACCAGCCATTTCTTGCCTTCGAAGGTTTCTTCTTAAGATTCTTTCAGGTTCAGGATCAAACACAAGTTGTCTCCTAAGAGAACACCTACCAAGCATGCACTACAAACACAATTCAAAAGGACTTGTTCGGTCTTTACAAATTTAGGCTTTTGACTTTAGTTCAAATTGTAGGTGACAAAGCAAGTTGCCCAGTCAATTACGTGCCTATTGTATACCTTCGAAATGCCTAAAAAGACCTAGTTGGAGCTTAGGTGTTTTTCTCTAAATCTCAAATGGTAGAGCAACTCCAAAGATGGAAGATCGAGGGATGCAAGTAGGCCTAAGCCTTCCTTTGAAGCTATTCTTTCGCGGTGCTTCTCAACTACCCCCAAAAATCTGTGATAGGGTATCCCCCTCTTTGGATTTACAAAACCTTTGAACTCAAGTTTCGAGCACTTCAGAATCCAATGGTAGGAGGGCTCTTGTCCTAGTAGTTCCAAGACTTAGGAGTGTCTAAATGCGTGCCGTGGTGCAAGAGATATAAGTGTGCATACAATGCAAAAGATTTTAAATTTTGAATCATACGCCACGTTTGAAAATTAAGTCCTTGATTTTTAAATGTCCCTCCTTTAATTAGTCCTTTTTCAAAATTTAAATGTGACCACTTTATTAGATCGCTTCAAGATAGATTATGTGGTCTAAAAATTAATCCAAATGCATTTGTATGACAGGTAGAAATGCAAAGATAGAAGTGCATACCTGATTCCAACATTCTTCATGCAATATGCAAGACAAGAAGTTAGATCTCGATGCTGCTCATTCAATCCTAAATCATTTGACCTAAGGCCAGGCAGCTTCTAGCAGGTAGCTCGTGTTGTTTTTCTTTAGCTACTTTTGCACAAAGAAATTAAAGATAAACAATCCACAAAATAAATTAAAAACCTAGATCTAAAGAAAAGGGAACAGGTTCCCGAAAATCAGCCCCAATTACTACAAGGGCGAGAAAACAGAAATAAAACTTGTGACAAAGGAGAATCCCCTATGGAAGTGGGATCCAGGTCTCCTGCGTCTTCCCCGCATGTAGGCATTGCTCAAGGTCGACGTCGTCTCCCAGATGCGCTTGTCACCTCTACACATTCCTCGTACAGAGAAGATAATAAATGGTCAGATCACTGTGCAATGAGAAATAATGAAAAATAAAAATCAGGTGAAATTATTGTCTGTTGCCTCCCCGGCAACGACGCCATTTGATAAGATGGTTTTCGCTTTCAAATAATGTGAATAAGATGATTTGTCGTTTTAGTAACAAAGTGGTGGAAAATCGCTTAACAAAATAATTACAATAAAAATTAACCACTCATAGAAGAGTGGGTCATGTCCACAAGGAGACAATGATGCAATAAATTCATGAATATTTTTCTCATATTCGTTCAATCAAGTGCGAAATCCATAGTCAAATCTGACATGAAATGCGATGAAAAGAAGACACACAATAACTCGAAAATGTAAGGTTATATGTGTAATTTTTCCTTACTAAAATATTCAATAAATATGTGATGAATCTCTGTAATTTCCAATTGACATGCATTAGAGAGAATTTGTTCACATCTTAACCCAAAACCAATGTCAAAAGATGTGAATAGCAAAAGCCAAGCAATTATGAGAAAAGATGAGCATGAAGTTGCAATTTCACTCAATATTTCAAATATTAAAATAAAAATGAAAGTTTGGCAATGGCATTCAAATGTAAATATTAATTATCCCAAAAACAGAGGATTTGGTTCCTTTGTGCATACGCGAAGAGGAGGCGATGGCGGCCCGTGGGAAGCTCGGAGAAGGATAAGCGCAACGAGAGCTTTCCAATGGTGGTGGTGGCACATCGAATGGCTATCGGTGATAGCTGGACGGAGTGGAAGAGGCCACCTGTGGTGAGGCTCTCCGACCAGCTGTCGGGTGGTCAATTGGTGCGGTTAGAAGCATGGTTGTTCTTGCAGAGTTGGGGCGAGTCCGATGGAGTTCCCAACGTGAAGTTTCGAGGTTGGATTTGATGGCTGCGTTTATGGTGGCTTTGGGTATCTTCGTCGATAGAGAAGAAGAAGAAGAAGAAGAAGGAGGAGGAGGAGCCAGGCATGTGCATAGGCAGCGACACCGGCTGGAGTAGAGCACGCTATGCACGCGCTGCTGGTTGGCGAGGCCGGTTGCTGTTGCTGGGCACGCGAATTGGGCTACGGAAAGTGCGGGACAATTGCTGCGGGCAGCGTGCACACGCAGTAGCAGCGAGTGCAGGAATGGTGCTGAAGGGTGAGCTGCTGTGCGTGCTATGTGCGGTGGGGGGGCTGAGGCGCGGGGGTGCGTACGCACGCAGAGGAGCGGGCGGCTGCTGCGTGCGGTAGGGGCACGTGCAGCTGGTGGAGCGCGGGTGTGTGTATGGTGCGTACTACAGGAGGTGCATGGGTGGGGAGTTGGCGAGGTGCGTGCAGCAGCTAGGACCTGCACGTGGAAGGGAAGATGAAGCACGGTGATGCAGGGACTCTTGGCGGTGTGGGCTGTCACACCACACGCCCACGGTGGTGGAGTCGCAATACCACTGTTGAGGCTGGTGGTGAGGAGTGGATGAGAAACATAGTTCTCTACGTAGTGAGGAAAGGGGTGGTGGCCTCCCCATGAATGGCAGCCATTCCTCCTCCTTTGTAGTCACAGCTACAAAGATTTGAAGTTCAAATGGCCACCGCCAAGTCAATGCTAGATGAGTGAATGCGCAGGAGGAGGAGGCAGAGACGGAACGATTACCTGCAAAGGAGAAGAAAAAGGAATAATAAAATAATTAGGACTATTTATACATAACTCCTTAACTTCTATGTTAATTAAAATAGTGTATGTAATGCACCTAATTAATTAACTAATCAAATGTTTTCAATCCTAGGTTAATTCTAAATACATGAATTATGCACTTAGGCTAAAAATATGAATTAATTTATTTACATCCTAATGTATGCTATCTAAATGTTAAAATTAACTTAATGTCTTGACACTTAAATACTTAAATAGCCCACAAATATGGGCTAATCATTAGGTAGTATATACCTAACGTTTGGTAGCAAGGCTGAGGCCACCTTGAGCTCCAGAGAATAACAAACTTTGCACTGAACTTTGTACCTAATGTTAGGTAGTTGACCTAACGTTAGATAGAGATTACTTAACGTTAGATAGGGTATTTTGGGCCAAGTTAAACAACTCCAGGAGATAGCGAACTTTGTACCTAATTGAGTACCTAACGTTAGATGACTTTTACCTAACGTAAGGTAAAGTACTTTCGGAGCATATTAGTTAGCCGTTAGCAAATCCAATTGGGAAACTTTTAGCCATTGAAGATGGGCCTTATGCACACCTAAACTAGTAATTCACCCCTTTATTTATATGAGATAGTTTCCCACTCTTTGGAAACATATAGAAGAGATAGAACACCCCAAAACACAGTCAAAAGTGCATTCAAGTCAACATTCAGCTAAAGCATACATTTGGTGTCCTAGGAAGTGATTGAAGCTTTGATTCTCCAACTCACACTTGCTTGAAGCTTCATCACTTCAACACCCAGCAGCATCATCTTCTCACAATCTCTAAGGGAGTTCTTTTTAGTCTCCTAGATAGCTAGTTTATATAATAAATTGCATATCTTGTTGGGGCTATCCATAGGAGCTAAATTGTGTTTTAATTCTGTTTTATTCCTTCATCTACTTGTAATCTGAGGGCCCGGGTTGTGGGTTCCTTCCTCTTAAGAAAGAGGGGTTTGCTCTTGATTGGAATATCAAGAGGGATTGAAAAAAGGTTTGGTACCCATTGCTCTTGATTGGGATATCAAGAGGGTTTGTAAAAGGGTTTGGTACCCCATAAGTATTGGTTAGTATTCCGAGTTGGACTCGGGGCAAAATCCTAGATTGGGAGATCTAGGTAGTGGTTTTTCCTAGGGTTGGGTTTCCACTATAAATCCTTGTGTTCATTTGTGGTTTGTTTGAGTTTATTTTAAATCTACATTAATTTCAATTAGTTGTTTGTTTTCTTCCTTTAGCACTAATCACCCCCAGTAGTGTACTTTCATTTGGTATTAGAGCTTAGGTTGGTGTACTTTGGAGTAACTTCCTCACACCGACGACAATGGTGGAATTGAGCAACTCAAGGATTGAGAGATTGTTGACCTATCGACCTCCATATTTTGATGAAAATGGCTAGACACATTGGAAGAGGAAGATGACAATTTACCTCAAATCAGCCACTAGAGACCTCTCACTATGGAAGATGGTTGAGAAAGAATTCAAAATGCCTGAAGTAGATGCCACCACCAGAGATTACAAGCTGGAATATGAGAAGAAGATATCAATCAATTGTAGGGCTATGAGCATATTATATTGTGCCATTTCTAATGATGAGGTTAGTAGAATTTCCTAGCTAGAGACGACACATGAAATTTGGAAATGCCCTGAAGTGACCCAGGAAGGAACCTCAAGGGTGAAGGAAATAAAAATTGATCTTTTAACCCAAGAGTATGAGATGTTCAAGATGAAGCTGGGTGAAAGCATAAAGGAATTGAGCACAATATTCACCAACATCATCAACCCTCTCAAGGGGCTTGGGAAGAGTTATCCCTCAAATGAGAGATGGTGTCCAAACTTTTGAGGGCTTTAACCAAGGAATGGGAGCCAAAGGTCACCGCAATCGAGGAAGCAATGGATTTGAAGAACATTAGCATGGATGAGATACTTGGAAGTCTAATGGCTCATGAAGTGTAGCTTGAGAAATCCAAGGAGGAAAATGAAGCTTCTAGTTCTAAGAAGAGTTTGGCATTCAAAGCCAAAATTGAGAGTGTTCAGGTGAAATCATCGTTGTTTAAGAAATGCATTGTAGCATAGGACAGAATCGCTCAAATCATTTAAATTTATATGCTCAAAGTTAGAAAATAGAGTCCGAGGTCATTCACAGGGGGTAAAGATACAATTTAAATTCGCCAATCACAAGGAATATAAACAATTGAAAGCAATGATATTCAAAATGATATTTCAATAAGATTAGGCTAATAGTGCAAAAGATCAGATTAAAATGGTGATTTAAATCACCAAATTAACCCTTAAATTTAAAGCTCACAAATATTCAAATAAATGCATAGTAAATCACAACTATTAATCTTTGTCAACAAAGTTATTCAAATGATAGCCAAAGCTTCTAGACGGCTTAAGAGGCACAAGGTCCTTTTCTCTTCACAGTAGCAACCAAGTCTCAAAAGCCTTGCACAAAGCCTTAGAGAAGAGGCACAACAGCACTGTGGGTAAGGCACAAGGGCCTCACAAAGCTCAGGGATGCTAAGTCCTTGAGAGGAGATGAGGGTCCAAGAGCAAAACCCTCCCCCCCTCTCTCTGATTCTCTTTCTTCTTTCTCAGCTCAGACCCAAGTGAATAGTACTGGGTAATGGGGTATACGGTCGGAGGTCCAGACTTGCTAGCATGAAGGTGGGTGAGGAGTGCACGGAGGAGTGAGAGGGACTCGACCTGTATATGCTTGGACGAACAGTAGGGTTCACAAATTCCCTTTATGGGCAGTCGCGAGCCCTTCGTTCCACGATGCAACTAATAAGATTGGCTTCTCCCTTCGCATAGCAGCAATTGATGAAGGCTCTGATTGAGGATGAAGACGATGCCTGCTGCTACAATTGAAGACCTGGAGGGTGTCCTGGGAGTAATCTGCATTAGCTGGAGTTAGTAGCATAGACAAACACGACCTGGAGATAGAGGATGGAACCAGAGAAGGAGAAGGTGGCGACGGTGCTTTGGCTGTGACCTGAAATGAAGACGACCTCTCGACCATATCAGAATTGCTCAGGAGGATCGCGCGGATGTGGAGAATGTGCAGCTGGTGGTTGCATGGGGTAGGAGTGTGTGTGGAGGTCTGGAGACCTCGAGAAGGTAGTGCGGTTAAGCTCGAGTTTGGTGACATGTGTGTGTGGCCAATCCCCTCAATTTCTTGAGGGGTTTTGCTCATGAGGACACGAAGAAGGTGCAACGGTCATTGGCATACGGTTTGGTGTAATGGAGTGTGTGGAGGCCTTTGCCAGAGCTTGGCCTGAGTGGAGGGAGATGATGGTGGTTGCGGTTGTGTTGGTGGTTAAACCTAAGAGTTAAGTGGTTGGAGAGGATCAGTGGAGGAAGGGGAAGCGATAGAGGGACTTAGGGAGAGAGATGACAGGCGAAGGGCTCTGGTTGTGATGGACCGGAGCTGGAGAAGAAGGTATTGACGGCGATACGGCGGCGATGAAGGAAAGGGAGAGAGCGGTCGTGCGTTGGCGGGAGATGATCGCAAGGAAGAGGGGAAGGTAGTGGGTCGGCCAATTTGATCGTTGGTTGGATCGATGAGGAGGATGGAATAGCTCACTGGAGGCGAAGGTGCTGACGACCGGAGGAGGAGAAGATGAGGGTATTCCGATGTGTAACTTCACAAAGAGGCTCAGAGTCGTGAGAGGGGTTTATTTAAGGACCTCAGAGAGGTGTCCAAGCTTGGAAACAAGCTTCGTGAGCTTGAAAACTTAGGGATGAAAAGATCCCTAAATTATCAAGCGTTTTCATGAGAACTCTAGGGCAAATAAGGATCCAATTCTTGGCTTAGATGGTAGAGGATCTCATGAGGAATCTCCCTTTCAATTTTGGAAGGGTTTGATTGAGAATCGAGCAAGAAATCCTCGCTTGAATCTTAATGGAGCTACTGCATTCACACGAATGGTGGCAAAGACCATTTTGTAAGAAACGATGACAATGTTAGTGACCTGGTTGCAATGATTTGAAAAGTTAGGGGATTAATTGAGAGAAATAGAGTTTAAATGGACTAAAATGCAAACTAGGTCAAGGTGGACTCTAATTGGGACCAAATTTTGGTACAAACTTAATGTAGACTCAAGGAATCTGATGGTGAAGTTGGATTTTAGTTTTAACCAAGTTTGTCTAGGTAATTTACGTAAAAACCCAAATTAGGGTAGAATCGTGTCTATGACTCTATTTAAGGTCAAAATAGGTTCCAAAGGTCAAATCAATGATACCAAACCTCATGGAATATTTTTCTATAAATTTTAGAAGGTTTAGATGAATTTTATCTTAACCAGAACCTCTATAATTTAAGCAGGTCTGAAATTAGGGTTTCGGGTGTTATATTAGTTCTTGAAATGCGCGAAATCCCGTTTCTGTCTATGTGGACCTACTTATTAGTCTTTAATGCTCAATTGACCTTCATTTCACCCCTAACAAACCCTTTGGTTATTCTATGTTCATGATATGCCATTAAGGTTACAAAATTAATACTAGTTTCCTATTCTCTTCTCAAAATAGCCTGAAGTGGAGTTATAACCCTCGGATGGATATGTAGGAGCATTTATCTTTCAAACTTGACTAAAAGTGGCTAGTTAGGGCCATGATGGTGTTCCCATCATATCCTCATGCCTAGCTTTTGCTAGTCCCTTAGCAAAAATCCTATGGATCAAACTAGGTCTCGAGGTTGGATGTAATCGTCAAGATGCGTTACTAAGGTTCATCTCTAGAAATTAGATGGGAATACCAACAATAGGCCCAAAGGTACTCAAGTACCAGCAAAGATCTAGACCTGACTAGCTTCAGCCTGAGTCTGCCACGAAGGTTTCTAAGTCCTAGAAAATCTACCCAGAGGTTCGTTGACCCCAGCAGTTAAAGCACCCGCGTGTAGACGTAACATGTTTAGGTTCAGTTTGCCAGTGCATTTTGATAAGAGAGAGAGAGAAGGATTTTTATTTGGAAAGTTTTCTCTCTTTTTCTTCTTAGATTTCCCTATATCCAGCCTCGAATTGGCCCTAAACATAGTTTGTATCAGATTCCTTGTCCCCACCATCAATCCTCGAAGGGTCCCTAGCTTTCGATGCTTCGGGATAGCACCGCCCATGGCAACACCCAGAACCTTGGCTTTCGACACTTTGGGATAGAGCCACCCATGGCGTTTTGTAGCTAAATTCAGGCCCTGGCAGTCGGCATTTCAGGATAATCTCACCCATGGCAACTGAACTAGCATAAGGTGCTTACAGGCCCCCGGTAGGATATTTAGATAGCCTAGGAGATAAGCGCCATGGAGATGATATGTTATTAGGCATCTTCAAGAGGAATTTCCCACTTCTCTGTGCCAGGAACTCGTTTAATCAACTTGTGTTGTCAAGTCGCTCCTAAGTTAGATCTTTGAGATGGCTCTTCAGAACAGAACACTTTTGGCATGATTTTTCTTTATTAAGTGCACTGAACTAGACTTAGTGTGTGATTTTTGGGTGCTTAGGTTACCAAGTCTTGCAAACCAAAGGGCATGCAATGGGGCCAAATAATCCCTACGCCTTAGACCTACTATGTCAGCCTTGCACTTTCCTCAACCTCTTGAGGATTAATCCGGATATTAACAAATACGTGAGTGTTTAAACCCTAAAACAGATCCAAGAGGCCTAAGGTCGGTACTTGTCACTAATCTCCTAAGTTTTAGCCTTCCAGGTCTTAATTCATCATCCGATCCAACCTAGAAGTTAGGTAAGTTCCATACTCAATTTTAAGGGATTCATTCATTTTTTTCTCTTTTTGTTTGCTCCTTTTTTTCTTTTCTTTTGCTTTTCTTTTCCTCTTCTCCTCTTTTCATTCTATTCAATTCAAGTTGGCTTCTCTTTTCCTCTCCTTTTTTTTTTATACGAAACACTTCCATGCATTATTTTTCATAGCATTTTGCACTTTAATACCCCCTATGCCTACGATTTGCAATGTTTTCATTGTAAATTAGGTGGCTTTGGGTTCAATTTAGATCGTATGTTAGAATAGGTGGGTGGTGAATGTGTTAGAATGACTGTTGTAGATTATTTCTAGCTTTGATACAAGTATCAAAGGTGGAGTCGGCTGCTCTAATGGATGAACCCTAAAGTGCAATATGAATTCAACAAAGAGATATGTCAGGAAGGTTTCAAGTTTTTCAAAGATGATGGGTTGCCTCCTGTTAAGCGCTAAGTTTAATGCCATCAGTTGGGCGCAATGAAGCTCAAGGAGAATGGAGATCAAAAGATACTGCAGCCAAATTTGAGTTGGCGAGTTTGAAGAACGGTTTGAGTCTCTGACCGTTCACGACAAAAGGTTCTGATTCGTGGCTGAGTTCACTGATTTTGACAGCTCCATTTCCTAAAACTTGTCTCATAAGGAATGGTCCAATCGAGTTTGATCTCAATTTTCCTGGGAAGAGTTTGAGTTTGGCATCGAAGAGTAATACTTTCTGACCAGGATGGAAGGATTTTCTTGAAATGTGCTTGTCATGCAAGGCTTTCACCCACTCTTTGTAGATTCGTGAGTTCTCGTATGTGTCATTACGTAGTTCCTCAATCTCGCTTAGTTGCAACCGGTGGTGAATTCCAGCCTTCAAAAGATCTAGATTGCACTTCCGTATTGCCCAGTAGGCTTTATGATCCATTTTTACAGGGAGGTGACATGCCTTCCCATACATGAGTCTGAAGGGAGACATTCCTAACTGGGTTTTATGGGTGGTCCTATAGGCCCACAAGGCTTCCAGAAGGCGGGTAGACCAATCCTTCCTGTTAGGTCGAACAGTGACCTGAAGGGTCTTCTTGATCTTCTGATTTGACAGTTCATCCAATCCATTAGTCTGGGGATGGTAGGGAGTCGAGATATGATGCAACACCATATACTTTTTCATCAGGGACTGGAAGTGCACATTAAAATGAGACCCGCCATCATTGATGATGGCTTTTGGAACCCCAAATCTAGAAAAGATGTTCTCCTGAATGAACCGAAGAATAACTTTGTGGTCACTTGTTCTGGTGGGGACGGCTTTGATTCATTTAGAAATGTAATCAACAACGAGTAAGATGTATTGAAAGCCATTATATCCTGGAAAGGGTCTCATGAAATCAATTCCCCAAATGTCAAAGATTTCGCACATAATGATCAGATTCAAGGGCATCATGTCTCGCGGGCCCATGTGGTCAAGGATCTGACAACAGGCACATGCCTTACAATAGGATTGTGCGTGTTTGAACATTGTGGGCCAAAAGAACCCACACTAGAGGATCTTTGATGCAGTTTCATGCCCAGAGTAATGGCCACCATAGGCCTTTGTCATGATAGAATGAGATTATGTCATTGACCTCATCATCGGGAATGCATCTTCGGATCACTTGGTCATTACCGATATGAAACAGATATGGATCTTCCTAGACATAGTACTTGGTGTCGGAAATCAGCTTGTCCCTCTTGGAAGTCACCCAATTTGGCGAGACTTTCCCTGTAACCAAGTAGTTCATGATGTTGGCAAACCAAGGAAGTCGATTAATGGCCAAGAGGTGCTCATCCGGAAAGTGCTCGATAATAGGTTCGGATGGGTCAATGATTGAAGAAGGAAGGCGAGACAAATGGTTAGCTACCATGTTCTGCTTTCCTGCCTTGTCGCAGATTTCCAGATCAGATTCTTTCAACAGCAAGATCCAATGAATTAATCTCGGCTTTGCGTGCTTCTTTATGAGTAAGTGCCTTACTGTGGTGTGATCTAAGTAAATGATGACATGGGAACCCAAGAGGTATGACCTGAATTTCTCTAGGCCAAGTACTACAGCCAGCAGCTCTTTCTTCATAATAGTGTAATTATGCTGAGCCTTGTCTAATGTCATGCTGGTGTAATATATGACCATTGGTTTCCCGACGATTTTCTGACCCAGCATCGCTCCTACTACATAGTCAGATGCATCGCACATGATCTTGAAGGGTTGAGACTAGTCAGGAGATTGCAAGATTGGTGCTTGGGTGACTCGATCACGTAGGATCTCAAATGCGTGAATGCACTGACTAGAGATCTCAAAAGGTGTGTCCTTCAAGAGGAGATTCGCAAGGGGCACGTGATCTTAGAGAAATCAGGGATGAATCAATGATAAAATCCAACATGACCCAGGAATGATCTGATTTCTTTGACTGAGTTTGGCACAGGTAGTTTGGAAATCAAATTCACCTTAGCCAGGTCAACCTGGATACCTCTGTCAGAGATAAGAAGTCCAAGAATGATGCCTTCAAGAACATGAAGTGGCTCTTTTCCCAGGAGAGAACCAGGTTCACTTCAATGCATCTTCGAAGGATTTGGACCAAATGTAGGAATCACTCATCAAAAGATTCACCGAATATTGAGAAGTCATCTATGAAGACCTCAAGGTAATTGCATACTATATCAGAGAATATGGCTAGCATGCACTGCTAAAAGGTGGCAGGTGCATTGCATAGCCTGAATGGCATCCTACAGAATGCATACGTATTGTAGGGGTAGCTAAAGGTGGCCTTTTCCTGATCCTCTTGATGAATTGCCACCTGATTCTATCTAGAGTAACCATCCAAAAAATAAAAAAATTGATTTCTTGCCAGTTTCTCGAGAATCTGGTCAATGAACGGAAGCGGGAAATGATCTTTCTTTATGGAGGCATTTAGTTTCCAATAGTCTATGCAGACTCTCCATGAATTTTCAATGCAGGTTGGGGTGGTCTCTCTAGATTCAGTCGTGATAACGGTGAGCGCTGCCTTTTTAGGCACAACCTGGATCGGGCTCACCCATCGGCTATTAGAGATCAGGTAGATAATACAAGCATCTAACCACTTGATGATGTCTTTCCTCACGACCTCTTGTAGATTCGAGTTGAGTTGTCTCTGCATCTCTCAAGATGGTCGTGAGCCCTCTTCAGTGTAGATATAGTGTGTGCAATAGGAGGGATTGATACTAGTCAGATCATCAAGAGTCCATCCGATGGCTCCCCGATGCTACTAGAGAATAGAAATCAATTTTGTTTCCTGATCAGATGTGAGTCAGAAATTGATAATCATAGGAAACATTTGATTGGAACCCAAAAATACATACTTTAGATGATCTAGGAGGGGTTTCAATTACATAACCAGCTTATCAGCAATAGGTGGTGGTTCAGGATGGGCCTCAAAGGATAAAGTGGGAGCTAAGGGTGAATCTAGATCAGCTCTGGGCTCCTCTATCTGTGGGTCAAAATTTTCTTGGGGTTGAGGATCAGAAATAATCGAGTCTTCCTCTACAAGTGGCTCCTCAATCATAGCACTAATGTCACATACTTCCGCAATTACCCTACAATTTATTCCTTTCTGGGCCTTAAGGATATCAATCTTTAATGTTTGGTTCCCGAGTTTTAACTCGATCCGGCCATCTTTGCAGTTGATATTTGCCCTAGTTGTGCATAGGAATCGTCTCCCTAAAATGATCGGTGTGTTTCTCATATTTTTAGGAGTCTCCATGTCTAACATAATGAAGTCCACTGGAAAATAGAAATCACGAATCCGTGCAAGAACATCCTCAAGAATTCCCCTAGGTGACTTGATTGATCTATCTGCTAATTGTAAAGTCACCTCAGTTGGTTTGAGCTCAGTTTCCTCGAAATGGTCTAGTAGGGATGTAGGTATTAAGTTTATGGAGGCTTCTAAATCTAAAAATGCTCGATCAAATTCTAGATCACCAACTTTACAGGAGATCAACGGGGTGCTAGGATCTACTTTTTGCGGGAGCTTAATCAAAAATAATCAAGTTGATTTGCTTAGACAATACGATCGGAGTCCCGTCTTTGCTTCACGGCTTATACTTGGGTGTACACAAATCCTTTAGAAATCTCGCGTATGCCAGTACGTGGCAGATCGCATCCATCAAGGGGATGTTGACCAGATCTTCCTCAAGTGCCAGGGGTTTGGGATTCCTCTTTCCCTTGGTCAAGGCCTTAGGAAATGGAACCTCTGTAGGGTCCTCTAGAATTGGTTCAAGTTTTGGATCTGGGACAGGGGTGTCCTGGATAACCAACCTAGGGTTAGGCTCTGAACTACCATGCTAAGAGTGACTCGAACAAGGTGGATCCTGGGTCGATTTGCCACTATGAGTGGTAATAGAATTTAGTCCTACCTGGTTTTGGTTTGGAGTTGGTAGAAGTGGTGGTTGCTGCTGATATCCTGAGTATGATGCCAAAGCCTCCATCCCGTCGGGTGATAGAGTAGAAGGGGCCTGGTAAACATAGTGTGCTTGGCCCTGATTCAGGTTCATAACGCACCTCTAGTTTGTCATGTTATTCAAATTTGGCAGAGGCTAGGATGGAAGTGCACCAAGCTGGCGAGAATTTGCCATCTGTGCGAGCTGACTTCGAACCTTTGTGATCTCATCTTTGTGCTGTTTCTGCATAGCCGCATTGGTTTTTTGGATGTTAGCCAGGGTTTGTACGAAAAGAGTCATTTAATCTTCCCTTGATGGCCCAGATTGATAATTTGGATTGGGCCTAGGCTGAGCAGGCTAGTAAGGGCATGGAGCTTGTGGTTAAGGTTGGAATTGGGATCTTGGATTTTGATCGTTCCCTGACCATGCAAAGTTGGGATGATTACGACATCCAGGGTTACAAGTGTTAGAGAAAGGATCATTCTGGATGGCGTGGAGATCCTCTCAAGTCTGAGGAACTTCAGAGAGGTTAGAATATGAGGGTTTAAGGGTCCCTCAACTAGAGCAAGTAGTTCCAGAGTTTCCTCTGAAACCAAGATCAGACGGGGGTGGATATGAGTCCATCCCTTGATGAGAGTGGTGGTAATTGTTATGCACAACCACCCTACTAGAGGGAGGTTGCGCATACGTGCTCTACTGTGCTAAGGTGGCTCTTTGTAGATGTCAAGTCAATTCATCCACCTTTTTCTCGATAATAGAGTCCTTGTCTAGGAGACTAGCCATTAGTTCTAGATCGATGGATGCAGATAGGCCTTGAGTCTCATGTGCCCCTCGGGTGTTTGTTAATGCATGAGTAGTCGTCCGGTTGAACATACCCATAGATTCATTATTTATGGTGTTCTCGTACATATTCTTGAGAATCTCCCAAATGGTATATTCATGCTGACCCATATGTTGCCACCACAGGTTGCATTGACAAAGAGTCTAATATCTTCACGGAGTCCCTGGTAAAAAGACTGGACCTGTTCCCATTTAGGAACTCTATGATGGGGGCATTTCCGCATGAGATCCAGAAAGTGATCCCATGCCTCATGAAGTGGTTCTCCTGGATTTTGCGTGAAGTGCATGATCTGGTGCCTCAAAGCATTTGTTTGACTAACTGGGAAAATTTTCTTTAGGAATTCAAATTGGAGTTCAGCCCAAGTGTTGATCAAACGTGTCAAAGTTTGGTACCAGTGGGCAGCCTTATCCATGAGGGAGAAAGAAAACATCTTCATAAGCAAGATATCATGATTCTGCACAGGTGGCTCGAAGGTCTGGGTCAGATGCTTCAACCGCTGGATGTGCTGGAAAGGATCATTGGAGTTAAGCCCATGGAATTTAGGGATAGCATGAAGCATATTGGGCTTGAGTTCAGTATCAGGTCCTCCAGCTGGTATTTGAACTCTAGGTTCGATTGCTATCGCAGTGGAATTATAGTGATCTCACATCATAGGATGCTGCGGTGGGTTCATGAATGCATGAAATAGATCATTGAGGCGGTGTAGCTGATTTTGGAGATTGGGTTCTTCTTGATTTTCCATAGATATAGCTGAAGGAGATCTAGGCTCAGAAATAGAAGAGTTGGAAGTGATATCAATATGATCATAAGGTAGCACAAACAAGTGATTCGAGGCTTGGCCTCGACAGGAGTGAATTGCTAATGGAGGTCTCAAGGGTGGTCTTAAGGACCTCCTCCCGAACATGCACTAGTGAGCCAGATGAGAGACAGAAGGTGTAATGGACCCAATCAAGGCACCCAAAAATCTTTGGATGACTAAGGAGGTTCGAGGCGGATGGCACCTCTTGATCAGAAAATTACTCATTTGAGAAATACTTGGGCAGCCAAGAAGGGAGAGCCCCGCAAAGACCCCTACATAGTAGAACGTCCCCATGGGTTACAGGGTTTCCCCTACCTGACCTTGTCACTGAGAATCCAAGTAGATAGGAATGAGCAACTTGGCCCCTTAAGTCTACCAATTTTAATCCTGAATTTATGGTGCTTTAGATTTCACTTGAACTTTAGAGTTGATTGTGATTTGTGACCTAATTTGTAGGTTGATTAATCCACAAAGTGGGTCAATTTCACCTAACTTGCCATAATGTTTAGGATGAGTTGGGTAATGAACCCAAAATCACCCAGAGTGGTTTGCAAGCAGGTTATTATGTCCAAATTTTAAGGGTTCAAATGAATGTTAGAGCCTTCTTTTAGGGTTTTCTTGATTAGGTCAATTCAAGCAAGGCTTGGGTGACACACAATGCGGAAAATCAATTCTCTTTTAATTCAGGCATGTGTGTTTTGCTCAAAATCCTAAAGTAGAAACCCTAATTTGGTTCTATTTCTGGATCCAATTCTTTCCAAATGTGGCACCTAGGACTCAATCAAGAAGGTGAACAACCCTAGGCACCTTAGATCCTTAGTAGGTGTAGAAATCTGGATGGGGATGTGTAAAATGAATCAAATCAGACAACTCAAGTGATTAAGTCTAATAAGGAATGCGAGTTGATCCTAATTGATTTCTCTTTTTAATTCTTTTCCAAAAATAGGGGCTTAAGAAGAAGGAATTGAGATTACTTGCCCCTGGAGTGGCTGCCATGCAGTTGATCTTCTTTGTGTACCTTGCACAACCACAACAAAATAGATAGAAGTTAGTATCAGATCAGAAATTGTAATTAGTGAAATCAAACTACGCGTTGCTCCTCGGCAATGATGCTAAAATGTTTGGGTAAAATAGTTGTTGTTTAAGAAATGCGTTGTAGTATAGGACAAAATCGCTCAAATCATTTAAATTTATATGCTCAGAGTCAGAAAATAGAGTCCAAGGTCGTTCACAGGGAGCAAAGATGCAATTTAAATTCACCAATCACAAGGAATATAAAAAATTAAAAGCAATGATATTCAAAATGATATTTCAATAAGATCAGATTAGTAGTGCAAAAAGATTGGGTTAAAATGGTAATTTAAATCACCAAATTAACCCTTAAATTTAAAGCTCACAAATAATGAAATAAATGCACAGTAAATCACAACCATTGATCTCTGTCAACAAAGTTATTCAAATAGCACCACTGTAACCAACAGAAGGCCTTAGATGATAGGCAAAGCTTCCAGATGGCTTAAGAGGCATAGGGTCCTCTTCTCTTCACAGCAGCAACCAAGGCCCAAAAGCCTTGTACAAAGCCTCACAGAAGAGGCATAGTAGAACTGTGTAAGGCATAAGGGCCTCACGAAGCTCAGGGACGCTAAGTCCTTGAGTGGAAATGAGGGTCTCAGAGCAAAATCCTCCCCCCTTCTCTCTGATTCTCTTTCTTCTTTCTCAGCTCAGACCCAGGTGAATAGTACTAGGTAATTAGGTATATGGTCAGACGTCTAGACCCACGACGTAAAGGCAGGCGAGGAGTGCACGGAGGTGTGAGAGGGACCCGACCCCTGTGTTCTTGGGAGAACAACAAGGTCCACAAATTCCCTTTATGCGCGGTCACAAGCCCTTCGTTCCACAATGTGGGACTAATAATATTGGCTTCTCCCTTCGTGCAGTAGTAGCTGATGAAGTCTCTGATTGAGGATGAAGAAGATGCCTGCTGCTGCAATTGAAGACCTGGAGGGTGTCCTAGGAGTAATCTGCGTCAGCTGGAGTTAGTATCACGGATGAACACGGCCTGGAGACAGAGGATGGAACCAGAGAGGAAGGCGACGATGGTGCTTTGGTGGTGACCTGAAAAGAAGACGGTCTCTCAGCCACGTCAGAAATGCTCAGGAGGAACGTGCGGATGTGGCGAATGTGCTGGTGGTGGTTGCATGGAGTGGGAGTGAGTGTGGAGTTTTGGCGACCTTGAGAAGGTAGTGCAGTTAAGCTCGAGTTCGGTGGCATGTGTGCGTGGCCAATCCCCTCCATTCGTTGAGGGGTTTTTGTCATGAGGACATGGCAAAGGTGTAGATGTCATTGGCATGTGGTTTGGTGCATTGGAGGTAGCGGAGGCCTTCGTCGGAGCTTGGCCAGAGCGGAGGGAGATGATGGTGGTTGCGATTGTGTTGGTGGTCAAACCTAAGAGCTAAGTAGTTGGAGAGGGTCAGTGGAGGAAGGGGAAGAGATAGAGGGACTTAGGGAGAGAGATGATAGGTGGAGGGCTCCGGTTGTGATGGATCGAAGCCAGAGAAGAAGGTGTTGACGGTAATACGGTAGTGATGAAGGAGAGGGAGAGAGCGGTCGCGCGTTGGCGGGCGACGATCGTGAGGAAGAGGGGAAGGTAGTGGGCTGGCCAATTTGACCGTTGGCTAGCTCGATGAGGAGGATGGAGGTGCTCACTGGAGACGAACGTGCGGACGACCGAAGGAGGAGAAGATGTGGGTATTCCAGCGTGTAACTTTGCTAAGAGGCTCAGAGTCATGAGAGGGGTCTATTTAAAGACCTCAGAGAAGTGTCCAAGCTTGGAAACAAGCTTCGTGAGGTCAAAAACTTAGGGATGAAAAGATCCCTAAATTTTCGAGCATTTGCATGAGAAATCTAGGGTGAACCGGGGTCCAATTCTTGGTCCATATGGTAGAGGATCTCATGAGAAATCTCCCTTTCAATTTTGGAATGGTTTGATTGAGAATCGAGCGAGAAATTCTTGCTCGAATCTCAATGGAGCTACTGTGTTCACACCAATGGCGATAGGGACTATTTTTCAAGAAATGATGACAAAGTTAGGGGGTTGATTGCAAATATTTGAAATGTTAAGGGCTTAATTGTGAGAAATAGGGTTTAAATGGGCTAAAATACAAACTAGGTCAAGATGAACTCTGATTGGGCTCAAATTTTGGTAAAAATATAATTTAAACCCAAGAAATTTGTTGGTGAATTTGGATTTTAGTTTTGACCAAGTTTGACTGGCAATTTACGTAAAAATCCAAATTAAGGTAGAATTGTGTTTGTGACTCTATTTAAGGTCGAAATAGGTTTCAAAGGTCAAATCAAGGATACCAAACCTCATGGAATATTTTTCTATGAAATTTAGAAGGTTTAGATGAATTTTATCCTAACCATAACCTCTGTAATTTAAGCAATCTGAAATTTGAGTTTCGGGAGTTATATTAGTTCTCGAAATGCGTGAAACCTCGTTTCTATCTGTGTGGACCCGCTTATTAGTCTTTAATGCTCAATTAACCTTCATTTCACACCTAACAAATCCCTTGGTTAATCTGTGTTCATGGTATGCTGCTAAAGTTATAGAATTAATCCTAGTTTCTTGTTCTCTTCTCAAAACAACCTGAAGTGGAGTTATAACCCTCAGATGGATATGTACGAGCATTTATCTTTCAAACTTGACTAAAAGTGGCTAGTTGAGGCCTATGATGGTGTTCCCATCAGAGAGTGATTCCGATCTTGATGAAGATGATAAAAATGAAGATGATGATGGGATGGCAATGTTCTCTAGAAGATTCGAGAAATATGTGAGAATGAGGAAGCAATTCAAAAAGAGGTGAGATGATGAGACTCCTACATGCTATGGATGTAAGAAGAAGGACCACATAGTAAAGGATTGTCCCCTACTCAATGAGGATAAGAAAGATAAGAAGGAAAGAAAGGAAAGGAAAGAAAAGGAGAGAAGGACAGATGACAAATCAAGAAGGAAGTTCTTCAAGAAGAAAAAGAAGGCTTTTGTGGCAACTTGGGATGACTCGGATCAAAATGCAAGTGATAGCACCGACTTTGACTCAAGCAAGGAAGAAGCTGCACATGTGTGTCTCATGGCAAATGAGAGCAAGGTACAAGACTCTACTTCTTTTGATGAGCTACTTGATGCATATGATGAGCTTTTTCATGAATGTAAGAAAATAAAATATGAAAATAGAGCCTTGAAAAAGCTTAGAGTAGAATAAAATGACTTGCTAAATAAACATGATCTTCTTGTCAATAAGAATTTGGATATAGAAAAGAAAATGCAAATTAGAAAGCTAAATGTTCGTACTTAACTAGATCGAATGAAAATCTTATTGCTTTAAACACTAGCATGCTTATTGAAAAAGACATATTGATGGAAGAGACCATTGAATTGAAAAATAAAATTGCTTGGTTAGAGAAAGATGTGCATGAACTTAGGATAAACACAAATAGATTGATTGTTGACTTGGCTAAGTTTACTAATGGTAGAAAGAACTCACAAAAGATGCTTGCAAGTCAATTACCATCAACCTCTAGGCAAGGCCTTGGTTATGTTGAACCTTTATCCACAACCAAGAAGCCCACGAACTTTGTAAAGCCCAAAGCCAAAAACACCTTTGTGCCACCCAAGGCTCAAAAACCAGCTTATCATGCATAATTGTATAGCCAGAAGGTTAAAAAAATAATATTCTTACAATGCATATGCTTTTGGCCATAACACTAAAATATGAAAAGTTGAGAAAGGATCTCCATCAAGGAGACCAACTAACACATTCGGATCCAAATTGATTTAGATACCGAAGAGAGAATTAGAATCTTGTTTTGTACATTTAAATGAATATTTTAATGTCAAAGATTGGACCTACAAATTGAAGAATGGTCAACTCAAATTGGGAGGACCAAGGAGTAGACCAAAGAAGAAGAAGAGATGACCGATGGGTGATCGAATCGCCATGCGTCAACCATTTGATTGGAGACTAGCACCGATGCCCAGACCTGCATGTTTCGGATGGGAGCCCCATCAACTTTGGCATAAACCTCCATTTGGCCCATGCTATTGGCCTTGGTAAGTGAGGTAAACCATTTACCCTCTCTGTTATGTTAATAGATAGCATTTAGATAGGGGGGGATAAAAATATGTTATATGCTATATGTCGATCATTAAGGGGGAGATATATAAGCTTTTCCTATATGTTTAGACTCTTTTAAGTAGGGGGAGGTTTCAAATATGAATATAGTATGTTTCCATTTTTAAGGTGGAGTATGAGATAAAATAGTTAGAAAAGAACTTGATTTTAGTTCTTAGTACTCTAGCTTCAACATTTAATGCACTTGTAAGAACATGAGCTGCACAAACTTTTCTAGTTTATATCCTTGGCATGCATTAACCAATAGTTATATTTCCTTATTTCACCATGCGTTTCTTTAAAGCTCATGGTTTTGATGTTCCTATTATCTTGTTGAGCTATATATGATAATGTCTATGATGTTATATGTGAGTTATCTTGTCATATGAACTTTTTCATATGTTGAATGTTAGATGAAGTTATATTCTCATATGTTGAAATATAAATATGCTATGCCTCTTTGGCTTTTTTTTAATGATGTCAAAAGGGGGAGGATAATATATGAGAGGTTGAATAGGGGTTGAATAAATATTGAGATCAAGATACTTGAATCTTGCTAAAATCTTGTTATGACATTATGTGCTATGTGCTCCTTGTGTATCATCTCTTAGATTTTATTTAGGAGAGCACTTAGACAGGGGTAGGCTTTTAACCTCTCCATTGAGTGTTTGTCAGCATAAAAAAGGGGGAGAATGTTGGTGCATAAGCAGTTAGGCACCACATTAGCCTTTAATGATGGTTTTGATGATGACAAACATCTCAAGTAATTGAGATTAAAATTGGACTTATGCATAGATATTGTGAGATTGATTTTCAGGTTGAAGCTATCTTGAAAAGTTCAAAGCCAAGAAGAAGGAGGAGATCATGCTCTTTAAGTTTAGGTTATCTTGTATTATTGGAATTGAGTCTTTTATTCTTTAGAATGTAATGAGAGCCCTAATCAGATCTCATATTAGCATAAACAAAAGGGGTTCATATGTAATTCTCACAAGAACACCACACATAGCCAAAATAGGTCAAAATATGATAAAACATTTCCTTAGGTGTTAGTATATCATCCTAGAATCCCATAGGATCATCAAGACTCATTTGGACAGTTAGAGAACTTTTTACAGTCCATTTAACATTATGTAGTATATAACTAATGTTAGGTAGCAAGGTTGAGGCCACATTGAGCTCCAGGGAAAAATGAACTTTTCACTAAACTTTGTATCTAATGTTAGGTAGTTGATCTAACATTAGATAGAGGTTAGCTAACGTTAGATAGGCTATTTTGGGCCAAATTGAACAACTCCAGGAGATAGTGAACTTTGCGCCTGAGTACCTATTGTTAGATGACTTTTACCTAACATTAGGTAAAGTACTTTTGGAGCATATTAGTTAGCCGTGGACAAATCCAATTGGGAAACTTTTTACCTGTTGAAGAGGGGCCTTATGCACACCTAAATTAGTCCATTCACCCCTTTATTCATATGAGATAGTTTTCCACTCTTTGGGAACATATAGAAGAGACAAAACATCCCAAAACACACTCAAAAAATGTATTCAAGTCTACATGTAGCTAAAGCGTACATTTGGTGTTCTAGGAAGTGATTGAAGGTTTGATTCTCCAACTCACACTTGCTTAAAATTTCACCACTTCAACTCCTAGCATCATCATCTTCTCACAATCACTATGGGAGTTCTTTTTAGTCTCCTAGATAGCTAGTTCATATAATAAATTGCATATCTTGTTGGGGTTATCTATAGGAGCTAAATTATGTTTTAATTTTATTTTATTCCTTCATCTATTTGTAATCTGAGGGCTCGGGTTGTGGGTTTCCTTCCTCTTGAGAAGAGGGGTTTGCTCTTGATTGAAATATGAAGAGGGATTGAAAAAGGGTTTAGTACCCATTGCTCTTGATTGAGATATCAAGAGGGTTTGTAAAAGGGTTTTTTACCCCATATGTACTAGTTAGTATTCCGAGTTGGACTTGAGGCAAAATCCTAGATTAGGAGATCTATGTAGTGATTTTTCCCAGGGTTGGGTTTCCACTATAAATCCTTGTGTTCATTTGTGGTTTGCTTGAGTTTATTTTAAATCTGTGCATTCATTTCAATTAGTTGATTGTTTATCGCCTTTAGCACTAATCACCCCCCTCTAGTGCATTTTCATTCCTAAGTACCTGGTTTTCACAATGTCCAGATATAACATTGTTGGTTGCTTTACAAAAAAGATTTAGCTTAAATATCATCTCTAAGCACTTAACATTTGAAAAAGAGTTAAATAGATATCTTATCACACTTACCTAGCTGATACTTAAATGCTGTTGAGTTAGAAAATCGTCGTAAATAGATTTAAGTTTGGAAAACTCGTCGTTGTAGTGCGATTTGCGAGAAAAATCGTTAACAGATAAATTTAATCAAAATTCGAAAGAAATTCTGGGTCGAACATAGGGAGGTGGACATTTGATTAAAAATCACATTTTTTTATTTGTCATGAAGTAGATTACTTGGTCGAATTGAATCTAAACCAGCCATTTACTTAAAAAATAATGAATAGAAGAGAGAGAGAGAATATTACAAATAAAGACAAAATAGAGATAGAATAAACATGGATTTCATAATCACATATTGATGTCTATTACAACTAACCACTATAGTAGAAAGTGGGAAATCTTACAACTAGAAAGCAGTAAATCTGCTTTAGAAAGTAGTAAAAAGAAGGTGGAGAGAAGTTATCCTCCTCGATGGTTGCTTTGAGGATGAGCTGCGTTGACGGAGCGCTCGGATGAAGGTGGTGAGATGTGGGATGAAGGAGAACAACAACTGACGACAGAGAATGGGGCAAGGTGATGTCACAGTGGGATCTGCTTCCCGAATGGCGGTGAGAGGACCACCGCGAAATGCTCTATGAACGGGATGAGAAGGTGGAAAAATTATATTTTTAACTCTAGAGGAGCATCCCAGGTTTGGGACAAGCTCTTAGAGCTTTAGAGGGGGTGAGAGAAGAGAGGAAGGGATGAAGAAAGTGTGGGGGTCGTAGGGCTTTTTATAGGTGAAGATTAGAGGGAGCAAAAAGGTCATTTCATCTTAAAACATTAAATGAGGGTCTTTAGTGACAGAATTAAGTGTCACTAAAGACCACAAATGTGGGCTTAAATCCACGCACGCACCGCCATCTCCTCTCCTTGTGCTTTCAACCCGCGCCCACATCCAAGAAATCGCAGCTGTCCGATCGCGAGATCGGCCGGCCCATAAACGTGCGCACTCGCTTCCAGTTTAGTGCCTCAACACATTCGTGTACGATCGTGCATGCATCTCAGCGTGTGATTGCGCATGCGTCTGTTCGATCATCAGATAGTACCACATTGTGCTCTCTGGAGCCACTCGATCGCCATCGCATGGGCGAATTTTGTCCCGCTCGGGCTTGCACTTGATTTGAGGCGAGGTGGGGCTCAAACCCGTGCCTCCCTCTTCGCATGAGCACGTTTGGACACTGTGTTGCGTCTGTGTTTGAGGCGTGCAAGGGTTTTGAGCACATGCAACCATGGCCATTGGATGGTGATCCAACGGCCTAGATCTGCTGGCCGGTTGAGGAGAGAAAGAGTAGTAGTGAGTCCTTGGGCCAGTTGGGTGGCTAGGATGGCACCACGTGGCACCATCTTAGTCGTCCATCTTCTATCTTGTAGATGGTGCTACGGATGTCGGATTGGACCAATTTTCACACCGTTGGGCTGCAATCGTCGATCGGAACCCATCCGTGTGGTTGGATTTGTCATCTGGTGTACGGATTTACACCATCTTGGCACCTTGACCTCTGATATTTCTCGGACTACATCTGATGCTACAGAAGTTTAATCATGGTGATCTTGGAGTCATTAAACTCCAATCGTCGCCCTGATCAGATCCGTATAGTTGGATCTTCAACCCAAGGCCCTGATAAGATATTACCCTATTTTCTGACCACAAAAAGAGAAAATTAACCTAAAATTTATATAGCCTAATCTAAAGGCATGATGATGTATGTTCTGCAATATTTGTAATATATGATGCAACTTAATGTCTAAGAACACACAAAAATTGACGGTTTATGTGATATAAATGTGTTTACATCACACCCCTATGCCTATCATTTGCTAGTCCCTAGCAAAACTACATGCTATTTATAAGAGAATTATGTCAAATTTCTTGGGTAATAGTTATTTTTCAACACTTAGAGATTTCAACTAAGGTCTGAACTATAGAGACACAATAGCGCCTGGGTGACTACCAAAATGCAGACCGCTTCAAGCCCTCACCTTATTCAAAGAAGGATCTTTTTGTTCTTTTTGTTCTTTTCTAATTTTTTTTTGGATTTTTTTGAGCTTAGGGTTTCAGAGTAGCTTTCTATGGCCACTCAACCCACCCAAGACTCGAAGGGAACCCTAAGTTCTAAACATCTTTATATGTGAAATGTGATAGACTCACTGATCGGCAATTAGAATAGACTTCAGGTTTCTACTCCCCTAGGTGACCTTGAAAAAAAATTCTGCTTAAAGGTGTATTTATTTGACCGGTAGCTTTCTCCCTACTTTTATTTTTATGGGGTCAACACAAGGGTGAACCCAGTGTATATCTTCCCGTCTTATTCTACTTCTTCACTTCTTCCTAAGTGTTTAGGAATTATACGTGCATTTCTTGAGTTGGGTTCTGGACAACCTACCAATGGGCCATTACCCACGGTAACTTGCCAGCCATACTTGTGCGGTGAAGTGTGGCTTATTTCTTTTTTTTCTTTTCTTTTCTCCTTTTTTTTTGGATATTTTTCTTTTTCTTTTCTTTCTTTAAGTAGATGGCTTTCCTGATCTAAGATTTACCTAAGGGTAGTAGGAAAAGAATAGTTGTGTGGCTGGTTTCTAGACAACCGACTAATGAGCTATTACTCATGATAACTTGCCAGCCATACCACCCTAGAAGGTTCATTAGCTACCCAATTTCTGTAAAAACTGTTGAATAATGAGTCAGTGTGAAAAGTGTGTAGATGCTTAGACTTAAAGTTCCCTCAAATCAGAGGGCAGGTTGAAAGTCATGTACTTATCACCCCAACTTATTTAACCAATTAAAAATTGAATTTAGAATGGTGAGGACTCGAGAAACAAGTCCACATTTTAGTGGACACCTGAGCTAATTAAGCCTGAAGACCTGAAGGGTCTTAGTGTTCAAGTCATACAGTTTTATTCTCTAAGATTGAAAATTTTCTAAAGCCCAAGTTCTCTTTACTAATTCCACAATTTGTTTTTAATAAATAAAAAGAAAATGAAAAGAATCTACAGAGTTAACGAAATAATTCAGAGATGAATATCCATCCCCCCATGCCTATCGAATGCAATGTCCTCATTATATTAAAAAGACATGAAACCGAGTTTAGCATAGTAGAAAGCACCTGAATTGCTTGAATAACAGGTCAACTTTGAGATAAAACAGACTGTATACATGCTAAATTTAGTGCCTTCAGCTAGGCACACTATATAAAGAAGAAGAAATGAAGAATTCATAGGTGCAGGTCAGAATCAAGATAAAAAGGTTCACCTCAGGACCTACCAGCAGATGTCCACAGATGTGGACCAGATTGTGGTGCAAACCCATACCCCATGGTAGAGTATATCTAAGGTTTTGGATAAAAATTATCCAAAACCTGAGATCAGTATGCAAATGGGGTCAGGCCTACTATTTGTGAGGATACAACCTAAGTCCAAAAAGTCAGATAACGGAGAGATTAAGCTCAAAAGGATAATCAATGAATTTGTGCTTGGGTTGCACATCCTCAGAACAAATGTCGTAAGGGTCCAGGTAGAAGGTTGGTAGTTTCAGACAAATAGGCACCCTTGGACTCAGTCTTCTGCTTCCTCTAGAATTAGCTTCCTAAATTTTCATTTCCCAACTCCTATCTTCCATAATCAGAATTTTGAATTCCGGGACCTCCTGCGTATTAATCACCCCATCTAAAATGTCCAAGTCCAAGATTTGTTGCTGAATCAGAATTGACTTGGGTTTAGTGATCTCAAAATCAAAATCATCAGTATGCAGTATGCTCAAAGGGGAGTAATCGAGGAATGGGGCTTTGAATTGAATCCTTCATGAAATCACGATTTGAATCCACCATGCAAGCCCCAACAGGATCAAGTTCCTTAATTTTAAGGCCATCAAATGATTTATCGAATTCCTTAGGCCCAGTCATCTCACTGAAATCGTGTGCTATAAACTCAAGTGAGACTTCACATAATGATTCTTCACCTTCAGAATCAAAGAATTCTAAATTTGCATTAATGTATGCCTCAAAATCATCAATCACTTCCTGTTCCATGGAGACATACGTTTCCTTGTACTCCGACTCAGGGATCTTAGGTGAAGTAATCAATTCATCCTTATTTGATTGCTCTAGAGCAACTTGGTCAACCTTGGTCTCATAAAATGTGTCCCCCCTACCAGTGCTTGAGTGGATTTTGACATCAGCTCTTCTGTCAGGGGTTCATCTTGAACATCCTCCCAAGATTGGACTAGAGCAATCACAAATCTCATCCTCAATTTCGATAACTTTCAAAGTAAAAACTCACCCATGCCTTTATCCTTAACATCCTAGAGCCAATGCAACAAATACTTGTTAAGATCGTCAATCATTTGAATCAGAGGCTCCAATTCTTTAGAGCAAGGTATTTTTTGAGCTTCTAGAAATTGAATGGTATTCCTTAAGTTAGCCAACACCTTATCTTGGACCTGGTTAACCTGAACCAAATGGTTTGGCTCAGGGTTGGGCGGGTTTGGGTTCAGTGAAAGGGAGTCAATGAATTGGGGTTCTTGATACCTTCCCTGATAATAGGTCATTTCAGGCTATCCATAAGGAGGTGATGGCCTGTATGCAGTGTAATCTGGGGAAGGGTAAGGATCAGCATATCCTTCTTGATTGTAGATCATATTAGGTTATCCAAATGAGGGTAGTGATCTATAATCAATGTAGCTTAGAGAAGGATAAGAATCAAGATCATGGTGTCCAGGGTTAGATCCTGAACACGGAGGTCTGGAACTATATCCCCAATCAGGATTATCCCAACTAGAAGATGAATAAGAATAAGTATGGTTGGAATAATAATCATTTTGGGAATAAGTACTGGTAGGAGGGTAGGAGTGGACGTGCGAATAAGATGTGGAAGGATCCATGACAGACGGGAGGAAGAAAGGCACCTTGCAAAACAAACAATCAAACCTGTCCTTAAGTGGGATAGCCTAAAGACCTATAGGCTCCCAGAACTTGTCTTGAGATAAAGAAATGATTTAATCTACTTTCCAATCAATCCAACTAGTTAGAGGGAGGGGTTGGGGAGAAGGTTCTTCCTTTGGCTTGCACCTCCGGTTCCTAGTGTACCCCCTAGCTACGATCTTTTGATTTGCTCCCCTAGCTAAACATCAGATTGAACGGTAGAAATAGACTAATCGAAAATAATCTCGATCTGGGCTCCGAATAGCGAGTCCAATCTTTAAGGCCAATGTCTACTCTATTTTAATTAGGGTTAGGTTTGAATGTGCTTTGGAATGTGATGGGCCCTTTATCTGGGTTGTGCCTTTAATGATTGATTGATATGTGTGTGTGTGCACATCCAATGGTTTTCAAGCAAGATTATTTTTAGATGCGGTAAATTTTAGGGTTTAAATCTTGCCTAGTAGCTTTTAGGATTCAACTTTAGGTATATTCAATCAAGTTTAGTTGGCACACCAGGTTTTGAAAGCACAAGTGAAGATGTCTTCCTGTAAAGCTTAAAAGAATGTGGAGTGCCCAGTAAATCCCTAAAATTTGAACCTATATGGCAGCTACTTGATGAGTTATTTTTAGCTGAAATGGTGCGGCCCAAACAACACAAACAATTTGCTTGATGCACCACTTAATTAGGCACATAAGTGATTACCTAATTTGATTTCTACTCAATTATGTGTTGATGAGTGTACCAATCCCAAAGATCGGGTTACCAGTTGAGTATGAAGAATCAGAAGAGGTTGTGTACCTCTGTGAGATTTTTTAAAATTTTTTTTCTTTATATAAGGAGGGTGAGGTGGGTGGAGGTGACAACCAAACAATCACAACTAACCTTAGGGTTTATGAAAACTCCTAGGTTAATTAAGGTTTGTGTTATTAGGTGACGGAATGAAATCTAGTGGGTGGGGAGGTGGGGGTAAACTTACAGACCCTTCAACAACATTTTACTCCAATATATCGCTTTTTCCCATTTTGAGAGATACTTGCAATCACAATAAGAAAGAAGAAAAGTGAGGTAAAAGATAAGTAAGGCGGGAAAACGTGAAAAATCAAAGAACATCGCCTCCTCAGCAATGGCGTCAAAATGTTGAGTCGGAAAGTTGTCGCAAATAGATTTGAGTTTGGAAAACTCATCGTTGTAGTGAGATTTACGAGAAAGATCGTCAATAGATAAATTTAACCGAAACTCGAAAGGAATTCTGGGTTGAACACAGGGAGGCAAGCATTTGATTAAAAATCACGTTTGTTTTATTTGTCACAAAGTAGATTAGCTGGTCGAATTGAATTTAAACTAGCCATCTCCTTAAAGAATAATGAATAGAAGAGAGAGAGACTATTACAAATAAAGACAAAATAGAGATAGAATAAACTTGGATTTCATAATCACAGAATGATGTCTATTACAACTAACCACTACAGTAGAAAGCGGGAAATCTTACAACTAGAAAGCGGTAAATCTACTTTAGAAAGTAGTAAAAAGAAGGTGGAGAGAAGTTATCCTCCTCGATGGCTGCTTTGAGGACGAGCTGCATTGACGGAGTGCCTGGACGAAGGTTGTGAGATGTGGGACGAAGGAAAACGACGACGGACAACGGAGAACGGGATAGGGCAACGTCGTAGCAGGATCTGCTTCTTGAATGGCGATGAGAGGACCACCGCAGAATGCTCCACGAACGGGATGAGAAGGTGGAAAAATTATATTTTTAACTCGAGGAGTATCTTGGGTTTAGGACAAGCTTTTATAGCTTTGGAGGGGGTGAGAGAAGAGAGGAAGGGATGAAGAAAGTGTGGGGGTCATAGGGATTTTTATAGGTGAAGATTGGAGGGGAAAAAAGGTCATTTCATCTCAAAACATTAAATGAGCGTCTTTAGTGAGGGATTTAACCATCACTAAAGACCCCAAACATGGGCTTAGATCTGCACATGTTCCGCCATCTCCTCTCCCCGCACTCTCAACGTGCGCCCACATCCAAGAAATCCTTGCGATTGGACGGCCCAAAGACATGCGTGCCCTCTTCCACTTCAGTGCCTCAACGCATGCGCGTACGATCACGCGTGCATCTTAGCATGTGATTGTGCGTGTGTCCACTCAATCATCAGATAGCGCCACGTAGCACCCTCCAGAGCTACTCGATCGCCTTCTCACGGACGAATTTTGCCACACCTACGCTTTCGCTTGATTTGATGTGAGGCGGGGCTCGAACCCACGCCTCCCACTTCACGTGACGATGTTCGCCAACTATGCTGTGTCCGCGTTTGAGGCACAGGGGCATTTTTGAGCGCATGCAACCATGGCCGCTGGATGGCAATCCAACGGCCTAGATCAGATGGCCTGTTGAGGAGAGAAAGAGTAGTGGCGAGTCCTTGGGCTGGTTGGGCGGCTGGGATGGTGCCACATGGCGCCATTTTAGCCGTCCATTTTCTATGTATTGTAGACGGTGCCACGGATGTCGGATTAGATCGATTTTCACGTCGTTGGGCTGCGATCGTCGATTCAAACCCATCTATGTGGTTGGATTTGTCATCTAATGTACAGATTTACACCATCTTGGCCCCTTGACCTTTGATCTTTCTCGAATTGCATCTGATGCTATGAAAATCTGATTGAGGTGATCTTGGAGTGTTTAAGTCCACCCGTCGCCCTGATCAGATCCATACGGTTGAATCTTCAATCCGAGGCCCCGATAAGATATTACCCTATTTCCTGACCATAAAAATAGAAAATTAACCTAAAATTTATACAATCTAATCTAAATGCATGATGATGCATGTTATGTAATATTTATAATATATGATATAACTTAATGTCTAAGAACACGCAAAAATAGACGGTTTATGTGATATAAATGTGTTTACATCAAATGCCTTGCACTTAGATAAGTTGTTTGCTAAGGGACTAACAAAACCTAGACATGAGGGTATTATGAGGTGTGGATCATTACAGCTAAAATGGCCAAGTTAAGCTATAAATAAGGTTAAACACTATCTAATTAACATAATTAATGGGTTAAGTGTGGGAATTTACAGAAATGACCTAAAACATCAAATTCATGTTAAAAACGCATAATTAGGTCAAATTAATGAGATATTCTATTCACAAATATAAATTGATGATCCAATTGCCAATTGAACACATTTTTGAGCTCAAAAGTTTAAATCAAGGATAAAATTAGCTTCTAATTTGTTTAATTAAGCTATCATAAAAATCTAGTTGCATTTGGACATCAATAGGACCTTGCATTTAGAGTTTCACACTTAGGTCCTCATTCCATAACATTTAATACACTTAAAAACTTTCCAGGGGCTTATCTGCAAGCACCAAAGGACTGTTCTGAGATCATTCTTGCCACTTATGGGCTCTTCCCTAATTTTTCTACCCATTCACTTCGAGGCTTTCACCACAATTAACCCAACCTTCACTTCAAGGCCTTCACCACAATTAACCCAACACACCTGCTATCCGCATTCTTTGCCTCCTATTCTCCACACGAAGAACTCAATGCACAACCGCCATCTGTTCTTGAATCCATTAGATCAATGGTGGATCTTCACCCTTTGATCCCGTGCCTTTATGAGAAACACTCTTGCCTCTCTCAGATCTAATCCTACAATGGAATTTTGTTTTAATTCTTCTCGTGCAGTTGCCCTCCTCATCCTATCGTCAATGCCTTAATCATCTAATCCCACCTTAGTGGTGCCTTGATCCACTCCAACACCTACTTAAACACTTCCCTTGAGCTCACGTGAGGCCATCAGCTCCCTCCCCTCTAGTTGGTCCCTTCATTCCATCCCCTTAGCTCTCCTCTCCTCCATTCCTCGCCTATGGTGATAAAGTGGGCTCCTTTTTCTCTTTCAATCGTCATTGGCTGACGACTGGTGGCTCGTGGACACCTCCTTCATTAGCTGAGGGTCTCCTTCCTTTCTTCGCCATTGACCAACAGCCGGTGGACCTTGGACAACACCTTTCTCTGTTAAATAGGATTTACTGCTTTCTTAGTATAGTTTACTGCTTTCTAGGTTAGATCTAATGCTTTTTAGATTAGTGTAAGTAAGCATGCACAATCATATTTATTATCATACATACGTATTTAAATAAGTATTATATATTGTATAACATCTGTACATTGATTTAATTATCTGTATGTTGTAGATAATTATATTATTAAGTTAATTACGCAAATTATTAAGTTAAAGTAAAATAAATTAGTAAATTAACTTATTGCTGAAGTAATTTATATTGGACACTTATATATATTAATTTTGATTATTTTCATCCTATTTATAATATATATTGTATAATAATATTTATAACTAAATTATATGTATATCTAATAAAAATGTGTATATAAATGTAGATAAATTAAAATAAATGTTATAAAATAAATTAAAATTTTTTAATAAACATATTATTATATAAATTATTTATTTATAAAGTCAATTGCATTATTAATTTATTAATTTATACATTAATTAAGTAATTAAGTCCTAATTTAACATATATAAATCACTAACTTTAACTAATTTTTATATATAATTAAATAACTTATTTTTATAAATTAACTATACAATTGAATATAACTATATAAGGGATTTAGAATCATATAATTTATTTCAAAATCAGACTTCATTTAGGCTCTCAATTTGAGGCCAAATGTTAGCTCTAGCACACGCTGTGTGCGCCAATTAGGTGCTGAAACAAAGTCCCACATTGTGGGTGAATGACCGCACATAGTGGTATAAATTGAATTGAGTGCTTATGCTGCACAGTCATCAATGCTCGACGCAACATTACCCATTGTCCCATTACCCTCTCCCCCTGAGCATATGAAATGAGCATTGATTTGTGGTGGGTTGGGAGCCCGGTGTGCATAGTGTTGGGCCTACTTTGGGCCCGTTTTAGGCTCAAGTAAAATTAGATAAAAATGTACATGCTAAGAACTAGGATCGATTCAAAGTAGCGGTGTGGTTCCACCCATATAGGTGTTTTGTATCTCGCAAACCAAACTGGTCCGCCCACTAAAAATCCTAATTTTTTCTAAGTGAAGGGGTGAGTGGGAGAACAAGCCTGAAAATTAAGTGTTGAGTGCCTAGTGTAGTGTGCATGTGTTGTGTACATGAGTGTGTTATGTGTATGTATAGAGTGTATATATATATGTATATAGTATATGTATAATAAATAAAATGTATATGTGTAATGTATACGTATATGTATATATGTATGTAATATATGTATTATATATATATAAGTGTAAATAGAGTAAGTACATATACTCTTTGAGCCTTTCATGTGTATATATTTTTAGGGCTTTAGTGACGTTTTTATCTGCCACTGTAGATTATATAATATGTTAGTATAGGTTAGTATAACTTAGTTTAGTATATATTGATTAATATTTTTGTACCTATACTTAGGTATTGTTTAGGATAGTTGTATATAACTAATCTGGAGTAGTTTAAGTAGTTTTTCATGCCTGTTTAATTGTTAATATGTCGAGGCATTGTAGTTAGAATTAATTGATTCATTTTGAACATAATTAACTTATTCATTCATTCTTTGATTTATTAATTCATTTTATATATATGATTGACATTTTTGGAATAAAAGAGCATTTTGGAACATAGAGAGTGATGTATATCAATAATTACCTCCCAGTGAATGACTTGGAATAAACTAGTAAAAATTATGTAAGTAAATAAAATGACAAGACATTTGTTTGTATTACAACTATACTATGACAATGACATGATTAAATCATTATTTTTATGCAAAATGGATTGTTGGTGATCATATTTTTGGCATTGTTATTGGGGAGGCAACTCTCTATTTGCTAAATATTTTCTTTTATTCTTAATTTGTAGATATTTTTGCTTTGTTTGTATATAATGATTCTTTCATTCATATTCTTTATTGTATATATATTCTTTTATTCATTTTTTTTCTTTGATTTGTTCTTGTACATAATCCTCATACTGATCATCTGGTGCTTTTACAGCACTTGAGGAGGAGTAGTAGTGTCGTCTTTTTGGAGGAGTGTCTTCTTCCTGGTGGACCCACTATGATTTAGACTCAACTTCCTGGTGGAGTTGTTTCCAGGAGCTGCTATTTCTTGCTTTCTTAGTATAGTATAGATAATAGTTTAGACTTAGGTATATACTTAAGATATTTGTTAGGCATAAGTTGTGAGAGCCTATTCCCACACATTTGTGTAATAATCTGGTCTATGGACTCTCTTTCTATTCTCTCTACTCATCTCTCATCAACCTCTATTTTCTCTATATCACTTTCGTTCTTGACTTGGTTTTGTTTGTTGCATTAGAAAAAAAAATTACAAAATCAAAAATACCAAAAATATCTCATCTCTTATCTAGCAGCAACATCTCATAGGCATCCATACTTAGGATTGCATATCTTCCTACTAGATTTCAATTAAGTCAAAATAGCATACTTGAAGAATTACTGATGGCAGGTATGCATTTCTATCCTTCTTGAGCTCCTACCATCTCTTGCATTTGACTAAAATAAAAAGACCATCACTTGTTCGAATGAAATCAAAAAGCAAGATTAGTTGCATAGAATTCACTTGTAAATATCAAATCTAATTCAAAAGGAGACAATAATTTGTTTGAAACCCTATCTGAGCTTTTCATCGCATTCTATTACTTGATTATCATGTACACACTACACGATCACTTAAGTACACAAACACATGGGCTTCTATCTCATCTCCTTGTGCAACCGTAGGGTTTGGATTAGCATGCCGGTCTTATCCAAATTCCGAGTGGATTTTAGACGTTTGCACCTCTCTAGGTCTTGCTTAGGACACGTACAATTATTCTAAAATAGTTGTTTACGTACTATATATTTTCACATAGTAGACCTTAGGAAAAGCAAATGTGTTTTTCTCGCTTGATTGATTATTAATTGGTCTTTAATTGCTGTGAGATTGATATTGGGATTTCTATTTTTCTGAGTTTGATTAAGATTGATATCTTTTGTGAGTTTCTTACATCTTTGCAACATTTTTCAAAATTGACTCATAGATGGTAGGAGATCCTAGAACCCTTCCTTGGTGCCCCCTTGGGTGCTGATGCCCAAGTTTGTACAACCACTTCTATGCCTTCCACATCCAATCTAATATCTCCTGAGCCTTTAACTCCCATCCACCATTCCATTCACCAGGAGGATGATCACAATTTTGCACAATTCGAGGACTTCGAAGAACATCCTCCTCATCTTTTTGCACATCCTCTACCACCACCACCTTCACATCATAGGTTCTAACCTCCTCCCTACCCAAACTTTCCTAATCAACCACACTCAGAGAGAGTGTTAGTTCAACCCCTCATAAATAATATTTTAATGATTTTGCAGAATAAAGAAAAAGAAATAAAGCATAGAAATAACATATTTTTCTCTATCATGACATAATTGAAGGTCTTGTGGATTTTCCAAGACAGATGATTAGGAGTGTGACGACACATCTTGTTATAGGTCTTAGGCCTTTTTATGTATGCATTTAAAAGGTTGTAATCTTCTTTTAATTGAGTCTAGAAATGTTGTAAAGAGATCCCAAAGATAACATATACATAGCTAACTTAGGCTCTCTACACTTAGGAAGAATTAGAAACAAAAATCTAACACAAAACACATATGTTAGACGTTTGATATTCAACTTTAAGACATCTGATAATGATTATAGATGTCCAATTTCCTATAGTCTTGCCTCTGCATTCTGAACATTTAGCCTCCAGTCGATGCAACCTTTAATCAGACATCCATAGGCTTATACAGATGTTCAATACATACCTCGGATGTCCTTAAGCCAACCATTAGACTCCAATTCATTTTTCCTTCATCATTCTTTAATTCTAACGGTTAAATACAATTTTAGATGTCTAGGCATGTCTCCAGACATCCAGTCATGAACCATTAGCCCCTTCCTCTGCAGAGATTTTTCAGAAATCAAATCTGGCCTTTTTGACTTCCTAAGTAAGTTGTTAATCTCTTTCCAGATGTCTAGACCACTGGTCAGATGTCCCAACTATCGCCTGATGCTTAAAATCTAAAACCCTACTTGGATCTGATTAAAACAGGAATAAACCTGCCTATAATTAAACGTCCAATTTTATTACCAAACGTCTTATAATAGCATATCAGACATCCACCTAGAACCCTATTTCGATCCAATGAAAATAGTAAGTCTGACCCAAAAATCAAACGTCTGATTCTACTGTCAGAATCATAATTACCCTGATTTGAGTTGGATTTCGTCCCAATCTCTTGGGACTTGCCTCCAATGGCAAGGAATCCTCTCCTATGTTTTCCTGAAGGTTCTAAGCTTGCCTATAAATACACTATAACCATTCTTAGGCAAAACACACCTCTTGAGATATAATTCATTTAGATTATCACTTGCTCATTGCTTCCTTTACCCTTGTGTTGTGCAATCATTCTGTTTGGGGCAAGCCAACACTGCCGCTATGCTAAAATTTTTTCATCTTTAGTGAGTTTCCTTCACCCTTAGTAGATAAGCAAATTATTCATTTTTTGGGGTGTTCTATAGGGTGCATTTTACTTTTCATTTGATTGTTGTAGTTGGGTATCCGGCCTATCGGATCCCCATCTCTTCATTGTGAAGGGAAAAACCTCCGTTTAGGGATCGGAGGTGGGATTTGTATTTGAGGAACACTACCATCGTTAAAGTAATGTGGTTAGTGGATTGATCACTTTGTGATCGAAAATTCTAAGTCAAGGGATTGGCTTAGCTGGTGGTTTTCACCCGGTTTGAGTTTTCACCTAAAAAATATTGTGCCTCCTTCTTGTGCTTGTATTTCATCTTACAATTATTTTTTTAAATTCACTATTCACCCCCCCTTTAGTGCAATTTCAGAGAGGTGTTCAACCTAATCTACAACACTTGTTCAATACACAATTACAAATGAATACCTTAACACAATAGGTGCAATAGCTTACTCAAATTGTGAATCTATTAGCAAACCCTCGTCCCCAGGCTCGTAGACCTCAACTACAGGATTACTACAATCCCGCAATTGCACCACCTATGCTTGTGGTATGTTATCCTGCTAGGGGTCATCCTGCTGAACTGAACCTGAACATTATTGCACTTATCCCTCACTTCCATAGTCTTGCTTTTGAGGACCCTTTTCAGCATTTAGAAGAGTTGAAAAATCTCGCCCAGACTTTGGGTCCGTAGAGCCATGATCAGCACACGTTGCCCATGAAAATGTTCTTCTCACTTAAAGACAAAGCCACCTTCTGGTATAGAACTCTAGCACGAACTACACCTATAGACACATGGGCTCCTTTGGAACATGAGTTCCTTAAGTACTTTCCTGTAGGCTGCACAAATGCTTTAAGGCATACTATCACCACATTCGTCCAAAATTCAGGAGAACAGATGCATGAGGCTTGGGAGCGATTTCATGAACTTCCACATAAGTGTCCCCACCATGGCGTCCTTGAGGGTTCCTATGGATCTTAGTGGATACTATAGGGGAGGAGTGAATAATATCATCTTTTACAAATTTAAATATCATAATAACAAAGACAAATTAAAACACAATAATTCATGCACAGAAGACACCTGGATTTATAGTGGAAACCCTTCCCGAGAAAAAACCACTACCGAAGCCTCTCAGCTTAGGATTTTCCCGACTAGTCGAGGCTAATCAATTCATTAATGCACCACTTAAAATGAGGGTAGTATAACCTCTTACAATGATCTCTTCTCTTACTAACCTGAAGAGAAGCACAACAACAGCAACAATAGATTTCTCCCAACAACTTGGGATCTGTAATCAAACACAATAAATAATATAAAAATAGTATAAACCTATGGAACCTCAAGGAAAGTCAAACTACATTTCATCATAGGTTTGAATTTGTCATGCTATGGAAGACATGAAAACAAAAATGTAGAAGCACTTAGGAAGAAGCACAGAAAGCTCTTTCTTTTGATTAGATTTCTACTTGAGAGTGTGTTTTGAAAAGGTTGTGATGTAGACACAATTATTGAGGATAAAATGCCTATTCATGCATGTTCCTAGGCTTAGATTTTTATTTCATGTTATAAATATTGCATAGCATGCATCACCCTGCATTTAGAGTAGCTGTGTATATTTTAGGTTAATTACGTCCTTTTTATGGCCAAGAGGGAAGGAGATTTATTTCGGAGCCTCGGATTGAATATCTGACCATATGGATCTAATCAGGATGACAATTAGAGTCCCATGCCTCCGAAATCGCCTTGATTAGAGTCCCGTAGCACCATATGCAGTCCGAGGAAGATGAACAGCCAAGGGATTAGGTGATGTAATTCGGAGATTTAAATGACAAATCTGATCACATGGATGGATTCGAGTCGACGATCATAGCCTAGCAGCGCAAAAATTGACTCAATTAGACCTTTGTAGTAGCCCCTACAACGGAAAGAAGATGGACGGCCCAGGTCGCGCCACGTGGTGCAACCCAGGCCACCCATGCGCACGCATGCGCTCAGCAGCACAGGTGTTGTCGACGATTTTGTGCGGGTTTAAAGGATGTCACGTTGTAGTATAACTGACAAAACGTCTAAACAAATATAAAGAATTTTATTACTCGAAGACTGGAGTATCCGAGGTCGATCACAGGGAGCAAATGGAATTTTACTACTAGTCAAAATGTAATTAAACACTCTAATTTACTCAAAATATCAATTCAAATGTGAATGTATGCAATTAAAAATAATTAGGACAAAAATATGAAATTGGACGTCTGATCACAAGATCAGACGTCTTAAAAGTATTTCTCCTTTTCTTCTTCAGTCTCTCATTTTCTTCTTCGTTTGCTTCGTTCTCTGCTTTCTTTCTTGTCTTGCGAAGCCTTCTTCTTCTGCTTTCCTTCTCCTGCGAAAGCTTCTTTCTTTCTTCTTCTTCTCTATCTTGCTCCTTCTTTCTTTTCTTCTTTGGCTTGCCTTTCCTTCTTCTTCTTCTTCTGTAGCGGCCAAGTCCTTCTTCTCCTGCGTTCAGCCTTGCCTGCACAGGAGCAAAACCTAACCCTTCTCCCTCTACCCGCGCGTCTCTCTCTTAAGCAGTTCGCTCATTGACGCTCTCCCATAGCCACAGCCATAATCGGGTCGGATCGTACCTGGGACCAGGCGCACCGACAAGTGGTGATGCGCGAGGAGTGCGTAGGTCTAGGTCGGGTCGGATCAGCCAGATCCGCGAGGTCAAGCCGCAGACGAGGCATGTGAGGGCAGTGAGGGACCTCACCCCTGTGCTTACGGAGGCAACAGGCTTAAAGCACAAATACAATTTATAGCGTACCTGAGTGCTGCAATCCCACGATGTGGGACTAAGCGGTCCGCCCTGATTTCACGCGCGCCCGCAGACTCTCATATGCAATTGCCCAAGCGGATGGCTCTACTGGTGCTCCGTGCTGGGCTCACTCACCTCGCGACACTCGCGTGAGTCTCCTGCATCTGCAGCCTGGGAAGCCTGATGCCTGGAGCTTCGTTGGAGCTTCATCAGAGGTCGTCCATGGCGGCAGCGGTTCAAACACTGTCATGCACAGAACAAGCCTCTCGGCCCAATCAGATCAGCTAGACACCTTCGCCGTGGCACGGCGAAGGCGGTGGATGATGCTGCAGGTTGCCGGTCGGCCTAGGCGTGCGTGCCTAGGTCAACCTGTGGCCGGAGATGGTGGGTTGTTCGGGGGGTGATTATGGAGGTCTGGAGTGGCAGTTATGGGGTGGAATGGGTTCCTGGTGGTTAGGCGGAGCTCTAGAGGTGGTTGGCAAGCCGGGTGGGGGGCTGGAATGGTGGAAGCGGCTCGCCGGAGATCGGTCGGTGATGTGGAAGATGAGGGTGGTCAGCATCGGTCGAGGGGTAATCAGATGAGATAACAGGGGAAAAGAGAGAGGATAGGATGGAGAGGAGTTCTAACCTAATTGTAAGGATGAAAGGGGACGGAAGGCGGACAGCAGTACCTGCTGTGGCCGGAGAAGATGACGCCCAGTGGGGGAGAACGGCGGCGACGACGGGGCTGAGGCGGCGTGCGCGGGTACTGCGCGACGTGGAGGGAAGTCAGGAAGCTAACTCTGCCACTGGTTTTGTGGCAGAGCGAAGAGGGAGGGGAGGGGGGCTCGCCGGAACTTGCTGGGACTTTTGGCCGGGCAGGAGGAGACGAATTGGGGGTGGATACTCGGCCAAATCAAGCTCGGGTCCTGCGGCAGGGTCTGGGGGGTGTTTTATAGGTGTTGGCCGCTCCTGCCAGCGCGTGGAGAACGCGCCACAAGGTCTGCCGACTTGCCGGAGTTGGAAGGAAGGTGGATACCCAAATCTCTCGTGCGTTCGCATGAGAGATTGGGTTCACACCAGCGATTGTAATTGACTTTATAAGGAAGGGAATTCCTCAGAGAATCCTCCTTCCATTTCTGGGAGGGAATCTCTGAGGGATTAGAGAGCAATCCCTCTCCGAACCTCGCCGGAGCTCGGCTCTGCCCTAGCAATGGCGGCAGGACCGGTTTGCAAAGGAGGCAAAGAACCTAGGGGGCTCTCTGTAAAGGTATTCAAAAGATAGGGACCAATTTGTGATTTGGGTGTACTAAATTGCAAAGTAGGTCAAGATGACCTCTCCTTAGGTCCAAATTTTGGTACAAACCTAATTTGGACCTAAGGAATCCAATGGTGAAGTTGGATTTCAGGTTTGACCTCGTTTGACTGGACATTTTGCGTAAAAACCCAAATTAGGTTAATTGAAGAGCTAGGACCCTAATCTAGGTCAAACTAGGTTCCAAAGGCCAAATTAAGTGTTCTAAACCCTAGAGGATGTTTTTCCATGATTTGTAGAGGGTTTACTTGCTTTTTGTTCTGACCGGAACCTTGTTAATTTAAGCGGGTCTATTTTAGGGTTACCAAGTGTCATTTAGTTCTTAGATTGCACATGAACCCATTTCTGATTGACTCAACCCACTTTTTACCTTATTTGGGCCATTTGACCTATGTTTTGCTTCTGAGAAATCCCGTTTATGTACTGCAATGGTAAAATTGCAGTTTTAACCTTTATTTCATGTTTTCTTCTCAGAGCACTTGTTCCTTCAGTTAGGCCTTCTTCTAGGTTATGTAGGAGCTTTTATCCTCTTTATTGGGTCAAAATGAGCTAGTTATGGCTCATGATGAGGCTCTCATCAACAGGCTTGCGCGAGTGGAGGTAGTGGCGTGCGCAAGTGATAAACACACATGAATTCATGATAAAATGCTTATTTATGATAGTTCCTAGGTTTAACATTGCATATCATGTTATAAATACTGCATAACATCTATTACATGGCATTTAGGATAGTTGTATGTTTTGTATATTAATTCCTTCATTTTATATGGCCAGGAGGCAATGCGACGTCCTTACGGACTTCGGATGAAAAATCCGACCGTACGAATGGATCCGAAGTGACAATCGTAGTCCGACAACGTAGAAATCACCTCGATCCGAGCATTGTGTCATCCTCTGCAAGCAATGAAGGGTGGACGGTCCATATGGTGCCACATGGCACCATTTGGAGTGCCTAAAGCCACCCGCCACATCTCCAAGGGCCACCCATCAAGTGATCTCAGCCATTGGATGAAAATCCAATGGTTGAGAGCCCGCCCTCACCACGCGGCTGCAACTCCTCTTCGCGATGCACTTGCGAACGTGGCACAACGGTGGGAGCATTGGATCGTAAGGGAGGGGTGCAGGTTCGGATCCCCGCAGCACCCCCATTCTTAATCTAGCCAACGCATGTGCACGCATGTGGTAGTAGTGGCAGCACAGCGCAGTGCCAGCACGCACCAACAGTGCATGCACGCACGCTAGCGCATGCCAGCATGCTTGCTAGGTCGGACCTCCGTTCAATCTGCGTGCATGGGGTGGGCATGTGCTTGGTTGGCACTAGCCTTCAGCGACAGCTTGGCAGACATACAGCGATGCTTATAGCCGTTGCTAATTGTGCGCACGCCAGCAAGGCCAGCTGTGAGCATGAGCAGGTGTGAGTTGCCTACAGTGACACTTCCAGTGACAACTTGGAGGTCACTAATGGTCCCATGCATATTCTAGCCTCTTTTCATCCACTATAAAAGGACCAACACCCCCTCCCTTCCAAGCCATCTCTACCTACTCTACTCCTATCTACTCCCAAGCTTTAGCAAGCCTACCAAAGCTCTATTAGAGCTTACTCTCAAGCTCCCAAGGCGCCTATTAGTGTAACAGAATTCTGCCCCACCAAATACTCCTCTAGCTTCCCATCCCCATTCATAGGTCACTTTGGAGCCGTCCTCCCACCTCCATTCCGGTAGAAGATCATCTCTGTCTTCTCACCTCCATTATGGATCTACGTTGAAGCTTTCCTCTTCCTGACGTCCTCCCGCTTCTCACCTCTGTTGTCCTGCTTCCAAACTCCATTCGAGCTTTTGCCAGGTGCAGTCGTCTCACCGAACAGTCGCTTCGGGAGATTTCTTCTCGCCTCCCTCCCTTTTTATGTTTTCTATATTATTGTAATTGACATTCATGCAATATATCAGATTCAATTCTACCTCTCTCTTGTGATTGATTGTCGTTTTACTTCAAAAACAAAAAAAATAAACCCCTCAAACACCAAAAAGAAACAAATCGAAGCACAGTTTTCATACAAAGTAAACGTCGCTTCCCTACGTTCGACCTGTGACTCCCTTGGAGTTTCGATCTAAATTATATTTGATCACAAGTTTTGCAACTATGATGATAGGTTACTCATAACCCTGATTTCAAACATGCGAAACCATGTGATCATTTTAGCACTGTTGCTGGGGAGGCAACGAAATTTACTTTATTATTTTTTACACTTCTTGACATTTACATAGCACTAACCCCACTTGTCTTTGATCTACTATCTTGCAGGTACCCTAGCATGGAGATCCAAGTGCGGTAGACCGGAGTAAAGTGCGGGTAGAGTGTTTTGTAAGTGTCCCCCACATTCCCCTTCCAATAGTTTTATTTCACCACACCCATAACCAAGACTTAATCTACTTAGGTGTTTGCATAAACCCTAGGATAGAATTGTTTGTCTTGTTTGCCACCTTCATCCACCTCACCCTCACATTTTATAAAAAAAAAACAAAAAGATACTTTTTGTGGGATGAATCAATTTACACACTCTATACACCTACCTCAGAGGCACATAACCTGACTTGATTTTCATTTACTCAATCGAGATTCTGACCTATGGACCCAGTACACGAATTCAACACATAAAAGAGTAGAAATCATATTAGGTTAATCACCTTTTTGTGCCTTAATTAGTGGTGCATTTGAGTCGATTGATTGAATTGTTTGGGCCGCACCACCTAGTCTAAAAGAGGTTCATTGTGTAGCAGCCCCATAGGATTCAATAACTAGGTCAAGCCAGTCACTCCATATTTTTCTTGATTTTTAAATTAAATACTTGAACACATGCTTTTAAAACAAACTTGGTTTGCCTGACAAAACTTGGTTGAAAGCACCTAATATTTGAATCCTAAAAGCTATTAAGCAATATTCAAACTCTAAAACTCACTTCATCATTAATAATCTTGCTTGAAAACCTGTTAGTTGTGCACATTTACACATTCTCAAACAAATCATTAAGGACACATCACATTCCAGAAGCACCATTGTCCCAAGCCTAACTAAAATTGACTAGATGTTGGCCTTAAGGACTAGTTCGCTATACAGGATCTAGATTGAGATTATTCACAATTAACTTGCTTATACTAGTCAATCTGATGTCTAGCTAAGGGAGTAGCGTCAAGCAACCACAGCTGGGGGGTACACTAAGAACCAGAGGCGCAAGCTAAAGGAAGAACCTTCTCCCCAGTCCCTCCTTCTAATTGGTCGGATTTCCTGGACATAAGTAGAGTAAATCATCCATAATCTTAGGACAGATTCTGAGAGTCTGTAGACCTTTAGGCTACCCCATCTAAGGAAAGGCTTGTATTCTTATGCTGCAGGGTTCCCTCTCTTCCCCGTTCTTCTGACTTCCTTCTAGTGTATGCTTGGAAGGAGGTCATTGAACCCTAGATTGGAATGACATTTAGACCATTACCGGAGGCGGAGGTTGAGCTTTAGCCAAGCAAATCCCATGGCTGATCAACAACCACCTCCCCTGCCCCGAACCAGCAGGAGCTGATTCAGAGGCAGTTGGAAGAAATGCAGTAGATGCAACAATGGTTCCAATGTATGAATGGTCAGGGCTCTCAGCCCTTGAAGGATTTTTTTGATCCTTCAAGATATGGGGAACATCCTGGCATCATGATTCCCGCTGGGGACATAGAAATCAAGCCCTAAGTCTTAATCTTGATTAAGCATTTTCATGGGCTTGGCTTGGAGGACCCATTCCAACACTTGGAGGATCTAACCACTTTGGTTCAGACCACCAAAGCAAGGAATGTGAACGAAGAGCAAATGATCATGAGGCTCTTCTGCCACTCTCTCAGGGATAAAGCTGCACATTGGTACCAGACCATAGGAAGGCCAATAGAAACTTGGGCTGCTCTTAAGTCGACTTTCTCGAAGAAATTCTTCCCTATCGGAAGGACCAATGCCTTGCGACGGGCGATTACCACTTTCGCCCAGCGGACGGGGGAACCATTTCATGGTGTCTGGGAGCAATTCTAGGAACTTTTGAGGAAGTGTCGACACTACTAGGTGCCGAAATTGCAACTCATGCAAATTTCCTATCATGGGTTGGTTGAGCAACTCTGTAATCACATGGACGCTTCTCGCGGAGGAAATTTCCTCAACAGGGATGCAGGTAGCGCATACGACCTGTTTGAGGAAATGAGCGAGAACTCAATTAATAACGCCTCCATGGATGCATTCAACTGGTCCCAACAACCTAGGTCAAGTGCTAATGAGATCCAGGGTTCTCATTCATTTGACATGGAATTGATTTGTAATAAACTGGATAAAATGGACCTGGTTGCTAAGAGAATGGAAGAATGGATGTCTGGGAATTCATGAAACACTTATATTCCTACTCAATCCCAGAATTCGGGATTCCATTCCTCACGAGCTCCCATGGGGCGGGAGTTCGCAAACCAACTTGAATTGACTCAACCTGTGAGCTAGGATTTCTCGGAACCTTATGGGTTCCAAACTGGGGCCTTTGTCCCAATTTTTTTGATCCTTCCTTCTCTCCATCCTTGTCCTATGAGGATGCGTATGCAATGCAGGAGAATGTTAGGTCCAACCCATATTCAACACTTATAACTCGGGTTGGAGGAACCACCCTAACTTCTCCTGGAAAAGTCAGGGGCAACAGACCCAAACTCGACCTAGCAACTATGCATCTCAAAGACCTATGGGTCAGGGTCAAGTATACACCCAGTTGCCCTCAAGACTAGTTACTCAGCCATCTTGGAATGCCCAACAATCTGCAAGGCAAGCTGAGTTAAACTGGCAGATGGTAGAAATGAAAGGGTCCATGCCTTAGCTTATGCAGCAAATGAAGACATCATTGGATAACTTGCAATCCGGGTTAATTGCTAACACCTGACAACCTGGATCTCTACCATCTCAACCCGTACCCAACCCGTGCAATGTGCAAAATTAGGGCAATAGAGCCCAAGGGTACGGGAATCAAATGGACCCACACTCACATGCTCAGGTGGTTGAGCAAGGTCCCTCATCATCTTCTTCTTCTAGTTATATGACCAACCAGGGCCCTCCAATCTTCACTACCCCACCTCAAGATCCGAACCCATATGCCTCTGCAAACTCTGTCACCTTGAGAAGTGGGAAGCTGACCCAGAACCCTGAATTACCTTTTAGAAGTCAAAACCCTAGGGAGCTAGAGAGAGAGAAGGAGGAGGTTGAAGAAGACAATAAGGCCCAGGGACTGGAAATTGAAAATACCACCTATGTCTCGTTCCCTAAGGCCCTATTGAAAACCAGGAAGAAGAAAACCATAGACAACAACAAGGAGCTCCTAAATTTATTCAAGAGTGTAGAGATAAATATTCCGCTCCTCGTCGCTATTAAGCATATCCCAGCTCATGCTAAATTCTTAAAGGAACTGTGTACCCAAAAGCGTAAGCTGGGAGAACCCACTCCTAGGAAGGTGATTCTCTCTAAGTAGGAAAGTTCTATTATCCTTCATCACCTTCCTCAAAAGAAGAAAGATCCAGGTGCCCCCTTAATCTCATGCATTATTGGGGATTACACTTTTGATATGGAACTATTGTACCTAGGTGCATCCATCAACCTAATCCCAACTTCTCTTTATGAGAGGTTTGGGTTAGGTGAACTCAGGCCAACCTCAATAATGTTGCAATTAGCAGACCGTTTGGTCACCACACCAAGAGGCATTATTGAGGATGCAATCGTCAAGGTCAAGGATTTTTATTTTCCCATAGATTTCCTCGTACTTGACATGGATGTACCAAATGATTTGAGGAACACGTCCATCATTTTGGGGCGTCTGTTCCTAGCTACCGTCGAGGCCAACATAAATTGTGAAAGCGATAGTATGGAGGTCACCTTTGGGGATAAGAAGCTAACTCTGGATATTTTTAAGGTGGTAAGAGGATTTGAGGATTGTGGATTCATTGAGGAGCTCAAGGATCAGGATTTTGAGACTTGTATGACGATCGGTGCATGATGTAAACACATTTACACTACTTAAGATGTCTATTTATGCATGTTCTTAAGCATAGGATTGCATTTCATGATATAAATATTGCATAACATGCATCATCTTGCATTTAGAGTAGTTTGTATAAAATGGAGGTTAATTGTCTCCTTTTATGTGCTTGGACAGGGAAAACATTTTATCGGGGCCTCGGATCAAAGATCCAACCATATGGATGTGATCAGGGAGATGATTGGAGTTCAACGACTCCAAGATCGCCTTAACCAGGCATCCATAGCATCAGATAGTGACCAGGGAACCCTAGAAGATCAAGGGCCAGGATGGTGTAAATCCGCACTTCAGATGACAAATCCGACAGCATGGATGAATTTGGATCGACAATCGCAGCCCAACGACGCAAAAATCGAGTTAATCTGACATCCGTGGCACCATCTACAACTTCCAGAAGATGGACGGCCAAGATAGCGCCACGTGGTGCCATCTCGACCGCCCAAATGGCCGCATGCAATCTCTGAAGACCCCGCACCCGCTCCCTCTCCGCCGTTGGATCTTGATCCAATGGCTGTGGTCAGCCGTGCCTAAAAGTGCCCGCTCGACCATCTGCGCCTCGTAGCGTAGCGGTCGAGCGCGCTTACGTGAGCTGCGGGTGTGGGTTCAAACCGCAGCGAAGGGGAGGAAGGCGCGGGAGTGTAGGCGATGGCAGGCGTTGGATCGTCATCGGACGGTCGTCTACACTCAATCGAGATCATGCGCGATTGAACGCGCGGCATGGACGCGCGATCGCACACACCAGGTGAGCGCACAGCGAGCGGATGAAGATGCATCTTAAGCCGTCCGATCGCTGAGATTTGATGAACGTGCATGGGCGTTGAAGAAGCGGGCAGTTGAGGAGGCGCGCATGGGTGCGGGAGCTTTGCCCACGTTGGGGGCTTTAGTGACGGATTTATCCGTCACTAAAAACCCCTCATTTATTATTTTAAAGTTGTAATGACCATTTTGCCCCCACTCCTTGCAACTATAAAAGGAGACCCCGTCCATACGAAATTCTCATTCCTTCCTTCTCTTCTCTACCTCTTCTAAGCTCAAGAGAAGCTTGTCCCACACCCGTGATGCTTCTTGTGAGATAAAGTCCAAATTTTCGTCCCCCTTCGAAAGTGGATCCCGCGATGACGACGGCGTGCTAGTCCGTTCCCGTTCTTCTGCTTCGTCCTCCTTCGTTCTGCTTTGTCCTCCTTCATCCAGGCGTCGTCCCGTCCGGCTCTTCCTCTAAGCGATCGTCAAGGAGGATTTCTCTCTCCCTATTCTTTTTATTGCTTTCTAGTATAGATTTACTGCTTTCTAGAGTAGTTCTGTTCGTCCTCCAAGCGACCGTCGAGGAGGGCATTTCTCCCTCCATTCTTTTAATGTTTTCTAGAGTAAATTTGTCGCTTTCTAGTTGTAATGAACAATCTTATTAATGATAAATTATTTTTTTATTCTATATCTCATTTTGATTTCTATGTGTAATATTCTCTCTCTCTCTCTTACCCTCTCTCTCTCTTCTATTTATTGTAAATAATTAGATAGTTTTAAATTGAATTACTTCGTGACAAATAAAAAGAAATGCGTAGTTTTTAAATCAAACGTCCACCTCCCTGTGTTCGACCCAGAATTTTCATTTTGGTATAAATTTTATTTTTTGAACACTAATTCTTCGCTTTCAAACTACAATGACAAGTTTTCCAAAACCAAACATGTTAGCGTAGCGATTCGTGCGTTCAACATTTTGGCTCCGTTGCCGGGGAGGCAACGCTCTTTGATTTCTCTTTGCGTTTTGTAACTTACAAATCATTTACCTCACTTTTCTCCTTTCTTATTGTAATTGTAGGTACTCTTTTGAGACGAGCAAAAGTGGTAGATTGGAGTAAAGTGCTATAGAAGGTTTTGTAAGTTATCCCCCATTCTTTCCCCCTCCATAGATTTCATTCGCCACATTAAATCCAAATTCCAATTAACCTAGGTGTTTGTATAAATCCTAGGAATAGTTTGGTTGTTTGGATTCTCACTCACATTCATTCCACCTTCATTTATATAAAAAAAAATAAAAGGATAATTTTGTGGGGCAATTTTCAAAAAACACACAACGTACACCCACATTCAAAGGCACTTAACCGAATTGATTTGTTTCTACTCAACCGGGTTCTGATCTGTGGAATCGGTACACATAAAGCAACACATAAAAGAGTAGAAATCATTCTAGGTTAACTATCTTTGTGTGCCTAACTTAGTGGTGCATTTGTGGCCAGTTGTTTGAGTTGTTTGGGCCGCACCACTTCAAATAAAATCAACTAATCAAGTAGCTGCCACTTAGGTTCAACTCTTAGGGATTTACCAGGCACTCCACATTCTTTATAAGCTTCCAAGGAAAACATCTTCACCTGTGCTTGCAAAACTTGGTGTGCCAACGAAACTTGTTTGAAAACACCTAAAGTTGAATCCTAAAGCTACTAAGCAAGATTTGAACCTTAAAATTCACCACATCAAAAATAATCTTGCTTGAAAACCACTGGTTGTGCACACACACACAAATCAATCAATCATTAAGGGCACAACCCATTTAATGGGCCCATCACATTCCAAAGCACATTCAAACCTAGCCCTATATAAAACAGAGTAGACGTTGGCCTTAAGGATTGGACTCGCTCTTCAAAACCCAGAACGAGATTATTTTCGATTAGTCTGTTTCTACTGTTCAATCTGATGTCTAGCTAGGGGAGCAGAATCAAACGATCGCGGCTGTGGGGTACACTAGGAACTGGAGGCGCAAGCCGAAGGAAGAACCTTCTCCCTAGTCCCTCCTTCTAACTGGTTGGATTGAACAGACAGAAGTAGATCAAATCGTTCCTTTATCTCAAGACGGGTTTTGGGAGTCTGTAGGTCTTTAGGCTAACCCATTTAAGGATAGGTTTGATTGTTTGTATTGCAAGGCACCTTTCTTCCTCCCGTTTCTCATGAATCCTTCCACATATTTCACACATTCCTGCTCTTTACCTTCTGTTGTGAATTATCCTCAACATGACGATTATCCTGACTCTTATTGTAATCAACCATCAGTCAGTTGGGATAATTCGGATTGGGGATACAATTTCGGACCCCCGTGTTTAGGGTCTAACCCTGAACACTTTGATTCTGATTTGTATCCTTCTCAGAGCTACATCGATTATAGATCATCTTCCTTTCATGAACAACCTAATATGATCTACAATCAAGAAGGATACACCGATCCTTACCCATCCTCTGATTTCACTGCCTTTAGGTCATCACCATCTTTTGAATAATCTGAAATGACCTATTATCAGGAAGGGTATAACGAATCTCAATTAGTTAATTCCCCTGCATTGAGCCCAAACCCGCCCAACCCTGAACCAACTCATTTGGTTCAGGTTAATCAGGTTCAAGATAAGGTTCTGGCTAATTTGAGGAATATTATACAATCTTTAAAAGTTTAGCTAATACCTTGCATTGAGAGATTGGAGCCCCTGATTGAAATGATTGATGATTTGAATAAGTCTTTGTTGGATTGGCTCCAGGACGTTAAGGATAAGAACCCGGGTGAGTTTCTACTTGGGAAATTAGCGAAATTGAGGATGAGATTTGTGGTTGCTTTGATTCAATCTTGGGATGATTCCCAGGATGAACCCTCTTTAGGAAAGCCGATGACAGAACCTGCTCAGGCACTTGTTTGGGGGGACACGTGTTACGAGGCTGACCAGATTTAATTAAAGCAACCAATTAAGGATGATCTGATTTCTTCACCTAAGATCCCTAAGCCGGGTTATGAGGAAACGTATGTCTCCTTGGGACAGAAAGTGACAAATGATTATGGGACATACATTGATACGGATCCTGATTTCTTTGATGGTGAAGATTCAAGTTGCGAAGTCTCACGCGAGTTTTCTGAACATGATTTCTGTGAGACGATTGGGCCTGAGGAATCTGATAGATCATTTGATAGCCCAATAACTGAGGAAACTGATTTTATTAGGGCACACATTAAGAATCTTGAATCGCATTTTCTGGAGGAATCAATTCAATTCCCTGATTATCAGTTACACCCCATTGAGCTTATCGATAATTCTGTTTCTGAGATAATTAGACCCAAGTTAATTCTGATTCTGCCACATCATTTAGACTTAGAGATTTCAGACGGGGTGATTAACATGCAAGAGGTCTCGGAATTTAACATTCGGAATGAGGAGGATAGGAGTTGGGAAGTTCTGATTTGGGAAGTTAATTTTGGAGGAAATGGAAGATTGAGTCGAAGGGTTCCTTTTAAGCTGAAACCATCAAATCGGAACCCTTACGACATTTGTTTCGAGGATATTCAACTCAAGCACACATTCAACGATTATCCTTTTGATCTTCAATTCTCTATAACCCGACTTTTTGGTCTTGGGTTGCATCCTCATAAATCGCAGGCCCGACCCCGCTTGCATTCTGATTTTAGGTTTTGGATAATTTTTATCCAGAACCTAAGATATTCTCAATTATGGGGAATGGGTTTGCACCACAATCTGGTCCACATCTGTGGACCGCTGTTGATAGGTCAGAGGATTCTTCTGTTTATTCTGATTCTGACCTACACTTGTGAATTATTCATTTCTTTTCCTTGTATAGTGTGCCTAGCTGAAGTTTGTATAGTGTGCCTAGATGAAGGCTCTAAACTCAGCACATATTCAGTTCTTTTTAGTTTTCATCTCGGAGCGGACCTAACATTCACGCAATTCTGGTGCTTTCTATGCTTTTCCACTCTATTTTATGTCTTTTTAATACAATGAGGACATTGCATTAGATAGGCATGGGGGGGTGGATATTTATCTCTGAATTCATTCGTCAGCTCTGTAGATTTGTTTTATTTTCTTTTATAAAAAAAAATTCAGAATTAGGAAAGACAATTTGGGTTTAAGAAAATTTTCAATCTTAGGAAATACTACATTATGATTTGAACACAAAAACCCTTCAGGTCTTTGGACTTAATCAGCCCATGTATCCACTAAAATGTGGATTTGTCTTGGAGTCCTCGCCATCTTAATTCTATCATAATTGGAATAAATAAGTTTGGGTGATAAGTACACGACTTATCAACCCGCCCTTTGATTTGAGAGAATTTTGAGTCTTAAGCATGTACACACTTTCTTTGCACTGACTCGTTGTTCGACCATTTTAACGGAAATTGGGTAGCTAATGAACCTTCTAGGGTGATATGGTTGGCAAGTTATCGTGGGTAACAGCCCATAGGTAGGTTATCCAGAGTCCAGTCACTGGATCTTTCTCTTTTTGCTGCCTTTAGGTAAATCTTAGACCAGGGAAGCCACCTACTTAAAAAAAAAAAAAAAATCAAAAAGAAAAGGAGAAAAGAACAAAAAGAAATAAGCCACACTTCGCCGCACGAGTATGGCTGGCAAGTTGTCGGTGGTAACAGCTCATCGACCGGTTGTCCAGAACCCAGCTCAGTAAATGCACTAAAAATTGCCAAAACACTTAGGAAGAAGCGAAGAAGTAGAATAAATCGGGGAGATATACACTGGATTCACCCTTGTATTGACCCCGTAAAAAATAAAAGTAGGGAGAAAGATACCGGTTGTAAAGATACACCTTTAGGCAGAATTCCTTTTGAGGTCACCTAGAGGCGTAGAAATCCAAAGTCCGTTTTAACTACCGGTTAATGAGTCTATCACAATCACAATAAGATGCTTAAAACTTAGAGTTCTCATCAAATCTTGGGTGAGTTGAATGGCCGTAGAAAGTCAATCTTAAACCCTAAAATTTGAAAATCCAAAAAAATTAGAAAAAAAAGAAAAAGAGAAAAAAGAAAATTTTCTTTGAATAAGGTGAGGGCTTGAGGTGGTCTGCATTTTGGCTGATACTCGGGCGCTGTTGTGTCTTTGAAAGTTCAGTTCCTAAGTAGATAAATTCTTAACGATTGAAAATAACTCAGGTCCAAATAATCCAACCTAATTCTTTTACAAATAGCATATAGTTTTCGCTAGGGACTAGCAAAAGATAGGCATGGGGGTATGATGTAAACACATTTACACTACTTAAGATGTCTATTTATACATGTTCTGAAGCATAGGATTGCATTTCATGACATAAATATTGCATAACATGCATCATCTTGCATTTAGAGTAGTTTGAATAAAATGGAGGTTAATTGTCTCCTTTTATGTGCTTGGACAGGGCAAACATTTTATCAGGGCCTCGGATCAAAGATCCAACCATATGGATGTGATCAGGGCGATGATTGGAGTTCAACGACTCCAAGATCGCCCTAATCAGGCATCCGTAGCATCAGATAGTGACCAGGGAACCCTAGAAGATCAAGGGCCAGGATGGTGTAAATTCACACTTCAGATGACAAATCCAACCATACGGATGAATTCGGATCAACGATCGCAACCCAACGACAAAAAAATCGAGTCAATCCGACATCCGTGGGACCATCTACAACTTCCAGAAGATGGACGGCCAAGATGGAGCTACGTGGCACCATCTTGGCCACCCAAATGGCCGCACGCAATCTCTGAAGACCCCACACCCGCTCCCTCTCCGCCGTTGGATCTTGATCCAATGGCTGTGGTCAGCCGCGCCTAAAAGCACCCGCTCGACCATCCGGGCCTCGTAGTGCAGCGGTCGAGCGCGCTTACGCGAGTTGCGGGCGTGGGTTCGAACCGCAGCGAAGGGGAGGAAGGCGCAGGCGTGCAGGCGATGGCGGGTGTTGGATCATCATCGGACGGCCACCTGCGCTCAATCGAGATCATGCGCGATTGAACGCGCGGCATGGAAGCGCGATCGCATGCGCCAGGCGGGCGCATAGCGAGCGGGTGAAGATGCATCTTAAGCCGTCCGATCTCGCGATCGGACGGCTAAGATCTGATGAACGTGCGTGGGCTTGAAGAAGTGGGCAGCTGAGGAGGCACGTGTGGGCGCGGGAACTACGGCCACGTTGGGGGCTTTAGTGACGGATTTATCCGTCACTAAAGACTCCTCATTTATTATTTTAAAGTTGTAATGACCATTTTGCCCCCATTCCTTGCAACTATAAAAGGAGACCCCCTCCATATGAAATTCTCATCCCTTCTTTCTCTTCTCTACCTCTCCAAAGCTTAAGAGAAGCTTGTCCCACACCCGCGATGCTTCTCGCGAGATAAAGTCCAAATTTTTCTCCCCTTCAGAAGTGGATCCTGCGACGACGACGACGTGCTACTCCGTTCCCGTTCTTTTGCTTCGTCCTCCTTCGTCTAGGCATCATCCCGTCCGGCTCATCCTCCAAGCGACCGTCGAGGAGGATTTCTCTCTCCCTATTATTTTTACTACTTTCTAGTATAGATTTACTGCTTTCTAGAGTAGTTCTGTTCGTCCTCCAAGCGACCGTCGAGGAGGATATTTCTCCCTCCATTCTTTTAATGCTTTCTAGAGTAAATTTATCGCTTTCTAATGCAATTGTTTTATGCTTTCTAGTTGTAATGAACAATCTTCTTAATGATAAATTCTTTGTTTATTCTACATCTCATTTTGCTTTCTATGTGTAATATTCTCTCTCTCTCTCTTACCCTCTCTCTCTTCTATTTGTTGTAAATAATTAGATAGTTTTAAATTGAATTACTTCGTGACAAATAAAAAGAAATGCGTAGTTTTTATATCAAACGTCCGTCTCCCTGTGTTCGACCCAGAATTTTCATTTTGGTATAAATTTTATTTGTTGAACACGAATTCTTCGCTTTCAAACTACGACAGGTTTTCCAAAACCAAACACGTTAGCGTAGCGATTCGTTACGTTCAACAGTGCACTTGAGGACTCCACCAGCTTTAGTGAACCCAACCCACAACCCTCTGTGGTAGACCTACCACATCCTGAAGAGCTGTTGATTTTGTTCATTCCCGGCCTCTTCCACTAGATCATCCTGATGAATCTTCGTTAGCATCCTCTCTACCTTCTATTTTAAACCCACCTCAGCTGGAACTAAACCATTACCCAAAAATTTGAAATATGAGTTCTTAGGACCTGAAAACACTCTCCCTGTGATTATTAGTGTTGATTTGACTAAGGAGCAAGAATCGAGGTTAATTAAGGTCCTTAAGAACAACAAGGAGACAATTGGTTGGACCATCCACGACCTTAGGGGGATCGAGCCATCTTATTGTAATCATCATATTTTCATGGAAGATGGATCCTGCCCTTCTCGCAAGATGCAAAAAAGACTAAACCCGAATATGCAAGAAGTGGTCAAGAAGGAGATAATCAAGTGGCTCAATGCTAGGATTATTTACCTAATCTCGGATAGTCCATGGGTTAGCCCCGTTCAAATTGTACCCAAGAAGGCGGGAATAGCCGTTACAAATAATGAGAAAAGGGAAACCTTCACCACTCGTTTAGCTTCTGCTTGGAGAGTCTGTATTGACTATAGGAAGCTGAACACAACCACTAAAAAGGATCACTTTCCCTTGCCATTCATCAATCAAATCCTTGAAAGGTTAGCTGGGAAAAAATACTTTTGCTCCCTAGACGATTATTTGAGATATAACCAAGTCCCTATCCATCCCAAAGACCAGGAAAAGACAACCTTCACATGTCCATATGGAACCTTTGCATTTCGTAGAATGCCTTTCGGGCTTTGTAATGCACCTGCGACTTTTCAAAGGTGCATGCTGGCTATCTTTTTTGACTTGGTGGGAGATTGTCTTGAGGTGTTCATGGATGATTTCTCCGTTTTCGAAAATTCTTTGGAGTCTTGACTAGCTAACTTGGAATTGATCCTCCAGAGATGCATCAAAACATGATTGGTTCTTAGCTAGGAAAAGAGCCACTTTATGACTCAGGAAGGCATTGTCCTAGGTCATGTGGTCTCTAGTCAGGGTATTGAGGTTGATAAAGCTAAGGTGGATTGTATCTTTAGACTTCCTCCACCCACATCCGTAAAATAGATTCGCTCTTTCCTTGGGCATGTGGTTTTTATAGAAGATTCATTAAGGACTTCTAGAAGGTTGCTCGACCCTTGAGTAACCTTCTGGCCAAAGACACACCATTTGAGTTTAATGAATCATGCCGTAAGGCATTTGATTTACTAAAATGGCAGTCACCTGTGCCCCAGTACTGCAACCACCGGTCTAGACAACCCCATTTGAGATTATGGCTGACGCATCTGATTATGCCATCAGGGCTGTCTTGGGTTAGAAGATTGAGAAAAACCCATCTATGATTTACTACGCTAGCAAGACTCTGGACGAGGCCCAGAGGAACCACACTGTTACTGAAAAAGAATTGTTAGCTGCAGTTTTCATTTTAGAAAAATTCAAGGCTTATCTTTTAGGTTCTCGTGTCATCATCTATACCGACCACTCGGCCTTGAAACATATCTTGGCCAAAAAGGATGCCAAACCCCAGCTTATTCTCTGGATTTTGCTGCTTTAAGAATTTGATCTTGAAATCAGGGATAAAGTTGGGCACAAAATGTGGTGGCGGATCACCTCTCAAGAATCCTAATTGATTCTCCTCATCTGGATGTCCAGATCTCTGATACTTTTTCGGATGAAACTATCCTTACAGTCTTGGGTATCCGAACCCCTTGGTTTGCAGATATTGTCAATTATTTGGCTGTTGGTCAAATCCCCCAGGATTGGACCAAACAACAATGGGATAGACTTGTGTCTGAGGCCAAATATTATTTTTGGGATGATCCTAAGCTATACTGCATCGACGCAGACCAAATTATTCATCAATGTGTCTCGGAAATCGAGTTCCATAGCATACTTAAGTTCTTCCACACATCTGCGTGTGGTGGACACTTTTTCAGGAAAAGGATGGCAGCAAAAATCTTGCAATCTAGATTCTATTGCCCATCATTATTTAAGGATGCCCAGGAATTCTCGAAGTCATGCACCCGATGCCAGACACTCAGGAACATGGCTAAGAGAGATATGATGCCCCTGAACCCAATTCTTTCCGTTGAAATTTTTGACATTTGGGGCATCGACTTTATGGGACCATTCCCTCCTACATTTGGACACCAGTATATTCTAGTCGTTGTTGATTACGTGTCCAAATGAATTGAGGCAATTTCCACCCGAACCAATGACCACAAGGTGGTCATCGATTTGTGAGGAAAAATATCTTCAGCCGGTTTGAGGTTCCTCAGTCAATTTTCAGTGATGGTGGAACACATTTCACTCATGCCCAGCTTTGAAATTTTCTGGGGAAATACGGGGAGAATCATCGGATTTCCACACCTTACCACCCTCAGACAAACAGATAGGTCGAGGTCTCCAATCGAGAGATCAAAAACATTTTGCAGAAAACCGTTAGGCCTAATAGGAAGGATTGGACCCAAAAGCTAGATGATGCTCTTTGAGCCTACCGTATGACGTACAAAACACCTATCGATATGTCTCCATTCCGTCAGGTGTTTGGTAAGGCGTGTCACTTACCCGTAGAACTTGAACACCGGGCATTTTGGGCCATTAGGAAGTGTAATTTTGACCAAGAGTTGGTTAGGAAAACCAGGAAACTCCAATTATCTGAGTTGGAGGAGCTTTGAAATGATGCTTATGAAATGCCAGAATCTATAAGGCAAGGACCAAAGCTCTCCATGACCAGATGATTTCACGTAAGAGCTTTGAGCAGAACCAGAATGTTTGGCTTTTCGATTCTCGATTGAAGCTTTTCCCCAGAAAACTTAGGTCTAAGTGGGACGGTCTGTTTGTTATTGAGTGGATTTTCCCTAACGGGGCTATCGAAATCTCTGACCCAAAGATGGGTAATATCTTCAAGGTCAACGAATAGCATCTCAAACCCTTTGTTGACCATGTGCTCCCTAAACCCATCTTGGACAAGGTTGCTCTTACCTTGCCTTAACCACCGTGGGCCGATCATCGCCCAGCTGAAGGCACTAAACTCAGCACATGTAAAGACTGTTCTAAGATGACCAGAATCCCATAGAAACCAAGTGCTATTCTTCCACTTCTACTCTCCTACATGCCTGCATTTTTAACAATGAGGACGTTGCAATAGCCAAGCATGAGGGGTTGGATATATCTTATAATCTTTTTGTCAGCTATAACAGTAATTTCCTATTATTTGATTCTATCAAAAAAAGAATTTAGAATTAGGAGACGAGGACTTAGGCATTAGTAGTTGCAAACTTTAGGAATTGATACTTTGAGACCTGAATACCTAGACCCTTTAGGTCTTCGAGCTTAATTAGCCTGGGTGTCCACTCGAATGTGGACTTAGTCTCAAGTCCTTACCAATTAAAATTCATTTTAATTTGGTAAATAAATTGGGATGATAAGTATGTGACTTATCAACCTGCCCTCTAATTTGGGGGGACTTTAAGCCTAAGCATTTACACATATGTTTTTGCATTGACTCACTTTTCGGTGGTTTCTTCAAAAATTGGGTAGCTAATGAACTATCTAAGGTGGTATGGCTGGCAAGTTGTCGGTGGTAACAGCTCATCGGCCGGTTGTCCAGAGCCCAGTCACAAGACCATTTCCATTGTACTGCCTTTAGGTAAATCTTAGATCAGGGAAGCCACCTACTTAAAAAAAAAAGAGGAAAAAAAAAAAGAAAAAGGAGAAAACACTTCACCGCCCGAGTATGGTTGGCAAGTTGTCGTGGGTAGCAGCCCATTAGCTGGTTGTCCATAACCCAGCTCACAAAAAAATGCATATTAATTCCCAAAACACTTAGGGAAGAAGTGGGAAAGTAGAATAAGTCGGGGAGATATACAATAGGTTTGCTCTTGTGTTGACCCCATAAATAAAAGTAGGGAGAAAGCTACTGTTCGAAAAGATAAACCTCTAGGCAAGGTCACCTTGGATCCTAGAAATCCGAAGTTCGTTTTAATGGCCGCCTAGTGAGTCTTTCACTCTTTTCACTATATGCTTAGCACTTAGAGTCCTTTTCGAGTCTTGGGCAGGTCGGGTAGCCGTAAAAAGTTATCTCGGAACTCTCAAACTCCAAAAGTACAAAGAAAATTAGAAAAGAAGAAAAGCAGGAAAAAATTTTTGTTTCTTCTTCTCAAATAAGGCAAGGGCTTGGACGACTGACATTCTGGCAGGCACCTAGTCACTGTCGAGTCTTTGTAACCAGGTCTTGGGTTGAAAGTTCTTAAAACAACCAACAAATTATGCCTAAGAGATCGAATCCTAATTCTAATTTTATAAATAGCATTTAGGCTAATTTTGCTAGGGACTAGCAAAAAGTAAGCATGGGGGTATGATAAACACACATGAATTCATGATAAAATGCTTATTTATGATAGTTCCTAGGCTTAGCATTACATATCATGTTATAAATACTGCATAACATCCATTACATGGCATTTAGGATAGTTGTATGTTTTGTATATTAATTCCTTCATTTTATATGGTCCAGAGGCAATGCGATGTCCTTACGGACTTCGAATGAAAAATCTGACTGTACGGATGGATCCAGAGCGACGATCGTAGTCCAGCAACGTAGAAATCACCTCGATCCGACACTGTGTCATCCTCTGCAAGCAATGAAGGGTGGACGGTCCAGATGGTGCCATGTGGCACCATCTGGAGAGCCTAAAGCCACCCGCCACATCTTCAAGGACAGCCCATCAAGTGATCTCAGCTGTTGGATGAAAATCCAACGGTTGAGAGCCCGCCCTCACCATGCGACCGCAACTCCTTTTCGCGACACACTTGCAGACGTGGTGCAATGGTGGGAGCATTTAATCGCAAGGGAGGGGCATGGGTTCGAATCCCCGCAGCCCCCGCATTCTCAATCAAGCCAACGAATGCCCGTGCATGCAGTAATGGTGGCAGTGCAGCACCAACACACACCAGCAGCATGCGCATGCATGCCAGGCTAGACCTCCACGCAATCTACGTGCATGGGGCGGATGCGTGATTAGTTGGCGCCAGCCTTCAACGACAGCTTTGAAGACATACAGTGACACTTACAGCCGTCACTAATTGTATGCACACCAGCAGGGCCAGCTATGAGCATGAGCAGGTGTGAGCTGCCTACTGCGACACTTCTAGTGATGACTTGGAGGTCACTAATGGTCCCATGCCTATTCTAGCCTCTTTTCATCCACTATAAAAGGACCAATACCCCCTCCCTTCCAAGCCTTCTCTACCTACTCTACTCCTACCTACTCCCAAGATCTAGCAAGCCTACGAATGCTCTGTTAGAGCTTGCTCTCATTCTCCCAAGGTGCCTATTAGTGTAACGGAACTCTGCCCCACCAAATACTCCTCTAGCTTCCCATCCCCATTCATAGGTCACCTTGGAGCCATTCTCCCACCTCCATTCCGGTAGCAGATCATCTCTGCCTTCTCACCTCCATTCCAGAGCTGCGTTGAAGCTTTCCTCTACCCAACGTCCTCCCACTTCTCACCTCCATTGTCCTACTTCCCAACTCCATCCAAGCTTCCACCAGACGCCATCATCTCACCGAACAACCGCTTCAGGAGATTTCTTCTCACCTCCCTCTCTTTTTATGTTTTCTATATTATTGTAATTGACATCCATGCAATATATTAGATTCAATTCTATCTCTCTCTTGTGATTGATTGTCATTTTATTTCGAAAACAAAAAAGAAAACAAAACCCTAAAGCACCAAAAAGAAATAAATCGAAGTGCGATTTTCGTACAAAGTAAACGTTGCTTCCCTATGTTTGACCCAGGAATACCTAGGAGTTTCGGTATAAAATATATTTGATCACAAGTTTTGCAACTACGACAACGGGTTACTCGTAACCCTGATTTCAAACATGCGAAACCCATGAGATCAGCAAGGTAGCAGAAACAGTAGCAGCAAGTGTAGGTGCAAGGTGCGTGGGTGTGTAGTGCGCATGCGCACGCGATAAGGGCACATGGAGTGCGCGCCAGCGATGCGGTAGTAGGGGCACGTGAGTGGGATCTTCAACGACGTTTGTGGTGGATCTTTAGCGACATTTATGACTATCACTGAATGTCCTTTGTACGAATTTGATTCTTTCCTCCATTATAAAAGGACCCCTACACCTCCCATTTTTCTTCATCTCTTCCTTTCTTCCGCTCACCACCTCCAAAGCTCTAGAGAGAGCTTGTCCCATGCCTGGGATGCTCCTCTAGAGTAGAAAACCAAATATTTTTCCCTCCTCTCATCCCCATTCGTGGAGCATCCCGTGGCCGTCCTCTCACCTCCTTCGGGAAGAAGATCCTTATCGCGATGACGTCCCACCCTATTCTCCTTCTTCTGCCTCTGTTCTCCTTCGTCCCACTCCTCACCACCTTCATCTGGGCACTATCAGAGAGAGTTATCCTCAAAGAGACCATCGAGGTGGATTCTTCTCATCTCTATCTATCTTTACCACTTTCTAGTGTAATTTTCCTACTTTCCTAGTTGCAACAAACATTTGTTTCAAAATTCATGACCGTTTCTCTCTTTCTCTCTCTTTGTTTTATATTTTGCAAGTAGATTACTAGATAAAATTTCAACCTGATCACTTGCCCTATTAAAAATACAAAAAAATTATAAAAGATAAAAAATGATAGAAAATAAATAATAGAAAAATGTGCATTTTTCAAAAGAAAACAGTTGCCTCCCCGTGTTCAACCCAGGACTCACTTTTCGAGTTTCGGTTATAAATTTTATTTGATCGATGGATTTTCTCATGAATCAAACTACGACAACGGGTTTCCAAACTTGAACCTTTTACATGTGCAAATCTGCCCCATCAAGCTGCGTGCGACCTCTATTTATACTAGCAAATCGACCTGAAAAGGAAATCAAATTGGTCGATCAATTAAAGTAGTTTGGTCAATCAAAATAAGTTTTGATCAGTCAAACTAGATATTTGATCGATCAATGATTAGTTGATTGATTAGCCTAAATGGTCAATCAAAACTGTATTAATCAACTTCCTAAAATGGGCAGATTTGATCGATTAATGAAGTTTATTTTTTTTGAAAAAGTGAGAAATGCTATCGATGACAATAGCAGACTGTGAACATTTTATTCAAAATTTCTTTTTTAAAAAAATTACAATGAATCACTCCACTCCTTTACAAAATTCCAACACTCCCAACACACGTTCCCAAAATTAATAAAGCTCCCTTTAAACGAACACTCATTTCGAGCATGCCACACACACCACATTACTCTAGCCATCTTCACTTGCCACTCCCCTTTCGTCAGAATTCTTCTCCATAATTTTTCCTATGTGGGGAGAGCTTCCTCGAACACTTTCCTCCATACTTGTTCTGTCAAGAGACAAGAGGAAAATAAATGTATCGTACTATCTGAAGGGAGGTTACATAAAGGGTAGTTTTGAGAGGGACTGCCCAACCTTCTTGTTCTCAGATCTCTGGTCACCAGGCCATCGCGCCTACACAACCACAAGAAGATTTTGATCTTCAGTGGAATCTTCAAGGACCAAATTTTGGCACACTCCCTATCTTCCCTAGACTGATCAATGTTAGAGCTAGCTATCAGATTTTTGTATGCCTTGGCTGGGGTGAAAATGCCATGTTTCCACCTAAAGTAGTATGTCCCTCCCACCAGCTGGAAAGCCTCAATTTCAGACAGCAGGCGCTCCTGTTCAGCCTGCATGCACCCTCCATAGTGCGATCTAGCACCTGCAATGTTCCATCTACTGCAGTTACCATCCCAACAATCACTGATGGTGATCCTGCTATTTGCTGTCGCTGAGTATGCCCTCGGGAAGGCCTCACACAAGCTTCCCTAGTCTAACCAACAGTCTGTCCAGAACTTGAAGTTCCTACCATCTCCCACAACTGGATCGAATTCAGTCCGATTGTTGTGTATCACTTTCTAGACTGAATACCAAAATGGAGAGGGTCATTGCGGCGGAGTGGACCAAAGCTGCACAATCGAGGATCCATGAGCATCCTTGATCAGTTGCCGCCATACTTTCCCATCATCAGAGGATAGTTTCACTGCCCATTTCAGTAGGAGTGCATCGTTGAATTCTTTGAGAGAATGCACCCCTAGGCCACCCTGTGATCGAGGTTTACATAATTTTTTCCACTTAACCAAGTGCAAGAATCTTCCATCAGCCTTTGTGCCTTTCCAAAAGAACTACTTCCTCATTGTGTCCAGCCTTTTCCACACCACCTTCAGTGATCTAAACATAGAAAAAAAGAAGACAGGGATAGAGGTGATGACTGAGTTGAGAAGAATCAATCTTCCCCCCTTAGACAGAAATTTGCTGCTCCAATTTTCTAACTTGTTTAAAATTTTCTCGAATAAAGTGTCCCAATCACTTTTTTTCAACTTCCCACTTCTTAGGGGTAGACCCAAATATCTTATAGGCAAGGTGGTCTCAAGCGTGTGTAAGATGGAACTAATTGCTTCCCTGTCCTGTATAGCCATGCCAAAACTGATCAATGAAAACTTTGCACCATTTAATCTAAGGCTCGAGATCTCCCCAAAAATGTTGACCATAGTATATAAAATCTTTGCTTCTTCTCTCCCCCTTCCACAAAAAAGACCATGTCGTCAGCGTACTGTAGGATGGCACCAACACCCTGGAATTTGACAAGGAGTAACCCTTGACCAAGCCTGCACTGGCCAACCTGCATGAAAATTGAGTCAACGTATCCACCGCTAAATTAAAAATTAAAGGGGCCAGTGGGCACCCTTGTCTCACACCACATTGTGGTTGTATCTACACCCCACACGACCTTCCATTAACTAGAGGTGAAAAGGAAGAAGTCATAATACATCTCTTCATCCATTGAACCCAGAGTGCAGTGAAGCCTTTTCTTCTAAAGATCTCCCATAGATAGGACCATGCAATAGAGTCATAGGCTCTACTGAAATCCACCTTCCACAAATATGCTTTACTCCTTCTTCTGCTCCACCCTGCCATCATCTCCTGTGCTACAATGAAAGACTTGGTTGGTCGTGTTTCGCATGCTAGAAATCGGGGTTACAAGTAACCCATCGTCGTAGTTGCAAAACACGTCGATCAGATAAAATTTATACCGAAACTCCAAGGGAATCCTGGGTCAAACATAGGGAGGCGACATTTACTTTACGTGAAAATAGCACTTCGATTTGTTTCTTTTTGGTAGTTTAGGGTTTTCTTATTTTTTTGCATTTTTTGTAAGAAGAAAACAAGCAAACGAATCACAAAATAGAGATGGAACGACAATGGTATAGATATCACTTCAATGTTTATTACAATCTACTATGAAAGCATAAAAAGAGAGGGGGGTGAGAGGAAATCTCCCAAATCGGCTGTTCGACGAGACAATGGCGCCTAGCGGAAGCTCAGACGAAGGTGGTGAGGAGTGGGACGATAGAGGTCAGATGCAGGAGGACGTCGGGTTGAGGAAAGCTTCGGTGTGGCTCCGGAATGGAGGTGTGAATACGGAGATGATCTGCTACCGGAATGGAGGTGGGAGGACGGCTCCAAGGTGACCTATGAAGGGGGATGGGAAGTTGGAGGAATATTTGGTGGGGCAAAGGTTTGCTATACTAATAGGCATCTTGGGAGCTTGAGAACAAGCTCTAATGGAGCGTTGGTAGGCTTGCTAGAGCTTGGGAGTAGGTGGGAGTAGAGTAGGTAGAGATGGCTTGGAAGGGAGGGGGTGTAGGTCCTTCTATAGTGGAGGAGAAGAGGCTAAAAATGGATAAAGGACCTTTAGCGACCTCCATACTGTTGCTGGAAATGTTACTGTAGATAACTCACATCCGCTCACGCCCTTAGCTAGCTCTGTTGGCTTGCAATGAAGTAGCGACAACTGTAAGTGTCGCTGTAGGTCAGCCTAGCTGTCACTGAAAGCTAGCACGTTGCTTGCGCCCACGCTGCGTTGTCACCACGCGCACTGTCCAGCCATCACGCACGCTAATTGCGGTCGCCTTGCTCTATGCATGCTGTCATGCGCTGGCGTGCGCGTGCGCGTGCTACGCTGCCGCTGCTACCTTGCATGCGCTGCTACTGCTATGCATGCGGCTGATTTGAGGATTAGGGGGGCTGCGGGGATTCGAACCCACACCACTCCTACCATTGCGCTTGGCCACCCTTTGTGTCTCACGGAGGAGCTTGGTGCAAATGCTCCCCAGCCGTTGGATCTTGATCCAACTGCTAGGATTCAAGGGTGCGAATGATGAAGGGAGTGGGTGGTAGCTGCTGGCCGATGGTGGGTGGTCTGGATGGCCCCAGGTGGCACCATCTGGGTCGTCCGTCTTTTTCTTCTTGTAGGGGGTGCCACGGTGCTCAGATCGAGATGATTCCCGTGATGCCGAACTATGATCGTCGCTCCGGATCCATCTGTGTGGTCAGATTTTCCATCCAAAACCTGTATGGATGTCACATTGCCCCCTGGCCATATAAAATGACGGAATTAATATACAAAACATACAACTATTCTAAATGCCATGCAATGGATGTTATGGAATTTTTATAACATGATATGCAATGCTAAGCCTAGTAACTCTCGTAAATAAGTAATTTATCATGAATTTATGTGTGTTCATCAAGACTCTTGTAGTGATCTATTGGGGAGAAAAGCCGACTGTGCAGGACTGACCAGATCTGACAATACTCCCTTCAACCGGTTGGCCAACACTTGGCTAATGATTAGGTAGATCGAATTCGAAAGGGCAATTGGTTGCTCAATAAATGAATTTGGTCAATCAATATTATTATTTGGTCTAGCAATAACCCTAAAAACTTGTTCTTTATGAAAAGTGTGAAAATTCGTTTGAAACTTATTTTCAGGTTCCTTACAAAATAATCTAGACTTAATAAAGATAAAAATACATTGAGACAAAATCAACATTCTTCTAGCTTTAATCCATGAGAGAGTTCTGAAAGATTAGTTTCGCAGATAACATAATTTTGGTGCATCAAAATAGAGGTACTTACATCCTCCCCCTTTTTGATAACAACAAAATTATAATTACGTAGAGAGATAGAAATATGGAGAGTTATGCATAATATCTCCCCCTTTTTGTTTCAGCAAAAAGTAAAACATGCATTTATCTACTTTAATTATCTCCCCCTTAAACATTGAATTGAAGCAATAATATTTATATCATGCAATTTAAAGAGAGAAATATTCAGCTGAGAGAGATAATAACCATGCATATAACTATAAAGCAATATAAATGTGTCCAGATAAGCATAGCAAGATAAATGTGTCCAAAATACAATACTACAAACCATAGTGCTAGAAAAGAAAAGTAGCAACAAAAATATAATATAACTACTCCAAGAAGGCCATAAAGGCATCCATCATACTCTGAAGATTGGTATCTAACTTGAAGTCCATCGAGTTAGATCTCTCTGAAGAAGCAGGGTAGCTAATACAACGGCATCTTTGAGCTAATGATCTGGGTGTCGACTGCCTAGATGTCTCCCGAGGAGGTGTCACCTACTGATCAGTCCCTATTGTACTAGTAGTAGGAGGAGGAGGTGCTGCTGATGATGGAGGCACTATAGTAGATCGGCGAGGACGAGGTGGCCTGTGAAGCTGTTGCTGAATCCCGTGAATAGACTCTCCAAGTCTATCCAAAAATTGACCTTAAGCATTCAGGTATTCGGATCCCTAATGGCCATGTCTCAACATCACCAAATTTGTTTCTTCCTGTCAGTGCATCATTATAGAAATACTTTCAGTAACATCCTAAATATTGGGGTAGTCCCTGCCTGTAAGCGATCTGTCAAGAAGGCCCTACTCCTAGTCGTAGAAACACGAAGTAGGTCACACTGGAGGATGACAGGTCACTGTGAAATGCTCATACGGTAGAAAAGGAGGCGGTACTTTAGAGGACTCTTGAGGCTGCTGCTGCTACAACTTATCTGCATCCTTACCACGAGCTCCCTGAGCTTACCCCAACTTTGTATAAGTGAGCTTATCAAATATGGAGACTCTTGTAATGAATTGTTTATAGTTAATATCCATTGGAACACTAAAATGTAGGAAGATGTAAGAGAGGAGTGTCCCAAACTGGAAGGAGCTGGTGGCTTGCTTGCTCATCAAATACAGAATCAACTGGTTCCAGTTGAAGCGCTTGTTATGGTGATGATCATGATACCAAGGCAATTCTCAAAGGAGGTAGACTTAGACATAAAATTCCATAGAAAAACTCTATTAAGAAAATGTGGAAGATGACAAAAATAAGGTGACTTAGTAAGACGACTGATGTGCATACTTCTAAATAGCCAAAAATGTCTATTAATGCATGTTCTTAGTGTCATATTACCATCATGCATTGTAAATATTGCATAACATGCATAATCATGCATTTAGGTCAAATTGTATAAATTATATAGTAATTGTCTCCTTTTATGAGCAGGGACAGGGTGACTTTTAATCGGGGCTTATGACAGAAGATCTAACCATACGGATCTGATCAAGGCAACGGTAGGAGTTCAACGACTCCAAGATTGCCCTGATTGGACATTTGTAGCACCAGATATAATTCAAGGAAGCCTAGAGATCAGGGGCCAAGATGGTGTCAATTTGCACTTCAGACGACAAATCTAACCGCACGGATGGGTTTGGATCGACGATCGCAGCCTAACGACGTGAAAATCGATCCAATCCAACATTCGTGGCACCTTCTAGAAGTCACAGAAGATGGACGGCCAGGATGGCACCATGTAGCGCCATCCCAACCACCTAATCAGCCCAAGGAATTTCTGCTGCCTTTCTCTCCTCAACAAATCGATCAATCTCAGCCATTGGATCAAGATCCAACGGCTGAGATCAATGCCCACTACTCTCCATCCTGCGTGCCTTCTCTTTCTCTCCTCGCACGCGTGATTGAATCTGGGCCATTCGATCTTGATCCAACTGCCGTGGGCATGCGTGCTTTGGTGAGAAACATGACAAACTGCATGCATAGCACAGCAGGTGCACATCTCTTCATGAAGCATAGGGCACGCATTTGAAATATAGTGCACCTTAAATCAGCCGAAGATGCGAGTGCGGGCTCAATTGAGCCATTGGATAGCGAGCGGGTGGTGTAGATGCAGGAGACATGGCATCACTAGAGAGCTCGAATCACCTACGCGCGATCAAATGCACGTCCGAACATTCCATCGCACGCACGGGCACACAGTTAGGCGAAGCTGAGGCAGGCGAGGAGCGATCTGAGCTGTTCGATCTCGCAATTGGACGACTAAGATTTCTTGGATGTGGGTAGGCATTGAGTGCATAGAAGGCGAGTAGGCGAGCGTACGCGCAAAGCTGCAATGACATGGGGTCTTTAGTGACGCTTAAATCCATCATTAAAGACCCCCTTATTTAATGTTTTAACTATGTAATGACCTAATTGCCCCCAATCCTTGCAACTATAAAAGGAGATCCCTACCTTATGAAATTCTCATCCCTTCCTTCACCTCTCTCCCTCTCCAAAGCTCAAGAGAAGCTTGTCCCACACCCAGGATGCTACTCTAGAGCCAAATCCAAGTTTTCTTGCCCCCATCAAGAAGTGGATCCCGCGACGACAACGATGTTTTGCTTCGTTCCTACTTCTTCCTACTTCGTCCTCCTTCTTCCCTCTCCGTCCTCCGTCTTCCAGGCATCGCTCCGTCCTACTCATCCTCCAAGCATTCGTCGAGGAGGATAACATCTCTCTCCCTTCTTTTTATCGCTTTCTAGAATAGAATTTTCCCCTTTCTGGCTGTAATCATTTCCCGCTTTCTAGTTGTAAAAACAGTGTTATTATATCAAGTGATTGTTCCCTCTCTCTCTATCTCTCTCTCTCTCTTATTGTTTATATCAATTCCATTATAATTATCTCGCTTTCAAACAAAAATACAAAATATATATATAATCACAAATTTTAGATCGACGTAGCCTCCCTATGTTCGACCTGGAATTTCTTTACAAATTTCAGTAAAATTTTATCTGTTGATGGATTGCTTCGCAAGTTGAACTACTGCGGGTTTTTTTTCAAATCCGTTGGTTGGACCATTCATGACCTTAGGGGATCGAGCCATCTTACTACAATCATAGAATATTCTTGGAAGATGGATCCTGCCTTCTCGCCAAATGCAGAGGAGATTAAACCCTAATATGCGAGAAGTGGTCTAGAAGGAAATTACCAAGTGGCTCGATGCAGGAATCATTTATCCGATCTCTGATAGTCCTTGGGTAAGTCTCGTGAAAATTGTTCCTAAGAAAGTCGAGATTACCGTTGTGACTAACGAGAAAGGACAATCTATCACAACTCATTTAGCTTCCTCTTGGAGGGTTTGAATTGATTACAGGAAGCTGAACACAACCACGAAAAAGGGTCATTTCCCTTTTCCCTTTATCGATCAAATCCTGGAAAGACTATCCAGACTGAAGTACTTCTGTTTCCTAGACGGGTACTCGGGATACAATCAAGTCCCTATCCATCTCGAGGATTAGGAAAAAGCGACTTTCACTTGTCCCTACAGAACCTTTGCTTTCCATAGGATGCCATTCGGCTTATGCAACGCACCCGTGACTTTTCAAAGGTGTATGCTAGCCATATTCTCTGACGTGATGGGAGAGTTTATGGAAGTCTTCATGGACGATTTCTCTATTTTCAGAGAATCGTTTGATTCTTGCCTGGCTAATCTTGAAATGATCCTTAAAAGATGCATCAAAACAAGGTTGGTCCTTAGCTAGGAAAAGAGTCGTTTCATGACACAAGAAGGCATCGTCTTGGGTCATGTAATCTCTGAACAGGGAACCGAAGTTGACAAAGCTAAGGTTGATGCTATCTCTAAACTTCCTCCTCCCACATCTGTCAAACAAATTCGATCATTTCTTGGTCATGTGGGGTTCTATAGGAGGTTTATCAAGGACTTCTCTAAGGTTGCTCGCCCTCTGAGCAATGTTCTCGCCAAAGATATGCCGTTTGATTTCAACGAATAATGCCATAGGGCATTTGATTTTCTTAAAATGGCAGTTACTTGTGCTCCGATGTTGCAACCACCGATTTGGATAGTCCCATTTAAGATCATGACCAACACTTTTGATTACACAGTCAGGGCTGTTTTGGGTCAGAAGATTGACAGGAAGCCCTCTGTCATTTACTACGCTAGCAAAACTCTGGATGAGGCCCAGAGGAATTTCATTGTTACTGAGAAGGAATTGTTAGCTGTAGTATTTGCTTTGGAGAAATTTAGGGCTTATCTCTTAGGGTCTCATGTCGTAATATATATTGACCACTCGGCCTTGAGAATCTCCTGGCCAAAAAAGATGCCAAACCCTGGCTTATTCGATGGATTCTTCTGCTTCAAGAATTTGATCTTGAAATAAAAGATAAATCCAGGGTACAGAATGTGGTGGCGAATTATCTTCAAGACTTCTGAGTGATTCTTCTCATCCAGATATTCCGATTGCTGATACTTTTCCAGACGAGACTATCCTTGCAGTATCAGGTGTCCAAACTCCGTGGTTTGTAGACATCGTAAATTATTTGACCGTTGGTCAAATCCCTTAGTATTGGACTAAGCAACAATGAGATTGATTCAAATCTGAGGCCAAATATTACTTCTGGGAGGACCCTGAACTGTATCGCATTAGCTCTAATCAGATTATTCGTCGATGTGTTCCAGAGATTGAATTCAAAAGTATACTCAAGTTTTGCCATGCATCTGTGTGTGGTGGACATTTCTTTGGGAAAAAGATGCTGCAAATATTTTGCAATCTGGATGTTATCGTCTTTATTCAAGGATGCCTAGGAATTCTCGAGGTCATGTTCTCGATGCCAGGCACTTGGGAGCATAACCAAGAGAGACATGATGCCTCTAAACCTGATTCTTCCCGTCGAGATCTTCGATGTGTGGGGCATCAATTTCATGGGACCCTTCCTCCCTTCAATTGGACACCAGTACATCTTGTCATTGTTGATTACGTGTCCAAGTGGATCAAGGCTATTCCCACCCAAACCAATGACCACAAGGTGGTCATCAATTTCGTCAAGAAGAACATCTTCAGTCGGTTCGGGATTCCGAGAGGCATCATCAGCGATGGTGGTACTCACTTCACTAATGCCCAGTTCAGTAATTTACTGGCAAAATACGGGGTAAATCACATAACTTCAACACCTTACCATCTCCAGACAAATGGACAGGCTGAGATCTCCAATCGGGAGATCAAGAATATTCTTCAGAAATGGTTAGGCTTGATCGTAAAGACTGGACTCAAAAACTTGAGGACGCTCTTTGGGCCTACCGTACAATGTACAAAATGCCTATCGGCATGTCACCATTTCGTCTAGTGTTTGGAAAGGCATGCCATTTACCCGTAGAAATTGAACATAGGGCATTCTGGCCAATCAAGTAGTGTAATCTGGATTTGAGTTTAGCCGGAAAGACCAGGAAACTACAACTATCTGAGTTAGAGGAGCTTAGAAACAACGCGTACGAGAATGCCAAGATCTATAAGACTCGGACCAAAGCACTTCATGACCAATTGATATCCTGCAAGAGCTTTGAGTTGAACCAGAAGGTCTAACTCTTTAATTCTCAACTTAAGCTCTTTCTCATCAAACATAGGTCAAAATGGAATGACCCATTCATCATCGATCAGATATTTCCAAATAGGGCCGTTCAGATCTCTGACCCAAAGTGGGTAATTCATTTAAAGTCAATGGTCAACGTCCAAAGCCTTTTATTGATCGTATTGTTCTAGAACCCATCTCAGACATGGTTGATCTAATCATATTGTGATTTCTTTGGCTGGACTTCGCCTAGCTGATGGCATTAAACTCAGCAGTTGTACAGTCTAACTCAGAGCTGACCCGAGCATCATATTCAGGTGATATCTTCTACATTCTACCCTTCCTTTCATGTCTTTTATTCTCAATGCGGACATTGCATTAGCTTGGCATGGGGGGTTGGACTCATTTTTGAATCAATTTGTCAGCTCTGTTGAATTCTTATAAATTCAACTTGTTTTCTTATATATATATATAAATTGAATTAGGAAAGAATATTTAGGCAATAGGATTTTTCAATCTTAGGAAATATTACAGTAGGATCTGAACACTAAGACTCTTCAGGTCTTTGCGCTTAATCAGCCTGGGTATTCACTAAAATGTGGATTTGCTTATCGAGTCCTCGCCATCCTGAATTCTATTATAATTTGATTAAATAACTTGGGGTGATAAATACACGACTTATCAATCTGTCCTCTGATTTGAGGGAACTTTAAGTCTAAGCATCTACACACTATTCACACTGACTCGTTGTTCAACGATTTTACTGGAAATTGGGTAGCTAATGAACCTTCTAGGTTGGTATGGCTGGCAAGTTATCGTGGGTAACAGCCCATAGGTAGGTTGTCTAGAGCCCAACCACTAGACCATTCTTTTCCTACTACCTTTAGGTAAATCTTAGACCACGGAAGCCACCTACTTAAAAAAAGAAGAGAGTCGAAAAAGAAAAAAAGAAAAGAAAAAGAAAAAGAAAAGGAGAAAAAGAAACAAATATAAACAAAAGAAATAAGCCACACTTCACCGCATGAGTATGGCTGGCAAGTTATCGTGGCTAACAGCCCATTGGAAGGTTGTCCAGATCCTAGCTCAAAAAATGCACGTTTAATTCCTAAAACACTTAGGAAGATGCAGAGAAGTAGAATAAGCCGGGAAGATATATATTAGATTCATCCTTGTGTTGACCCCATAAAAATAAAAGTAGGGAGAAAGATACCAGTCATATAGATACACCTTTAGGCAGAATTCTTTTTAAGGTCAACTAGGGGTGTAGAAACCTAAAGACCATTCTAATTGCCAATTAACGAGTCTTGGGTGAGTGGAGTGGCCATAGAAAGCCGCTCTGTAACCCTAAGCTCAAAAACCCAAAAAAATTAGAAAGGAAGAAAAAGGAGAAAAAGAGATCCTTCTTTGAATAAGGCGAGGGCTTGAGGCGGTTTGCATTTTGGTAGATACCTGGGCGTTGTTGTGTATTTGAAAGTTCAGGTCCTAAGTAAAAATTTCTTAATGTTGAAAATGACTTTTGCCCAAGTAATCCAATCCTAATTCTTTTATAAATAGTATGTAGGTTTTGCTAGAGACTAGCAAAAGATAGGCATGGGGGTGTGATGTGCATAATCTAAATAGCCAAAAATGTCTATTAATGCATGTTCTTAGTGTCATATTAGCATCATGCATTATAATTGTTACATAACAAGCATAATCATGCATTTAGGTCAAATTGTATAAATTGTATAGTAATTATCTCCTTTTATGACCAGGGACAGGGCGACTTTTAATTGGGGCTTCGAATAGAAGATCCAATCGTACGGATCTGATCAGGGCGACGACGGGAGTTTAACGACTCCAAGATTACTCTGATCGGACATCAGTAGCACCTGATATAGCCCGAGGAAGCCTAGAGATCAAGGGCCAAGATGGTGTTGATGTAAACACATCTATTTGGGTTAACATGCCTATTCACGCATGTTCCTAGGCTTAGATTTGCATTTCATGTTATAAATATTGCATAGCATGCATCATTCTGCATTTAGAATAGTTGTATATTAGGTTAATTGCATCCTTTTTGTGGTTAGGAGAGAAGGATACCTATTTTGGAGCCTCGGATTGAAGATCTAACCATACGGATCTAATCAAGACGACGATCGAAGTCCAACGCCTCCGAAATCGCCTCAATCGGAGTCCCAAGCACCATATGCAGTCTGAGGAAGATCAACGACCAAGGGACTAGGTGACATAATTAGGAGCTTCAATTGACAAATCAAACCGCGCGGATGGATTCGGGTTAACGATCGTAGCCCAATGACGTGAAAATCGACTCAATCAGACCTTTACAGCAGCCCTTACAACGAAAGGAAGATGGACGACCCAGATCACGCCACGTGGCACAACCCAGGCCGCCCATGCACACACACGCACCACCGTACGAGCATAGCAGCATGGGTGTGCACGCGTGCATAGAGGCATGCATGCGCACAGTGCAGCGACAGCGCGTGAGTGTGCGCAAAAGCGACACGGCACGCGGAGAGTGCGCCAACGCGTGAGCGTGTGCGCACGCGACATGGTGCTCGGAGTGCTCACAAGCGCAGCGGCAGCGTGGACGCGTGGGATGTCTTCAGCAATGTTTTAGGCTGATCTTTAGTGATGCTTACATCCGTCACTAATTATTTGCATGCCAGCAAGGCTAGTTGCGCACACCAACAGGCATGAGCTGCCTATAGCGACAGTTCCAGCGATGGCCTGGAGGTCGCTAATAGTCCCATATCTATTTTTGCCTCTTCTCCTCCACTATAAAAGGACCTACACCCCCTCCCTTCCAAGCCATCTCTACCTACTCTACTCCTACCTACTCCTAAGTTCTATCAAGCCTACCAATGCTCCATTAGAGCTTACTCTCAATCTCCCAAGGCTCCTATTAGTGTAGCAAACCTTTGCCTCACCAAATATTCCTCCATGTTCCCATCCCCATTCAGAGGTCGCCTTGGAGCCATCCTCCCACCTCCATTCTGGTAGTAGATCATCTCTGCCTTCTCACCTGCATTCAGGAGCCACGCCGAAGCTTTCCTCTACCAGACTTCCTCCTACATCTCACCTCCGTCGTCCCGCTCCTCACCTCCTTCGTTCGAGCTTCCACCAGGCACCGTCGTCTCACTGAATAGTCGATTCGAGAGATTTCTTCTCACCTCCCTCTCTTTTTATGCTTTCATAGTTTATTGTAATTGACATTGGAGTGATATCTATATCATATTTATTCCATATCTCTTGTGATTCATTCTGCTTGTCATCTTCTTTCAAAAATACAAAAAAAAAATAAATCCCTAAAATACCAAAAACAAAGAAAACGAAGCATGATTTTCAATTAAAGTAAATGTTGCCTCCTGCCGTTCAACCCAGGACTCCCTTGAAGTTTCGGTGTAAATTTTACTTGATCACGAGTTTTGCAAGTACGACAATGGGTTATTTATAACCCTGATTTCAAACTCGTGAAACACGTGCGATCATTTTGGCACCGTTGCTGGGGAGGCAATGGAATTTACTTTATTATTTTCTGCGCTTCTTTGCATTTACATAGCACTAACCCCGCTTGTCTTTGATCTACTGTCTTGTAGGTACCCTAGCATTTAGATCCAAGTGAGGTAGACCAGAGTAAAGTGTGGGTAGAGTGTTTTGTAAGTGTCCCCCACATTTACTCCCCGCTAGTCCATTTCACCACAATCATAACCATGACCTAATCTACTTTGGTGTTTGCATAAACCTTAGGATAGACTTTGTTTGTCTTGTTTGCCACCTTCACTCATCTCACCCACATCTTATAAAAAATAAAAAAAAACAAAAATATATTTTCTGTGGGATGAATCATTTTACACATTCTATACACCCACATCAAACGCACATAACCTGTTTTGATTTTCATCTACTCAACCGGGATTCCGACCTGTGGACTCAGTGCATGAATTCAACACATAAAAGAGTAGAAATATGAATAGGTAAAACATTTATGTGTGCCTGAACTAAGTGGTGCAATAGGTCAATTGATTGAACTGTTTGGGCTGCACCAATTAAGATAAAAGTGATCCATCAAGTAGCTTGCCACATAGGGTGGATTCTTAGGGTTGAACCAGGCACTCCACATTATTTTTTATTTTTAAAGGAACATATCTACACCCATGCTTTCAAAACTTAGAGTGTTCTCCTAAACTTGATTGAATATACCAAGAGTAAATCCTAAAAGCTACTAAACAAGGTTAAACCCTAAAAGACACATCATCAAAAATCCTTGTCTGCAAGCCCTGGTTGTGCACGCACACACATTTTAACTAATCATTAAGGGCACAACCCATCTAAAGGGCCCATCACATTCCAGCACAATCATCCCAAGCCTAATTAAACTGACTAGATGTTGGCCTTAAGGATTAATTCACTCTTCGGGGCTCAGATTGAGATTTTTTTTCGATTAATCTACTTCTGCTGGTCCATCTGATGTCTAGCTACGGGAGTAGCGTCAAACGACCATGGCTAGGGGGTACACTAGGAATCGGAGGCGTAAGACAAAGGAAGAACCTTCTCCCCAGTCCCTCCTTCTAACTAGTTGGATTGATTGGATAAAAGTAGACTAAATCATTTATAATCTCAAGATGGGTCCTAGGAGTCTGTAGGTCTTTAGGCTACCTACATAAGGACAGGTTTAGTTGATTGTGCTACAGGGCACCTTTCTCTCTTCTGTTTTCCCTCCTACTCCACAATGTATCCTTCCACATCTTTCACACATTTCCAATCCTATCCTCCTACCACCACTTATCCCCAAGATGATTACTATCCCGACTTGACTTGTAATTACCCATCCAATAGCTGGGATGGCTTTGATTGGGGATATGAATGAGGACCTCAGTGTCTAGGGCCTAACCCTGTACAATAAGACTATGATTACTATCCTTCCCAAACCTACAATGATTATGGATCTTCATCCTTTGATGACAAAACCAACCCGATCTACAATCAGGAAGGATATGCTGATTATAACACCTACCCTCCCCAGTATTCCATTGAAAATAGGTCATCACCATTCTTTGAACAATCTGAAATGACTTACTATTAGGGAGGGACCTGAGAACCTCGACATTTTGACTCCCTTAGATTTAACTCGAACCCACCCAAACCTGAACCTAACCAGTCGGTTCAGGTGAACCAGATCCAGGATAGGGTGTTGGCTAATTTGAGGAACACTATACAATCTTTAGAAGCTCAGCCAACACCATGCACTGAAGCACTAGAGCCTATGATCAAAATGATTGATGAACTTAATAGTTCTTTATTGGATTTGCTCCAAAGTGTTAGGGATAGGGGCCTGGGTGAGTTTCTTCTTGGGAAATTGTTGAGGTTAAGGATGAAATTTGTGGTTAACCTAGTCAAATCTTGGGATGATTCTCAAGAAGAACCCCCTTCAGGAGAGCCAATGTCTGAACCTGCTCAGGTGCCTGTCCAGGGGGATACATTATCTAAAACTATGGATGGCCAGGTTGGGCTAGAGCAACCAATTGAGGATGAACCAATTGATTCACCCGAGATCCCCGAGCTAGGGAGCGAGGAAAAATATGTCTCTTTGAACCAGGAAATGATAATCGATTTTGAGACATATATAAATGAGGATCATGGATTCTTCGATTCTGAGGGTGAGGAATCTCTTAGTGAAGTCACACTTGAGCTTAAAGAAGATGATTTATGAGACAAATGGGACTGAGGAATTTGATGAACCATTTGACAACCCGATAATAGGGGAAATTGATTATGCCGGGGCTAACTTCTATGATATGAATCTTGATGATTCAATTAGTAGCCCCATTGCTCAATCACATCCTAATGAATTGAATGATGATATTTTTGAGATCAGCAGACTCAAGTCAATCCTGATTTAGCCATAATTATTGGACTTGGGTATTTTAGATGGGGTGTATAACGATTTGGAGGTCCCAGAAATATTGATTTCGGAGGATAGGAAGTTAGAATTAAAAATCTGGGAAGCTAATACTAAGGAAACTTTGATTTTGGATTTGAGAATTCCTGTTGACCTGAAACCACCACCTTTTTACCAGGACCCTTACGATATCTTTCACGTGCAACCCAAGCTTGAAATAACTGATTATTTTTTTGAGCTAGATGTTAAGTGGACAATCGCACCTATTGAACCATCTTTACCTGTTGTCCGACACTTTCGTCTTGGGTTGCACACCACTAAACCGCAAGCCTGGCCCCACAAACACAACCTTTGGTTCTGGGTGATTTTCATCCAAAACCTGAAAACCACTTGACCCTGGGGCATGGGTCTGCACCATAACTTGGCCCACATCTGTGGACATATTCTGTTGGCGAATCTGAGGATCAATAATTTTATTTTGATTCTGGCCCGCACTTGTGAATTCTCAACCTCTTCTTTCTATGTATGTTATGCCTAGCTGAAGGCATTAAATTTAGCATGTGTTTATATTCCACATTCTCTACAGAGTTGATTGGATTTTCACGTTATTCAAGTGATATTCTGTTTACTCCACCCCTTTATTTTTACAATGAGGACATTTCATCATTTAGGCATGGGCGGTGGATAATTAATTCCTGAAATTATTTTGCTAGCTCTGTAGAATTTCTTTTATTTTCTTTAAAAAAATTGAAAATTCAAAAAGAAAAAAAAGAAAAGATTAAAAAAAAGAAGAATTAAGAGAAGAGAACTTAGGCATTTGGAAGTTATTAACTTTTGGAAATGATACGAGAGGACCTAAACACTTAGACTCTTCAGGTCTTCAGGTTTAATTAGCCTGGGTGTCCACTCAAATGTGGACTTAGTTTTCAGTCCTCGCCAATTCAAATTCATTTTAATTTGGCTAATAAATTGGGATGATAAGTATGCGACTTATCAACCTACCCTCTAATTTGGGGGACTTTAAGCTTAAGCATGTACAAAAATTTTTTTGCATTGACTCACTTTTTGGTGATTTCTTTGGAAATTGGGTAGCTAATGAACTATCTAGGGTGGTATGGCTGGCAAGTTATCGGTGGTAACAGCTCATCGGTAGGTTGTCCAGAGCCCAGTCACAAGACCATTTTCGTTATACTACCTCTAGGTAAATCTTAGATCAAGGAAGCCACCTACTTAAAAAAAAAAGAAAAAGAAAAAAATATATATAGAAAAGGAGAAAAAAATAAATAAAATCACACTTCGCCGCAGGAGTATGGATGGCAAGTTACCATGGTAACAATCCATGGTCGATTGTCCAAAACCCAGCTCACAAAAAAATGCACAATAATTCCCAAAACACTTTGGGAAGAAGAGGGGAAGTAGAATAAACCGGGGAGATATACACTGGGTTCGCCCTTATGTTGACCTCATAAATAAAAGTAGAGAGAAAGCTACCAATCGAAAAGATAAACCTTTAGGCAAGGTCACCTAGGGTCGTAGAAACTCGAAGTCCATTTCAACGGTCACCTAGTGAGTCTTTCACTATTTTCAGAAGATGCTTAGCACTTAGAGTCCATTTCGACTCTTGGGTGGGTCGAGTAGCCGTAAAAAGTTATCCTGCAACTCTCAAACTCGAAAAGTACAAAAAAATTAGAAAAGAAGAAAAATAAAAAAATGTATCTTCCCTTTTCAAATAAGGCGAGGACTTGGGCGGTTTGCATTCTGGCAGACACCTAGGCACTGTTGAGTTTTCGTTGTTTAGGACCTTAGTTGAAATTTTCTATTGTTAATAAACGACTTAGGCCTAAGCGATCTAATCCTAATTCTACTTTTATACATAGCTTGTAGTTTAATTTTGCTAGGGAGTAGCAAAAGATAGGCATGGGGGTATGGTGTAAACACATCTATTTGGGTTAAAATGCCTATTCATGCATGTTCCTAGGCTTAGATTTGTATTTCATGTTATAAATATTACATAGCATGCATCATTCTGCATTTAGAGTAGTTGTATATAATTTAGGTTAATTACGTCCTCTTTGTGGTCAGGAGAGAAGGATATTTATTTCGAAGCATCAGATTGATGATCCAACCATATGGATCTGATCAAGATGACGATCGAAGTTCAATGCCTCCGAAATCACCTTGATCAGAGTCCCATAGTACCATATGCAGTCTGAGGAAGATCAATGGCCAAGAGACTAGGTGACATAATTCGGAGCTTCAAATGACAAATCCGACTGCCCGAATGGATTCAAGTCGACAATTGCAGCCCAATGGCACAAAAATCGACTCAATCCAACCTTTGTAGCAGCCCCTACATTGAAAAGAAGATGGATGGCCCAGATCGCACCATGAGGCGCAACCCAGGCCACCCATGCGCACGCACGTGCCACAGCACGTGCGTAATAGCGTGAGTGCACGTGCGTGCATGGAGGCACGCATGCACATAGCGCAGCACCAGCGCGTGAGCGTACGCACACGTGACACGGCGTGTGTAGCGTGCGCCAGCGCAGTGTGGGCATGTGGGCTATCTTCAATGACGTTTGGGGCAGATCTTCAGCGATGCTTACAGTCGTAGCTAATTATTCGCATGCCAGCAAGGCCAGCTACACGTGCCAGCAAGCATGAGTTGCCTACAGTGGCACTTCCAACGATGGCCTGGAGGTCACTAATGGTTCCATACCTATTTTTGCCTCTTCTCCTCCACTATAAAAGGACAGATGATAATGTAATGTGTGAATGACAATGATAACAATGACACCGATGATCCCCGGCAACGGCGCCAAAAAAATGATGATGTGTGTGAATGATGTGTATATAACACAATGGTTGTATGACAATGAATGATTATTGTTATGATCATGTCGTTGCAGTATAGTGGGTGTAATATAACATTAAGGATGTCGTATAGTGGTGAGTATGGGTGAGTACCAGTCATTACAACCATTATTATCATTTGCTTATTTATCTAATTTTTACTGGTTTTGTTCCAGGTCGTTCACTGGGAGGCAATTTATTGAATTTAATTCGGTCACTCTTTGATCTGAAAATTATCCTCTAATTCCAAAAAGAAACTTTACATCTTATTAAAGAATGAATGAATGTGTGTTTTATTTACCTAATTACTAAGAAATGCTTGCAAAAATACTAACTATGAACAAGCATCAAACAATCTATTATTATACTCTAAACTATGTATTTACAAGTTATCCTATTAGTACTAACATAATAGTATACAATACCTTAGGATGCAATGGTGTAGAGGCTTAACTTATCAGTTTGTTATTTATAGTAACATATACAGCAGTTTCAGTGATAGATATAAGCATCGCTAAATCTCAGAAAACACTATATACAACCTAAAGAAGCAAACTGAGGTATTTAGCGACGTTTATAGTGTCATTTTATTCTGTTAGTAATTATGTGGGTTTACTTATACGTATGTATATTACTTATTCTACTGTCTTTCTATTCTTGTTATCTCTTGTGTTGACTTAACTCGTCTGTTCTTTTCTTCTGTGTTAACTCTTCTGTCTTAAGATACTTCAGAGGCTGCAGTGGGGAGGGGGTTAGGGTTAATGTCATTAGTTTAAAACATGCTTAGTTTGCGGGCGTGCTTTCCGAGGGATACACAACACCCTATGGGTGGGACCAGACCTCTACTAAGCACGCCCTAATCTCAGATTAGGTGGCTTAATTATGTCTTCCCATCAGCGAACGCCACATGCTCTCAAGCTCGGGCCCCCTGCCCCCACACACATCCAACATTAATCGCAAATCAGACAGTACATGGTTAACGGGTAATCGGATCGAATATTAGGATGCTGTTTTGGGCGCCCGGCGCCGTGATGACTAGTGAATCTACAGCATAGTTAACTTATATGTGGCTGCGCTTGACTTGCAGCACACGATGTGGTGCTATTCCAACGCCACATCGTGCGCTGGAAATCAGGCGCAGCTGCGTCTGGGCACGTTTTTGGCCCTCGATTTGGGGGCCATAAATTATTAAAAAAAAAATATATATGGTAAATAAAATATTTACATAATACTACATAATTGATTAATTAATTTTGAATTTTAAATATTTTTACTATACAAATAAATTCGCTAAACTAGGCTGATTATACAGGTTGATTTAGGTGATTAAATAGTTAATTACTTATAAAATAATTAGTAAATGGTCTAATTGACCTTAAACAGTTTTAATTTACATACTTAAGTATTTAATACATATTTTTATTGTATTTTTACGAATTTATTTATGTTTTATTTAGGCTAAAATAGCAATTCTGTGTAGTTTATAATTAAAACTAAGTTACAGTAAGCTGTACTAGGTATAAATACACTTTAATTCACTTAAATTACTTACTATATATATTATCCTAAGTTTATAGATTTATTTAATTTAATTATAGCTCTAAATTATTAATTTAGCTAAGTTACTCTATAATTTAGCTATTAAATATGTAAATAGGGATCTGTTTATATATATATATACATTATTATGTAGATACACACATAATAGTTTAGTATATATACATATATTTACATAGATTACATATGTATATGGATTTATGTACAGGTTTTATACATATTTACAGTATAACTATGTATCTTACTTACATAATTAGGCTATATGTTATAGTTATAATACTATGGATGGGTATATTTACAGTTTTAAAATAAGTATGTATAATTAGGTTTTAGTAGGAAGTTAGGAAATGAGGGAAGAAGGGTTAATTAAGTTTTGATTTCAATTTAAACAGCAGCTAAGCTACTGACAGAGAAGATGGAGAGGGATGAGAAGGTGTGCTGTTCAGGGTGTTTTGTTTAGCATCAGCAGTGGCTTAAGCCACTATCAAATGGGCTGACTGCTGCTGCAGTTAGTCCACTTGAAGAGAGGGATGTATTCAACAGATGAGAGGAAAATTTAGAGAAGGGAGTTTAGAGAAGAGGGGAATGTAGCTGCTAGATGCAGCATGTTGCTGTGTAACTGGGAGTAAGATAAAATTCAAATCAAACTAAAAATTGAAGAGATGAAATCCAAATCTGAAAGGGGTTTAAATCTCACGAAAATCTCATGTAAATTCAGCTCAAATACTCATTAGGAAAAACCTTATCAGAAGCATCCTTTCAGATCAAAACAACAAATGGCATTGAGTTAGCTCTTCCTAATGCTATAGACAGCATGAAGGAGAACTTAACTCAATCAATTAAAACCAAAAAACATACAATCCCAGTTTCTTGCAACCTTAAGGAGTATGGAGAACTCCTTAGGTTAGAGAATCACCATACAGAAATGATCAACATAAATATTGTATGGCAGTTCTGAAATAGCAAAAAGAGACTAAGAATGCATTAAGAAAATTTAATGGAAGCTGGCGAATGCATTCAAAACAAAGTATAAACAGAATCATGAAAGGCTCTTCTGATTGGTTCTCTGTCACCAGAGAACTTCTCAGAGTCCTTGCCCACAATGAAAACCAAAAATCCCTTCAATTTGTCAGATCTGTCAAAACATTTCAGAGAGTAAAAATCCTTTAAAATCCAAATCAAAAGTGCTCTGACAAACTGAGGCAATCCATTTAAAACAGAGGGGCTTTTGTGAAACAAATGGAGTGAGTGAGAAGCCCCAAATGGTGCTTGTGACGCCACTTTCAGATCTGAGGCAGTACACCATCAGATCTGAAATTGGGTCAGGATGTGTGGGTGATTGATGAAAAATTCGTCGTTAAAAGGAAAAACAAGAATCGGAATTTGGATGATGGAAAAACAAACATGAAGAGGGAGATAAATTGAACAATGAACAGATGATTCTTCCCCTCTGATCTGGACTGATCAGAGGAGGTGAGGGAGGGGATCTAATACTAATTCTACTCCTAAGACTAATCTAACTACAGCTAACATTAAAACTAACAATTAAAACTAAATCTATTCTAAACTACTGCAAACTAAATCTAACACTACTTGTGTAGAATTAAAAACCTAAACTAAAAGGAAGAATGGGACCTATGGGTCCTTAGCCGGCAGCTAAGGAGGAAGAAAGGAGGAGGGTGACTCCAGCGGAGGGAAGAGTTTGCTAGTGAGACTCCAGGGTCGTCCTCAGGTGCTACGAGGTCCTTAGCGACGAGGAGGGTCGACAGCAGGCGATGATTCCACAGCCGGTGGCTGTGAAATCAGGGTCTAGATGAGGAGGAGAGACTGGAGTGGACGAACTGATCGCTAAGAGATGTAGGAGGGAGCGATCCTTTGCGCACGACACCACTGAGGTGCTTAAGTAGCAGCTCAGTGATTGGAATCACCGCAAGGGTGAGGTTAATCAAAATTAAGCCGGCGGTGAGGATGAGATGGGTAGAGCGCGCGGCGAGTCAAGAGACAGATCTGACCGTCAGATGAGATCTGGGAAGAGAGGTGAACGCACGCACCGAATCGCGCGAAGGTTCCATTTGATTCCAGCCGCAGATCGAGATCAAAAGTGCGATGGACGGTCAAGAATGGCTGTGTTCTTCGCGTGCTACAGTGCGCGTGAAGAACACCGGCTTCTCTCTGAAATGAGGGAAAACTTGCAGGAAGACCCTTGAACGAAGGGGTAGAAGAATAGCGTGCAGGTCCAAAAGTGAAAAGAACTATAACTGGAAGGGCCTTGCAGTCATACAGAAGGGTCCCTGCGGCTTGCAAAAAGGTCCAAGAAGGAGTTTTGAAGGGTAGAAATGTAATGCATGAAGGACCTAATTGTAATCTATTTATTTCTAAGCCTAAATGATGTCCAATTGCTTTCAAATTTTTACATGTGCTTAATTGAACATTTAAGACATTGATTTTACTTCTGATTTGTCTTTTAAAACTTGTTTATGTGTTCAATTGATGCATGGATCATCATTTGTTCTTTAGTTTTCAGAATATCTCATTTTTATGACCTAATTAGGAAGTTTTAAGACACATTAAAAGTTTTAGGTCTTTTCTTTAATTCCCACACTTAACCCTTTTTATATGTTAATTTGATATTATTTTGCTTAGTGTCTAGCTTAATTTCGGCCTTTTAGCCATGATGAGTAGCCACCCATCAACACCCCATCCCTTCCAAGCCATCTCTACCTACTCTACTCCTACCTACTCCTAAGCTCTAGCAAGCCTACCAACGCTCCATTAGAGCTTACTCTCAAGCTCCCAAGGCTCCTATTAGTGTAGCGAACCTCTGCCTCACTAAATATTCCTCCATCTTTCCATCCCCATTCATAGGTCACCTTGGAGCCATCCTCCCACCTCCATTCTGATAGTAGATCATCTTCGCCTTCTCACCTCCATTCTGGAGCCATGCCAAAGCTTTCCTTTACCTGACGTCCTCCTGCATCTCACCTTTGTTGTCCTGCTCCTCACCTCCTTCGTCCGAGCTTCTGCCAGGCACCATCGTCTTGCCGAACAGCTGATTCGAGAGATTTCTTCTCACCTCCCTCTCTTTTTATGCTTTCATAGTTTATTGTAATTGACATTGGAGTGACATATACATCATATTTGTTCCATATCTCTTGTGATTCATTCTGCTTGTCTTCTTTCAAAAATACAAAAAAAAATAAAACCCTAAAATACCAAAAATAAACAAAATGAAGCATGATTTTCAATTAAAGTAAACGACGCCTCCCCGTGTTCGACCCGGGACTCCCTTGGAGTTTCGGTATAAATTTTACTTGATCACGAGTTTTGCAAGTATGACGATGGGTTACTTATAACCTTGATTTCAAACTCGTGAAACACGTGCTATCAGGTGTCAATCTGCACTTCAAACGACAAATCCGACCACACAAATGGGTTTGGATCGATGATCGCAGCCTAACAGCACGAAAATCGGTCAAATCCGACATTTGTGGCACCTTCTGGAAGTCACAGAAGATGGACGGCCAAGATGGATTCACGTGGCGCCATCCCATCTGCCCAATCAACCCAACGAACTACTGATACCTTTCTCTCCTCAGCAAATCGATCAATCTTAGCCATTGGATCTTGATCCAATGGCTGAGATCAATGCCTGCTGCTCTCCATCCTCGCGTGCCTTCTCTTTCTCTCCTCTCATGCGCAAATGAATCTGGGCTGTTGGATCTTGATCCAACGGCCGTGGTCGTGCGTGCTTTGGTGAGAAACACGACAAACTGCACGCACAGTGCAGTGGGTGTGCATCTCTTAATGAAGCATAGGGCGCGTGTTCGAAATGCAGCATGCCTCAAATCAGCCGAAGATGTGAGTGAGCACTCAATTGAGCTGCTGGATGGCGAGCGGGCAGTGCAGATGCGAGAGACGTGGTAGCACCAGAGTGCTTGGATCACCTACGTGCGATTAAATGCACGTCTGAACGCTCCATCGCACGCACGGGCACGCGGTTAGGCGAAGCTAAGGCAGGCGAGGAGTGATTTGAACCATCCGATCTCTCGATCAGATGACTAAGATTTCGTGGACGTAGGTAGGCGTTGAGCATGTAGAAGGTGTGGAGGTGGGCGTACACGTGAAGCTGCGACGAGGTAGGGTCTTTAGTGACACTTAAATCCGTCACTAAAGACCCCTTCATTTAATGTTTTAACTATGTAATAACCTAGTTTCCCTCAATCCTTGCCACTATAAAAGGAGACCCCTACCTTATGAAATTCTCATCCCTTCACGTCTTTCCCTCTCCAAAGCTCAAGAGAATCTTGTCCCACACCTGGGATGCTACTCTAGAGCCAAATCCAAGTTTTCTCACCCTTGTTCCGGAAGTGGATCTCGTGACGATGACGTGCTGCCTCGTTCCCACTTCTTCTTGCTTCATCCTCCTTCCCGCTCCGTCCTTCGTCTTCTAGGTGTCGCTTCGTCCGGCTCATCCTCCAAGCATTCGTCGAGGAGGATAACATCTCTTTCCCTTCTTTTTATCGCTTTCTAGAATAGAATTTCCCGCTTTCTAGCTTTAATCATTTCTCGCTTTCTAGTTGTAAAAATAGTATTATTATATCAAGTGATTATTCTCTCCCTCTCTATCTCTTTATCTCTTATTATTTATATCAATTCTATTGTAATTATCTCGCTTTCAAACAAAAATACAAAAAACAAATATAATCTCGGATTTTAGATCGACGTAGCCTCCCTATGTTCGACTTGGAATTTCTTTACCAATTTCGATAAAATTTTATCTATTGACAGATTGCTTCGCAAATCAAACTACAACGATGGGTTTTTTTCTCAAATCCAACTTCGATCGCATAGTTTTCCACTCTCAACAACAACCCAAGTCATAATGTGTGGAAGTAAGTAGGGTCTCCTGAGTAGAATCCATCTGCTGCTGGTGAAGCTCAAGTTAGGTAGGTCCAACAGACGGACAACCAAGATTCTTGGATATGACATCCTCATTAACCAAAACCTCGATGCCATAGACATTTGAGGTAAGCTTAATGTTAAACCCCTCACCTATGTTCTTTAGATTGGCATAAAATAGGTGACAGGCCATGGGGTCAACACCGGGTATGAGGCTATTCTTGGAACCCGTATAAAAGTTCCACTCAAAAAGGTGTAAAATCTGATGATATGCAAATTTTTTGCGGATCCCTGGAAAGATAGACTCAAAGTAAAGAAAGTCGACAGGTCTACCAACGTGTGGGGAAAGCTTGCCTAGAATTGAAAAATGCTCATGGGCAGCCTCGGTAATGAAAAAGCAATCAAAAGTGTCATCACAAGAGCCTGAGGAGGAGGCACGTGCATGTTTTGGAGCCATTTTAGTTATGAAAAAACATGTTGGTCTATCAAATAAGAAATATTGGTTGATCAAAATTAAATTGGATAGACTTCTGAAATACAGGCTTTTGGTCGACTAACAAAGGAATTTGGTTGACCAAAAGTGAATAGACCGGACAAAAATGAAGTTTCCATGAGTGGTAAGCTCACAAATACGTGATCGATCAAAATAGTTGATCAAAGGGAGTAGTCATCGTCGTCGGAGTCAGTGAGCACGTCCGATGAAGGAGGACACGTGGTGAGGAGGATATATGGAGGTCATTGGTTGGCATTGACGGCAAGGTCGAGCGTGGCGTCGATGGTGGTGTGGCATGGCTTGTTCTCGCAAGGTGCGGCAGTGGTTGGTGGCATCGGAGGTCATTGATTGACCATGGCTACCGAAAGAGGAGAGATGTGGGGTTAGGGGTTGTGTTTGTTCGGTGGTGGTGAGTGTGGGGACAAATGTGGGGTATAGGTGTTGTAAAAAATAGGTTAAATGCTAAAAACAATGGTGTTTTATACAAAGTTGGGTTAACAAATAAGGTAAATACACTTAGGGTAGGTAATTGAGTAGATTAGGTTCGGTTTAGATGATTAGGGGTGAGATTAGAGGTGATTTGGATCAGAATCACAACAAGAAAATCCACCCAGTTTTGGTCGATCAAAGCCATGTTTTGGTTGATCAAAACAGAAATTGATTAATCAAGTAAGCTCATTAGTCGATCAGGGTTCAAAGGTTTGGAGGGAAAATTCCGGCCAAAGATTTTGGTCGATGAATGAAGGAATGTTGATCGATCAAACAATTTGGTCGATCAATTTGAAAATTTTGATTGATCAAAGGTTGAAAACAATGTAATCAAAATTATCAAATAAGCTCTTTCAACCTAGATAAACCTAGTGCATGGCAGATAAGGTTAAATCTTTCTTTTGGTAAAGGTTTTGTGAAGATTTCAGCTAATTGATCTTTAGTTTTAACAAATTCTAAGTTGATCTCACATTTTAGAACATAATCCCTTAGAAAGTGATGCCTAACATAAATATGTTTAGTTTTAGAGTGTTGAATAGTGTTTTTAGAAAGATTAATGGCACTAGTGTTGTCACAAAGTATTTTGTTATTTCTATAGGATAGGCCAAAATCTTCTAGAGTCTGTTACATCCATAAGAGTTGTGAACAGGCTAAAGATGCAACTATATATTCGGCTTCTGTTGTTGACAATGAAATAGTGTGTTGTTTTCTAGAGAACTAAGAGACTAAGGATTTTTGAGAAACTGACACGTTCCACTAGTACTCTTTCTGTTGGTAAAGCTACCTGCATAATCAGCATCACAAAAGGAATAAAGATCTAATGTGGCTGACTTTGGATAGAAAAGTATTAGATCTAGTGTGTGGTTTAGGTATTTAAGTATTCTTTTAACAACATTGAGGTGTAATTCTTTAGGGCCAACTTGAAACGAGCACACAAGATGGTGCTAAAAAGAATATCAGGTCTACTAGCAGTTAAATATAATAAAGAACTTATCATACTTCTATACAACTTCTGATCTACGGATTTACCTGTCTCATCATGTTTTAGTTGTGTAGAAGCTGCCATAGGTGTTTCTTTTCTTTTTACCTTGTCTATGGAGAATTTCTTCAAGATCTCTGTGGTATACTTGGTTTGAGATATGAATATTCCGGAGGATAGATGGTCAATTTGTAGTTCGAGAAATAACCAAAGTTCTCCCATCATACTCATCTCAAACTAATGCTACATTACCTTTGCGAATTCTTGGCATAAAAGATCATTAGTAGCACCGAAAATGATATTGTCTACATAAATTTGTATTATTAAGAGATCATTTTCTTTTCTTTTTATGAATAGAGTTGGATCTATTTTTCCAATTTTAAAATCATTTTCAATTAGATAAGTTTTTAATCTATCATACCAAGCTCGTGAAGTTTGTTTTAAGTCATATAATGACTTGTTTAGTTTATATATGTATTCTGGATGGTTTGAGGCTTCGAAACCTGTAGGTTGTTTAACATAGACTTCCTCCTTGATAAACCCATTTAGAAAGGTGCTTTTGATGTCCATCGGAAAGAGTGTAAACTCCATGTGGGTGGAAAAGGCTAACAACACTCTAATGGATTCTAGGTGAGCTACAGGCACATATGTTTCATCAAAATCTATTCCTTCTTCTTGATTATACCCTTGGGCCACAAATCTAGCTTTGTTCCTAACTATTCTCTTGATTCATTCAGTTTATTTCTAAAAACCCATTTGGTTCCTATGATGGTCTGAGAGTCAGGTTTTGGAACAAGTTCCCATACTTGATTTCTTTTAAATTGATTTAATTCTTCTTCCATTGCAATAACCCAGCAATTATTTGAGAAGGCATCCTTAACATTTTTAGGTTCTAACTGAGAAACAAAAGCTATGAAAGTTAAGGTGTTGACGAAAGATCTGGTCTGAACTCCTCTGGATAGTTCTCCTATCACCAATTCTTTTGGATGATCCTTTATATAGGATATATCTTTTGGTAATTCATCTGAAATGTTCTCCTTTGGTATGTTTGAAGGATCTTCTATTTGGTCATCATCATCATTTACAGAAGATTGTGGTTGAGATAGGGTTTCATCAAATGATACATGCATAGTTTCCTCAATGACAGAATTCTTCTTATTAAATACTCTATAGGCTTTACTTTTGGTTGAATAACCTAAGAGGATTCCTTCTGAGCTCTTAGCATCAAATTTATCAAGATTATCCTTGGTGTTAAGTATAAAGCATCTACAATCAAATATCTTGAAATAGGAGATTTTAGATGTTCTTCCATAATAGAGTTCAAAAGGTGTTTTGTTTAGGATTGGTCTAATTAAGGATCTATTTTGGATATAGCAAGCAGTGTTTATAGCCTCAGCCCAAAAATATCAAGGCAGCTTTGACTTGCACAGCATTGTGTAGGCACACTCTTGCAAGGTCCTATTTCTCCTTTCAACTACTCCATTTTGAGGTGCAGTTCTAGGAAAAGAAAACCCATGTTTTATCTCATATTGATCACAAAAATCAGAAAAGGATTGATTCTCAAATTCTCCTCCATGATCATTTCTAATCCGAATGACTTCTGATCCTTTTTCATTTTGCAGTCTTTTTACTAGTTTACTAAAAACATCAATAGTTAGATTCTTATTTTTCAAGAAGAATGCCTAAGTATATCTTGAAAAGCCATCGATTATGACCAAACAATATCTGCAGCCACTCAAGCTTTCGGATTTGGTTGGTCCGAACAAGTCTAACTCTAGGGGTCGAGAGGTGCTAACCATCCTTTTTGGCTTGTTTACCAACTTGACAAGAATTGCAGACTTTGCTTTTCTGGAAGGTGGTCTTTGGCAGACCTTTGACAATCTCATGTTTCACAAGTCTATTGACGTTCCTCATGTGAACATGACCTAGCCATTTGTGCCAAAGTATTGTCTCTTCATCAGATGTGGCAAGACATTCAAGGTTGTTGCATTTTTTGAAGTTGATAGCATAAATATCTTTATGTCTGTTTCCTTTAAGAAGAATTTGTTTGGTTTCTTTATTTCTTATTTTAAAACCATTTGAGGTGAAAGTAATTCTATATCCTTTATCACAGATTTGACTGACAATAAGAAGATTATGTTTTAATCCACTAACTAGATGCACATTATCAAAAAATGTAGATGAGTTACCAACTTGGCCAGTACCAATAATATGACCCTTGTGGTTGTTCCCAAACATGACCGTACCACCTTCCAGGTGATGGAGTTGCAGGAACAAGTCTTCCTCTCCTGTCATATGCTTGGAACACCCGTTGTCCATGATCCACCTTCTTTCTTCTTGATCCTGTCATTTGTTTGCGTTTGTGAGGTCTTGGATTGTTGGATCTATAAAGTGGCTTCAGGTTTCCATTTGTTTCTTGATATTCAACCTCTTATAATCAACTTGACCTACAAAATAGGATTGCAAGAGTGCTTTTGGTACCCATTTTTGTTTGGGTCCACTGTGGTTAGTTGGTGCCACCTGTTTGGGCAAGTTACCTTTCTCTTTCCCTTGACTATAACTAGATGCTTCATGATCGTTTTTAGGTATATATCCTAACACAAATTTTATGGTGCTCTAAGTTTGTGTTCCGAGAAGTTAATGCAAATTTTGACTACCTTTAGTAAACTTAGCTAGATCATTTAAAAGAATAGCAAAGTTTTCTTTTAGTTCATTTATATCTACTTTCAGGTTATCTTTTTGTGATCTTAGTGAAGTAATTTCAATAGATAACTCCTTATTCTGTGAGGCAAGCATATCTTTTCGTGCTTTCTCTTCTCCTAAGGCTTTTGCTAAGCTTTTATTTTCTATTTTTAATGATTTGGCTATGTCATGCATTTCAAAGAAAGATTCTAATAATTCATCTTGCAAAAAAGATGTTACTTCATCTTCTAGAGCCATAAGTCCTAGAAGAGCTTTTTCTTCTGAGGTCTCTTCTTCCTCTGAACTTGAATCTGACTCATCCCAGGTGGTTTGAAGAGCCTTCTTATTACCATTCGTTTTGGGTAATTTCTTCCAATCCTTTTTGACGTGTTCCTTCCATTTACAGTTGTAGTAGATGATGGTGTTTGCCTTAGATTCTTCTTTCTTCTTTCTCCAACTCCTCTTATTTTTGACGAACTTCCTAAACTTCTCGGAGAGAAGAGCTATGTCTTCCTCGTCATCTTCACTTGAAGATTCTTCAGATTGATTGTTGGGTTCGAGTGCCACAGTCTTCTTCTTTAGTCCCTCATTCTCGTGCTCCTTCATGTGTTGAAGCTGGACCTTGTAAGCCATCATACTTCCAACAAGATCGTCTAGTTTCAATGTAGAGAGATCCTTTGGTTCTTTTATGGTCTTTGTCTTCCAGTCGCTGGTGAGTGATCAAAGGATCTTCTTTACGAGGACTTCATTCTTCATGTCTTGATCCAAATTTCGTAGAGAGCTTACAATATCCGTGAATCTTGTAAACATCTCCTTTATGGATTCACCCTTCTTCATCCTGAAAAGCTCATATTTCTGAGTTAGTAGGTTTATATGAGTCTCTTTTCCTTTGAGGTTCCTTTGTGGGTGATTTCTAGGATGCTTTAGATCTCATGAGCCGTCTTGCATGTAGATATGCGGTTGAATTCTTCCTTGGAGAGTCCATAGAAGATTGTATTCATGGCCTTTGCATTGTGTGTGGCCAATTTCTTTTGGTTTGGAGTTGCTGCTACTCCTTCCCTGATCTCTGGTCTTGTGTATTTGGATGCGATGATGCCTCAAACTTCATAGTCCATAGACTCAAAAATATTTGCATCTAAGCTACCAGTAGTCATAGTTCGTTCCGTCAATGAGTGGAGGCTGAACTACTAATTTCCCTTCAACATATGTGTTGACAGATAACTTTGACATCTTCTGGATGCTCTTGCTTTGATACCAAGTGAGGGTTCCTGTGGATCTTAATGGATACTAGGGGGGAGGAATGAACGGTATCGTCTTTTATAAATTTAAATATCTTAATAACAAAGAAAAATTAAATCACAATAATTCATGCACAGAAGATGCCTGGATTTATAGTGGAAACCCTTCCAGAGTAAAAGCCACTACCTAAGCCTCGCAGCTTAGGATTTTCCTGACTAGTCAAGTCTAGTTAATCCACTAACATACCACTTAAAACAAGGGTGGTACAACCTCTTACAATGATCCCTTCTCTTACTAACCTGAAGAGAAGCACAACAACAACGGATTTCTCCCAACAACTTGAGATCCGTAATCAAAAGCAACAAGTAATATAAAAATAGTATAAACTTATGGAACCATAAGGAAAGTCAAACCAGATTTCAATAGAGGTTTGAATTTGTTATGCTTTGGAAGGCGTGGAAATAGAAGCGTAGAAGCACTTAGAGGGAAGCAGGGAAAGCTCTTTTTTTTGAATGGATTTCTACTTGAGAGTGTATTTTGAAAATGTTGCGTACGACCTCTATTTATATTAGGAAATTGACCTGAAAAGGAAATCAAACTGGTTGACCAATTAAGGTAGTTTGGTCGATCAAAATGAGTTTTGGTCAGTCAAATTAGTTATTTTATCGATCAATGATTGGCCAATTAATTAGCCTAAATGGTCGATCAAAAGTGTACTAATCAACTTCCTAAAATGGGCTGATTTGATTGATTATTTAAGTTGATTGGTCATTCAACGAATTTGGTCGATCAATAACCCTAAAACTTGTTCTTTATGAAAAGTGAGAAAATCCATTTGAAACTTATTTTTTGAGGCTCCTTACAAAATAATCTAGACTCAATAATGATAAAAAGACACTGAGACAAAATCAGCATTCTTCTAGCTTTAATCCATGAGTAAGTCCTGAAAGATCAGTTTCGCAGATAACATAATTTTGGTGCATCAAAATAGAGGTACTTACAGTTCCACATTGGCAACAAGTCTAGATCTTCTATCATGGGCTCCATGATGACACAAGAAACTTTATAGATGCCGCTTGTGGAGGCAACTTGTGTCAGGACGAGGACTCAACCTTTGAGCTCTTTGAAGGCATGATAGAAAACTCTATAAACAACGCTTCCATGAGAGTGTTTAATAGAAAGTCCTCGCATTCCCATACACATTCGGAGGGAAACTGTGAATAATCTATCTGTGGCACCATCACAATCTGATTATTCATTTCCATATCCTTTACCGGCTGGAGGAACCTTTGTTCCTCAATACATTGAATTCCCAATCTTGGAGCTTTGAAGGAGCTCTACTCCATTTAAAAAAACCCATATTCTCAAACCTATAACCTCGGATTGGTGTAATCATTCAAATTTCTTGTGGTCGGGAAATTCACAGAGACCTAATTTCCAACAACTTTCTGTACCACCACTTCAAAACCCGATCTGAGCATCACCTCAACCACCACAAGCACAACATGGGTATCCACCGCATGCCTACCAGCAACCCCAAGCTAGGCCCTCCCAATACTCTCAATCTAGGCCTACACAAGATGGTTAGTTGGGGAATATCATGAAAGCTCTTGCTGCATGTAACAATAGAACATTGCAATGCAGCAAAGACAGGACGCAGCCTTAGCTGAGATGAGAGCCTAGCTAGAACACTTAGCTACACTATGTCAATCACATACACTACCATCTCATGCAGAACCCAATCCTAGGAATGTACCTACCCAAAGGTATGTTCAACCTAATCCCCCTCAAGGCCAAGCACATGTCATATCACAAGCCTTGCACAATTCTGATCCATCTACACTATACTCAGATCAGCAAACACCTCTTCTTCCCAACCCTAATTCATCTTTTTGATTCTGCATTCATTAATTGAAGAGGTGGAAGCTGTAGATTTTTCTGGATACATTCTGTTTCTCTACTTAGAGCTTGAGCCAAGTATCGCTGAGTTGACTATATTCTGTGTACTTGGACCTTACACCAAGTTTGATTTTGATTCTAATTCACATTGATTATGGAGCTATTCTTCACCTTTGAGATCGACAAACTCTAATCATTCTTTACATCATGACTTGTATCATTCATTAAGCTTCATTGCCTTGTCAATTCTCTACCCATCCTTTTGGCTCCTACATTTTTGACACCTTCTACTAGGTTTGTGCCTAGCTGAAGGTGTTAAACTTAGCAACCTATCTCTTATGTATAGTTGTTTTCATCTTTCTTATTTCCATTTCTTCCTTAGGTGTTTATCCTTGCATTTTTAGTGTGCATTCATAGTCACATATGTCTTACATTTCACTTCCTAGCTTGACTTTCTAGTCTGATACTTGTATCAGACTTGAAATCGTCCGCATAGTGATTTTTATCTCCTCATTCCGACTTCCTTCCGTCACTCAGTCTAAGTTAGTGAAAAGTAAAGTATGCATTTGCATCCACCATGTTCATACAATGAGGACATTGCATCATTTAAGCATGGGGGGTGTAAATGATGAAATCATTTGCTCAAATGAAATTATAGACATACCTATAGTATATATAGTATAGTATTAATGAAAAATACCAAAATTTGAAAAGATTTGAAAAAATTTGAAAAAATTACAAAGTCAAAAAAAAAAGTCAAAAACAAAAACTCCAAAAATGCAATAAAGGACCTACTACATTTATTGTTGAGGGAGAACTCCACAACATAGAATTCTTGAGGAGAGAAATGTACTGAAAAGATTTGTAAGTGTTTAATTATAATCTTATAGTTGAAAAAAAAAATAGAATAAGTGTTTATGGACATTCAACCTTTGCTGGTTAGACTTTTCAGGCCACAGTAGCTTGATTCGCTCATGCTTTGGCATAATATACTTTAAGCATTGACAAGATAGACTAGGATCTCTCCTAACTTAGGACGTATTCTTGTACCTGAGTCACTAATATAAGATTCGCTAGTTTGCTTTAGCTTAGGAGTCTAAGTAACTTTGGTTTTCACTGCATAGTGTCAAGAAAGATCTTGTGAAATTAAAATTTATCCCTAGTGTTCATTAGGGAAGGTGGAGTCCTTACCTGTGCATGTAGGTAGACTCTTTGTCCTAGTCTTTAGTCTTGTGTTTAGGAGAAGCTCTTTCCACCAAAGTACTCGCCTACAAAGTAAGTGTGCTCCACCAAATAAAGTTGTAGAAGACATACTGACATTTGTTTTCAAAAAAAAGAAGAAAAAAATAGAAAAATGAGAAAGAAATATTGAAAAAGTAAAAAAGAATTGAATAAAGGACATTCTTTTGAATAAGTCAAGTATGTTCTCCAAAGTCTTGTATATTTTCCACCAAAAAAATTTTTCAAGGTGCATTATAAATACCTTATTTCCACCAAATATTCTTTGAGCCACAATGCAATAAGTGTTGGGTTTGAGTTTTCACTCATTTTTGAGAGTTGATCCAAAGACATGAGCTAAAGCTAGGACCAACCTAGACTTAAAAAGATGTGAAACCTTGGGATTGAGTTTTAGGGTTCATCTGGTTAGTCCTGACCATTCATTGAGCACAACTATAACCTCTTAGCTTCTGAGCTTTGAAAAACCTTCTTGAGTCCTCGAAATCGCACTTAAGGTTTAGATATCAAGTGTCCTTGTTGGTCAAGAGATGGTCTATGTCTTATCAATCTTGAGTTCTGGTAACTCTTCTTAAGCAGTTGGTTCTCACAATGTCCACATATAAACATAGTTGGTTGCTTTACAGAAAAATTTCAGCTTAAAGGTCATCTCTAAAAACTTAACATTTGAAAAAGAGTTAAATAGATATCTCATCACACTTACCTAGCTGAAACTTAAATGCCTTGCACTTGAATGAGTTGTTTACTAAGGGACTAACAAACCTAAGCATGGGGGTATGATGAGGTGTGGCTCATCACAACCAAAATACCCAAGTTAAGCTAGAAACAAGGTTAAACACTATCTAATTAACATAATAAATGGCTTACTGTGGGAATTAACATAAATGACCTAAAACATCAAATTCATGTTAAAAATGCATAATTAGGTCAAAGTAATGAGATATTTTATTCACAAATATAAATTGATGATCCAATTGCCAATTGAACACATTTCTAAGTTCAAAAGTTCAAATCAAGGGTAAAATTAATTTCTATTATGTTCAATTAAGCTATCATAAAAACCTAGTTGCATTTGGACATCAATTGGATCTTGCATTTAAAGTTTCACACTTAGGTACTCTTTCCATAACATTTCATACACTTACAAACTCGCCAGGGACTTATCTGCAAGCACCAAGGGATTGTTTTGAGATCATTCTTGCCACTTATGGGTTCTTCCCTAATTTTCTACCCCTTTACTTCGAGGGCTTCACCACAATTAACCCAACACACTTGCTGTCATCATTCTTCATCCCCTATTCACCATATGAAGAAGTCAATGCACAGCTGTCATCTGTTCTTGAATCCATTAGATTAATGGAGAATCTTCACCCTTTAATCCTGTACCTTTGCGTGAAGCACTCTTGCCTCTCTTAGATATAATCCTATGGTGGGATTTTGTCCTAATTCTTCTCACGCACCTATCCTCCTCATCCCACTTCAATGCCCTAATCATCTAATCCCACCTTAGCAGTTCCCTGATCCACTCCAATGCCTATTTAAACACTTCCTTTGAGCTTGCACGAGATCATCAATTCCTTTCCCTCGAGTTGGTCCCTTCATTCCATCCCCTCAGCTCTCCTCTCCTCCATTCCTCGCCTACGGTGATAGAGTGCGCTCCTCTCTCTTTTTCAATCGTCATTGGCCGATGGCTGGTGGCTCATGGACACCTCCTTCATCAACTGAGGGTCTCCTCCCTTTCATCACCAACGACCGATGGCCGGTGGATGTTGGACATCACCTTCCTCTATTAGATAGGATTTACTACTTTCCTAGAATAGTTTACTACTATCTACGTTAGATCTAATGCTTTCTAGCTTAGTGTGGATTAGTTAGGAGTAGAATAGTTAGCTTAATTCATGGATTTGGCATTTTAGTTAGGAGTAGATTAGAATAGATCCATTTCTCCCCCTTTGATTGATTCACATCAAAGAGGTGTTTTCATGCAATCGCATCGATTCATACAACTCCCTAATCATCTTACAACCACTTTCATTCATTTCTTCCACATTTTTATCACAGTCCACTTCATTCTCTAGAGACATTCTAGATCTGAAGCTTTCTAGCTCCCAAATCTAGAATGTGCTTGAATCTCATATGGGAGGACCTCCCATTCATCTCAACTGATCACAAAGGTCCTCCGTGTGTGCTGAATTGAATTGATTTGGTTTGAGAGTGTGAATGAAGGATTTTAGTTGATTTGATTTCAATTAGTTTTTATTGACTATATTTAGTGTGTATTTGCATAATTGGGTTTCATATGATGGTTTTGATCGTTATGGAATATGTTTTCAATGATTTATCAAGTTTTATCCAAAATCTGAATGGATCTCTATTTTTTTCTCATTGAATGGTGATATTTTGTCAATGAGATCAGTCAAATTGATCAGAGACCTAATTAGTGATCTGGGAGGTTTGGAAGCAAGATAAGGAAGATTTGAGAATAGATTCTTTGTGTTTTTTTTTAAACTCGAATTGATTCCCTTCTCTTTGTTGTCTAAAGCAAGGTAGAATGGATTGATTAGGTTTTTGAACATGTGTTTAAGATTTGATCTGGGTTTGAAAGGTTTGAAAGGATTTACAAACACCTTTATGTTCATTTGCAATGATAAAGATGCATATTTCTATGGTTTCATTGTCAATTGAAGGTGTTTGGTTTTCAAACTCAGATTTCTAGATTTCCTTTTGTCTTGGTTTCTCAGATCTAAACTCAGAGAGAAAACAAATTAAAAGGATTGATATGATATAGATTAGTCCAACATTGATTTGAATGAAGCATTTAAACAAAAATTTCATGTGTTTTTAATGGATTTCTAGTTTTGATGAGAATTAAAAGTAGTTCAAATCAGACCTCTTCAGTCTGATAATGGCCAGATGATTGAACATGAATGTGAGAAGCAATTGCAGCAGCAACATCAGTTGCTGGAAATTATATGACAAGAGCAACAACAAGTCATCTGCTGCACTAATTTGAGTAGCAAGTGCAGCCACTGTGTGGCGGGATTTTTGGCTGAACTTGTGTGGTTTTTGGGACTTTAATTGTGCTGACAACTTGTATATTGATAGAGTTGAATGTCAAGCATTCATGTACACATATATGACTTTAAATCTAATTGGGAATAGCTTGTAGATCATGTTTGAAACTCATTGTCAACACTTTATGTTAGAAATCTATCCAAAATGTGTTTTTAGTGAAATTAAAGGTCAAAATCATGTTTGTATGCTCAAATACTTTTCATCTTATGTGTGGGACACTTTTAAATGTCTGATCCCCAGTTCCACTCATTAGAATGGATCATAAGGCCTTAGGTTCCACTTCACAACATCATTAAAAGCCTTCTTTGTATGAGATTGAAATAATGAATAAAAATTATAAAAATTATAAAAAATTAAAGTAAACATATCTTGAGTAAGATCAGGTATTTGTTTAAGTGTGTGTAGAGTTTCAAAGTATTTCGAACCCTTAGGCTGGTAGAACGTACCACCTGATGGTTTGGTGTACTTTGAATTTCAATAAAAGAATCATATTCAAAAACACAAAAAGAAACATTTCTTCCATCATCTCACCTTTTCTCTCTCTTCTCTTACCTCTATCGTATATGCAAATGCCATAAAAATTTGAAAATACCCAAAAATACACAAAAATACCATGTGTATACTATTTATACTTGTATATACTATTTAAAGTTAAGTGTAAATAATAACTTATATATCTATGTTGTGCATAACTAATGTATACATGTATTATAAGTATTTAAGTAATTATTTATGTTGAGTAATTTTGTATATATATTAACTATATAATTATCTATTTATTTATTGCAAATTATATGTACATATACTAAGGTAATTGTAAATAAATAAGTAAACATGCACAATCATATTTATTACCATACATACATATTTAAATAAGTATTATATACTGTATCACATGGGTACATTGATTTAATTATCTATTTGTTGTAGATAATTAGATTATTAAGTTAATTAGGTAAAGTATTAAGTTAAAGTAAAATAAATTAGTAAATTAACTTATTACTAAACTAATTGATATTGTACACTTATATATATATTAATTTTTATTATTTCATCCTATTTATAAAATATATATACTGCATAATAATATTTATAACTAAATTATTTGTATATCTAATAACAACGTGTATATAAATGTAGATAAATTAAAATAAACGTTCTAAAATAAATTAAAAATGTTTAATAAATATCCTATTATATAAATTAACCATTTATAAAGTGAATTGAATCATTAATTTATTAATTTGTATATTAATTAAGTAATTAAGCTCTAATTTAACGTGTATAAATCAATAACTTTAACAAATTTTTATATATAATTAAATAACTTATTTTTATAAATTAACTATACAATTGAGTAGCCTTATATAAGATCTTTACAACCATATAATTTATTTCAAAATCGGACTTCATTTAGGCTCTCAATTCAAGGTTAAATTTTAGCTCCAGCGTACGCTGTGTGCGCCAATTAAGCACTGAAACAAAGTCTCACATCGTGGGTGGACGACCACACACAGTGGTATAAATTGAATTGACCACTTATGCCGCTTAGTCGTCACTGCTTGGCGTAACATTACCCATTATCCCATTACCCTCTCCCCTCTAAGCATATGGAATGAGCATTGATTTGTGGTGGGCTGGGAGCCTGGTATGCATAGTGTTGGGCTTGCTATGGGCCTGGTTTGGGCTCAAGTAAAATTGGATAAAAATGTACATGCTGAGAAGTAGGACCAGTTCATAGTAGCGATCTAGTCCCACTCATATGGGTGCTGTGAATCCCAACCGAACCGATCTGCCCACTAAAAATCCTAATTTTTACTACGTGAAGAGGTGAGTGAGAACAAGCCTGAAAGTTGACTAACTATTGTGTGCCTAGTGTAGTGTGCATGTGTTGTGTACGTGAGTGTGTTATGTGTATTTATAGAGTATATATATATGTATATAGTATAAGTATATAATATAACTGTATATCTATAATAAATAAAATGTATATATGTAATGTATATGTATATGTATATATGTATGTAATATATGTATTATATATATATATATAAGTGTAAATAGAGTACATTCTTTGAACCTTTTATGTGTATATATTTTTAAGGCTTTAGTGATGTTTATATCTGTCACTGCAGATTATATAATATGTTAGTATAGGTTAGTATAACTTAGTTTAGTACATATTAATTAGTATTTTTGTACCTCTACTTAGGTATTGTTTAGGGTAGTTGTATATAACTAATCTAAAGCAATTTAAGTAGTTTTTCATGCCTGTTTAATTGTAAATATATTGAGGCATTGTAGTTAAAATTAATTGATTCATTTTGTACATAATTAACTCATTTATTCATTCTTTGATTCATTAATTTATTTTGTATATATATTTGACATTTTTTTAGTAAAAGAGCATTTTTGGAACATAAAGAGTAATGTATATCAATAACTTCCTCCTAGTGAACGACCTAAAATAAATCAGTAAAAATTATGTAAATATATAAAATGACACGACATCTATTTGCATTACAACTATACTACGACAATGACATGATTAAATCATTGTTTTTATGTAATATGGATTGTCGACGATCAATTGTCTCCCTCAATATGTGCTCCCCCTAAGAATATGACTATTTGAATGTTTATTTTTCTCCCCCTTTTCGTCAAGCATCAAAATAATTAAAAAAATTAGGGGGTGCTGATATTACTTACCATATCGAATAAGTTACCTATAGTGAAATGATACTTATTTGTGACAAGCTCCACTAATCCATCTTTCTGGATCTTCATTTATCTTGTAGAGAGGTCGAAGTGTTCCATTATGTGTCTTGAATACATACCAATCATACTGATCCTGTCGATCTATTCCTGTAAAACAATGTAAAACATCCTTTCTAGGTACCCATTTTCTTGTGGGTCCTTTCAGGTTAGTACCCTTCAAATTATGAGATTTATAAACCCATTTTGAAGTTCTAGGTTTATAATTCTTATAATTCTTAGCCTTTTGACAATATGCATATCTAGATGCACTCCATTTTTTCTTTAATTTATCACAAAATTCAGTATTTATTCTAGTCGTGGTCTTTAGGATATTTAGCGTGTCCTAAAATTGCTCATACTGATTTTCAAGATCTATAATTTTCTTATGCAATTGACTATTGATATCTTTTGACATAGACAATTCAGTTGCTAAGCATGCTTTGTCTAGTTCATGAATAGAGCAAGTTCTTTTTAGCTCTTTATTCTCCTTTTGAATCTTTTTTGCTTTTATATATAACTCTTAACAAGCCTCTAACAATTTATTGAGAGAAAAGTCATAATTTACCTCATTGTCATTATCTTTTGTAGTGGCTACCAAGCAAACATGAGCAACCTCGTTGTCATCCGATTCATCGGAGTTTCTATCCATGTCGGAGTCGCTATCTTCCCATGTTGTTGTGAAAGCTTTCTTCTTCTTATTGTTGCCTTCTTTTGTGTCTTTCCTTTTGTCTTCCTCCTTCTTGTTCATGGGGCAATCTTTTTGCAAGTGTTGCTTTTTCTTGTACTCATAACAAACAACATCAGTTGAAATTTTATTGTCTTTCTTACCTTGCTTCCGACGAAAATTTTCAAATTTCTTTGTGAGAATCTCCATCTTGTCATTGTCTTCAGATTCTGAGGTGTTTGAATCTGAGTCCTCCTTGATTGCTTTGAAGGTACGATTCTTCTTCTTACTTAATATCTTCCCCTGCTCGTTCTTCTTCATGTTCTCTTGTTAGACTTTGTAGGCTATAAGGCTGCCAACTAGGTCATCCAGAGGGAGAGTGAAGAGGTCCTTCACCTCTTCGATAGCTGTGGTCTTCGGTGCCCAATCACTTGTAAGAGATCTTAAGATCTTCCATACAAGTTGCCCCTCTATCAGTTTGACTCCAAGATTCTTCATGGGATTTAAGATCTCCCTAAACCTCATGTATAGAGCTTTGGTTGACTCACCTTTTTCCATCTTGAAACACTCATAGTTTTCTGTTAAAATAGAGATGCGAGTTTCCTTTACCTTGTTTGCTCCTTCGTAGGTGACTTTAAGAGTATTCCAAATGTCGTATGCAGACTCGCATGTCAAAATTCAGTTGAACTCTTCCTTTGATAATGTGCACTAAATAGCATTCATGGCCTTTGCATTACTGACAATCTTTTTCTTTTGTTCACTTGTTAGTACTTGTCCTTCTTTCTCCTCTAGATCGGTGTACTTTGTTTGAATGAGACTCCACAACTCGTCATCCATCTCCTTAAGGAAGATTTGCATCCGTTTCTTCCAATACCCATAATCTGTCCCAATCAAAATAGGGAGGATGGGTTGATGATTGTCCTTCGGTGTGCCTTAAGGTTGATGCCATTGTGAGTTAGATTTGTGACGTCCTCTCGCAACTCACTCTGATACCACCTGTAGGATCTAAAAATACCATGCTACGTGCACAAGCACACTAGATGCAAGAAATAAGAAATGTGGAATAAAATAATATTTGCACAAAAATCAAACCATAAGAATGAACACAAAATATATAGTGGTTCCCCACTCACTTGGGTACTCCACTACCTAAGCTTCCTAGCTTAGGATTTTTAACCCGATTCCCTCAACCCTGAGGGAACCAATTTACTAACTGAGGTAATTAATGGCTTACCTCAACCCAATTACAACAAACGGGTTATTACAACCCAAATAACGAGCAACAAGCTCAATACAAAATAAGCATAGGTGTAAGGCAAATAGAAATCTTATAACAAATCACTTAAGCCTCCCAATAACAATTAAAAAGAGTTTACCGATTTGAGATCCTAGAAATGTGTGAATCAATTCCTAATTGCAAGAAATAGCTTTAAGCACACATCGTTGAGCTTACAAGGATGTTGAAAAAATGTGGATGACAAGCTTCTTGCTCCTTTCTTGAGAAAGAAAGTAGAAATGTGGAAATCTAGCTCTAGGATATTCTCTTGTATTTTTCTATATTCAAACTAAGGAACGAAGGGTCTATTTATAGAGTTAGGATCATAGGAATTTGTCTACTAGAAGTTTGGGTTTAAATCCCAATCTTCCTATCAACCAATTCAATCTTTTAGTCATTTAGATTTGGCCTAACGAAGAGTTGGTACTAGTACTAAAGTATGGATACTGATGCATTATTTCCCAACACAGTTAATTAAGGTTATTAGTCTTAATTAAATGCATTAGAAGTAACTTAGGTTAACTTGAATTAGTGTTGTGAATGTAGTATAGGGTCAATTTAACCTAACATTTTAGATTTTTAATTTCATTTAACTGGTTGAAACCAGATCGTTCACTTAGAGGCATAATAGTAAACTTAATTTACCATTAATTTTACTAACTATTTAATCAATCGATTAATAATTATAATACTTTAAGCACATGAATAATTGCACAAAATATTTAACAATAAAAGAATGCAATATTCCATTCATTAGAAACAATTATAAAAGAATGATTTGTCATTAAAAACCAAGTAGAATGTTTATTACATGTGATCTCTCAAAATATAAGGCATAAGAAAAATGTTTACAAGAGTTTAACATGCCTTTTACAATGTTTAAAGCTCAAAATATACAATATAGCAGCTTCAGCCTCAATCAGATGTCTGAGAAAAGAATTAGACGACTTAAAAGTAAGAATTAGACTTATGAAATGTGCATTGGATGTCTGATCTTCTTATTTTCCTTCTTTAGGTAATCTCTCTTTTTCTTTCTTTTAGTCTTTCTCTGCCTCTTTTACTTAGGCTTCTCTTTATTTATCTTTCTCTCTTAAACTTTTCACTCTTTCTTTCTTTCTTCTTTTCAGTTCTTTTTCTTCTTAATCTCTTCTTAATCTTTTATTAATATCTATGTTCTATGCATCTATCTTTCCACACCTAGTCGTATTACACTCACTTAAAACCAATTCTCTTCTTTACTTAAAAATTATTATTGGATGGCAGACCTCTTTTGGGGATATGCAGCACCGCGTTGGGTGGGACTAAACCCTACTAGAGGTTCGACCTAATTTTTATTAGGTGAATTTCAATTCATTTTAGCCCAGCACAGATCCTAGCCCATCCAGGCCGAAGCTTACGCCCACACTTGAGCACACACACAGGCATACACCTATGCACACACACACATGCACGTGCATGCATGCGCCTTTGAAAAAATGCTCATAAGTTTCTTTGTACCCTGCACTGACAACCGGGGGGCCATACGTAGGGTTTAGTAAAGTACCAACCCAGGCGCTTACCCACTTCCGATGTGGGACATTCTTCAATGCTTCTTCTTCGCGTAGTAGCTGCACAGGTCAATCTTCGATTGATGATTCCAACTGACTCCAGGGACCAAATCGAACGAAATAAAGCTCGATCGAAAGCTTAAAGACTTAGCTATCCAATTTTAACCCCAATTTGGGCTTTGGATCAGATTTGATTCACGGATTAAGGTATGATTAGGCACTATCATGAGTGCCTCGAAATATGCTTTAAGGAAGAATTTAGGTCTTTTTGACCTACAGAATTAGGTAATGCCCTCAATTGAGGGTCTTGAATGCTCCAGCAATGCATTCCACATAGAATGGAGAAGGAAGGAGGTTAGAAAATGCTTCAAAGAAGAGTAGAAGCTGAGGAACCTCGTACTAGAGCTTCAGAGCTTGGGTTGAGGTACTAATCTTCTCGACAGAGAGATAAAGACCTCAGGATTCCATCTGGATCAAAACAGAAGATTGAACTCAACAAATTTGAGCAAGAATTAAGTTCAAATCTCAACAGAAACACTAAGAACAGTGTTGGGTTCCAGTTTGAACCCAAACTGTGCAGACATCCGAAGACGATGAAATCCTTAATATTTTTCATTCAAATCAATCTTAAACACTTCTAAATCATCCTAGAATCCTAATCAAGCCTTTAAGTCAAAATTTCAACCACTTAATCCACAAATTTGCTCCAGGTTTGACCTAGAAGGCACAAAGTTTGACTTTCAAGTTTAAATCTTTGGAGATCCAATTGAAATGATGAATAACCTTGAATTAACTTCTAGAATTGAACTGCGACATCAAATTAGGGTCTTGAGGGTTCAAATAGTGCTCATAGGCATTGTCGCTTGAGCTGGAAATGATCTGTGTTCAACATAGAAAACTACATGCTCTCAGACCTAAGACTTAAAATAGGTTCTTGAAGATCTTATGGTGCTTACGAACCTATTCATTAGCTCTAAATCTCACTAAATCAGGTATCTCCAACTCCGCCAGAGTTGAGGAAGATGAAGTTTGACTTAAAGTTCAAGCTATCACAAATCCACTCTAATCATCTGAATTTAATCCTCATGTGATAAATATCTAATTTGGGGCTTTACAAGGTCTAACAATGGCTGAAGCTTGCAATGGGGTCACTAGAGCTTATCGGAGCTCCGGTGAACTTAGAAATTGGTGATTGGAGTTAAAAGCTCCATGGAAGAGACCAAGAGTGGTCTAAACACGCTCCTAAGGTTGCAAGGAACCTCAAGAGGATAGTAATTGCTTCAAACAAAGGACTTGACACTGAATTCACCAAGAATTCAGTGAAATCAAAGCTTTGACTTCAACAGAACTCAAGAGATGATCTCCCTCTAAATTGAATGAGGGGAAGTACTCAGTAAGATGAGGCGATGGTGCAGAGATGATTATTTAGACGATAAAACTCCTCTTGAGCTACCATTGACAGCGAGCTCAGGATGTTGAGTGATTTGGGTGTTTTGTGCGTGTTGAGTAATTAAGCTAATTAGGAAGTAAATCAGGGTCCTGAAGTGGTGTAGAGGTTATGGTGGGTCCCTGGTGGATGTCTTCTATGCTAGAGTGCCTCCACTGTGGACAGCGGAGATCTTCGGTGAAGGTGTAGTTGTTTAGGCGCATAAGCTGATAAAAGTTGTGGAAAAGAAGTGGAAATGATCATGGATGTAACGACCCGACTCCTGAGTCCCTACGAGACACGAGAACCGGACCGACTCGACTAATCCCAAGACCTAGTCGTCCAACGAGGAAGTAACCAAAAGAGCAGTAAAATAAACCACATTCAGCATGAATATAACTAACAGTAAGAAAGTACAGCAGTAAGGAAAGAAACTACTACAGTAGATACCACCACAACAGTAGAACAACATTTATCATATAACATGAACTGCAGGTAAAGAAAGTACAGCGGAAACAAGAACTACAGAAACAAAAGAGGTACAAAAGACTGTGGTAAACTCTACTGGACCCTACTCGGCCCAGCGTCCTCTGCAGTCGCTGACCCTGGCTGCTCAACACCTGGTCCTGAAAAAGGTGACGAGTGTAACACGTCAGCAAAAAGCTGAGTAGAGTGGCAACTAAAACTAGAGACAACAGTAGAGTGTACAGTAGCTGTTATGTTCTATTACTTTCTTTATTCACATCTTTCAATTGTCTCACTATTTCATTTATTCCCCAGATCTTTTTCTTGATCTCGAATGTTCCTCGTGGGAACGATCTTGATTGCAGTTTTTTCCAAAAAGTAGAAGTAGCACGTGGTGCTCTCCTGGCCGGGAGAGTCCCCCGTGGTGATCCTACCCTCAGTCAACCACCCCAAGGTCACCGACAGACGTAACGGTGACTACGGCACGCGCGATAAACGCACAGGTAGCTAACTCGTATTGGCACGCGGTCAGTCGTTTCCGTTAACGGGTGCGCCCAAAGCACAGCACGGAACCAGTCCAGGGCAGAGCCCTCTCAGTAACAGGGGTCCAACCCCTCCACAGTAACCAAACCGGGGCCTTGCCCCTCCACAGTCCGCGCACCCTCGCCTGACTACCCTGGTTTGCCCCAGCGGGCCTAACAAGTCGGTGTGGGAGGCTAGCAGAACCCCGGGGCCCGTGGGGTAGCTAGAACCTCCCTACACTAGTAGCTCTCCTCGGTACTACGTACGCGAGGGCCAGCAAGTCGGTACAGAGTGGCCAGTCCTAACCCCGGGTCCCTGGGGCGGCTGGCTCCGCTCTGCACTAAACAGGGGGACAGTCGCTCTCCTTGGTACTCCGTACTCAAGGGCCAGCTCACTTCCCCAATACTATTCCATTCACTTTCCAGGAGTTCTACCCCTACTTCCCCGTAGGGTTCCATCCTTTTTACTCAAACATCCAGGTTTCACTCTCCAGTTTCACATTCTTACAATCCATGTTCTCAACCACGTTATTTATTCACAACAGGCAGCTGTTAATTCAAATTACAGGTAGCTTTATATCTCTTCCCATTTTCCAAGACTGCAGTATTATACATTCCACTAGTTTTCCCATCCTAGGATTCATGCCATATCTTAGGAGCTATCATACAATCTAGTTTTCCAGTCCTAGGATTCATGCAACACCTAGGAGTGATCATTCCATCTATTTCTCATTCCTAGGATTCATGCAATGTCCTAGGTTCTATTTATGGTTCCATAATTTAACAGATTTTATTAATAACTTAAAACCACTCTACCAAGTATAACGGGAGTAATGGGGGCGTGATCTGGAATCCCGCGTGCCTCCGCGACTCCCAAGACTGCAACTGAAGGAGGTCCTATCACAAGGATCAAACACAAGGAGTGTCTCAAAACAGTGTATAGCTACTGTAGACGGGTAGAGGAATTAATTCTGAAAATAACGCAACTCGAATCGCGGAAAACGGAACCCGAACGGGCCCTAAATGGGTCAAAAACGACGACACTGTGCAAAATCAGACGTCTGGAACTTCTTCCAGACGTCTTAAAAAGTGGATCTGAGAATTACCTTGTTCAACGTGGTTTCCCAGACGTCCAGAAGTCTGCGGGGACGTCTGGCCTAGATCCCAGACGTCCGATGGTCACCCAGGACGTCTGGAGGTTGCTCCAACCGTCTGGTACAACAGCCAGACATCTGATTCGCGTTGGATGGCGAATCACCGAGCCTGCGCACACCCATCTCCCTCCCTCAGTACGGTCAGTCGACAAGAAGGAAGAAGAAGACGGAAACTCACCTTTCAGACGACTGGAAGATCTACCAGACGTCGTCCTCGCCGTCTGCCTATCAACCCAGACGTCCGATTCTGGAAAATTTTCCAGAACAGGAGCCACCCGGCTTTCGCTCGCGACGCCGCCCGAGTCGCACCTCGCGCGTCTGCTGCTCAGACCATAGCAGTCCCCCCCTCCGCATCGTTCCGCGCCCCCTGCGCCCTCCGCCGGCCGGCCAAGCTGCTCCGGCGAGCTCGCCCTCACGGCAGAGCTCCGCCCTCGCACGCCGCACCTCCTCCGCGCTCACTGCGGCTGCCGCTGCCACCCTCGCTCTCGCTCGCTCTCGCGCACAGGAAGGAGAAGAGGAAGGGGACGGTGGAGACGACAGGAGGGGAGGCGTGGCCTTTTAAGGCCGCGCGAGGAGGAGGGAGAGAGTGCGCGGCAGGTCTGCAGCCGCAGAGAGAGAGGGAAAAAGAGAGAGAGAGAGAGGAATCGCGGGTCTGCGCGCACAGGCGCGCAGACGAATCTCTCGTGCGAAAAATAACTATTTTCCAGACATCTGGAAACGATCCCAGACGTCTTGTCAGAAGTCTGGATGTTATCCCAGACGTCTGGTCCGACGTCTGGGCCACCTCCCAGACGTCTGGGGCACGCGTTCGTAACAATGGAGAGTTGAGGATGGTGCTCAGGTAATTGATGGTGTGAGTCGAAGTCCAGTGAGGTCAGAATTGACCTCGTCGGAGATGGGGAAGAAATACTTGAACTAAGCTAAATTACACTAACTATGTTACCTAACTACTCTAAACTAAATCCTAGCTAATCTGCTGTTACCTGGACGAAGGAGGTGAGCAATCTCACTGTTGGCAGGGCAAGAACGGGATCAAAATCAAGAATGGGTGGGGGAAGAAGCTCCAGCCGATTGAAACAGAGGAGATAAGAGAAGTGGGGTGCTCCAACATTGGTGGTAGGGCGGAGGAGAGGAAGAGGAGTTGAGAGAGGCAGCGCTTCTTCGATGGCAGCGTTCGAGAGGGAGAACGAAGATGTTGGAGTTGTTGAAGAGGCCTACTGATCGACCTCAGTGTAGAGTAGAGGGGAGGGGGTCGATACCTAGCATCAGAGGAGTTGGGGGGTATTTATAGGTGGCGGTGGAGGTAGGGGGTCTTGCATTTGGATGTAATCGCATCCAAGTGCAAAGGTGTAAGGTCCTTCATCTCTAGCGACGGTGAAGTCACCATGCTAGAGTTTGTTAGGTTTAGGAGGATCAGGACTATAGGATGGAATGGTGGCAGTGAGCAGAAGGCTGGCGACAAGGGCAGAGGAGTTTAGACGCGAGATGGAGAGTGATCTGTTAGTATTGTCATCGGTCATCCTCAGCCGTTCAGTGCGAAGAAGAAGAAGAAGAAAAAGGTGATGTCGGTAGTGCTCAGAAGGACCTTAGTGCAAGAAAACATAAGGACCTATAATGAGTAAAAGGATTCAATTGAATAAAAACCTAAGGGCCTAAACGTAAAAAGAGCCATTTAAAGCTTATTTTAATTTATTTCTTTTTCAACTTTTTATAGGTTATTATAAATTAAGTAAATATTATATTGATGAGTTGAATTTTCATTTTTCCCTTTTTAGCTATATTTATTTAAATGGTTAAGTTATTTAAGTTAATTAAGCACTTAGGTTTAAATATTGATTAAGTTAATTTAGGTATTAATTAACTAGCCAAATATCTAGTATTTGAGTCCAAATTAGTAATTAAATAATAATTATGAATAATAGATAATTAATTTAGTGTTTTTATGTTATTTTAAAGGTCCTTAGTATTTATTCCCCTTTATTATAATTAACCCTTAATAATACATATCCTTAGCTAATTAACTAGGGAAACTAGTTAATTAGGGGTATTTAAGAGATATGATGAGTCTCTCATCATACCCCCAATCCAAGGTTTTCTAGTCCCTAGCAAAATTAAATAAGAAATATGATGATTTAAACACCAGGGTGATTAAATAATTATAAATAACTTTAAGTAGAGGAATGCTTAGGTCAAAATTTTCTATATTCAATTATTTTAAAATTTTTATATTTTAAATAAATATCCATAAATAAGCAGAGCATTACCTAGAATCCACTTACAATGGACTCAAATCCCTAAATACTTCTCAAAAATTTTATTCATAAAAGCAAAACTGTAACGGGAATTTCTTTTGAATCAGAACCTTGAAAACCCATATATTATCTATATCCACCCTAAACACTAGAATCAAAAGAGGTCAAGATGATTAAGAAAACAAGACTCCAAGACTAGAATTTAAATTCTAACTCAAAAATTCAACCAACTTAAGTTAATCCTTAGGTTTGTAAAATCCGATTTTTATCAGCCTAAGTTTTTGCAAATTAACTAGACACCTTTATCAACCAAACTTAGAGAATGGTAGAATCCCTAGACTGCTAGCCCATAGCACCAAGGACAGACTTCTAGACCTAGGGTTTTGTCAATCTTTTCCTTTAGGCCCTAACTGCTAGTTTCCAAAACCCGCTTTCTTAGGCTTCACTGCCCAATGCAAAGGTTTAGTAGCTATGAGTTTAAAGCATCTGTGCTCTTGGATAGACTCATCTTAAAGGCATCCAAAGTTGCAAAAATCTAGATCCTATGACATCAATGTCCAATCCAGGTTATTCCAATTAAAGCCTTTAGCTTGGCCTTACTCAGATTTGGTTGCTTTTTCCTCACCATTTTTCTATCTCGAGGTCAACACTTTTTGTGTATATCGCCTCGGTGAACCACTAGGTCACTTATTCCTAAATTTTATCTCTGTATTTTTTCAATCTTTTTCTATAGGATAAAACACCCATATGTAGCGAGGTGTTTTTTTTTATTTGATGGAGGAAAGGGTAGCATCCATATGTATCGAGATGCTTTATTTGGTGGATAAAATTGCCTAAGCATCCATTTGTAGCGAGATGCTTAACTATAGGGTGTATAATTTTTTTTCTTTCTTTCTTTTTTTTTTCCTCCTCATTTTCCTTACTAATATAATACTCCAATTCCTTTTTCTAGGCGAGTGGCACATACTTCACCCTTTCAAAAGTCGTCCCATGGAAATCCTTGGACTAAAGAGGATTTAGAATCAATCTCTTAACCTTTGTGTTTTCGTGGTCTTAGATGCCAACAAGACAACTCTAATGTGCATGAATTTTGGATGCTTAGGTTACTTAGCTCTCAAACCAAAGCTTGGGCAACAAAGCCTTTCACTCTCAGGTCCCTTAAACCATTAGTATCCTCCTACAGGATCTGTCAAGACGCAACTCACCAAGTCTAACCGAATGTCCTTGGTTGATTAAGCTAACTATAGCCTGATAGACCTTATGGCTAAGAATTCTACCAACTCTTTACATAATTAACTCTAGGTATCTAGTCTTTTCACTCAACTTGGTGGTAAAAATAGATTTTCAAAAAGCAAAAGGATTTAACTTAGTCTAATTGACCAAGAAAGTTATAATTTAATTCCAAAATTTAAGTCTCATAAAACTTAATACATCTTAGTTACTTTGTTTCGGGGTTAAGAGTGAGAAAAACATATCCTAAAGGGTTTCAGACTCTAACTCATAAGAAATCCTGTTCAAAATTCATAAAATAAATACGTGTTTTGAAAAGGTATTTAAACTAAAGTCCAAAGTAAGGATTCAATGCTCTTATAAATTAGATATTAATTACAAAATAAATATATTTTTGATTTCTGACTTAAAAAGAAAATTAAGCTCTTTAAGTTACTAATATAAATATTCTAGATATTTTTACTTACTTTTTATGTTCTTCTTCGCTTCTTATAAAATCCCCCTATTATTATTTTTTATCACTTTATATTTTTAATTTTTATATATTTATATTTTTTTATACTTTATAAAATTTTTCAAACTTTTATGAAATTTTCAAAAATTTTCAAATTTTTAGGTATTGTTGTATTTCAATTTTTCTATTTTTTCTATAAATGTTTTCTCTTTAATCTACTAATACAGTTAGAGTATTAATAGTTCACTTCACACCCCCCAAGCCAAAATATTACAATGTCATTGTATGAAGGGTGAAAAAGATTCTACACTTCACTTAGTATATGGTGACAAAAGGAGTCAGATAGAGGAAATCAAAGATCTCTATGGGGACGATTTCAAGTCTAACCTAAGTCAGAGTGGTCAGTCGGACTAAGTGAATAAGAAAAATAAAGAAGTGACAGATAAGAAGCAGACTCAAGTGTATAGGTAGAGAAAAATGTGGAAAGTAGGAAACAACTATATACACAGTGTGGAATGCTAAGTTTTACACCTTCAGCTAGGCATAAACCCTAGCAAAGAACTCCCATAAAAGAATATATACGATAAAAATAAGGGAGTCAAGGAAGAGTTTGCTCAATAAATAGGAAAACAAATATGGAAAAGAACCACCCGAATTTAGAAATAAACTCGCCCTGATAATTGCCTTAAACAGATCTCGCAGAACCAAAATCAGATTCTTGTGAAAAACTTAGAAAGAGATACAAGTGGATTTCATGAATGATAAATCTGATTTGGGTTGAGGTAATAATTCTAAAGAATGAGGCAAAAAGAATAAGTGAATCAACCAATCAGTAGATCACCAAAGCTCAATTTTGATTTAGAATAATAGGTGGATCATTTTGGTACAACACAGGTTGCTAATGTGGGTTTGGTAAGTCACTTTTAGGAGGTGCAGAGGGTAGGATTTGATTTGAATCAAAGGCTTGATTAATGAAGTGTACTTGGCCCTGATGTTGCTTAGGATTTGGCAGATTCCTAGGATTCGGAACTGGCTGAGATGGGAGAGTACCTAGTTGACGAGATTCAGCCAAAAGCATGATCTGATTTTGTAAATCAACCAATTCTTCCTTACATTGCCTTTGGATCTCAGCAAGAGCTTCAGCATTCTGTCACTGACTCTCTGTAACAGCTTGCAAAATCTGATCGAGCTGCGTATCTCTATTTGGCCCTTAGTAGTTCTACATACTCGAGTGAAAGGGCCTTGCATTGGGTTGCTGAGAAGGCAACGAAGGCAGGTTTTGTCAAGTCTGATTCAGATATGGTGATCTTTGGTTTTAATTAACCCAAGAGAAATTTATGTGGTTTCTCTATCCAGGGCTATAAGTATTTGAATAAAGGTTTGATCTAGAAGTGTTCTCCTGCATGGCATACAGATTATAAAGATATGGCATGTTTTCTGCAAAGATAGGAGGTAGGGAAAGAGGTGGAAAAGATGATGAGACAAAGGTCCCTCCTTGGGTTGGTGCAGGGGTGATAGAAAACCCAAGGAAGATTGATCTTTAGAATCCAGATTATTCACAAATTCCCTCCCCACGGGAATTTGCGAAATAGGTAAACATGTGGGATTCTACGTAACGAGTAGAGGTGTAAGAGTCTTTATGGTGTTTCAGAACTTGTCGAGATGCTTTGCTATGATGTCAACTTTGTCTAGTTTCTCTGCAATAATCTCTAAATCCTTATTTCTGGACTAATTCTAGATCTCGTGAATGCCCTTGTGTTGATAAGGATTTTGATGCGAACTTGAGTTACCTCACGTGAATTGTGACATTGAGACATTATTGATTGAGTTTTTCGCCATCCCTTCAAATAATTCAGAGGCGGATTCTTCGTTGCGATTCAAGAAATTCCCTCCACAAGAGGTATCGCCAGACTGCGAATGCTCTCTTGTAATCCATAATAAAAGATATGCATGAGTTGCTAGCGAGGGATGTCGTGATGTGGGCATTTCCTTTGCAATTCGTGAAAGCGCTCCTACGCTTCATGAATTGGTTCTCCTTGGTTCTGAGTAAAGGTCATGATAGCTCGCCTAAGTGCATTGGTGGGACCTATAGGGAAGAATTTCTTCAAGAAAGCAGATTTGAGTTAATCCCAAGTAGAGATAGGTCGTGCAATTGTTCTATACTACTGGGAAACCTTGTCCTTGAGGCTAAGGAGAACATTTTCATGAGTAGGATTTACCGACTTTGATTTCGAGGACCAAGAGTCTGAGATAGATTTTTAAGATCTTCTGTGTTGGAATGGATCCTCTGATGGAAACCCATGAAAGCGTGGGATTAGACCTACAATATTCGACTTTAATTATGGGTCATTTTCCCTAACGGGAATCCTAATATTACGCTCTACTTGTGCATTAGATGGATTATAATAGTCTCGGAGTAGAGGCCTAGGACGTGGTGGAAGAACCAAATCAGGTGGATCAGGACCTACCTCAGGTTGAGGAGGAGGATGGGCCTGCAAATTTTATAGGTTTTGAAGAGTAGCCATCAATAGATTAATTTGGTGTTCTACTTGAGCATTTAGAGGTTCTGGTTCAGGAGCACCTCATGGATATCAAAAGGTGACATCTCCCCCTGACCAGAAGAAGGGATCACGGGATTCAGGTTCTGCACTTGATCCATAGAATCAAATGTAGAAAATGCAAATGTAGCAAATGGGAAAATGGGTGGTTGCTTCAGTGCAACCAGTCTAGGTAGACTTGTCAAAGGAGATGCGAGAGGTGGTTTCAGGGATCGCCTCCCATGCATAAACAAAAAAAATGTGCAAAGGCACACTCATGCCACTACAAGAAACAGCAACAAGCAAAGCCCGTAAATAGCGCAAAAAGCAGGTTTTTCTTCTTTTCAAAAGAAAAGAAGATCCTAAGAATATGCAATAAGTAATGTGACGCAAACAAGTATAGTGTCAATCCAAAATATGCGTCTTAGATCGTGTCTACGCAGGTGCATATCCTTAAGGCTCAAAGGTCTAAGGTCTAAGATCTAGACCGCTTGCTACCAGCTCCCTAGGGCTCATAGTAGTGAGACAGAGTTGATCTTTGACCAAAGTCCTAAGAGGTGCAAAGAGGAGAGATAGAAAATATAGACTCGTATGACTCTAGTGATGGCACTATGTATGCGATAGCATGCAATGGACATAAGCGATAAAACCCGCATGCAATCTGCAAACAGATTATGTGTCACGAGTTTTAATAAGTCTTCCTTCTAGTTAATATTTTTCAAAAATGATAGAAAGAAGTAAATGTGACCACTTTTTAGATTTTTTCAACAAAAATATGGTCTTGCTTTAACTCCAATGACAAGGATCTACATGGGTTTTTGTGTGTTTTCCACTGATGCAAGATAAAAATACCCGAGTCAGATCATACTAAAAACTAGCAGGAATGTGCACTCTTAAGAGTGTATGCCTAATAACATGCTGTTACTAATCAAAAGATATGAGTATTTTTGGTATTTTTTATATTTCTCTACACCAAATGCAACAAGCAAATCTACACTACAGACTAAGAAAATACTCACAATGGTATGTATAGTGGGAATACGAAAATAGAAACAGAAAAATGCCTGCTTCCTGAGAATACTCACAAAGATATCCCTAAAAAGAAGATAGAAACAAAACCAAACAAAGCTAATTAGAAAAGAAATTATTTACAAACTAAAGATAATGGCGAATATAAATTACAGTTACCTCCTCGGCAATATCACCATTAAGATGATGCATTATTTCTTAACATAGTTAATTAAGGTCATTAGTCTTAATTAAATGCATTAGAAGTAACTTAGGTTAACTTGAATTAGTGTTGTGAATGTAGTATAAGGTCAATTTAACCTAACATTTTAGATTTTTAATTTCATTTAACTGGTTGAGATCAGGTCGTTCACTAGGAGGCATAATAGTAAACTTAATTCACCATTAATTCTTAAGGTATAATTACTAACTATTTAATCAATCAGATTAAAAGTTATAATACTTTAAGCACATGAATAATTGCACAAAAGATTTAACAATGAAAGCATGTAATATTCTATTCATTAGAAACAATTATACAAGAAAGATTTGTCATTAAAAACCAAGTAGAATGTTTATTACAAGTGATCCCTCAAAATATAAGGCATAAAAGAATGTTTACAAGAGTTTAACATGCCTTTTACAATTGCTCGGGTCGCTAAATCGGTGTTTTAAGATTGTCGCGTTGTAGTATAGCCAAAATAGCACTTGAACAAATAAATTTATTACTTGAAAAAGTTCCGAGGTTGAACACAGGGAGAAATATGGAATTCAATTCTCAAGAATTGCAATTTAATATAAGAAAGCTATGAAATTATAAGAAAAAACTGTTTTAGAATAAAATAGTACTAGGATCAAGTGTCAATGTAAAAATAATGGAGTAAAATGGTGATTTAGATCACCAAATACTCCCTACAATGATAGCTAATGAACTCAATGTATATATGAAATGCAATGCAACCAAACCAATTGTCTGATTAGTAAATCAGATGGCTTAAACTGTTTAAGCATCTCCCTTCTTCTTATTTTCTCTTTCTCTTCTCTATCTTTATTCCTCTGCCCTTATTCTATTCTTCTTTCCTTCTCTGCAACTCTTCTTCTTCTGCCTTCAGCCTTTCTTCTTTCTTTCCTTCTCTGTCTTTCTTACTTCTTCAATTCTTCTTCCTTCAGCCCTTCTTCTTTTCTTCTATCTTTCTCTGTTCTCCTTCTTCACATAGAGAGGGAAGGTCCTTCAAATGGCTAAGTGTTAACCATTTCTCTCTATAGCAAAACCCCCCTCTACCCGTGCAGTCTCTCGTTCTCTTCCTTTCTTAGGCTCCACCCTTCCAGGGCCTGTCAGGGTATAGTCGGGTAATCGGGTAGGCGCGTACCCAGGTCCAGGGCTACGGGAATGGTCACAGCCGAGGAGTGTAGGCTTAGGCGGGTCGGGTGTACAAGGTCCGCGGAGGAGAGGTCGTGGACGAGGCACGTGAGCGGGGACCTCACCCCTAGTGTCTGAGGCGATAAGCCATGAAATGACTCGCTGCCCTTTTGGGTTGTTTAAGATGTCTGGATTAGTCATCAGATGTCTGTCTAAACGTCTGAATGGAGAGTTGGACATCTGAAAGTAAAAGAACCGTACCTTGTATTCTTTTTCCATGCACACACACATGCACACACCTCTCTCTCTCCTCACCCCAAACCATAACCCTCTCCTATTTAATCCCCACTCCCCCCACGCCACTTTCTCCATCTCCACCGACCACCACCTTCATCCTTCCCTCCAGCTGGCCGCCACCTTCCTTTTAGCCACCGGCACGACGTGTGGCAAGGAAGAAGAAAGAGAGGGACGGCATGCGGAGGTGGAGGAGAGGGGAGCTCGAGAGGAGGAGCTCACGAGGGAGCCACAAGAGCATGGGAGGAGCTCGGAGGAGCTCATGCACGAGGAGGAGGAGCTCAGAAAGGTGGGCTTCATGGCCTCCTGAAGCTGCCGGCGTAGCAGCTGCGGGGGATGCGGAGGGGCCGCGAGGAGGAGAAGGCTCGCGTGAGTTCTGCATACTGGACATTTTCCAGTCAGACGTCTGGAGCATCTCCCAGATGTTTGGAGTAGTAGAAGGACGTCCGGAGCTGAAGCCGGACACCTGAAAGCATGCTTAGTGCTCTAGTACGTGCTTCTGTGCGGTTTACGGCCATGCAGGCCTCATCGCAGAGATTTGTCCAGCCATTTTTAGGTCTGCACATATGTATGCAGGGGGCAAGGCATTGGAAAGGTGCGGGGTGTGCCCTTCAAGGTGCTTTTGAACATCTGGACACATCGCCAAACATCTGACCATACCTCCAGATGATCGGAAGGAGAGTTCGACATCTGGAACTCACCTTAGACGATGGAGGAAGGGTCAGGATGTCCGAGGAAGTCGCAAGAAACCCAAGGTGAGTATTGACGTCGTTTAAGACATCTGGGACTAGACCCAGACATTTGATTTTGGACAGTGTGAGTGTTTTTGACCCGTTTAGGGCCCAAATGGAATTGGATTTCCGCAAACGAACTACCATTATTTTTCGGTTGAGTTTCTCTATGAGTCAGTGTCACTTGTATAAGATTTTCAACTCATTTTATGTGGTTGGTTAATTGTATAGGTCGCTAGCCAGTCGAGTATGCAGGAGCCACGGAGGCGACAGGATCTGCAATCCGAGCCCCCATTCCTCCCATGTTTGCCGGTAGAGCGGTTCACATTAATATTAAGATTTAAATAAATGAATTGCATGCTTAGAATAACTTGAATGAACCCTAGGATGCGAATGAACCCTAGGGCAGGAATAGATGAGTATGGTTTGTGCTATACTGTATACTTGGTATACATGTAGAACTATAGGATGAGAATAAACCCTAGGGCAGGAACAAATGAGTATTTTTGAGCTACACTATTTACTTGAGATGAATGTACAACTTTAAATGCTAGCAAATGTATTGGTCTTTTAATGTGATGCCTTCTCAATTAGAAAATCATGAGCTGCCTGTTTTAGTAATGGAACCGGTAATGTAAATAAAGAAATCTGAAAGTCTAGAATATGAAACGAAATGAATACCAGCATGAACCCTACGGGGAATTAGGAGAACTCCTGTAGACAGGAAGTGAGCTGGCCCTTATGTACGCGGTACCAAGGAGAGCCACTGTCCCTTTAGTGTAGAGGGGTATTAACCGCCTGTTAGGTTGAGCCTTGGGGTCAGGACTAGACACTCTACACCGACTCAGTTTGGCCCTCATGTACATGGTACCGAGGTAAGATACTTAGTGTAGGGAGGGAGCTAGCTGCCCCAGGGGGCCCAGGGTTAGGACTAGCCACCCTACACCGACTCTGTTAGGCCCACTGGGCAAACCGGGATAGTCGGACAAGGGTACGCGGACTGTGGAGGGGCGAGACCCCTGTTCTGTTCTGTTCTAAGAGGGCAAGGCCCTGTATTGTTCCATGTTGTACCTTTGGGCGTACCCATTAGCGAAAACGACTGACCGCGTGCCAGTGCAATATAGCTACCTGCGTGTTTATCACGCGTACCGTAGTAACCGCTATGTCGCGATCGTGACCTTGCGGTGGTTGACTGGGTGTAGGATTACGACGAGGGACTCTCCCGGCCTAGAGATCACCACGTGTACCTCCTACATCATGGAAAAGACTACAATCAAGATCGTTCCTGTGAGGAACTGGCTAGATCAAGAAATGATTTAAGTGAATAAAGGAACAACAAATTAGAAGTACTTGGTTGAACTAAATGAAAATGGATAGTTACTTAATTGCATTAATTAATAGCTTATCTTAATTACATGTAAATGGAAAAATTACCACTCTACTCAGCGTTTGCTGACTCCAAAACTTCTTATAACCTTGCTCAGGTCAGGGAGTTGAGCAGCCAGCACCACCGACTGTAGAGGGAGCTGGGCCCAGTCGAGCCAAGCCTTAGCTGCATTTCTTACTTTTTCCCTAGCTTCTGTTGTAGTAGTGAGTATTTTTGTTCTATGAAATACTGTTTCAGTTACTTTTCCGCTGTACTTCCCTCTCTCGTAGTTGTGATGGCCTATAATATTGATAGACTTTTTGCTCTGCTTCTTTTACTACCTCTTATTTTCTTTCTACTTAGTTACATTGCATGTGTGGATGTGGATTATTTCCTACTTTTGGTTATTTCTCGTTAGATGACTAGGTCTTGGGATTTGTCGAGGCGGGCCGGTCTCAGGTCCTATAGGGATCTGGGATCAGGTCGTAACAAGATGGTATCAGAGCAAGGTCGTCCGAAGAAATGAACCAAATGGTCTGAAAAATAGTCATCCACATGCATATAACTAGGATAGCCATCATAATGTATTGCTTTGATCTTCGCTTCGAGTCTTATCTCGATGTAATCTGTTATCATTGACAGTTCCTACTCTTTTTCTTGTGTCTCCTTATAGGAGATGCCTCATCGAGGAGTTCCCGAAGCAGGCCGTGGACGTGGCCGTGGGCGGGGTCAAAGGGGCGGACATGTCGGACCTGAGGTGCCAGTCAACCCACCTCTCCTTCCAGGCATCTAGGCCCAGGATCTTGCCTAGATTATCTAAGATATTGTATAGGAGGAGCTCCAGTAGCCTCCTCGGCCACCCCTCCCTGAGGATGTGGAGGGAGAGTCCTCCATGGGATAGGGGAACCGCTGCAGCATCGTACGAGATGGAGGGGGAGGGGGTGATCCTCCACCACCCCCACCACCCTCAAACACTTCTGAGCATGAGCCCTCCTTGCCTGGAGGTGTACCTGTTCCCCCATTGCAGCTCCACCATGAACTTTTCAGCCAGTTCTGGAAGCTGAATCCCCCCTCCTTCAAGGGGGATGAGAGCTCGTTTGAGGCAAAGGACTGGCTGGAGTAGATAGAGAAGGTGTTCGACACCCTTCGCCCTCCTGTAAAGTGTCGTGTGGCCTTTGCCACGTAACAGCTGGAGAGCACAGCCCACAGGTGGTGGAGGGCAATCAGAGGCCAAGAGGGGAGAGAGCTGATGTGGGACAAGTTCATGGCTCTCTTCTGTGAGTAGTACTTCTCGCAGACCTGGCAGGACCAGAAGAGGTAGGAGTTCCACACTCTCCATCAGGGGGCGATGATAGTTAGCGTGTACTGCACGCATTTCCTTGAGCTATCACGCTTCACCCTGACAGCTTCATCTATTGAGGAGGAGTGCCTGTGGAGGTTTACTGAGGGGCTTCAACTGGTGATTCGGGGGTATGTGAAACCCCTAATGTTACCCACTTTCTCTCTTGTGGTTGAGGTAGCCATGATTTATGAGGAGACCAACCCGGCCGCACGAGACACTGACGATGGATGGAAGAGGCCTTACCAGCCAAAGTACTCACAGGGCCGTTGGGAGAGGAGGCACATGGTGGTTGCAGGAGAGTAGTCTCGTTCTGTGGGGCCATCCCTTCGGGAGCCCCAGACAAGGACCAGCTACCAGCACCGAACCCCAGCCCAGCCACCAGCAGAGACCGACTGATGGAGGAGGTAGTGTTCCTCTCTATTACCAGTGTGGCCAGCTGGGCCACGTTAGGAGGGACTACCCATCTAGGGCCGGAGCACAACAGATGCTCCCCGCACCGAGTGCTCAAGGCCGAGCTGGTGGCCGGGGTCACCAGGGATGTGGAGGAGGACAACAGTCACGAGGAGGGTACTGGCCAGCTGCTGCTCACCCGACCCAGAGCATGGCTGCTTCGTCTGCACCTAGGACTGAGGGGCATGTCAATGCCCTAACACAGCGAGATGCTAGGGCTTCAGGTTTTGTGGTGGCAGGTATGGTTACTGTTTCTGACAGATTAGTCTATGTTCTTTTTGATTCTGGTGCCACACATTCCTTTGTCTCCTAGAGTTTTGTCGTCAGTTTGGGACCGGGCAGTGTACTGTTAGAGGTTCCGTTCTTGATTAGAGGGCCAGGTGGACAGTTGTTCATAGCAGAGGAGGTCTTTACAGGCTACGAGGTCACAATAGGGGGACCTGATTGTAATCCCGATGGAGGACTTTGGCGTGATTCTAGGAATGGACTGGTTGTCTATCAATCACACTTTGGTAGACTATTTTGGGAGGAAGATCATCTTCTCCATACCAGGGTTGTCTCCCTTCGAGTTTCACGACCAGTCGGTGGATGGAGGTTTTAGGTGCATCTCCGTGCTTCAGGCAACGAAGCTTTTGGGCCAAGGGTGTGAGGGCTTCTTAGCTTGTGTTGTAGCAAAGCCTAGTCTCGTGGCTGACTTTCAGAGTATTTCGATGGTCTGCGAGTACCCCGACGTTTTCCCAAAGGAGTTGCTAGGACTACCTCCTGAGTGTGAGATTGAGTTTGAGATCTCGCTAGTATCGGGGACCAGCCCCATTTCTACTGCACCGTACAGGTTGGTGCCACGAGCTGCGAGAGCTCAAGTCACAGTTACAGGACCTGTTGGAGAAGGGCTTTGTGAGGTCGAGTGCGTCCCCATGGGGTGCCCCTGTGTTGTTTGTGAAGAAGAAAGATGGTACCTTACGACTTTGTATCAACTATCGACAGCTGAATCAGGTCACCGTTAAGAACAAGTACCCACTGCCTCGTATCGACGACCACTTTGACCAGTTGAGAGATGCCACAGTGTTCTCTAAGATAGTCTGAGGTTAGGTTACCACCAATTGAGGATCAAGGAGACCGACATCTCCAAGATAGCTTTCCATACTCGGTACAGGCAGTATGAGTTTTTGGTCATGCCATTTGGGTTGACCAACGCCCCCGTTGCTTTCATGGACTTAATGAACCATGTTTTCAGACCGCACTTAGACCAGTTTGTGGTGGTGTTCATCGACGATGTCCTAGTCTACTCACGGGATCAGGCATAGCATGGACAACATTTACGTATGGTCTTGGATACCTTGAGACGACGCAGGCTGTATGCCAAGTACAGCAAGTGCGAGTTTTGGTTGAGACAGGTAACTTTCTTGGGCCACGTGATTTCGGGAGATGGATTGGCTGTGGATCTGACTAAGGTTGAGGCCATGCTCAGGTGGGAGAGACCACGCACAGTGACAAAGGTATGGAGTTTTCTGGGACTGGCAGGCTACTATCGGCTGTTTATCGGAGGGTTTTCTCAGATCGCGCATCCTATGACTCAATTGACCCGTAAGGATGTGCCCTTTTCCTGGACCAACGAGTGCGAGGCATGTTTTAAGGAGTTGAAGGAGAGACTGACTTCAGCTCCTGTCTTATCATTCCAGATAGTAGTGGCAGGTGATTAGTCCATATTTGTGGGCTATTTAAATATTTAAGTGCCTAGACATTAAGTTAATTTTAACATTTAGATAGCATACATTAGGATGTAAATAAATTAATTCATATTTTTAGCTTAAGTGCATAACTCATGCATTGAGAATTAACCTAGGATTGCATACATTGGATTAGTTAATTAATTAGGTGCACACACTATTTTAATTAACATAGAAGTTGAGTTATGTATAAATAATCCTAATTATTTTATTACTATTTTTTTGTTTTCTTTTCTTCTCCTTTGTAGGTAACCGCTCCGCCTCCGCCTCCTCCTCCTGTGCATCAGCATTGATTCGATGGTGGCCTTTTGAATTTCAAATCTTTGTAGCTGTGGCTACAAAGGAGAGAGGAAGGGCTACCATTCAGAGGAGGCCACCATCCCTTTCCTCACTGTGTAGAGAGCTACGTTGCTCATCCACACCTCACCACTGGCCTCAACCGCGGCAGTGTGACTCCACCACTGTCGGCGTGTGGGGTGATAGCCCACACCGCCAAGAGTCCCTACATCACCATGCTTCATCTTCCCTTCCACACATAGATCATAGCTTCTGCACGCCCTACGCACCCTCGCCACGCCCACTGCAGCACACAGAGCTGCAACTTCTTCCTGCACCTCAGCCCTGCCAGAGTGCCACTGCGCGTGCCTCCAGCCAGCGCACTTCATCTTCTGCACCAAACCACGTGCACGTGCTGCACCTCCAGTGCAGCAAGTGTGCACGTGCCCACCTCAGCCTCCGCATGCACCTCTAGCCAGCACCCCTCATGCGCCTTCACCTCCAGCTATCACCCCACCATGCATCTTCACCTCTAGCCTGCACCCCGACGTGCCTTCACCTCCAGGGCCCTCGCCTCAGCGCCTGCACACCCACGTGCCCTCGCCTAGTGCCCGCACGCCTTCACCTCCATGCACCCACGCCCCAGCACCTGCACGCCCCCGCTTCAGCGCCTCCCTACAGCACCTGCAGCCATGCGGCCATCAAACCCCGCACACACCCGTGCAGCCTACAGAGCGCCTGCCCCTTCAGCACATGTCGCCTCCTCACGCCTGCATCAAGTGTGGCCAGCAGCAGTAACCTCCAATGCTGCTGTCACTTCTCTCCTCTGTCCAGCCTACTCCGACCATCCCGCAACCTGTCACCGCCACCGTTGCGAAGCCCTCACTCCGGCCAACTAATTCCCAGAAGAGTTCCTCGAACAAAACTCTCTCCAGTGCACGAGTAGGAGAGAGGTAGAATCATCTGTTTTTACTCATTAATATTTACATTTAATCCCATTGCCACAAAAATGAATTTTGATTTATCATTATTTTATTATGGTGAATTTATGCCTTCATGCTCTTGCTTCTAAAGAATTGTTAAACCTTATTATTCATCTCTATGTGCATTGAATTTAATTTTGAATTACATTTTAGTATGCATGCAAGTGAATAGTACATGGCATACCCTTGCACATGAATAATTTTCTTACATAAAAATTACATTAACACCCCTTGACTTCTCCATAAATTTAAGGTTTACTTTCAGAGCTACATAGACATTGTTTGATTTGATGAATAGTTCAGTGAACTTGATTTCTACCTAATTGCGAGTTTAAATAAGTCATTGCCTCCCTGTGGACATAACCGACTCTCTTGTGAGTGGTTTAATTTTAATTTTAATTATTTTGTTAAGCGATTTTCCACCACTTTGATCCTACAATGACAAATCATCTTAATAACATTATTCAAAAGAGAAAACCATTTTATCAAATGGCGTCGTTGCTGGGGAGGCAACTGACGCAATAATTTTACGTGATTTTTATTTTTGATTATTTCTTGTTGCACAGTGATCTGACTATTTATTATCTTTTTTGAGAGAGGAGGAGAGATGTGACAGGCACATTTGGGAGACGACGTCGACCTTGAGCGATGCCTACACGTAGGGAAGACATAGGAGACTTGGATCCCGCTTCCATAGGGGATTCTCCATTGTGAAAAGTTTTATTTCTTTTTTCTCACCCTTGTCGTAATTGGGGCTGATTTTTGGGTGCCTGTTCCCTTTTCTTTAGATCTAGGTTTTTATTTTATTTTGTGGATTGTTTATCCTTAATTTGTTTGTGCATAAGTAGCTAAAAAATAAAAAGAAAACACAAGCCACCTGCTAGAAGTTACCTGCCCTTTGGTCGAATCATTTAGGACTGAATGAGCAGCATCTAGATCTAATTCTTGTCTTGCATATTGCATGAAGAATGCTGCAATCAGGTATGCACTTCTAACTTCACATTTCTACTTATCATGCAAATGTATTTGGATTAATTTTTAGACCACATAATCTATCTTGAAGCGATCTAATAAAGTGGTCACATTTAATTTTTGAAAAAGGACTAATTAAAGGAGAGACATTTAAAATGACAGACTTGATTTTCAAACGTGGTGTGCGATTCAAAATTCAAAATCTTTTGCGATGTATGCACACTTATATCTCTTTCACCATGGCATGCATTTAGACACTCTTAAGTCTTGGAACTACTAAGGCAAGAGCCCTCTTACCATTGGATTCTGAAGTGTTCGAAACTTGAGATCAAAGGTGTTGTAAATCCAAAGAGGAGGATACCCTGTCACGGATTTTTGGGGGTAGTTGAGAAGCACTGCGAAAGCATAGCTTCAAAGGAAGGCTTAGGCCTACTTGCATCCCTCGATCTTCCATCTTTGGATTTGCTCTACCATTTGAGATTTAGGGAAGAACACCTAAGCTCTGACTAGGTCTTTTTAGGCATTTCAAAGGTTGACAATAGGCGCGTAATTGATTGGGCAACTTGCTTTGTCACCTACAATTTGAACTAAAGTCAAAAGCCTAAATTTTAAAGATCGAACAAGTCCTTTTTGAATTGTGTTTGTAGTGCATGCTTGGTAGGCATTCTCGTAGGAGACAACTTGTGTTTGATCCTGAACCTGAAAGAATCTTAAGAAGAAACCTTCCAAGGGTAGAAATGGCCGGTCAAAGGAGCCTTAAGGAATATTTCATTCCAACCAATCAAGCTGGCCCTGCACTACGTACACCTGGAGGGGACAATCCGTATGAGATCAAAAGCAGTACCATATCCTTGCTGCCCTCCTTTTATGGTACTGCTAGGGAAGACCCTTATAGGTATATAGAGGAATTCATCGAGGTTTGTTCCATGGTGAAGCTGCAGGGTGTTACTGATGACGCTCAAATGCGGACCCTCTTTCCCTTCTCCCTCAAGGACAAAGCCAAGTATTGGTATCACACCCTTGATGATATTAACACTTGGGATGCCCTGAAGAAGGAGTTTTTGAAGAAGTACTTCCCCATGAGCAAAACAAATCACTTTAGGAGGGAAATTATGAGTTTTGTTCAAAACGATGGGGAAGCTTTCCATGATGCATGGGAGCGCTTTAATGACTTGGTGAGACTTTGCCCACATCACCAAGTGCCTAAGTGGCAACTGGTTGAAAGGTTCTACACCGAACTTAATGATTTGCATAGGCAAACTGTGGATGGTGCCTGTGCAGGAACCTTTCTATCTAAGACTGAGGATGAAGCTTGGAACCTTTTTGATACTTTGAGTGAGAATTCTATTCACTTAAATTTTGCCTACATGGATAGAAAACCCACTCTTACGCAAAGAAAGTTGGAGGCGAATGAGGCAAAGGACACCCAGAATTTAGCCTATCAGATTCAATTATTGAATCAAAACATGGAAAGGCTTATGTCGAGCCCGAGCCAATTCGTATCTAACACCTCCACATCCCAAGCTTCTGAAAGCTCCATTTGCCAACGTAATACACACGCCACTGTGGACTGCCACTTAGCCTCCCAATTCCCTGAGCTTGTACAAGCGGATCTGAATGCCACTCAACGGTTCCGTCCTAGACCTCGTAATGACCCTTTTTCCAACACTTATAATGAGGGATGGAGGAACCACCCAAACTTTCATGGAGACAAGGAAATGTCTCCAATTCAGGGAATTATAAACCACAATCCTTTCAAAACCATCAAATGAACCAACCTAAGACCTTTGAGATGGATGAATTGAAGGCAATGTTGAGAACTATGCCAGAAAGTCAAAGTGCCATCATCCAATCTCATGACAAGGCTATACATGAGATGAAATCGTAGATATGACACCTTGTTGAGGCCGTTAGACAGAGGGAAACTGGGAAGTTTCCTAGTGCTGCTGAGGAGAATCCTAAAGGACAAGAGATTTTCTTTAGGGAGCATGCTCAGGCGGTGACTATTCTGAGGAGTGGGAAAGAAATTTCCAAACCCGATGCTCCTATAGTCTCACTCCTTGAAAAACCATCCACCCTGACTTTCACCCCCACTGGAGAAGACTTACTCAAATCTTCTCCGCTTGAAATCACCTCGCCGGAAGAAGTTGCCCCTGTTCCACCCCTTACTCGACATGACAACCCTTCCACCCAGAGATCAAGAGTGCCCTTTCCAGAGCATATCCACCTTTGGGCAAACTTCTGTTGGCTCATCTACAGCCAAAGATAAGATGGATGAGATCATGGAAACTTTCAGGCAAGTGCAGATTAACCTTCCTTTGCTTGAAGCTATCAGGAAGATTCCGTCTTATGCCCGCTTCTTAAAGGACCTGTGCACGAAAGAGCGGCAATCTAGGAAACAGGTCCAATCAACAGTTGTCCTGCCTGATTCTGTTAGCTCAATTGTTCAACATGGCACACCGTCAAAACTTAAGGACCCAGGAGTCCCGTACATCTCAGTGGTTATTGGTGACTTATAGTTTGATGAGGTTCTCCTTGATCTGGGTGCAGGGGTGAACATCCTTCCGAGGTACGTGTATGAACAACTTGGGGGAGGTAATCTGAAGCCTAGCACAGTAATCCTTCAAGTTGCTGATCGATCACTTAAGACACCGCGGGGAATTTTGGAAGATGTCCTTGTAAGAGTGGAGGATTTCTTCTTCCCCGTTGACTTCTTAGTTTTGGACACTGACCCTACCAACAAGCCAACCAAACCCTCCATCATTTTGGGTCGCCCCTTCCTTGCTACTTCGCATGCTTCAATCAATTGCAATACTAGGGCATTGAAAATGGGCTTTGGGAACAGGAAAATCTGGCTTAATGTGTGTGATGCTTACAAATAAGCCGGGCTTGAGGATTGTTCTCAAGTTGAGGTGATAGATGACCTGATTGAAGAGGCAACCCCTACAATGTTATGTGATGACCCCCTTCAGCATGTCATGCTAAATGAGCATTCCCATCTCTTAGAGGAATGTGAAGGGGATATCTAGAACTTGAGAGTTGCTGGGTGTTTCTGCTGAGTCTCTTCCCCCATCATCTCTACCCAAGGTAGATCTGCTACCTGAGATGAGGACATCTATGAAACCCTCAACCATACAAGCCCCTGGCCTTGAGTTGAAACCCCTCCCTGACACTATCAAGTACATCTTCTTGGGTGCCAATGATACACTCCCCGTTATCATTTTGGTTGTGCTATCTAAGGCACAAGAGGGAGCCCAGATTGAATGCTTGTCTAAGCACAAGGAAGCTATTGCATGAGCATTGCTGACATTAAGGGTATAGACTCTACATTTTGCATGCACCACATTTATACTGATGATTCCATCAAGCCATTTAGGGAGATGCAGAGACATCTCAACCCTAATATGAGGGAGGTGGTTAAAAAGGAAATCCTAAAGTGGTTGGACGCTGGGATCATATATCCCATTGCGGATAGTAAATGTGTAAGTCCTATTCATGTGGTGCCAAAGAAGGCAGGCTTTACTGTGGAATTTAATGACCAAGGGGAACAAGTTGTCACTAGACCCTCAGCTGGATGGAGGGTCTGTATTGATTACCGCAAGTTGAACACCGCTACCCAGAAGGATCACTTTCCATTGCCTTTTATTGATCAAATTCTTGAGAAATTGGCAGGGAATAAGTACTATTTCTTTCTCGATGGATATTCTGGGTACAACCAGGTTGCAGTCTTCCCTGATGACCAGGAAAGGATGACATTCACGAGTCCTTACAGTACTTTTGCATTCAGGTGTATGCTGTTTGGATTATGTAACACCCCTGCAACTTTCTAGTGGTGTATGATGTCCATTTTTTCTGACATGATTAATGAGTGTGTTGAAGTGTTTATGGATGACTTCTCCATTTATGGCTCATCTTTCGACCAGTGTCTCCTGCACCTAGTGAATGTGTTGAATTGATGTAAGGGGACTCGTTTAGTCCTCAGCTGGGAGAAAAGTCATTTCATGGTACAGAAAGGAATTGTACTTAGGCATGTTATGTCTGAGCGAGGTTTGGAAGTAGATAAGGCCAAGATTGATTCTATTTCCAAACTCTCATTGCCCACGAATGTCAAACAGATTAGATCCTTTCTGGGCCATGCCGGCTTTTATAAGCGCTTTATTAAAAATTTCAGTAAAATTTCTAGGCCACTTTGTGACTTGTTGGCGAAGGAATCTTCCTTCAATTTTGATTCAAAGTGTGTCGAGGCCTTTCAAACTCTGAAGGAGGCCTTGATCTCTGCGCCTATTCTCCGAGCTCCTGATTGGACACTCCTATTTGAGCTGATGTGTGATGCTTCGGATTATGCAGTGGGAGCAACCCTTGGACAAAGGGTTGAGGGAAGACCTCATGTGCTGCATTATGCCAGCAAGACTTTAATTGAACCATAGTAAAACTACACCGTCATTGAAAAAGAATTACTTGCTGTAGTTTTTGCTCTAAAGAAGTTTAGGTCTTATCTTCTTGGGTCTAAGGTGGTTATTTTCACTGATCATGCGGCAGTGAAACATCTCATTGCTAAGAAAGATTCTAAGCCACGTCTGATTAGGTGGATCCTACTCCTTCAAGAATTTGACTTCGAGATATGTGAAAAGAAAGGAGTAGAAAATGTTGTGGCTGACCACCTATCTCACCTTCCACTTAATGACTCTCTATCAGAAGACATCTGCGAGACATTTCCCGATGAAACCCTTATAGCGGTAACACCAACTTCAACTTGGTATGCTGATACCGTAAATTACTTGGTCACTGGAGAAACTCCTGGCTCTTGGGATGAGCAGAAAAGAAAGAGATTCATTTCCCAAGTGAGATACTTTCAATGGGAAGAGCCTAAATTATTTAGAATTGGACAAGACCAAGTATTGAGACGATGTGTACCTGAAGAGGAACAACAAAGTGTGCTGAGTTTTTGCCACGAACTTCATTGTGGAGACACTTTGGCGCTAAGAAAACTGCTTTTAAGGTTCTCCAGTCTGGCTTTTGGTGGCCTTCGTTATTTAAGGATTCTCATAATTTCGTTAAGGCTTGTATTAGATGTCAACGGACTAGAACGATTGGGAAGAGGAATGAAATGCCTCAACACCCTATTCAATCTATTGAAATTTTTGATGTGTGGGGAATTGACTTTATGGGCCCCTTCCCTTCATCCCATGGTTATGAATATATCTTGGTGGTAGTTGATTATGACTCTAAATGGATAGAGGCCATTCCTACGTGCAGAATTTGATTGGAAGAGTTCCTGCCGTAAGAGAGGTGGATTGCATACTCACCTTGATGATGCAATGGTAACATATTACCCCCTCAGTGCTTGTCTCTTAGGATATCCATCCTACTGGGGTCATGTAAGTGCATTGTGTGATTCAGGTACCATGGGCAGCCCTATCTCGAAGTGCCGATTGCCACAGGCTTGAATTCTCTTAAGAAATCCATGGGCAATACTATCTCGAAGTGTCGATTGCCAGGAGTTCTTGGGGTTGCTATGGGTGGTGCTATCTCGAAACATCGAAAGCCAGACACCCTTCAAGGTACGGTGATGGGGACAATGAATCCGACACAGACCGTGTTGATAGAGGATCTGAGGTTAGACTTAGAGGAATCAAACAAAAAGAAAAAAAAAAGAATATATATATATATATAAATCATTTTTCCTTTCTAGGTTGGCAATCATACCAACCTCAAATAACTTAGACCAATGCACATGCACGGATGCTTTAATCTCAAGGATCAATAAACCTTAGGGTAGAGTCAGAGGGAAACTTATGCTTGCAATTTGTCTTTAGCTGACCTAGTCTGTAACATAGCAACTACTTGGGAACCTTAGGTCTAAAGTTTGAACTTAACATGTTTCTAAAGGAAGATCGTTTGGATTGGTTAGTCTAGTTGGAGTGCTAGTTTTTTGCTTGGATTTGCTAGGGACTACCAAAAACTAGGCATGGGGGTATTTGATTAGCCCATATTTGTGGGCTATTTAAATATTTAAGTGTCTAGACAGTAAGTTAATTTTAACATTTAGATAGCATACATTAGGATGTAAATAAATTAATTCATATTTTTAGCTTAAGTGCATAATTCATGCATTGAGAATTAACCTAGGATTGCATACATTGGATTAGTTAATTAATTAGGTGCATACATTATTTTAATTAACATAGAGTTAAGGAGCTATGTATAAATAATCCTAATTATTTTATTTTTTTTGTTTTCTTTTCTTCTCCTTTGTAGGTAACCGCTCTGTCTCCGCCTCCTCCTCCTCCTCCTACGCATCAGCATTGATTCAACGGTGGCCTTTCGAATTTCAAATCTTTGTAGCTGTGGCTACAAAGGAGAGAGGAAGGGTTGTCATTCAGAGGAGGCCACCATCCCTTTCCTCACTGCATAGAGAGCTACGTTGCTCATCCACACCTCACCACCGGCCTCAATCGTGGCAGTGTGACTCCACCATCGTGGGCATGTGGGGTGACTGCCCACACCGCCAAGAGCCCCTGCATCACCGTGCTTCATCTTCCCTTCCACATGCAGATCACAGCTTCTGCACGCCCCACGCACCCTCGCCACGCCCACTGCAGCACACAGAGCTGCAACTTCTCCTTCTCGCACCTCAGCCCTGCCAAGAGTGCCATCGCTCATACCTCCAGCTAGCGTGCTTCATCTTCTGCACCAGACCACACGCACGTGCTGCAGCTCCAGCATAGCAAGTGTGTGCACGCCCACCTCAGGCACCGCACGAACCTCCAACCAGCACCCCCCGTGTGCCTTCGCCTCCAGCCAGCACCCCACCGTGCACCTTCACCTCTAGCCAGCACCCCACCGTGCACCTTCACCTCTAGCCTGCAAGCCTGCACACCTTCACCTCCAGCGCCCTGCCCTCAGTGCCTGCACACCCGCGCACCCTCGCCTAGCACCCGCACGCCCTCATGCCTTCACCTCCATGCACCTACGCCCCAGTGCCTGCATGCGCCCGCTTTAGCACCTCTAGCGTCTCCCTGCAGCCGTGCGGCCATCAGACCTCGTGCATGCCCATGCGGCCTGCAGAGCACCTGCCCCTTCAGCGTGCATCTCCTCCTCATTGCTGCAGTGCCCACGCGTCGCCTCCTCGCGTCTACGGCAAGCGCGGCTAGTAGCAGCAACCTCCACTGCCGTCGCCGCTTCTCTCCTCCATCCGGCTGACTTCGGCCGTCTCGCAACCTGCCGCCGCCTTCGTTGGGAAGCCCTCGCTCCGGCCAACTAATTCCTAGAAGAGTTCCTCGAACAAACCTCTCTCCCGTGCGTGAGGAGGAGAGAGGTAGAATCCTCTGCTTTTACTCTCATTAATTTTTACATTTCATGCCATTGCCATAAAAATGAATTTTGATTTATCATTATTTTATTGTGGTGAATTTATCCCTTCATGCTCATGCTTCTAGAGAATTGTTAAACCTTATTATTCATCTCTATGTGCATTGAATTTAATTTTGAATTACATTTTAGTATGCATGCAAGTGAATAGTACATGGCATACCCTTGCACATGGATAATTTTGTTACATAAAAATTACATTAACACCCCTTCACTTCTCCATAAATTTAAGGTTTACTTTCAGAGCTACATAGGCATTGTTTTATTTGACGAATAGTTCAGCGAACTTGATTTCTACCTAACTACAAGTTTAAATAAGTCATTGCCTCCCTGTGAACATGACCGACTCTCCTGTGGGTGGTTTAATTTTAATTATTTTGTTAAGCAGTTTTCCACCACTTTTATCCTACAACGATAAATCATCTTAATAACATTATTCAAAAGCGAAAACCATCTTATCAGCGGGTTCGTGGTTTACACCAATGCATCATTGCAGGGGTTGGGTGGTGTGCTCATGCAGAGGGGTCACATTGTCACTTACGCTTCGTGGCAACTGAAGCCCCATGAGCATAATTACCCCACCATGACTTAGAGCTGGCAGCAGTTGTCTTCACGCTAAAGACATGGAGGCACTGCCTGTATGGTAAGACATTCGAGATCTTCATTGATTACAAGAGCCTCAGGTACCTATTTGACCAGAAGGAGCTCAACCTGAGACAGAGGCATTGGTTAGAGCTTTTGAAAGACTACAACTGCAGCATCACCTACCACCCAGGGAAGCCAATGTGGTGGCTGACGCCTTGAGCCAGAAGGTGCCCGTCCACTTGGCCAGCTTGTAGGCACATAGTTGGAGACTCATGGAGGAGGTGGGCAGTTGGCGACCCCAGGAGTCATAGGGGTACTGCAGGGCAATGACAGTGACGCGACAGGCACACCCAGAGCTGATAGACCGCGTCATTGCAGGACAGATGGCCGATCCGTACTTATAGACACTGCAAGACAGGGTGTTGATTGGGGACCCAGGAGACTTTTCCTTCTCAAACGAGATACTGCACATGAGGAGACGCCTAAACGTTCCTAGAGATGAGGAGTTGTTGACAGAGCTCCTGACTGAGGCGCAAGGGTCCCTGTTCACCATACATCTTGGAAATACAAAGATGTACCATGATTTGCGATGCCACTTCTGGTGGAGAGGGATGAAGCAGGATGTTGGTGAGTTTGTCCAGTAGTGCTTGGTATGCCAGCAGGTGAAGGTCGAGCACTAGAGGTCTGTAGGGTCGTTACAGCCACTTCCTGTGCCAGAGTGGAAGTGGGAAAGCATCACCATGGACTTAGCGGTGGGTCTACCAGTTACCCAGTGGGGACTCGACACAGTTTGGGTGATAGTAGACCGGTTGACGAAGATGGCACGGTTCCTGCTGATCCGAGTCACTTTTGGGCCAGCACAACTAGTAGAGAGATGCGTTAGAGATGTGGTGCGTCTGCACGGAATCCCTCACGAGATCATATCCGACAGGAATACTCGCTCACTTCCCAGTTCTGGGCAGAGTTTCAGTAGGCATTGGGGACCCATCTGAGGTTCAGCACCGCATATCACCCCTAGATTGATGGGTAATCAGAGCGCAAGGACCTCCTAGCACTTGTGTACTAGACTGGAGAGGCTCCTAGGAGGAGCATTTGCCCTTGGCAGACTTTGTGTACAATAACATCTATCTTTCGAGCATCAACATGGCACCTTACGAGTCTTTGTACAGACGGAGGTGTACTGCACCCTTGAGTTGGGTCGAGGTGGGGACCAAGTAGGAGGTTGGCCTTAGGCTGATCTGGTAGAGTCAGGAAGTGATAGAGCAGATTCACAGGCAACTCTGCACTGTTAGGAGCAGATAGAAGAGCTACGTTGATAGGAAGTGCAGGGAGGTACAGTTTGAGGTTGGGGATCACATCTTTCTCCGTGTTTCTCCCATGAAGGGCTTGCAGCATTTTGGGGTGAAAGGGAAGCTTGTGCCGAGGTTTGTGGGACCCTATGAGGTTTTGGAGCAGGTTGGACCCGTTACTTACCGACTTGCCCTTCCTCCCCAGCTCTTTGGAGTGCACGATGTGTTCCACATGTCCAACCTCAAGAAGTACGTCACTAATCCCAGCCACATTCTGAGCTACGAGAGCACCGAAATGGGAGATGACTTGACCTATCCCGAGAGGCCAGTACAGATATTAGACAAAGTCGACCGGAGTCTGAGACGGAACCCGGTATCATTGGTGAAAGTCCTATGGAGAAGCCAGTGATACGAGGAGGCCACTTGAAAGCCTGAGACGGCAATGCGAGAACAGTACCTGAAGCTTTTTGAGGGTACACCTTCTCAGATCTACTTTGATCCTCTTTAAGTTTGTTATGCACTTTTACGCTACTTTTTCAGCATCCTACTTGGCTCAAGTTTTGGGGATGAAGCTTCCTTTCAGTTTGTTATGTTGAAATGACCCGTTGCCCTTTTAGGTTGTTTAAGACGTCTAGATTAGCCGTCAGACGTCTGACTAGATGTTTGGATGGAGGGTCGAATGTCTGAAAGTAAAAGAACTGTACCTTGTATTCTTTTTCCACGCCCGCACACACCTCTCTCTCTCTCCTCACCCTAAACCCTAACCCTCTCCTATTTAATCCCCACTCCCCCCATGCCACTCTCTCCATCTCCATCGACCACCACCTTCATCCTTCACTCCAGTTGGCCACCACCTTCCTTCCAGCCACTAGCATGGCGTGTGGCAAGGAAGAAGAGAGAGAAGGACGGGACATGGAGGAGGAGAGGGGAGCTCGAGAGGAGGAGCTCACGAGGGAGTCATGAGAGCGTGGGACAAGCTCGAAGGGAGGAGCTCAGAGGAGCTCGTGTGCGAGGAGGAGCTCGCGAAGGTGGGCTTTGCAGCCTCCTGAAGCTGCCGACGTAGCAGCTGCGGGCGGTGCGGAGGGGCCACGTGGAGGAGAAGGCTCACTCGAGTTTTGCGTACTAGACACTTTCCAGTATCAGATGTCTGGACATCTCCCATACGTCTGGAGTAGCAGAAGGACATCCAGAGCTAAAGCTGGACATCTAAAAGCATGCTCAGTGCCAAGGTACGTGCTTCTATGTGGTTTACGGCCATGTAGGCCTCACCGCGGAAATTTGTCCAGCCATTTTTAGATCTACATGTACATACGCAGGGGGTAGGGCATTGGGAAGGTGCGGGGTACGCCCTTCGAGGTGCTTTTGGATGTCTCGACATGTCGCCAGACGTCTGACCAAACCTCTAGACGACCAGAAGGAGAGTCTGACATTTGGAACTCACCTTAGACGATCGCGGAAGGGCCCGGACGTCCGAGGTAGCTGTAGGAAACCCAAGGTGAGTATTGACGTCTTTTAAGACATCTGGGACTAGACCCAAACGTCAGATTTTGGACAGTATGGGTGTTTTTGGCCCATTTAGGGCCCAAACAGAATTGGATTTCCACAAATGAACTACCATTATGTTTTGATTGAGTTTGTCTACAAGTTAGTGTCACTTGTATATGATTTTGGACTCGTTTGATGTAGCTGGTTAATTGTATAGGTCACCAGCCAGTCGAGTATGCGGGAGCTGCAGAGGCGACGGGATCTGCTATCCGAGCCCCCATTCCTCCCGTGTTTGTCGGTAGAGTGGTTTACATTAATATTAAGATTTAAATAAATGAACTGCATGTTTAGAATAACATGAATGAACCCTAGGATGTGAATGAACCCTAGGGCAGGAACAGATGAGTATGGTTTGAGCTATACTATATACTTGAGATAAATGTAGAACCCTAGGATGAGAATGAACCCTAGGGCAGGAGGAACAAATGAGTATGGTTGAGCTACACTATTTACTTGAGATGTGTGTACAACTTTAAATGCTAGGAGATGTATTGATTTTTTTAATGTGATGCCTTGTCAATTAGAAAATCATGAGCTGCCTGTTTTAAGAATGGAATCAGTAATGTAAATAAAGAAATCTGAAAGTCTGGAATATGAAATGAAAGGAATACCAGCATGAACCCTACGAGGAATCAGGAGAACTCCTGTAGATAGGAAGTGAGCTGGCTGTTATATACGTGGTACCAAGGAGAGCCACTGTCTCTTTAGTGTAAAGGGGTACTAGCTATCCAATGGGTTGAGCACAGCAATCAGGCCTAGACACTCTACACCGACTCTGTTTGGCCCTCGTGTACGTGGTACCGAGGTGAGCTACTTAGTGTAGGGAGGGAACTAGCCGCCCTAGGGGGCTCGAGGTTAGTACTAGCCGCCCTACACCGACTTTTGTTAGGCCCACTGGGCAAACCAGGATAGTTGGATGAGGGTACGCAGACTGTGGAGGGGCGAGACCCCTGTTTTATTATGTTCTGAGAGGGCAAGGCCCTGTACTGTTCCATGTTTTAGCTTTAGGCGTATCCGCTAGCGAATACGACTGACCGCATGCTAGTGCGGGATAGCTACCCGCATGTTTATCACATGAGTTGTAGTCACCGCTACGTCGCATCTATGTCCTCAGGGTGGTTGACTGGGTGTAAGATTACCAGAGGGGACTCTCCTAGCCAGGAGAGCACCACGTGTACCTCCTACATCATGGAAAAGACTGCAATCAAGATCGTTCCCGTATGGAACTGATGTGCATACATCTGATTAACCTAAAATGTCTATTAATGACTGTTCTTAGTGTCACATTAGCTTCATATATTGTAAATAGTGCATAACATGCATAATCATGCATTTAGAAGAACTTGTATAAATTGTATAGTAATGTCTCCTTTTTATGGTCAAGGATAGGGCAACTTTTTATCAGGGCCTCGGATCAAAGATCCAATCGTACAGATCTGATCAGGGCGACGATTGGAGTTCAACAACTCTAAGATCACCCTAATCAGATATCCATAGCACCAGATAGAGATCGAGGAACCTTAAAGAGCAAGGGCTAAGATGGTGTTAATGCGCACCTCAGATGACAAGTTCGACTGCATAGATGGGTTCGGATCGACGATCGCAGCCTAACAGCGTGAAAATCGATCCAATCCGACACCCGTGGCACCATCTATATCACTCAGAAGATGGACGACCTAGATGGTGCCACGTGGCGCCATCATAGCTGCCCAGCATTGGCCGCAGCCTTCCTTCTTCACCTGCTCGCTTGATCTTAATCATTAGATGCTCATCCAACGGCCGTGAAGCCGTACGTACAAAGGCACCCGCTTGCCTAAAGGGAAGGCGTAGCGCAATGGTCGAGCACCCCTTCGCGAGCGAAGGGCACAAGTTCGAGCCGTGCTGCGCCTCAAATTGAAGAGCGGGGGTGGAGTGGGCGAGCAAGCGGAGCTGTGCGATGAAGATCGGGTGGCGAGGAGCGAGCGATAGCGCCCACGCGCGATCAGATGTGCGACGCTTACGTGTGATCGCATGCGGCGCGCAGCGTAGGCATAGCTACTCTCAGCCATCTGATCTCTTGATCAAACGACTATGAGTGCGCGTACGTGCGCATGTGTTTTGTGCAGAGAAGAAGAGCAGGCGCGTGTAGAACACGCACACGTCGCCCACAACGGACCTTTAGTGACGTTTAAGTCCGTCACTAAAGGTCCCACATTAATGTTTTTGAAATTAAAATGTCCAAAATGCCCCTACTCCTTGCAACTATAAAAGGAGACCCCTTCCATATGAATTTCTCTTCCCTTCTCTTCTCTCCCTCTCCAAAGCTCAAGAGAAGCTTGTTCCACACCCGGGATTCTCCTCAAGAGCTAAAATAAATTTTTCGCCCCCATTCCGGAAGCAGATCCCACGACGACGATGACGTGTTGCCTCATTCCCGTTCCTCCTGCTTCGACCTCCTTCTTCCCTCTCCGTTCCTCGTCTTCCAGGCATTGTCTCATCCGACTCGTCCTCCAAGCGATCATCGAGAAGGATAACTTCTCTCTCCCATTCCTTTTTCCTGCTTTCTAGAGTAGAATTTTCTTGCTTTCTAGTGTAATAATTTCTTGCTTTGTAGTGTAATCTTTTCTCACTTTCTTAGTTGTACAAACATTTTGCAACATCAAGTGAATTTTTTTTCTCTCTCTCTCTCTTATTGTCTATATTTATTCCATTTCATTGTGATTATTTTGCTCTTTAAACAAAAACACAAAAAAATATAATTGCAAATTTTTGATTGACGTAGCCTCCCTAAGTTTTAACCGAAATTTCTTTTCCGGTATAAATTTTATTTGTTGAACCCAAGTTCTTCTCTACTCGAACTACAATGACAGGTTTTAAAAACCAACTCCGATAGTGTAGTCGTCCGTTGATCAACATTTTGGCCCCGTTGCCGGGGAGGTAACGATTTTCCGATCTTCTCTTTGCATTTCACACACTCTATTGTCTTCTAACTGGCTTTCTCTCGTGTCTATTGTTTTGCAGATACCTCTATCAGGGAATCGTCAAGTGGTAGATTGGAGTAAAGTGCAGTTGAAGATGACTATAAGTGCTCCTCATTCTTCCCCCTCCATAGATTTCATTTCATCACATTAAATTCAAATTTCAATTAACATAGGTGTTTGCATAAATCCTAGGATTAGTTTGGTTGTTTGGATTTCCACTCACACTCTCATTTCACCCTCGCATATAAAAAACAAAAAGATAATTTTGTGGGGTAATTCAACATACGCACAACATACACCCACATTCAAGACACTTAACCTAATTGATTTTCTTCTACTTAATCGGATTCTAATCTGTGGAACTGGTAGACATAAATCAACACATAAAAGAGTAGAAATCATTCTAGGTTAATCATTTCTGTGTGCCTAACCTAGTGGTGCAATTTTGGCCAATTGTTTGAGTTGTTTGGGATGCACCACTCAACCTAAAATCAACTCCCAAAGTAGCTTCCTCTTAGGATTTTCAATCTAGGTTCATACCAGGCACTCCACTTTATTTCTGATTTTTAAAGGAAAGCAATCTTCACCCGTGCTTGAAAACCTGGTTTGCCTCAAACTTGATTGAAATCAACCTAATTCTAAACCTTAAAAGCTACTTAAGCAAGATTTGAACATTAAAATCTATGCATAAAAAATAACCTTGCTTGAAAATCATTGGTTGTGCATGCACACACACATCAATCAATCATTAAGGGCACAACCCAGATAAAGGGCCCATCACATTCCAAAGCACATTCAAACCTAATCCTAAATAAAACAGAGTAGATGTTGGCCTTAATGATTCGACTCGCTCTTTGAAGCCCAAAACGAGATTATTTTCGATTAATCTAATTCTACCGGTCAATCTTATGTCTAGCTAGGGGAGCAGAGTCAAATAATCACTGCTGGAGTGTACACTAGGAATCGGAGGTGCAAGCTGAAGGAAGAACCTTCTCCCCAATCTCTCCCTCTAACTGGTTGGATTGAATAAACAAATGTAGATCAAATCATTTATTTATCTCAAGATGGGTTCTGGGAGTCTGTAGGTCTTTAGGCTAGCCCACTTAAGGAAAGGTTTGATTGTTTGTATTGCAGGGTGCCTTTCTTCCTCCCATCTATCATGAATCCTTTCACATTTCATATGCAATCCCACTCCTTCCCTCCTGTTATGACTAATCCTCAACATGACGATTATCCTGACTTGTACTATAATCAACCATCTCTTAGTTGGGATAATTCAGATTGGGGATACAGTTCCAGACCTCCATGTTTGGGGTCAAACCTTCAATCCACATCGATTATAGATCGACACCATTTCATGGATAACCTAATACGATCTACAATCAAGAAGGATACACTGATCCTTACTCATCCTCTTAATACACTGCCTTTAGGTCATCACCATCTTTTGAACAATCCAAAATGACCTATTATCAGGAAGGGTATCTCAAATCTCAATTCATTAACTCCTTTGCATTGATCCCAAACCCGCCCAATCCTGAACCAAGTCATTTGGTTCAAGTTAACCAGGTTCAAGATAAGGTTTTGGCTAACTTGAGGAATACTATACAATCTTTAGAAGATCAGCCAATACCTTGCAATGAAGAATTTGAGCCCCTAATTGAAATGATTGATGATCTGAACAAATATTTGTTGGATTGGCTCCAGGATGTTAAGGATAAGAACCTGAGTGAGTTTTTACTTGGGAAGTTAGCAAAATTTAGAATGAGATTTGTGGTTGCTTTAGTTCAATCATGGGATGAACCCATTCAGAAGAGCCAATGTCAGAACCCACTCAGGCAGCTGTTGGGGGAACACGTGTTACGAGGCTGACCAGATTGAATTAGAGCAACCAATTAAGGATGATCCGATTTCTTCACCTGAGATCCTTGAGCCATGGTACAAGGAAACGTATGTCTCCATGGATTAGAAGTGATGGATGATTTTGGGACGTACATTAATACGGATTTTGATTTCTTTGATTCTGAGGGTGAAGATTCAATTTGCGAAGTCTCACGTGAGTTTACAGAACATGATTTCTGTGAGATGATTGGGCCTGCGAAATTGGTTAAATTATTTGATAGCCCAATAACTGAGGAAACTGATCTTATTGGGGCTCACATGACGGATCCAGAATCACATTTTTTGAAGGATTCAATCCAATGCCCCAATTGTTAGTTATACCCTATTGAGCTTACTGACAATTCTGTTTTTGAGATAATTAGACCCAAGTCAATTCTGATTCAGCCACATTTTTTAGGTTTGGAAATTTCAGACGGGGTGATTAATATGCAGGAGGTCCCAAAATTTGACATTCTGAATGAGGAGGATAGAAGCTGGGAAATTTTGATTTGGGAAGCAAACTCCGGAGGAAGTAGAAGACCGAGTCTAAGGGATCTAATTAAGCTAAAATCATCAAACCAGGACCCCTACGACATTTGTTTTGAGGATGACCAACCCATGCACACATTCATTGATTATCCTTTGGAGCTCGATTTATCTGTAACCCGAATTTTTGGTCTTGGGTTGCATCCTCATAAATCGTAGGCCCGACCCCGCTTGCTTACTGATTTTAGATTTTAAGTAATTTTTATCCAGAATCTTAAATATTTTAGACCATGGGGTATGGGTTTGCATCACAATCTGGTCCACATCTGTGGACATCTGCTGGTAGGTCTTAGGTTTCATCCTTTTATTCTGATTCTGACCTACACCTGTGAATTCTTTATTTCTCTTCTTTGTATAGTGTGCCTAGCTAGAGGCATTAAATTCAGCACTTATACAATTTCTATTTATCCCGGAGCGGATCCATTATTTATGCAATTCAGGTGCTTTCTACTCTACTCCACTCTGTTTCATGTCTTTTTAATACAATGAGGACATTGTATTAGGTAGGCATGGGTGGTGGATATTCATGTCTGAATTACTTCGTTAGCTCCGTAGATTCATTTTATTTTCTTTTATTTATATATATAAAAAAATTGAATTAGGAAGGAATACTTGGACATTAGGACTTTTCAATCTTAGGAAACATTACAGTAGGATCTGAACACTTAGACCCTTCAGGTCTTTGGGCTTAATCAGCCTGGGTATCCACTAAAATGTGGATTTATTTTTTGAGTCCTCTCCATCCTAAATTCTATTGTAATTTGATTAAATAAGTTTGGGTGATAAGTACACGACTTATCAACCTGCCCTCTAATTTGATGGAACTTTAAGTCAAAGCATCTACACACTATCTTGTCACTAACTTGTTGTTCGGTGGTTTTAATGGAAATTGGGTAGCTAATGAACTTTCTAGGGTGATATGGGTGGCAAGTTATTATGGGTAACAGCCCATAGGTAGGTTGTCTAGAGCCCAGTCACTGGACCATTTTCTTCTTACTGCCTTTAGATAAATCTTAGACCAGGGAAGCCACATACTTAAAAAAAAAAGAAGTCAAAAAGAAAAGAGAAAAAGAAAAAGAAAAGGAGAGAAAAAAATGAAATAAAAGAAATAAGCCACACTTTGCTACATGAGTATGGCTGGCAAGTTGTCGGTGGTAACAGCTCTTTGACCAGTTGTCTAGAACCCAGCTCAAGAAATGCACTAAAAATTCCCAAAACACTTAGGAAGAAGCGAAGAAGTAGAATAAGCTAGGGAGATATACACTGGATTCACCCTTGTGTTGATCCCATAAAAATAAAAGTAGGGAGAAAGCTACCGGTCGTAAAGATACACCTTTAGGCAAAACTCTCTTTTTAAGGTCACCTAGAGGCGTAGAAACCTGAAGTTCGTTCTAATTGCCAATCAACGAGTCCATCACATTCACAATAAGATGTTTAGAACTTAGGGTTCTCATCAACTCTTGGGCAGGCTGAGTGGCCGTAGAAAGTCACTCTTTAACCCTAAACTTAAAAATCCAAAAAACTTAGAAAAGAAGAAAAAGAGAAAAAGAAAATTTTCTTTGAATAAGGCGAGGGCTTGAGGCGGTTTGCATTTTAGTAGATACCTGGGTGTTGTTGTGTCTTTGAAAGTTTAGATCCTGAGTAAAAAATATTTCTTAATGTTGAAAATAACTTATGCCCAAGTAATCCAACCTAATTCTTTTATAAATAGCATGTAGCTTTTTCTAGGGACTAGCAAAAGATAGGCATGGGGGTGTGATGTTTATACATCTGATTAACATAAAATGTCTATTAATGCATGTTCTTAGTGTCACATTAACATCATACATTGTAAATAGTGCATAACATGCATAATCATGCATTTAGAACAACTTGTATAAATTGTATAGTAATTGTCTCCGTTTTATGGTCAGAGATAGGGCAACTTTTTATCAGGGCCCCAGATCAAAGATCCAATCGTACGGATTTGATCAGGGCGACAATTGGAGTTTAACGACTCCAAGAATGCCCTAATCGGATATCCGTAGCACCAGATAGAGACTAAGGAACCTTAAAGAGCAAGGGCCAAGATGGTGTTAATCTGCACCTCAGATAACAAATCCGACAGCACAGATGGGTTGGATCGACGATCGCAGCCTAACGAAGTAAAAATCAGTCTAAACCGACACCTATGGCACCATTTACATCACTCAGAAGATGGATGGCCTAGATGGCACCACGTGGCACCATCATAGTTGCCTAGCATTGGCCGCAGCCTTCCTTCTTCACCCGCTCGCTTGATCTTGACCATTGGATGCTCATCCAACGGTTGCGAAGTCACGTTCACAAAAGTGCTCGCTTGCCTAAAGAGAAGGCGTAGCGCAGCGGTCGAGCACCCCTTCACGAGCGAAGGGTGTGCGTTCGAGCCGCACTACACCTTAAATTGAAGAGCAGGCATGGAGCGGGCAAGTGAGTGGAGCTGTACGATGAAGATCGGGCGGCGAGGAGCGAGTGATAGCGCCCACTTGCGATCAGACACGCGGCACTTACGTGTGATTGCACGTGGGTGAGCGGCGTGGGCATAGCTGCTCTCAACCATCCGATCTCTTGTTCGAACGACTGTGAGCGTGCGTAAATGCGCATGCGTTTTGGGCGGAGAAGAAGAGTGGGCACGCGCAGTGCGTGCACATGTCGCCCATGATGAACCTTTAGTGACATTTAAGTCCGTCACTAAAGGTCCCATATTAATGTTTTTGAAATTAAAATGTCCAAAATGCACCCACTCCTTGCAACTATAAAAGGAGACCCCCTTCATATGAATTTCCCATCCCTTCCTTCTCTTCTCACCCTCTCCAAAGCTTAAGAGAAGCTTGTCCCACACCCGAGATGCTCCTCAAGAGCTAAAATCAAATTTTCACCCCCATTTTGGAAGCGAATCCCGTGACGACGACGACGTGCTACCTTGTTCCCGTTCCTCCTACTTTGACCTCCTTCTCACTCCATTCCCCATCTTCCAGGCGTTGTCACATCTGGCTCATCCTCAAAGCGATCATCAAGGAGGATAACTTCTCTCTCCCATTCCTTTTCTTGCTTTCTAGAGTAGAATTTTCCTGCTTTCTAGTGTAATAATTTCTCACTTTCTAGTGTAATCTTTTCTCGCATTCTTAGTTGTACAAACATTTTGCAACATCAAGTGAATGTTTTCTCTCTCTCTCTCTTATTATCTATATTTATTCCATTTCATTGTGATTATTCCACTCTTTAAACAAAAACACAAAAAAAATATAATTACGAATTTTTGATCGACGTAGCCTCCTTGTGTTCGACCTGTGATTTCTTTTCTGGTATAAATTTTATTTGTTGAACCTGAGTTCTTCGCTACTCGAACTACAATAACAGGCTTTCAAAATCAACTCTGATAGCGTAGTGCTCCATCGTTCAACAAGAACATAACAGATCAAAAAATGATTTAAGTAAATAAAGGAACAACAAATTAGAAGTACTTGGTTGAACTAAATGAAAATGGATAGTTACTTAATTGCATTAATTATTAGCTTATCTTAATTACATGTAAATGGATAAATTACCACTTTACTCAGCATTCGCTGACTCTCAAAATTTTCATAACCTTGTTCAGGTTAGGGAGTTGAGCAGCCAACACCACTGGCTGTAGAGGGAGCTGGGCCCAGTCGAGCCTAGCCTTAGTTGCGTTTCTTACTATTTCCATAGCTTCTATTATAGTAGTGAGTATTTTTGTTCTATGAAATACTGTTTCAGTTACTTTTCCACTGTACTTCCCTCTATCGTAGTTGTGATGGCCTGTAATATTTATAGACTTTTTGCTCTGTTTCTTTTACTGTCTCTTGTTCTCTTTTTGCTTAGTTACATTGCATGTGTGGATGTGAATTATTTCCTACCTTTGGTTATTTCTCGTTGGATGACTGGGTCTTGGGATTCGTCGAGGCAGGCCGGTCTCGGGTCTTGTAGGGATCTGGGATCGAGTCGTAACAAACCACAGACACAAAAATAATTTAAGTGTCTTAGTGCGCTTTTCAACTAACGATGTGGGACTATTTGTGTTCCCCTCCTCCACATGCCTTCCTTCAATTACCTCAGCTAGCATGGTCAATGCATCCAATTAACCACCTAGATGTGTTCGCATGTTGTTTTCGCTCAACCTGGGACTTCTACCTGGGGCAGACAAGGCCTAAAGCATGCTTCAAGCAAGCTCGAAGGTCGGTTGTAATGGCGAGGAAAGGTAGAACTTGAAATCCAAGAATAAGCACCTCATGATCGCTTCAGAAGGCTTAACAGATTCACCATGGAGTGGCGAGTGTGGTGGTAGTTGTGTGACGTGGCGCGAGTAAGGGTAGAGGTTGGACGGTGACGGAGAAGGGTACGGGACAGTGGGTTGTTCGGTGGAGTAGTGGAGGGGGCAATAGGGTGAAATAGGAGAGGGGAAATGAGTAGAAAGGTGTGGCATAGGTTTTAAGGTAGTCAATGAGGAGTTTGGCGGCGTGTGGAGCGAGATGTCCCTTGTTGGAGGTGTGGCTAGAGTGGTGGAAGGCGAAGTCGCGGAGGTGTGGTCGAGGTCGAAACAGCGTGTCGACAGTGTTGGTGTGATGAGGAAGAGGTTAGGGACTAGTTGAGGGTAAAAACGAATGAAGTGGGAAGGAGGAGGCATCGGTTGTGGTGTTGCTGGCTCTGGAGATGAGAATAGCTCCAGAGAGAGAGGAACAGCGAGGAAGAGGGAGGTTAGGGCGTCAGCTGGTACGGCTCGACGCGGAAAGAAGTGAGGAAGATGTCTCCACTGCTGGTATTGCAAACGAAGGATGAAGATGGATGGAGGGGCTTGCCGTACATCGAGGAGCTTTCGACCGAGAAAGAGAGAGAGGAATCAGTGGGGATTCTTGGCCGATTTTGAGCGTAAGGATGATGGTATGATCAGGAGGTTCTTTTATAGACCTCAGGAGGAGGTTTTGGGCTTGGGAAGCAAGCTTCCCATGCTTGGAAAGCTCACCAGAGTTGGGAAATTCTTTGATACCCAAATCTCTTATGTGTTCACATGAGAGATTTGGAAGGTTTTGGGGCGTTTGATTTGGTTCAAAAGAAAGGGAGTTTCTTGACGAACTTCCCTTTCAAATTTGAAAGGGATTCGTCAAGAAATCAAGGAGATCTTTCCAAATTAAGGTCGTCGGAGAAAGTAGGAATAGGTTTAATGGCTGCAGGAACCTTTTTGTGAGAACGACGACAAAGTTAGGGGTCTATTTGAAAAGATTTTGAAAGTTAAGGGTAGAAATGTAATCAGATAGGACCAAGTTGCAAACTAGGTCAAGACAACCTCATCTTGGGTCCAAATTTGAAGGAAGCTAAAAGACTCAACTATCCAATTTTAATCCCAATTTGGCCTTTGGATTAGATTTGATCCATGGATTCAAATATGATTAGGCACTATCATGAGTAACTAGAAATGTGCTTCAGGGAAGAATTCAGGTCTTTCTGACCTGTAAAATTAGGTAATACCCTCAATTGAGGGTCTTGAATGCTCTAGCAATGCATTCCGCATAGAATGGAGAAGGAAGAAGGTCTGAAAAATGCTTCAAAGAAGAGCAGAAGCTGAGGAACCTCATACTAGAGCTTCAGAGCTTGGGTTGAGGTACTAATCTTCTCGACAGAGAGATAAAGACCTCAGGATTCCATCTGGAACAAAATAGAAGATTGAACTCAACAAATTTGAGCAAGAATTAAGTTCAAATCTCAACAGAAACACTAAGAACAGTGTTGGGTTCTAGTTCGAACCCAAACTGTGTAGACATCTGCAAATGATGAAATCCTTAATATTTTTCATTTAAATCAATCTTAAACACTTCTAATCATCCCAGAATCTTAATCAAGCCTTTATGTCATAGTTTTAACCACTTAATCCACAAATTTGCTCTAGGTTTGACCTAGAAGGCATAAAGTTTGACTTTAAAGTTTAAATCTTTGGAGATCTAATTGAAATGATGAATAACCTTGAATTAACTTCTAGAATTCAACTGCAACATCAAATCAGGGTTTTGAGGGTTCAGACAGTGCTTATAGGCACTGTCACCTGAGCTGGAAATGATCTATGTTCGGCATAGAGAACTACATGCTCTCAGACCTAATTAAGACTGGAAACAGGTTCTTGAAGATCTTATGGTGCTAATGAACCTATTCATTAGCTCTAATCTCACTAAATCAGGTATCTCCAACTCTGCTGGAGTTGAGGAAGATGAAGTTCAAGCCATCACAAATCAACTCTAATCATTTGAATTTAATCCTTATGTGATAAATATCTGATCTGGAGCTTTACAAGGTCTAACAATGGTTGAAGCTCGCAACGGGGTCGCCGAAGCTCGTCGGAGCTTCGGTGAACTCAAAAATTGGTGACTGGAGTTAAAACTCCATGGAACAGACCAAGAGTGGTCTAAACAAGCTTCTGAGGTTGCAAGGAACCTCACGAGGACAGTAACTGCTTCAATCAAAGAACTTGACACTGAATTCACCAAGAATTCGGTGAAATCAAAGCTTTGAGTTCGCCAGAACTCAAGAGATGATCTCCCTCAAAATTGAATGAGGGAAACTACTCAATAGGATGAGGCGATGGTGCAGAGATGATTATTTAGATGGTAAAACTCCTCCTGACCCGCCATTGACAGTAAGCTCAGGAGGTTAAGTGATTTGGGCATTTTGTGTGTGTTGAGTAATTAAGCTAATTAGGAAGTAGATCGGGGCCCTGAAGTGGTGTAGAGGTGATGGAGGGCCCCTAGTGGATGTGTTCTATGCCAGAGTGCCTCCTCCATGGACAATGGAGATCTTTGGTGAAGGTGTAGTGGTTTAGGCACATAAGTTGATAAAATTTGAGGGAAAGAATTGGAAATGATCATGGAGAGTTGAGGAAGGTGCTCAGGTGTTTATTACTCTGAATAGGGGTTTTAAAAATGATACGTCGTAGTATAGCCGATAAAGTGCGAAAACAAATAGAATTTATACTCGAATGGAAATTCGAGGTTGAATGCATGGACCATGTAGCAAATCAATCTCAAAATCATAATTCTAGGAGAAATACAAGCAATTAAGATCAGAAGAATAATCCAGAATGATATATAAAGCGAATTAAGTATCAATATGCAAAAATATTAGGGTAAAATGGTGATTTGAATCACCAAATTACACTTTGAGTTTAAGCTTCACAATTTATTTAAATATATGAACAGTGAGCTGAATCAACTAAGCCACAACGATCAAATATCCAACAATGTTTAGATCCAGCAGAATCGAGCACCAGCAGAGGCATAGAGGCAAAGGCCTCTTCTTTCTTTCAAGCTTTAAGGGAGAGGCATACAGTACAACACCAACAAAGGCACGAAGGTCCTCTCAGAGATTAAGTATAGAGAGCAGAAGGTGTGAAGGGCAAAACCCCCCTTTATCTCTTTCTTCTTTTCTCTCTCAGAACAAGTAGACCAGGCCGAACCCAACTAGCTGGGTAGTCAGGCGTGAATAGGACCAGACCCGCTGGAGTGTAGGCTGGTGAGGAGTGCACAATAGTGAGTGAGGGACTCAACCCCTGTGTTCATGGGAGAATAGTAGGGATCAGGAATTCCTCTTATCCCGCTCAGGTAGCTGCAGATTCCACGATGTGGGACTAAATGTCGCATAGTCTTTGTGTGCGAGCAGCAGATGGTGGAGGGTTCAATTGAGCCAGTAGGTTCGAACGCAGGTGTTGATTGGGCACCTAGAGATGCACTTGGGAGTAAACCATGTTGCTTAAGGGTGTTGCCTGGAGGTACTGTGGCTGGAGGACTGTAAATGAGGTCGGTGGAGTCAAGGTGGTGATGGAGATCCGACGATCACCTAAAAATCAAGAACACAGCCTGGTGGCCCAATTAAATTGTCTTAGAAGCTTTGCCAGTTGTCGATGAGTGCAGTGGTGGTGATTTTGTGGAGTGAAAGTGCCTGTGGTGGTCTGACGACCTCGGGAAGGTGGTGCGTAGGTGGTTGTGTTTGGGGGTGTGATGGAGTGGGTAAAACCCTAAATAGTTTTATGGTTTTTGTAGGTGGAGTCTAGGTGAAGCTTCTGGAAGTGGTGGTGACGCGGATGGTGCAGTATGGTGTCGGGGAGATCTTGCCAGAGTTGCTGCTGGAGAGGAGGAAGATGACAGGGAACAAGTGGTGTGGTGGTCGAATCAAGGTATGAGCAGAAGGGAAATGATGTAGAGGAGGAGAGGTAGAGGGATGGAGAGCATCAGTGGTGTCTTGACCATAGCAGGAGAAGGAGAAGAGGATGGCAAGGTGGCAACGAGGATAGAGATAAGGGAGTCGGTCACACTTTCGCTGGTGATGACCGCAAGGAAGACGGAAAGCTAGTCGGTTGTCCAATTTGATGGTTGGATGGCTGGAAGAGGAAAGTGGAGGGGAATTGTTGGAGTTAAGTTCGATGATGGCCAGAGAAGGAGAAGAGGAGGTTTTCTTAGACCAAAACTCGTTAAGGAGGTCAGTTTGTCCTTAGGGGGTCTTTTATTGGCATCAAAAGGGCATTCCAAGCTTGGAAGCTCAGAGATTGTGTGCCTATGGGATACCCACATCTTCTATGCGTTCGCATGGAATATTGGGAAGGAAATAGGAATTGAGACCGGGTTTAATTGGAAGAGAATTTCACAAGTAATCTCCAATTCAAATTTGGGATTGTTTGTTTGAGAATCGAGGGAGAAAATCTCGCTCGAATCTCGCTGAAGCCTCACGTGTTCAGACCAATGATGGTAGGGACCTAAATGTGAATATGATGAAAAGTTAGGGACCTATTTGTAAAGAATTCAAAAAGTTAAGAGCCATTGTGTGATAAAAAGAGTCAGACAGGATCAAAATGCAAACTTGGTCAAGGTGATCTTTGATTGGGCCCAAATTTTGGTACAAACCTAATTTGGATCCAAGGAATCTGATGGTGATGTTGGATTTAAGTTTTGACCAAGTTTGACTGGGTAAATTGCATAGAAACCTAAATTAGGGCAACTGTCTGTCTAAGACTATTTTAGGTGAAAATGGGTTCCAAGGGTCAAATTAAAGATACCAAAACTTATAGAATATTTTATATGATTTATAGAAGGTTTAGGCGAATTTTATCCTGACCAGAACCTTAGTGAATTAAGTGGGTCTGTTTTTAGGGTTTCAGATGTCATTTAATTCTTATAACGCGTGAAAACCTATTATTGTTTGCATGGACCCACATATTAGACATTAATGACCATATGACCTTTAATAAACCCCTGAAATACCCCATGGTTATTCTATAATTGTGGAATGATGTTAAAATTACAGAAATAATCCTAGTTTCTTATCTTCTTCTCAAAATATATCATTATGCTTATATGACCCTCTGATGGTTATGTAGGAGCTTTTATCAACTTTATCAGACAAAATTGGGCTAGTTATGGCTCATGATGGTGTTCCCATCATCAAGTAGTTGAAGGTGTGAGTCGAAGTCCAGCGAGGTCGGAATTGACCTCACCGAAGATGGGGAAGAAATACTTTAATTAAGCTCAATTACACTAACTATGCTATCTAACTACTCTAAACTAAATCCTAGCTAATCTATTGTTACCTGGATGAATGAGGTGAGAGATCTCACCGTTGGCAGAGAAAGAATGGGATCGAAATCAAGAATGGGTGAGGGAAGAAGCTCTGGCCGATCGAAATAGAGGAGATCAGAGAAGTGGGGAGCTCCAATGCCAGTGCTGGGCGGAGGAGAGGAAAAGGAGGTGAGAGAGGTAGCACTTCCTCTGTAGTAGTGCTCGAGATTGAGAACGAAGACGTTGGAGTTGTGGAAGAAGCCTATTGATCTACTTCAGTGTAGAGTAGAGGGAAGGGGGTCGATACTTAGCATCAGAGGAGTTGGGGGGTATTTATAGGTGGCGATGGAGGTAGGGGGCTTGCATTTGGATGCAATCGTGTCTAGGTGCAAAGGTGTAAGGTCCTTCGTCTTCGGTGATCGTGAAGTCACTGTGCCAGAGTTTGTTAGGTTCAAGAGGATTGGGATCGTAGGATGGAATGGTGGTGGTGAGCGGAAGGCTAGCGCCAAGGGTAGAGGATTTCAGACCCGAGATGGAGAGTGATCGGTTGGTACTGTCACCGGTCATCCTTAGCCGTTTAGTGCGAAGAAGAAAAAGAAGGTTATTTCAACAGTGCTCACAGGGAACTTAGTGCAAGGAAACCTAAGGACCTATAATGAATAAAAGGACTCAATCGAATAAAAACTTAAGGGCCTAAATGTAAATAGAGGCATTTAAAGCTTATTTTAATTTATTTCTTTTTCAACTTTTTATATGTTATTATAAATTAGGTAAATGTTATATTCATGCCTTGAATTTACGTTTTTGCCCTTTTTAACTATATTTATTTAAATGATTAAGTTATTTAAGTTAATTAATTACTCAAGGTTAAATATTGATTAAGTTAATTTAGATATTAATTAACTAGCTAAATATTTAGTATTTGAGTCTAAATTAGTAATTAAATTATAATTATGAATAATAGATAATTAATTTAGGGTTTTTATGTTATTTTAAAGGTCCTTAGTATTTAATCCCCTTTATTATAATTAACCCTTAATAATACATATCCTTAGCTAATTAACTAGGGAAACTAGTTAATTACAGGTATTTAAGAGACATGATTAGTCTCTTATCACGTATCGATACTTGTTGCTTCCAGATTTGGGTTCCGAACACTCAACACAAATTTATAACCCATTGGTACCGGTATTCGTTGCCTCTAGTACCGATACTATGCACGAGTACCGATACTCGTAGGTTATGGGTTTGTTTCTTTGAGAAAAACCAAACCTATAACTCACATGTACTGGCACTAAACTTTAATACCGATGCTTTTGGGTTAAAAGCTACCTTTTTATACGTGAACTAGTAATTTGTTAAACCACTTTAAAAAATACTTTTAACTTTGAAAAATGATCTTTTAAGTAATCTGAACTTTAGGATTCTTGAGTAATCAAAAGTTAGTGTCTTATCATTATCTCTTATTAAGGGTGTTGTTGTAGTGGGATGTGCTTTTCAAAGGGCTGTGAAAAGATGGTCACGGGTGCTCCACGAATGGGGATGAGAGAGAGGGAAAAATTATTTTCTAAACTCTAATAGAGCATCCTAGGCTTGGGAAAAGCTCGTAGAACCTTGGAGAGGGTGTGGAGAGAGTAGGAAGAGATCATTTGAGAATGGGGGTGTAAGGGGGTATATATAGACTGTGTAAATCATTTGACACAAAAGAGGTGTAATGGCTATGCGGGAGACATGGGGCACACGCACCAACGCACGTATTGCGTGTTGGGCACGTGGCGCGTGTGCATACAACAGTTGGCATTGCGTAGGCATTGTAAGGAACAGCCAGGGCCGTCCGATCGAAGATGGAGGTGGAGATTGCATGCGAGTCACATCTACAAATCATGCTCTACATGCGTGTAATGGCACGTGGGGAGCTCCACTTCATCTGTAGCACCATGTGGAGAAGGCCCGGCTGCTGGATCTTGATCGATTGGATGAGGATGTGCATGCCCATGCACGTTGAGCTGTGAGGCGCGATGGAGCATGATTGCACAACAATCACGCAACCTAAATCACCTGAATTAAGCTAGATTCTAGCATAACTTATGAATAATGCATTCATAGGTATCGTAATTTGCACAATATCTAGTTTATTAGTCATATAGATAATATCATCATTTTATGTGCTAATGAGAGATGATTTTAATCACAAATGATTCAAAGTCACGAATGTTAGATCAAACTGAACAGATCTGATCAGAACGACGACGAGAGTCCAATGCTTCCGAAATTGTCTCGATCAGACAACCAGAGCATCATGTGCAGTCCATAAAAGAACGAAGATCATGGAGCCAAAGGACAAAGAGCCGAGCCTCAGATGAAGAATCCAACCATATAGATGGATCCAGACCAATGATTGTAGTCCAACAGCTCAAAAATCAACCCGATCGGAGGTCTACAGCACCTGATACAAGGAAAAGAAGATGGACAGCTACGATGGTGCCACATGGCACCATCACAACAGCCCCCTCATCACCACCCCATCTAGGAAGGCTACCCTTTGCATGCTATAGGCTATTGTATGGCCATCCAACAACGATGAGTGCACCACATCACCCATCCAACCATACCTCAACAAGGAAAGAAGAAACCTCAGCCGTTGGAACTCCATCCAATGGCTAAGGACAAATAGACGTAAACTGGAAATCGTAAGAAAGCTCATGCGTAGCACATTGGTTCATGCGCTCACACTGAAACAAGAGACGTGCATTCAATCCGTTCCTTGCACGAAATTAAAGGGCGTTGGGCGCGGGTGCTATTGGTCGACAGATGTTGAGCGGAGCACGGTGATGCAACCACATGGTGAAACAAGAGCAGATCACGGACGAATATGGGATCTGACACGTGTTTTCCCATATGCTTCTTCAAAACAGAAGAGATGTGTGCCTGCGTGATCACGATTGGACGGCTGAGGATGAGGTGCTCAGATTGAGCGAGCGGCGAGTGTGAAATTGAAGCGGGCGTACGTGGAGGAGCAGGAGCCGTGCGATCGCGGATCAAGGGCACTAGGCGTGCCACATGTCATGCCTAGGTTGAATCCATGCATTGGAGGCTATTTTGAGGCCATATTTGATCCGTTGATCTCTCGATCGACGAATCTGATTACCCAGGAGTTGTTACACGAGTGTTCATTTGCTCAAAATTGGGTTTAAAATCGGGAGCAAGTAGGAATTCAATTCTCAAGATTACAATTTTAAATAATAGAGATAAGAAATTATAATAAGGAATTGACTCAGAATAATGTAGCAATGATATCAAGTGTCAAATTGCAAAAAGAATGGAGTAAAATGGTGATTTGAATCACTAATTACTCCCTACAATAATAGCAAGTGGAACTCAATAACTATGTAGAAATAAACTCAAACTAGCCATCTGATTGAATGATCAGACGTCTTAAACGTCTGATGAACAACGATCTCCCTTCTGATTTGCCTCTTCTTCTCTTTCTTTGTGCTTGTCTCTCTTCTTCTTTTTCTTCTATATAGACTCTGCTTTCTTCTTCAACTGCTTCCTTCTTCACAAACCCTTCTACTTCTCCTCTTCATGCAGAGGGGGAAAGGGTCTTCAGATTTGTCTAAGTGTCAACTAGTTCTCCAGAGAGCAAAAACCCCCCTAACCCCCACGTGCTCTCCTCTCTTTCTCTCCTTGGGTCACACTCACCCATAGCCTTCAATAGTACCGGGTATATGGGTAATCGGACCTAGAGTGCACCCGAGTCCAGGCCCATCGGCAATGGGTGGTGAGCGAGGAGTGAGGCGTGGGCAGGTCAAGTGATAGGTGTGAGGAGAGACCTCACCCCTTGTGTCTGAGGCGATAAGCCCTAGTCACAAATTCAATTTATGCGGCCTCGATGCTTCCAAATCCCATGATGTAGGATTAACTTCAGGCCTCTTCTCATGTGCATGTAGCTGGTGATGGCTCCTTCAATTGCAACAACTACTGGGGTTCATGTCCCCAATCAAGGACCTGGGAGGGTACTTGAGGTTATTCAGCACAGCCTAGGACCGAGAACTAGAGCTAACGTGGTCTCGAACACGAAGAACAAGGCAACGACGACGGTGGTGACGACAGAGGATGGAGAACCCTGAAAATCAAGAAAAAGGGCCTCACAGCCACATCAGATAGCTCAACAGGTTCGCTGTGGAGTAGTGAACATGGTGGTGGTTGTAGCGTGAGGTGAGGAGCATCGTGGAGGTCTGATGACCTCGAGGGAGATGGCCGAAAGTGCATGAGTTGGGTGAGGAGTTTGGGGGGGGAAATTGACTTAACTAGGTTAGGGCTTTTGCTCCTGGGGTAGAGGCGGAGGTGTAGGGACAAGTGGCGGCCAATTTGGTGGAGTGTGGTGGCCGTGCGAACTCGTTAGAGGTATACTGATGAGGTGGAAGACAAAGGGCGTGCGAGTGAGTTAGCGGTCGAAATGTAGAGTGGTTGGTGTGGTTGTGAAGTAGAGAAACTAAGGAACTTATCTAAGTGATTGGAGGACGAAGAGGGGTAGAAGTGACGCTGGTTGTGGTATGGTCGATGTCGGAGATGAAGATGGCTCCGGTGAGGGTTGGATGACGAGGACGAACAAGATAGCGGCGTTGGTTGGTACTGCGTGACACAAAGGAGAGATGGAAGGATAGATCCATCACCAGTATTGCGAATGGTTAAGGAATGGAGATGGAGGAGGTCGCTGGACGTCGAGGAGCACTTTGGCCGGAAAAGGAGAGAAGAATTAGGGGTTATTTTGGTCGAATTCGAGTGTGGGCCGAATGATTTGCCCTGGGGAGTCTTATATAGGTTGTTAGAGGGTAATTAGAGCTTGGGAAGCAAGCTTCCCAAGCTTAGAAGGTCGTCGGAGTTGGAAACCCAACTCTCTCATGCGTTTGCATGAGAGATTGGGAAATAATTGATGTTCAAGAATCGATTTGATTGAAAGAGAATTTCAAGAGGGATCTCCGATTTAAATTTGAGGGAGTTTCATCAATCAATCAAGGAGAAATCCTTGGTTGATTGTCGTCGAAGCTTTAGGATTATGATTTCTCTATGGTGGGGGCCTTTTTGTAAGAAGTTCAAAAGCTGAGGGGCTGTTAGAGATAAAGAAGGTCAAACTTGGACCAAAGTGCAAAATAGGTCGAAACAATCTCAAATTGGGCCCAAATTTTGATACAAATCTAATTTTGACCTAAGAATTCTAATGGTGAAGTTGGATTTTGGTTTTGACCTCGTTTGACTAGGTAATTTATGCAAAAACTCAAATTAGGGCAAATATCAGTTTGAGACTCCATTTTGGGTCAAGATGGGTTCTGATAGTCAAATTGATGGTACCAAACCCTAGAGAATATTTTTCTATGAATTTTAGAGGGTTTAGGTGAATTTTATCCTAACCATAACCTCTGTTAATTAAGAGGGTCTATTTTTAAAGTTTCAGAAGTCATTTAATTCTCAAAACATGCAAAAACCTTTTTCTGTCTGTTCTAACCTACTTGTTAGCCGTTTAGGACCATTTGACCCTTAATTCACCCCTAAGAAAACCTGTGGCTATGCTGCATGCATGATATGATGGTAAAATTGTAGTTTTAACCCTTGTTTCTTATCTTTCCCTCAGAATGATTATGCAGTGACTTAGGGTTCTCTAGCGGTTATGTAGGAGCATTTAATGACTTAATCAGATCAAATTGAGCTAGTTATGACTCATGATGGTGTTCCCATCAATGAGATAGAGGGCCAAAAGACCCTTTTTCCCCTTCATAAAATCTATAAAAGAAGGCCAGAGCCCCTCTAGTTGAAGGCATCTCTTCATACATATCTTCCATCAACTCTAGACATCTCTTCCACCTTCTTCTCTGTGATTCTCCGTCCTGCTACAACTTCACTTCGACCTTCGTCCTGATGCTCCGGATCTGAGGTGCTGCTGCATCTCGCACAAGCATCCCACAAGCAACGTCGTCTCTCTGCCTCCTTCTCTCTCTCTCTTCCTCTCTCCTTTTCTCTTTCTATCTATCTACTATCTATCTGTCTGTTTTTCTATTTAGTATAGCAATTTCTAATATGAAAAACTCTTTATCAATGAAATGAAATTTGATCTCATGAATATCTAATGCCTCTTTATACATATATACATATATAAATACCTATTAGAACTAGTTTTATTGAAAAGCTTCTGTTAAAATCAAGATTTCCTCCCTATGAATGACCTGGTACTCACCGGAGTTTATAAATTTATTTGTCGACACGTTTCATGCTATACTACAACCAAATCAACTTTTAAAATGCGATTTATGTGTCGCCTGACCCCTCGAATGATACTAAAGGGGTTCGTTGGCATCGTTACCAGGGAGGCATTGAAAATCTTCGTTGATTTTGTGTGTGCAGGAAAACGAAGAAATCTGAACTAGACACGACAACGGAGAAAGTGCGGGTTAGAGTCTTAGGTAAGTACTAGCAGTTAGATTAGTTAGTTTAGGATTTGTTTGAACCATAGGATTAATTAGAATTTTCTTGCTTATTCAAAAAAAAAAATCTCTCTTATTAATGATTTTCGAGCTGAAATAAAATCTTAACTTATAAATTCAATTCTTGAAGATCCACATGTTTAAAAATTCTTAAATTTTTATTGGACGTGAGTTTTGAAGCCAATAACAATATATCCAAATTTCAGACAAATCAAAGTTATAGAAATTTTTTGAAAATTCTCACACTAATCTATTATCAATTCAGTTACTGTTCCTGATTTTTCAGAGTTCAAAATATCATAGGAATTGTTATACTACTCCAATTGACTTGAAATTTAAGGCACTGAATTTCTGAGATAATCAAGAATTTAGGAAAAAATTGAAAAAAATATTTCTTGCATGTTTGATTGCACTGGTTATCCAATCACGAACTGGGGTTCAAAATAGACTACAAAACCCTCAATACACTTTAAATAAAAAAAAATAGAAAATGTGCATTAAAAAATCTTGAAAAATATTTTCTGAGTGCCTAGTTAGTGGTGCAATAGGACCAATTGATTGCATTACTTGGGTTGCACCACTTCCCTAAATTTGAACCTAAAAGAATCATCTAGAAATATCTATGCGTAGGGTTTCATGCCAAGGATAGAAGAGCACACTTGCATTTCCATACTTAAAGGAAATCTATCAAATAAATTGAGATTTTAAAAACTTTGGTGTGCCTCATTAAAACCTTGATTGAAAGTATTAACTCAAGTAAACCCTAAAATGCATTAACACAAGCAATTAAATCTTAAAATTCACTTCATCAAGAAAAATTGCTTGTAAACCCTTTGCCTAAGCACTTCACACATCTAAAATCAATCTTAAGGGCAAACACCCCCTAACGCCAATCATATTCCAAAAGCACATCAAGCCTAAGCTTAAAACTGAGTAGACATGCCCTAGGCAAGACTAATAGACTTGGGGACTTGAAACGAGATTGAGCTAAGGTCAAGGCCTTGTCTACTTGGACCCACTAGTGACAAGAAAGGTCAGTGCGGTAACTACGTTAACCCTTAGTGGTGTCCCACTGTGTGAGGTATCCTAAGGAGTCCTACCCTTTTGGCCAGCCAAGTAATTTAAGGGTTGATCTAACTCAGTCATGTTTTGGGGAGCCAGGATCAGGTCTAATTAGGGTTGACAATCTAAGGACCAGTTTGATTGCTTGCATTGAGCCAGTGGGGTTTCTTTCATCTCTCTTCTCTCTCGTCTACAGACATTCTTTTGGTGCATGCAAGGTAGAAGATCTTAAAATCCTGATTTGCTACCACCATTAGAAGATCATGAACCTCTGAACAAGTTCATGTTTATTGTTCATACCACTTTCAGCCGTCTTAGTTTATTAATGACATCATGTATAAGAATCATTTGTATCTATCAATGTGTAATTCATCCATTGGGAGAAAGGCTGTGATATTTTTGAGAGGCTTTTGATAGACTCAGATTGGTTGTGGCTATCTTGCTTTTCATTCTTTTACCAAGTTAGCACCACCCAAAAAGGTCCCTTAACTCCTAATGGGTAGATGGTGATTAGAAAACTAATGACATGAAAGATAAAGGGGAAACTAACTTGTTGTTGGGTCAACAATCATTTCAGTATAACTGCATTTATTCACAAATCTCCTTTGGAAAGAAGTATGACCCCAGTGGGGACTTTATCAGACACTTCCTTGTAGTCTTAAAAGATAAGCAAAACTTTCCTTGTTTGCGGGAAGTTGTTAGTTTACAGTTGCTACCTTATGTAACTGGAATAACTGGTTATCAGATTTGCTAAGGGAGTATATATATGAACCTTGGACAACCCCATTGAGTGTTCAAAAAGGGGCCTACTGCATAATTGGTAGAGACTATCCAAAGTCAAGTTGGTTTTCCTATATTTTTCTTTATGTTTGCATGCTTTTAAGATGTCTTAAATTGGATCTCTTTGTAGACATGCAATTATATATAGTTGTCTGATTAACTATATATAATGAACCAGAAAGAATGCAGGCAGAGAATGGGAGAAGCCTACAAAATGAACTAGAAAGGCAATGTTGCGATTCAGGAGGAAGATGCTAACAACTCAAGAAGGAAATCGAAAGGTTGCGAAGTTGTAAACAAAGAGAGGATGTTGACTAAGAAGCAGAAGGATCTGTGAGAGAAAGGAAAAGGTTATCTTAAGTTAAGGTCCATTAGTTTGCAGAAATAGTGAGGCTGTAGTTAGTTTTCAATACTTTCCTAGGTTGGTGAGACATCAAATAGCTTATACTCTTCCCTAAATGTTTCGATGTAAAGTCTCTATTGTGTTGCAGTGCTTTCGGAATACTTGGTTGTTTCGATGTATATTTCTTTCATGAAAAAGAGAACTAGTTTGTCCTCTTACTACATTTACATTCTTCATGATAGTGAGAAGAATGACTTGTTGCCTCAGTTTTGAGACTTCACGATAACGAGAGGAATTCAATTTGTCACTCCATGCTCATTTGATTTTTCATTGGTTGGTGACGGTGTGATTTGATTCATATTCTAATCCTTAGATGGCTATCGTAAACAGGGGACTATCTTGAATTATATTTATTATTTTTCAACACAGGGTCTAATTACATTTATTTTTTTTGTTTTAAGAGACCTTTGGCAACAGTTTATAAACTATGACCAAAGGAACCCTTTTTTTCTTCAAGTCCAATTTTTGTCATGGTTATAAACCGTGACGAAAGATCTTTCTTTGGTCATAGTTTTACAACGGTGACTAAAAGTTTTTGGCAATGGTTTATAACCATGAAGAAAAGGTCTTGAATCCGGCTAACGGTAGGGACTTTGGTCATGGTTTTGGGTGAAATCGTGAACAAAGCCTTTGGTCACGGTTTTGGGTGGAACCGTGGCAAAAACCCTTCCACCACGTAACTTTTGGTGATGCTAATTGGTGGTGGTTCTAAACCCTTTTGTCATAGTTTTAAACCGTGACTAAAATCTTTCTTTATTGTAGTGATTTTTGGATCTTCAACCTACGAATGGAGGAATGGTCACATTTGGCAACAACCATGAGGACCATATTATTGGCCTTGGTCAGATAAGTAACCCTTTATCCCCTATCTCAAATGTTTCATTAGTCAAAGGATTAAAACATAACTTCCTAAGTGTTAGCCAAATTTGTGATAAGGGATATAAGATTGTTTTCACTTCCAAAATATTTGAGATTATGCATGCCTCAACTAATCAAACCCTTCTTAAGGGAACTGGGTTTAAAGACATTTACATTGTAGAGTTTGATACAAATGGTACTTATGAATGTCTTGTTGCTAATAATAAAATAAATGTATGGCATAGAAGACTAGGACATGTTCATATGAGGCTAGTCTAAAAATTAGCCAAACATGAACTAGTTCGAGGTCTTCCTAAAGAAAAATTTGTAGATGATCTTACTTGTGATTCATGTAAACTAGGAAAGATCATAAAATCTAGTTTCAAAAATGAAGAAGTTATATCCACATCTAGACCATTAGAATTACTTCATTTAGATTTATTTGGACCAACAAAGTATGGGAGTCTCAGTGGATGCAAATATTGCATTATAATTGTAGATGATTTCTCAAGGTTTTCACGGGTCTCCTTCTTAAGATCTAAAGAGTATTTTTCGTATTTTCCATTTTTTGTAGGAAAGTTCAAACTGAAAAAAGCTACCATATCACTTGAATTCGTAGTGATCATGAGGGCTAGTTTGAAAATTCCTTGTTTTATGATTTTTGTTAAGAGCATGGTATTGCTCATGAGTACTCTTTCCCCCAAGCACCTCAACAAAATGGGGTAGTTGAGAGAAAGAACTACACTCTTCAAGATTGTGCTCGAACATTGCTCATAGATCTAGGTTACCAAAGTACTTTTAGGTTGAGGTGGTTAACATGGCCTGTTACATGTTAAACGCATTTTAATTCGATATGGGTTGTGAAAAACTTGCTTTGAACTAGATTATGGGAAAGTAACCAAGATTAGTTATTTTAAAGATTTTGGATGCCGTTGTTCTATTTTGAATACTCGCTCTAATTTAGATAAATTTGGTGCCAAAGGTGAAGAAGCTATTTTCATTGGTTATTCTTTACGTAGCAAGGCATATCGGGCTTTTAAGAAAACTACATTAGTAGTGGAGGAAAACCTTCATGTTTCCTTTGATGAATCACCCAACTCTTCTTCTATTGACCGAGTCAATATGGAAGACGAGATGATTTGTTTATTGATGTATCTAACATTCAAAACTCCAATAACCATAATCTTACAAAAGATTGGAAATTTTAAAGGGATCATCCTGAAAGCCAAGTCATTTGAAGTATTTCTGGTGCTGTTAAAATCTAATCTCGATTTAATTGTTCTTTCAATATTTCCACCTTTGTATTGCAAGTTGAACTAAAGAGTGTTGAGGAAGCATGTTATGACAAACCTTGGATGATGGCTATGCAAGAGGAACTCAACCAATTCTAAAGGAATGAAGTTTGGGATTTACTACCTAAGCTCGAAGGGCAAATGGTAATAGGATCCAAATGAGTATTCCGGAATAAGTTGGATGAATCCGGTGTGGTTATTCGGAACAAGGTGAGATTGGTAGCACAAGGTTATAACCAAGAAGGGACTGACTTCAATGAGACCTACACTCCCGTAGCTCGGCACGAATTGATTTGCATGGTTCTTGCCTATGCTGCCTTCCATGGCTTCAAGCTCTTTTAAATGGACATTAACAGTGCCTTTCTTAACGGGTTCATTAAGGAGGAAGTTTTTGTAAAACAACCTCCCAATTTTGAGTCTCATGATAAACCTAATTTTGTCTACAAATTAAACAAGGCATTATATGGGCTAAAACAAGCTCATAGAGCATGGTATGAGAGACTCAAAGACTACTTTTTAAGTGCAAGCTCTTTTATAGGAGAAGCTGATTCTACATTGTTTGTTAAAGGGAATGGAAAAGAGCTCTTATTAGTTCAAATATATGTAGATGATATCCTATTTGGTACTACTAATGAATCTCTATGTAGAGAGTTCTCTAAGATTATGGAGGAAGAATTTGAGATGAGCTTGATGGGTGAAATCAAGTTCTTGGGTTTGCAAATCACTCAACTTGACTTTGTTACCTTTGTGTGTTGATGTGACACATCTATTTCACATAAAATACCTATATATGCATGTTCTTAGGCTTGTAGAAGCATTCAACATTATAAATATTGCATAATATGCATCATATCACATTTAGACTAGATTCTATAAATTTATGTTAATTATCCTCTTTTCGTGGATAGGGAAGAAGGTGACATATTTTTGGGCCTTGGATTTAAGATCCAACCATACGAATCTGATTAGGCCTATGATTGAGTCCAATGATGGCATCGCTATCATCCTCTATAACTAACTTAATTTGGCTAAGTTCTAAGGTTAAATTCACCTAATTAACATATTGAAAGGGTATAACTCAATTAGGGTTGAAGAGAGAGGAATTAATAGAAAAAGAGGTTAATTTTGTAGTTTTCATGAACAAGTATGAATGTATAATAGTTGGAGGGTGAACTTATGATTAATTAAAGGTCAATTGAGCTTAAATGTTTCAAAAATGGGTTGATATTGAGTAACTTAGGATTTGCATTCAAATTGAATATTTAATTCTAATAAGAAACCCTTATTTTAACCCACTTCAATTAAAATAGTTTCAATCAAAGTAAATGTAATCTAAACCTTCTAAAAATCAATTAAAAATATTTTATAAGGTTTGGCACAATCAATTTGACGATCGGGACTTATTTTGACCTAAAACAGAATCATTGATGGGTATTTGGTACATTTTGGATCTAAACGTAAATTGAGAATCCAAATGATATCAAAACCCAAAATTGAAGTCACTATCAACTTATTTATGTCCAAATTAGGCTACCATAAAAATATGGGTTCATTTGGACTTCATCTTAGTTAACTTTGCATTTTGATCCTTAATTCCAAATTTCCTTACAAATACCTCAACTTTCAATTTCTTTGCATTTATACCCCCGCCAGCACCTTCTCCACCTTCCCCTCCGACCCCTCCAACCACGCAACTCCGATGAGCCATTCCTACAACCTTTGCCGCTCTCCTTGCGCGCCAACAAGCTATAAACCTTCCTTACCTCACGCCGTTGCAGGTCATCGAGTTTTGGTGAGCGTAGCTCCCCTCCTTCCTCCTCAAGCTTAGCCATTAACGCCGACCTTGGAGCTTCTCAATCTCCTTCCTTCGCCGCTCCTCCACTGAAATTGGTTGAGGGCTTCGTCTCCCCTAGTCATCACCGTTCTCCCCATCAAAGGAGGAGGTTCATCTACCTCTTCATCGCTTCAACTCACCTCACCGTCTCCTTCTTCATGGCCGGCCACCACGCCGACCACCTCCCCATCCTCCTCTCCTCCTCCTAGGTAACTCCTCTTCTCTCCCTCTTCTTTTATATTAGGTTAGGCACCTTAGAACTAGGTTTCAACTGCCACATCCTCCTCCTCTCCATCTTCTCCATGCGTGACAACCCCACCAGCGAATATCCGGCGAGCACGCCATGCCTTGACACTGCTCTTCCCACTTCATCAACCACCCCACGACCTTCATCACACCACGAGGAGCAAAACCTATAAACTTATTGAGGGGTTCGACGCCTCCAATGGCTCGCCGAACACACACACCCACCACCGCCTTCATCGCCTCCACCTGACCTCCTCCGCCACTATCACACCAATCGACCACCACCGTCACCTTCAGCGAGTCTGGATGAAGCTCCTTGAAACGTTGGCTTCGAGAGATAACCGGGTTTTATTGTTATAGCATTGTAGTATAGCCAGTTATTGCCATCATTTCAAATATATAAATTTTTTTACTCGGAAAATAAAAGAGAGTTCCCGAGGTCGAACTCAGGGAGCAAGTTGTATTCTAGAGATATACATGTTCTATTACAAAAAAAATAAAGAGAGAGAGAGAGAGGGAGAGAGATGAAAGTTTGAGTTCTTCTTCTTTTCTTCTTTTCTTTCTCTTTGTCTTTCTCCTCTTTAGCTTTTGTTCTTCCTGTTCTTCTTTTGTGTTTATCTCCTTGTGGTCCTCTTCTTCACCTGTGCTGTTCTTCCTTGTTCTTTTGTTCTTCAGATCTTCTTCTTTCTTCTTTTCTTTTACCTGTCAGGACGTCGTCTCTCCTTCTTTCTTCTTTTCCCTTCAGGACGTCGTCTGATTTTCCAATCAGACGACTTAAACCGCTTGTTGCTACAGTGTCTCCCTTAGCTTTCTTCTTCTTCCGCGGTCCTTCTTCTTCACCTGTGCCTGCACACTTACACAGCTTGATCAGAGAGAGGGGCAAAACCTATCTCTACCCTCCCCCCGCGTCTCTCTCTCACAGAATCCGCTCATAGGATAGCTCTCCCAGAGCTGCCGGGTAGCCGGGTACGGGTCGCGCCCGGGTCCAGGCCCACCGGCGTGCGTGGTGGGCGAGGAGTGCAGGTCAGTCTAAGTCGGGTCGGGCCAGGTCCGCGGGGCGTGAGCGCGGACGAGACCGGGTAACCGAGCGGGTGAAGGGGACCTCACCCCGTGTGCTGAGGCAATAAGCCTCCAGCACTTTTTCACTTTATACCGCTGCGCCTCTTCAGAGATTTCTGAGGTGGGACTAAATGTCCCACCCCGAGTTGGCGCCCACGCGGAGGAGACAGCTGGTAATCGCGGCGTTACGCGAGGGCTTCGCTTCAGCTGCAGCCTGACGCTTTGTCGAAATGCCTCGCAAGGCCTGGGAGTCGAATCTGGGCGTGGCGCGCCTGCAGCTGCAGGCGGAAGCAGCTCCTTCTGCACGGCAATGGCGGCGGAGGTCGAGTGACCTGTTCACAGCAAAACGGCCTCTCGGCCTAATCAGAAGGTGCCGGGAGCTTCGCCAGAGTGCGGTGAAGCTCGTGTGGGTGGTGGCGAGGCATGGGGCGGCGTGCAAGGGCTGCCCTAGGTCAGACTGTGGGTCGGAAGATGGGTTTGTTCGGTGGGGTTGCAGAGGGTGATGTGGGGGAAGTGGAAGGGCAGGGGTTGATCAGGGTGAGGAGGCGGAGGTTCTGCGGTGGTCGGCGAGCCGTGTGGGTTGCTGGGGTGACGGGAGCGGCTCGCCGGAGTTTGGCCGGAGACGAAGGGGGTGACGGTGGACAGGAGCGGTCGAGGGTTTAATCAAATAAAAGACAGTGAGGAAAAGAAAGAGGGGGAGATGGGGAGAAGTTCTGACCTAGCTACGGAGACGAAAGGGGCCGGAGCAGGGCGACAGTCGTATCGATTGTCGCCGGAGAAGAAGATGCCCGGGGGAAGGGGCAGCGGCGAGCAGAGGGCCGGAGAGGCACCAGCTGGGTGCGGTGTGGCGCGGGAAGAGCAGGGGAAGAAGTCTCTGCTGCTGGTATTGCGGCAGAGCGAAGAGGAGGAGGAGGAGGAACCGCCGGAGCTGGTGGGCGTCTGCCGGAGTGAGAAGAGAGGAAAGTTGGGGGTTTTCTCCGTCAGATCCGAGCTGGGAAGAACGGTGGAGCGACGGGGGTATTTATAGGGACCGAATCAGGGAGGAAGGCGGAGGGAGACGACGTGTCTCCCTCGCCGGAGGACGCCGGAGATGGAAACCCATACCGTCCGTGCGTTCGCACGGCCGGTATGGTGGGTTACAGCGACTAGGGGGGTGTCCCTGCGACGGCTGACGACGCAAGGCACCCCCGGTTTACTTGCCAGGCTCTCCCCCTCACCCTGCGCGGCGCCATGCTCCGCGCAAGGTCGCCGGAGCATGGTGCTGGCAGGTTTTGCAGGGGGGACCTGAACGCAAAGAACGAAGGAGAGTTAGGGGCCAAAATGCGAGGGTTCAAAAGTTGAGGGCCAAAAAGTAAATATATGAGGACCAAAGTGTAAAGTTGTTCAAGAAGGTTTCTTCTTAGGCTCAAGTTTTTATACATGACTAATTAGGACCTAAGGAATCTGATGGTGAATTTTATTTCTAGATTAAACCTTGTTTGACTGGTCAATTTATGCAAAAATCCAAATTAAGTTATTAATTGGGTATGGTTCTCAATGTAGGTCAAGATGGGTTCCTAAGGTCAAATTGAAGGTTCTAAACCCTAGACATTATTTTTCTATGAATTTTAGAGGGTTTATTCCATTTTTGCTTTGCCTTGAACCTCGTGAATTGAAGTGGGTTTGTTTTAGGGTTACAGATTATCATTTAGTTCCTTGGAATTTCTGTAGCCCTTGCTAGATCATCTCATCCCACTTTTATTCTTATTAAGTTGCTTTGACCTATGTTTGGACCCTGAATTACCCTGAATGCAGATTATACTGGTAAAATTGCATTTTTACCCCTTATGACTTGTTTTCTCCTTAAACTCAGAATTCTCTGAGTTAAGCCTTTCCTTGAGTTATGTAGGAGCTTTTATCCTTTGTATTGGGTCAAAATGAGCTAGTTATGGCTCATGATGAGGTTCTCATCATACCCCCATGCCTAGCTTTTGCTAGTCCCTTAGCAAAAAAACTTAAGGTTTCAATCCTTGTTCTAGACCATTAAGTTCTTAATAGCTTCAGATAAGTGCTTTTTCATTTGAGCTTAGATTAGGTTGGAATGTTGACCATAGGCCTAAAAGGTACTCTAGTACCAATCAAGATCCAAATCTGTCTAGCTTTAGCCTCAGTCTTTAGCAAAGGTTTTTAAGGCCCACAAGAATTAACCTAAGGTTTATTGGACTTTGTGGTTAAAGCACCCGTGCTTGAAATGATTTTAGCCCTGGCTCAGTTCGCAGTGCATTTTGTAAGAGAGAGATAGAAAGTTATTCTGTTTGGAGAGTTTTCTCTCTCTTTTTCTTTTTAGTTCTAGCCTAGGATTGGCTTTTCAATAGGTCTGTATCAGATTCCTTGCTCCCATCATCAATCCTCAAGGGTTCCTAGCAATCGATGCTTCGAGATAGCACCGCCCATGGCAACCCCCGGAACCCTGGCTATTGAGATTTCGAGATAATCCCATCCATGGTGTTCCGTGGCCGAATCCAGACCCTGGCAATTGACACTTCGAGATAATGCCATCCATGGAATCTGAATCAGCAGAGTGCTTACATGCCCCCAGTAGGATATGTAAATATCCTAAGAGACAGGCACTGAGGAGATGATATTTTGTTACGCATCTTCGAGGGGATTTCCCGCCTCTCCGCGCTGGGAACTCGTCCAAATCAACTTGTGTCGATCGGCCGCTCCTATTCTAGGTGTTCTTTTCAGAATTTTGCGATGCTTCTGCGTGATTTTGATTTTTACGCTTACTGAACCAGGCTGTGTGTGAGGTTAGGGTGCTTAGGTTACTGAGTCCCGTAAACCAAAAATTAGTTAACGAGGCCAAATACTCCCTAAGCCTTAGACCTAATACTTCAGCTTTTCATTTTCCTCAACCTCTTGAGGAGTGTCTAGATTTTAATGGGTACTATGAGTCTATTCAAGAATGCCTAAGGTTTGCGTTCTTACTAATCTCATTATGCACTTTTCAGTTATTTTCTTAAATGAGGTCTAGAACTTAGGTTAATTCCTTAGTTCCTTACTAATGACTATCACCTTTTCTTATAATTTTGTGCTCCTTTTTCATTTTGTTTCTCTTCTCCTTCTCCTTCACAAAATTTCCTTCTCCTTTTATTCTTTTTCGAAAAAATTTTTAATTTTTATGGTGTTTTTGGCATATGTGAATTTTTTGTTTGAAACCTTTTCTTACAAGTTTTGCACTTTCATACCCCCCCATGCCTAAGATTTGCAATGTCCTCATTGTAACCTAGGGGGTTTTTATTTAACTTAGTTCATTCCTTAAGATAGAAATTTGGATGAGTGGATGGGTCGGGTTGAATTTTTGCGGACGATTTCTAATCCCAGATGCAAGCATCTGAGGTGAGGTCGGCTGTCTACAAGGGTGAACCTCAAGTGCAAAAAGGTGTCAGAACAAGTTTCAGGTTTTCAAAGAGAATGACGGGCTGCCTCCCGTTAAGCGCTGAGTTTTACGCCATCGGCTGGGCGCAATAAGCTCAAGGGGAAAGGAGGATATAAGATGCTTCAGCCAAATCAGTAGAAGTTACATCAATGAACGGCTTGAGTCTCTGACCGTTCACGATGAAAGGTTCAGAATCGTGGCTGAGTGGACTGATTTCGATTGCTCCATTTCCAAAAACCTGTCGGACCAAATATGGTCCGACCCACTTGGATCTCAGTTTTCCTGGGAAGAGTTTTAGTCGGGCATCAAAGAGTAGGACCTTTTGACCAGGATGAAAGATCTTTCTCGAGATGTGTTTGTCGTGGAAGGCTTTAACCCGCTCCTTGTAGATTTGCGAGTTCTCGTACGCGTCTAGGCGTAATTCATCGATCTCGCTGATTTGGAATTTTCTGTGGGTCCCAGCCTTGGAAAGATCTAGATTACAGTTTCGTACTGCCCAATAGGCTTTATGCTCCAGTTCTACGGGAAGGTGGCATGCCTTTCCGTACACCAGCCTAAAGGGAGACATGCCCAATTGGGTCTTGTGGGCGGTCCTATAGGCCCACAATGCTTCCGGAAGTCGGGACGACCAGTCCTTCCTGTCAGGTCGAACAGTGACTTGCAGGATTTTCTTGATCTCCCGATTAGACAGCTCAGCTAGACCATTAGTTTGGGGGTGGTAAGGAGTAGAGATTCGGTGAGACACCCCGTATTTGGTCATCAGTGACCTAAACTGAGCATTTGTGAAATGGGTCCCCCCATCAGAGATTATTGCACGAGGAATCCCGAACCTTGAGAAAATGTGTTGATGAATGAATTTGAGAACGATTTTGTGATCACAGGTTCGGGTCGGTATGGCTTCGATCCATTTGGACACGTAGTCCACAGCCAACAGAATGTATTCGAAACCATCCGAAACAGGAAAGGGGCCCATAAAATCAATCCCCCAAACATCAAAGATTTCGCATACTAGAATCGGTTGCATAGGCATCATGTCGCGATGGCTCATGTTGCCCAAAGTCTGGCAACGACTGCATGCCTTACAGTGATTGTATGCGCCTTTGAACAGTGTGGGCCAGTAAAAGCCGCACTGGAGGACTTTTGATGCGGTTTTATGCCCGACGAAATGGCCACCGCATGCCTGGTCATGGCAGAAAGAGAGGATATTGTTGAATTCCCCTTCCAGGACACATCTCCGGATGATCTGATCGGCACTTATTCGGAAGAGGTACGGGTCTTCCCAAATGTAATACTTGGCATCGGAGCGTAATTTGTCTTTCTTGGCCTTCGGCCAATCGGACGGGATCTGATGAGATGCCAAGTAATTTACTACATTAGCAAACCATGGAAGGCTAGTACCAATAGTCAGCAGGTGCTCATCCGGAAAATGCTCAGTGATGGGTCCGGGAGGGTCAATTATTTCAGAAGGAAGACGGGACAAGTGATCAGCTACCACATTTTGCTTTCCCGCTTTGTCGCGAATCTCAAGGTCAAATTCTTGCAATAGCAAGATCCATCGGATTAATCGAGGTTTCGCATCCTTCTTTGCAAGGAGATGCCTCACAGCTGTGTGATCCGAGTATATGATGACACGGGAACCCAGAAGGTACGATCTGAACTTTTCTAGGGCAAATACTACAGCTAGCAGCTCTTTCTCAGTAACCGTATAGTTACGCTGAGCCTCATCGAGTGTTTTGCTGGCGTAGTAAATGACCACAGGTTTCTTGTCAATTTTCTGCCCCAAAACCGCTCCTACAGCGAAGTCGGATGCATCGCACATGATCTCAAAGGGTTGAGACCAATCAGGGGACTGTAGGATCGGGGCTTGGGTGACTCGGTCACGCAGGATTTCAAATGCTTGAGTGCATTCCTTGGAAATTTCGAAAGGAACATCCTTGGAGAGAGGAGTGGTCAGGGGGCGTGCGATTTTTGAAAAATCAGGGATAAATCGTTGATAAAAACCGACATGCCCTAAAAAGGAACGGATGTCCCTGATCGAGCTAGGCATAGGAAGGTGAGAAATCAGATTAACCTTAGCTCGATCCACTTGGATACCTTTCTCCGAAATTGAGTGTCCCAGGACAATTCCCTCAGGCACCATGAAATGGCTCTTTTCCCAGGAAAGAACCAAATTCACATCGATGCACCACCTGAGTATCTGGACCAAGAGTTCGAGGCAATCGTCGAATGATGCTCCGAAAACTGAAAAGTCATCCATGAAGACTTCCAGATAATCACCTACCATATCTGAGAATATGGCAAGCATGCATCGCTGAAAAGTAGCGGGTGCATTGCAAAGACCGAAAGGCATCCTTCGGAAAGCGTATGTTCCGAAGGGGCAGGTGAATGTGGTCTTTTCTTGGTCCTCAGGATGGATTGCCACCTGGTTATAACTGGAGTACCCGTCAAGAAAGCAGAAGAACCTATTTCCCGCAAGTTTTTCGAGAATTTGATCAATGAAGGGTAGTGGGAAATGGTCCTTCTTCGTGGAGGAATTGAGTCGGCGGTAATCTATACAGACTCTCCACGAGTTGGCTAATCAGGTAGGAATGATTTCTCTGGTCTCAGTCGTTATAGTGGTGAGTCCTGCCTTCTTGGGCACGACCTGAATTGGGCTCACCCAACGACTATCGGAGATCGGGTAGATGATTTCGGCATCTAACCACTTGATGATCTCCTTTTTCACGACCTCCTGCAGATTGGGGTTTAAGCGTCTCTGCATTTCACGAGAAGGTCGTGTGCCCTCATCTGAATAGATATGATGAGTACAATAAGAGGGACTTATTCCAGTCAAATCATCGAGAGTCCACTCGATGGCTCTGCGATGTTGCTGGAGGACAACAATCAGACGGAATTCCTGTTCAGGACTGAGGTTGGAATTGATAATCACAGGAAGGGTCTTATTAGAACCCAAAAAGATGTATTTCAAGTGAGCAGGAAGGGGTTTCAGTTCGAGGATGGAGTTATCAGCAGCAGCGGGTGGTTCAGTATAGATGTGAGGTTCGAGGGTGGGAGTTACTGGGTTATTCATATCTGGATTCGACTCCTCTGTTTGCGGGTCAAGATCCTTCTGTGGTTGATGAGGCATAATCGCGTCATCCTGGAAGTGTGATTCATCAACCAAGGTCCTGATGTCGCAAATTTGTTCGATGACGCCGCAATTAATTCCTTGTTGGGCCTTAAATATATCAATTTTCAGTGTTTGATCTCCAAACTTAAGCTCTATTTGGCCCTCCTCACAGCTGATGTTGGCTCTAGCAGTAGCCAAGAAAGGTCTCCCTAGAATGATTGGTGTATCCCTAGGGTTCTCAGGTGCATCCATATCTAAGACTATAAAGTCCACTGGAAAATAGAAATCCCACACTCTTACGATAACATCCTCGAGAATCCCTTTTGGTGATTTTATAGATCGATCTGCTAATTGTAATGTCACCTCGGTTGGTTTTAGCTCAGATTCTTCTAGATGGTCAAGTAAGGATGTGGGTATCAGGTTTATGGATGTAGCCAAGTCTAACAATGCTCTATCAAATTGGGTACCACCTATCTTGCAGGAAATCAGGGGAGTACCAGGATCTTTTGCCTTGGGTGGGAGTCTACTGAGGATTACAGAGCTGGCTTGTTCTGACAGAACAATTGGGCTCCCTCCCTTGGTTCGCGGCTTACGCTGGGGTGTACATATATTCTTTAGAAATCGTGCGTAAGCTGGTACGTGGCGGATTGCATCCATCAAGGGGATGTTTATGTGGACCTGCTCAAAGAGCTTGACCAGGTCCTCCTCAGGGGCCACGGGTTTGGTGGTCTTCTTTCCCTTGGTCAAGGCCTCGGGAAACGGGATCTTGGTTGGTTCTTCTAGGATAGGTCCAGGTTGTGGATCTGGGACAGTGGTATCTTGGATAACTATCCTAGGGTCATAGTTATTAGGCTTGGAGTGGTTTGGATAATGCGGGTCTTGAGTTGTTTTACCACTACGTGTTGTTACAGAATTTAATCCGGCCTGATTTTGGTTTGGGTTTTGTAGGAGGAGTGGCTGCTGCTGAAATCCCGCATAAGAAGTTGAAGCCTCCATCTCGCCTGGAGATGGAGCAGTAGGGGCCTGATAAATCCATTGTGCGTGGCCTAAATTTGGATTCATAACGCGCTTCTGGGTTGGCACGTTATTTGGGTTAGGAAGGGGTTGGGAAGGGAGTGTGCCTGGCTGGCGAGATTTTGCCAATTGGGCCAGTTGAGTTTTAACTTCTGTAAGTTCGTCCTTGTGCTGTTTTTGAATAGCCGCATTCATTTTTTGAATGTCAGCCAGAGTCTGAAGGATTAGGGACAATTGATCCTGATTTGGCCCTGATGGATAAGTAGGGTTGGGCCGAGGCTGAGGCGGCTGGTAATGACGAGAGGGCTGTGGGCGGGACTGAAAAGGTGGTCTTTGGGTTTGGGAATTTCCCGCCCACTGAAAATTGGTATGGTTTCGCCATCCAGGGTTGTAAGTGTTGGAGAATGGGTCATTCTGGATGGCGTTGAGGTCCTCGCAGATCTGAGGAACCTCCTGAGAATCAGGGAAAGGGGGAATGGAGTTCCCCCGGCTGGTGTAGAAAGGATCGGATGATCCTCCGATCCAAGAATCAGATGGGGATGGATATGGATCCATCCTAGGGGAAGATCGGTGGAGGATGTTTTGCACAGTCTCCTGTGTGGAAGGAGGTTGTGCAAAGGAGTTACGCACGGAGGTGGCTCGCTGCAAGTGCTGAGTCAGCTCATCCACCTTCTTTTCAATGATTGAGACCTTGTCCAATCAACTGGCCATTAATTCCAGGTCGACTGATGCGGACAGGCCCTGCGTCTCATGTGCTCCCTTAAGATTCGTCGCTGCGCGGGTATTCGTCCTGTCGAATAATCCCATGGAGTCATTGTTGATGGAGTTCTCGCACATGTTTTCGAGAATCTCCCATATGGTGTCTTCATGTTGACCCATGATGTTTCCTTCGCAAGTTGCATTGACGAAAAGGCGGATGTCCTCACGGAGTCCCTGGTAAAAAGATTGGACTTGTTACCATTTAGGAACTCCGTGATGGGGGCACTTTCTCATGAGATCCTGAAAACGATCCCATGCCTCATGGAGAGGTTCTCCTGATTGTTGAGTGAAGTGTGTAATCTGATGGCGCAAGGCGTTGGTCCGACCAACGGGAAAAAACTTTTTCAAAAACTCGGATTGAAGTTCTTCCCAAGTGTTGATCGGCCGGGTCTGAGTTTGATACCAATGGGCGGCCTTGTCCATAAGAGAAAAGGAGAACATCTTCATGAGAAGAATATCCCGATTTTGTGCATCTGATCCAAAAGTGTGGGCCAGATGCTTTAGCTGTTTGATGTGCTGGAAGGGATCTTCAGAATTAAGCCCATGGAATTTAGGTATAGCATGAATCATGTTGGGCTTTAATTCGGAATCAGGTCCTCCAGTCGGGATTCTGACTCGAGGCTCAATGGCCACCGCAGCAGGATTGTAGTGGTCCCGCATCATAGGACGCTGTGGTGGGTGCACGAAGTTTTGGAAGAGGTCATTGAGTCGCTGGAGCTGGTGTTCCAGATTATTTTCTTCCTCAACTGGCTGGGCCATGATGGGGGAAGAAGAAGAACTTGGTTCTGAATCAGAAGAGAGAATAATGTGAGGGTGTTGCTGCACAAACACGGGCGTCGAGGCTTGGCCTTGACGAGAGCGAATTTCTAAAGGAGGTCTTAAGGGTGGTCTTAAGGACCTCCTTCCGTACATGCACTGTTGGAAGAGGTAAGTTTAGAAGGTGCTGGACCCAATCAAGACACCCAAAAATGTGTTGGGTGACTATAGAGGTGCGGGGCAGATGGACCCCTTGATCAGAAAGATCGTCCACCTGAGAATTACCTGGGCAGCCAGAGAGGGAGAGTCCCGCGAAGACCCCTACACGGTAGAGCGTCCCCACGGGTTACAGGGTTTCCCCCACCCGACCTCTCTTGTCACTGCGGTTCCAGGTAGACCAGAATGGGGATCTTGACCTCTTAAGTCTACCAATTTTAAGATCAGGGTGCTTAATGTTTCACTTGAACTTTAGTCTTTTATGTGCAAAGAGTGACCTAATTTAAGGTTGGTTGACCCAAGGGGTCAACGTTACCTCTTGTTTTCTTTGAGAGCTTTTAGGTCTTGTCTTTTAGGGTTCAAGTGTTTAGAGAGCCAATTGTTTTAGGTTTTCTTTGAATAGGTATTTTCAATCAATGGTTTAGGCATACTTCTTTTGGATTTTCTCCATTCTTGATTTAAGTAGTGTGTCTCTAAAACCCTAATGTTGAATCTTATGTTGGCTCTACTTGGTCCAGTTAGTTCTTTGTTGGGTAATTAGGGCTCAAGCAAGAATGTGTTAGCCCTTAAATACCCTTAATAGTGTGCAGGACTAATGAGTTGAAAACATGCAACTCTTTATGGTTACTAAGTATAGAAGACAGGTTAGCCCTATATTGCTTTTTCTTTTCTTTTCTTCCTCTTTAGAGTTTAGGGTTTAATAGCGAGAGGAAAAATTTACCTGTCCTCGGAGTGGTTGTCGTGCGGTTGCTTGTCTTCTTGATTTCCTGTAGCTGCACAAAAGAGGGGAGATTATCAAAAATTAAAAAGAGAAACAGGAATGTTTACCTCTAGAATAGCCGTTGCTCCCCGGCAACGGCGCCAAATGAAACGTTGGCTTCGAGAGATAACCGGGTTTAATTGTTATAGCGTTGTAGTATAGCCAGTTATTGCCATCATTTCAAATATATAAATTTTTTTACTTGGAAAATAAAAGAGAGTTCTCGAGGTCGAACTCAGGGAGCAAGTTGTATTCTAGAGATATACATGTTCTATTACAAAAAAAATAAAGAGAGAGAGAGAGAGGGAGAGAGATGAAAGTTTGAGTTCTTCTTCTTTTCTTCTTTTCTTTCTCTGTCTTTCTCCTCTTTAGCTTTTGTTCTTCCTGTTCTTCTTTTGTGTTTATCTCCTTGTGGTCCTCTTCTTCACCTGTGCTGTTCTTCCTTGTTCTTTTGTTCTTCAGATCTTCTTCTTTCTTCTTTTCTTTTACCTGTCAGGACGTCGTCTCTCCTTCTTTCTTCTTTTCCCTTCAGGACGTCGTCTGATTTTCCAATCAGACGACTTAAATCGCTTGTTGCTACAGTGTCTCCCTTAGCTTTCTTCTTCTTCCGCGGTCCTTCTTCTTCACCTTTGCCTGCACACTTACACAGCTTGATCAGAGAGAGGGGCAAAACCTATCTCTACCCTCCCCCCGCGTCTCTCTCTCACAGAATCCGCTCATAGGATAGCTCTCCCAGAGCTGCCAGGTAGCCGGGTACGGGTCACGCCCGGGTCCAGGCCCACCGGCGTGCGTGGTGGGCGAGGAGTGCAGGTCAGTCTAAGTCGGGTCGGGCCAGGTCCGCGGGGCGTGAGCGCGGACGAGACCGGGTAACCGGGCGGGTGAAGTGGACCTCACCCCGTGTGCTGAGGCAATAAGCCTCCAGCACTTTTTCACTTTATACCGCTGCGCCTCTTCAGAGATTTCCGAGGTGGGACTAAATGTCCCACCCCGAGTTGGCGCCCACGCGGAGGAGACAGCTGGTAATCGCGGCGTTACGCGAGGCCTTCGCGTGAGGGCTTTGCTTCAGCTGCAGCCTGACGCTTTGTCGAAATGCCTCGCAAGGCCTGGGAGTCGAATCTGGGCGTGGCGCGCCTGCAGCTGCAGGCAGAAGCAGCTCCTTCTGCACGGCAATGGCGGCGGAGGTCGGGTGACCTGTTCACAGCAAAACGGCCTCTCGGCCTAATCAGAAGGTGCCGGGAGCTTCGCCAGAGTGCGGCGAAGCTCGTGTGGGTGGTGGCGAGGCGTGGGGCGGCGTGCAAGGGCTGCCCTAGGTCGGACTGTGGGTCGGAAGATGGGTTTGTTCGGTGGGGTTGCAGAGGGTGATGTGGGGGAAGTGGAAGGGCAGGGGTTGATCAGGGTGAGGAGGCGGAGGTTCTGCGGTGGTCGGCGAGCCGTGTGGGTTGCTGGGGTGATGGGAGCGGCTCGTTGGAGTTTGGCCGGAGACGAAGGGGGTGACGGTGGACAGGAGCGGTCGAGGGTTTAATCAAATAAAAGACAGTGAGGAAAAGAAAGAGGGGGAGATGGGGAGAAGTTCTGACCTAGCTACGGAGACGAAAGGGGCCGGAGCAGGGCGACAGTCGTATCGACTATCGCCGGAGAAGAAGATGCCCGGGGGAAGGGGCGGTGGTGAGCAGAGGGCCGGGGAGGCGCCAGCTGGGTGCGGCGTGGCGCAGGAAGAGCAGGGGAAGAAGTCTCTGCTGCTGGTATTGCGGCAGAGCGAAGAGGAGGAGGAGGAAGAACCGCCGGAGCTGGTGGGCGTCTACCGGAGTGAGAAGAGAGGAAAGTTGGGGGTTTTCTCCGTCAGATCCGAGCTGGGAAGAACGGTGGAGCGACGGGGGTATTTATAGGGACCGAATCAGGGAGGAAGGCGGAGGGAGACGACGTGTCTCCCTCGCCGGAGGACGCCGGAGATGGAAACCCATACCGTCCGTGCGTTCGCACGGCCGGTATGGTGGGTTACAGCGACCAGGGGGTGTCCCTGCGACGGCTGACGACGCAAGGCACCCCCGGTTTACTTACCAGGCTCTCCCCCTCACCCTGCGCGGCGCCATGCTCCGCGCAAGGTCGCCGGAGCATGGTGCTGGCAGGTTTTGCAGGGGGGACCTGAACGCAAAGAACGAAGGAGAGTTAGGGGCCAAAATGCAAGGGTTCAAAAGTTGAGGGCCAAAAAGTAAATATATGAGGACCAAAGTGTAAAGTTGGTCAAGAAGGTTTCTTCTTAGGCTCAAGTTTTTATACATGACTAATTAGGACCTAAGGAATCTGATGGTGAATTTTATTTCTAGATTAAACCTTGTTTGACTGGTCAATTTATGCAAAAACCCAAATTAAGTTATTAATTGGGTATGGTTCTCAATGTAGGTCAAGATGGGTTCCTAAGGTCAAATTGAAGGTTCTAAACCCTAGAGATTATTTTTCTATGAATTTTAGAGGGTTTATTCCATTTTTGCTTTGCCTTGAACCTCGTGAATTGAAGTGGGTTTGTTTTAGGGTTACAGATTATCATTTAGTTCCTTGGAATTTCTGTAGCCCTTGCTAGATCATCTCATCCCACTTTTATTCTTATTAAGTTGCTTTAACCTATGTTTGGACCCTGAATTACCCTGAATGCAGATTATACTGGTAAAATTGCATTTTTACCCCTTATGACTTATTTTCTCCTTAAACTCAGAATTCTCTGAGTTAAGCCTTTCCTTGAGTTATGTAGGAGCTTTTATCCTTTGTATTGGGTCAAAATGAGCTAGTTATGGCTCATGATGAGGTTCTCATCACTCCTTGACACCTTGGTTGGGAGTTTCAACGCCTCTCGCACCAAACACCCATCGCTAGCTGCACCATCTTTGTTGACCTCCATTGTCGCCCACTGACCTTCTCACACTCACCAAGCCCCACGAGGAGCTCTCAAGAGCTCTAAGGTACTTATGCGACATCTCCAGCTGGCAACTCCTCCCATCAGACCTCCTGCTGCCAACGTAAGGAGGAAGAAGGGCAGGGGGCTGATTGAGAAGAAAAGAAATTTTTAGGGACCTCATTGAAAGAGATTAGGAACTGAATTGCAACAACAAAGGACTAAGTTATAATCATCCTTAAATTGATTTAAGAATTATCTCTGAAGTGATTTTTGTTGCTATATATTGTGTAAATATTATGGTGATAACTATTTTGTGTTTAACCTCCTTGATACTTGATTAATTTAGCTTTAAATACTCGTTGCATGCCAAATCTTTATTTATAAAATCAAGTGAAAAATTTAAGTTTGTTTGCCGATCCTTCTATGCAAATTTGTCAAGATCATGTGTAGATAATTAGATAGTGGTATTTGTGTATTATGTTTGCTCCAAGAGACGACCTCAGATTTCTCTTTTATCGGCTATACTACGATGCAAAATGGATTTTAAATCATGGTAGGAGCTCGTAAACATCCAACGCCTTCGAAATTGCCCTAATCGGACCTTCGTAGCATCATGTGCAATTCGAAGATCAAAGGCCAAGGGGCATGGTGATGCAAATCTGGACCTCAAATGACAAATCCAACCTCACGGATGGGTTCAGGTCGACGATGGTAACCCAACGCTTCACAAATATACCCAATCCAACATTCGTGGTGTCATCTACAAGCAATGGAAGATGGACGGCTATGATGATGCCACGTGGCATCATTTGAGCCGCCTACCATCGTCGCTCACCCTCTGAAACCTTAACACTGCCTCATCTCCACCGTTGGATCTTCATCCAATGATGGGAAGCATGCCACACCTTGGCCACACTTCACAAAGAGCGCATGCGCATGCATTCTCGACCACACAATCAGGATCATGCGATCAAGAATGTGCCATGTGGGGCTGTGGATGATGGAGAGCACGATGCATGCGTAATCTCCGTACAATCCTTGACCATTGGATCTCGATCAAATAGTCCATATCTGCCCTTGGTTATGACAGCACGGCGAAGTGAGAGCGCACCTCTTAAACGAGAGGCGTGATCGAGCCCCAATCCATGGGTTCATCTTAGTGTGACTTGGGTGGAATTCCATTGCTCGATCAATGATAAGAGGTTATGGAACCACCACGTCGATGAATCATCTCTGCTCACAGACTTTATGCACATGGCACGCAAAATCAACATCGTCTAATGGCAATTGGGCGGTGGAGCCTTCCCCACATGGAAGCACGGATGGTGCGGCGCATGATTAAAAGATGACGCACCATCTCGCATGCCTTGTGAAGGGTTTGAAAGTGCAAGGAGAGTGCATCTCAGCCCTGCATCGCCCATTGGATGGCCTAGCTTGTTCGTCGCTGTGCATGCGTGAAGCCAGCGTGTGTGCACATGCGCCATGCATGCTGCGCGTGATGTGTGGGCCGGTGTGCACGCCACATGTCCCTCGCATGGCCATTGCTCCTCTTTCATGCCAAATAATTGGGTACAACCTATATAAACCCCCTACACCCCCCATTCTCAAACCGTCCCTTCCTTGTCTCTCTTCACTCCCTTTAAAGCTCTATGAGCTTGTCCCAAGCCCGGGATGCTTCACTAGAGCTAGAAATAATTTTTAGTCCTACTTCTCACCCCTATTCATGGAGCGCTTGTGGCCGTCCAATCACCCTTGTTTCGAAAGTGGATTGTTGTTGTGATGTTGCCCTACCTCGTCCTTCATTCGTCTGACTCCATTCTCCTTCTAGCTCACCACCTTTATATGGGGCACCATTGAAGAGGCTCGTCTTTCAAGCAGCCAATGAGGAGGATTTTTCACACCTCTCTCTATCTTTTACTACTTTCATAGTTAGATTTATTTTCTTGCATTATATTCTGTAATCAGACACTTGCTTAATCATTTAGTTAGAATTATTCTATCTTTCTCTCTCTATCACTTTTTCGCTTTAATTATCTGTAAGTAGATTGGTTAGGTAGATATAGTTTCCTGACGTGATCTACTACCTTATTTAAAATACCAAAAAAAAGGAAAAGCATAAAACACCTAAAACAAATAAAAGCAAACACGATTTTTCCTAATTAAATGCTCACCTCCTCGTGTTTGGCCTAGGACTCACCAAGTCTCAATTATTTTTATTTGATAAATAGATTTTCATGACTGCAACAACCAGGTTTCCAAAACTCTAATTTTTTCTCATGTAAAATCTCGCCAATTATTTTGACACCATTGTCGTGGAGGTAACAGTCTTTGATTTTTACCTGCGTTTTCCGTACTTTACTTTTCATCCACTTTTCTCTGTTCTTTTTGTGATTGTAGGTACCCTCCCAAGGTGAGCCAAAGCAGTATAGATTGGAGAAAAGTGCAACTGAAGGTTCTATAAGTCTTCCCTCATTCCCACCCATTAGTTTCATTTCGCCACAGTAATAACTCAAACCTAAATTGACCTAGGCACTTTTGTAAACCCTAGGTTAGAATTGGTTGATTGATTGTCACTCCACCCAGTTAACCCACCCACTTAACAAAAAAAGAATTCTTTCTTTGAGTGTGGGGAATAAATTGAAATCTACACACATTAAACACCCACACTTTTTGACTTAAGGCACACCACTCTTATTTGATTCTACCACTTAATTGGAATCCAACCTGTGGATCCAATACACATTAACTCAATACACACAAAAGTGAGTAGGAATCTAAAGAGGCTAAATATTTTTTGTGTGTCTTAATTAAGTGGTGCAATAGGCTAATTGTTTGAGCTATCTAGACCGCACCACTTTATTTAAAATTTATTTATCAAGTAGCCACCCCATAGGATTCAATTTTTAGGCAAGAACTATGCACTCCATTTTATTTCTGATTTTTGAAGGAAAATATTTATACTAGTGCTTTCAAAACCTGGTGTGCCTTATTGAACCTTGATTGAACGAACCTAAAAATTGAATCCTAAAACCTACTAAATAAGGTTGAACCCTAAAAGACAAATCATCTAATAACCTTGTTTGAAAATCCTGGTTGTGCATGCACAGACAAATTAATTGTTCTTTAAGGACACAACCCAGATAAGGGGCCCATCACATTCCAGAGCACATTCAAACTTAAGCCTAATTAAAATCGAGTAGACGTTAGCCTTAAGGATTGACTCGCTCCTCCGAGCCCAGATCAAGATTATTTTTGATTAATCTGCTTCTACCGATCCATCTAATGTCTAGCTAGGGGAGTACCGTCAAAAGACTATAGTTGGGGGGTATCAAAGGAACTCGAGGCGTAAGCCAAAGGAAGAAGCTTCTCCCCAATTCCTTCCTCTAACTGGTTGGATTGATTGGATAGAAGAAGATCAGATCATTTATAATCTTAACACAGGTTCTGGGAGTCTGTAGATCTTTAGGCTATCCACTTGAGGACAGCTTTGAATTGCAGTGTACCTTTCTCTTATCTATTTTTCCTCTTGCCTTTCCATGTATCCTTCCACCTCTTATACACACTTCCACTCCTACCCTCCTAGCACCACTTATCCCTAGGATGATTATTATCTAAACTCAACCTATGACCACCCATCCACTATTTGGGATAATTTTGATTGGGGTTATGATTCCAAACCTCAGTGTTTAGGGCCAAACCTTGGATACCAAGATTATGAGTACTATCCATCTCACAGCTACACGGATTATAGGTCTCCGCCTTCCTATGAACAATATGATCTGATCTACAATCAAGAAGGATATAAGAATTGTAACACCTGGCCTCCCCAGGATTACACTACCTATAGGTCATGACCTCTTAATGAACAACTTGAGAGGACCTATTATCAGGGAGGGCCGCAAGAACCTTAATTTCTTGACCCTTATGGACTAAACCCAAACCCACCCAACCCTAAACTGAAATATTTGGTTCAGGTAAACCAGGTCCAAGATAGGGTGCTAGCTAACTTGAGGAATACCATATGATCTTTAGAAGCTCAACAAGTGCCCTGTACTAAAGCATTGGAGCCTCTGATAAAAATGATTGATGAACTTAACTAGTCTTTATTGTATTTTCTCCAAGATGTTGAGGATAAGGACCCGGGTGAGTTATTACTTGGGAAATTGTCAAGATTGAGGATGAAATTTGTACTTGCTCTAGTCCAATATTGGGGTGATTCCTAGGATGAACCCCTTTTAGGAGAGCCAATGTCAGAATCCACTCAGGCACCTATAGGGGGGACACATTTTATGAGACCTAGGATGACAAGGTTGAATTAGGGCAATGAATTGATGATATATCTATTTCTTCACCTGAGATCCTTGAACCAAGAAGCGAAGAATGTCTCTACTGATCGAGAAATAAAAAATGATTATGAGACATATATTAATGAGGATCTACAATTCTTTGACTATGAGGGAGAAGAATCTCTAGGTGAAGTCTCACTTAATGTAGTAGAAAATGATTTTAGTAAGACAAACAGGCATGAGGAACTCAATGAATTATTTGAGCACCCTTTAGTTGAGGAATTTGATCTAATTGGGTTTAACATGGAGGATTCAAATCCTGTCTTTATCGATGATTTAATCTGCATCCCCATTCCTCAACGACACCTCAAAGAATATAATGATTTTGTTGTTGAAATCACTGTACCCAAGTCAATTCTAATTCAGTCACAATTTTTGGACTTGGATAATTTAGATGGGGTGCATAACATTCTAGAGGTCTCAGAAACTTTGATTTTGGAGGATAGATATTTGGAAGTGAAATTATGGGAAGTCAACTCCGGGGGAGATAGAATTATGGATCTAAGGGTTCCTGTGTGCCTTAAATCATCAACTTTTTACTCGGACCATTATGATATTTTCTATTTTGAGGACATGAAACCCAAGTGTAGAATAATGAATGATCATTTTGAGCCGAATGTTTAAAGGACAACAACTCCTATTGTTTTAAACCTAACCACTTTCCGACATTATATACTTGTGTTATATGCCACCAAACTATAGACCTTAACCTGTAAGTAGAACGATCTTGGGTTATGGGTAATTTTCATCTATAACCTTAGATTCACTTGACCTTAGGGCATAGATCTGGATCACAATCTCGTCCACATATGGGGACATACTCTTCTTGTGGGACTTAAGGTCAATCTTTTTATTTTGATCTTAACTTGTACTTCTCATTTCTTAATTTCTTCTCTTTATTTGTATTCTATGCCCAGTTGAAGGCTCTAAACTCAGCACTTGTATAGTCTATTTTTATCTTGGAACTGACTAGATCATTATAGAATTTTGGTGGTTTCTCGTCTACTCCACTCCTTTTCATGCCTTTATTTTTACAATGAAGACATTGCATCATCTAGGTAAGGGGGTGGATATTCATATCTGAATAATTTTGTCAATTTTGTAGATTACTTTTATTTATTTTCTCCTTATTTTAAAAAAAAGAGAATTAGGAAAAGAGAACTTAGGCATTAGGAGTTTTTCAACTTTAGGAACTTATATGATAGGACCTGAACACTTGACTCTTCAGGTCATCAGGCTTAATTAGCCTGGGTGTCCACTAAAATGTGGACCTATTTCTTAACTCCTCGTCATTTTCACAATTCATTTTTAATTTAGTCAAATAAGTTGGGTGATAAGTATATGACTTATCAACCTACCCTCTGATTTGAGGGGACATATAGTCTAAGCATCTACACACATTTTGCACTGACTCACTACTTCGGCAGTCCTAACAAAAATTAGGTAGCTAATAAACATACTAGAGTGGTATGGTGGGCACGTTGCTGTGAGTAATCCCTCATAGCTGGGTGTCCAGAGCCTAGCCACATGACTTAATCTCTTTGGCCATTACCTTTAGGTAAACCTTAGATCAGGAAAGCCACCTGCTCAGAAACAAAAGAAAAAAACACAAAAAGAAAAGAAAAAAATAGAAAAAGGAGAAAAAAATGAATAAGCCTCACTTCGCGGCATGAGTATGGCTGAGAAGTTATCGTGGGTAACACCCCATCGCCGTTTGTCCAAATCCCAGCTCACAAAATGCATAAATAATTCCTAACACTTAAGGAGAGGCAGGAAGTAGAATAAGCCTGGAAGATATACACTGGGTTCGCCCTTGTGTTGACCCCAAAAAAGTAAAAGTAGGGAGAAAACTACCAGTCAAATAGATACACCTTTAGGTAGAATTTTTTTGTTAAGGGTCACCTAGGGTTCATAGAAACCTAAGGTTCGTTTTGTTTCACCGTTTAGTGAGTCAATCACATTTTCACAATGAGATGGTTAGAACTTAGAGTTTTCTTGAGTCTTGGGTGGGTTGGGTGGCCGTAGAAAGCTGTCTCGAAACTCTAAACTCAAAAAGTCCAAAAAAAATAGAAAAGAACAAAAAGAAAAAAATATTTCTTCTCTTTTTATATGGAATAAGGCGAGGACTTGGGTAGTATGCATTTTGGCAGGCACCTAGATGTTGTTGAGTCTTTGTGTTTAAGTCCTCAGTAGAAATTTCTTTTTGCTAATAAAACAACTTACACCTAAATAATATGATTCTAATTCTATTTTATAAATAGCATGTAGTTTAATTTTGCTAGGGACTAGCAAAAGATAGGAATGGGTGTTATGTAGACACATCTATTTCAAATAAAATGCCTATTTATGTGTGTTCCTAGGCTTGTAAAAGCATTCAATATTATAAATATTGCATGACATGTATCATATCGATTATTTAAAATAATTTTGTCACAATATTGGAGCTCCAAGAAGCCGGGGAACCCTAAGGCAATGAGGCGGCAAGGCGACATAGTTGGAGGGGAGGAAGAAGAGGGCTGGAGGGTGTGGAGATCCAAGGGCTGGCATCGAAGAGATCGAAAAGGGTTGGCTTTCTCTGCTCCTCGTGGAGGGTGGGAAGGTAGAGCAGCGTGGGGAAACTGGAGAAGAGGGAATGAGATATTGTGTTATAGGTGTAGGAGGGGCCACATGGCTACTACCTGCAAATCTCCAATTCTTTGTCTGGCATGCGGGGGATTGGGCCACAAAAAAGATGTTTGCAGGAGAGAGGGGTCCATCAAGCCAGATGAGACAATACCACAGAAAGATTTAAGAAGGATGAAGTCTCACCCTCCCCCTGCACCTGAAGGGTTCGATCATGTTCTTGATGTGGAGATTCCCCTATCCAAAGACATCAGAGACTTAGAGATGGCTTTGCGAGGAGCTCTGATTGATGAAGCCATGATGGGGATGGTATCGCTCATGCAAGCCCAGAAGCTGGTGAGTACCCTATCTCTCCCTTTACAAGGGTTGAGGATTGCAATGTTGGGTGGACCACATTTCTTGCTGTTTGGTTTAGACATGGTGGATGTAGAAAACCTCTGTTTTCATATGAGCATCTTCGAAGTGCTGACCATACTGTGGAGGGTTGTCTCACCTTTTGATGGGGCGATGCAAGAATGCCCTCCTCAAAGAGCAAAGAAGTGAAGGGGAACCCTAGAGATTAGGGGACTCCCACTGCATTTGAGGGCCAATAGTGTGGTTGCAAATGCAGTACCAAGCTTTGTTGCTCTGGCTGATGGAACGAATGTGGGGTTGCAGGAGGGAGATGGGAGATCAATTTTGGTGGATTTAAAATTAACTTGGGGTGGACAAGTCCCTAACAAAATAATCATCCGATGTGTTGAAAGCTCTTGGCTTCTTCATGTGAGATTTTCCTACCATCATGATGAGAAGCTAAAGCAAGCGGGGGAGAGATCATATGCAGAAGTAGTTGGAGCTCAAAGGAGTAGTTCTAGAAGCCGGCCAAGCCAAGAGGAATGTCTTGAATTGAAGAAGAGGAAGGAATTCCATGATTTGGTTCCATAAGACATGCTGATGGAAGGGGTTGATCGAAATCTACAGGGAGGTGAGGAGATGCTTGGTACTCCTAAGGGGGGGCAATTATGCCTGCAAGCACGTCAATGCAGGGACAGGTAGTGAGACAAGTAATTGACGAAGACAAGGTAGTTAATTTCACCTTTGAGGCTCCTGAAGGAATGAAATATGGGGTTAGATCTTCCTCAGCGATCAAATATGGCTGCTCTCCTTATAAGCTAAGAGGGACAATGGTAGGCAGAGGTCATAGGATCAGTGAAAAAGCTATAGCAGCAGTCTTTAATCTAGAGAGAAAGGTGATAGGGCAAAAGGGGGATGATTTGATGCATAGATGAAAGTTCTCACATGGAATGTGCGTGGGTTATGCGATGGGGTTCGAAGGGCCTCGCTTGCTCGTTACCTTCATCAGTGGGAGGTGGATTGTGCACTACTTCAGTAGACACATATCAAGGAAGAAAGCAAGCACTTATGGCATTCTCTACTACAAGGTGGTCAGGCGGATGTCAGGGAAATTGATGTGCAAGGGAGATCTGGAGGTTTAGTAGTATGGTGGAAATGCTCGAGATTGCAATTGAAAGAAGTTTGGAAGGAACAATATGTAATCACTTGTAAGTTCAAACAGCTAAGTGAAGATCAGGAATTAATACTATCTTGCATATATGGCCCGTGTGTTGATAATGTGAGGAGTGCCCTCTGGCAAGAGCTCACTCAAGCTATAGAGGTGATAGAAGGATGACCATGGCTTGTGGGAGGGGATTTCAACTGCACATTAATCGAAGATGACAAAGGAAGTGGGAGACTAGATGGTGGCTCCTTAGGCTTCCAATTGGCAACTTCAGCATTGGGCCTAACTACCTTTCCGTCTTCGGGGGTTGAATACACCTGGAGGAACGGATGTGGGCAAAAGTCGAAGTTGGATTTGTTCTTTGGCAATGTAGAATTATTGGAGAGCTGTCAACTTTCCTCAGTAAGGGGGCTGGACCATTCATTCTCATATCATAGCCCATTGCTTTGGGAAAGTGGGGAAGGCTTCGCAGTAGGCACCTATTTCAATTTCAAAAGATCATGGCTTCGGGAAGAAGGGTGCAAAGAGATGATCAGTGATTAGCCCATATTTGTGGGCTATTTAAGTATTTAAGTGCCTAGACATTATGTTAATTTTAACATTTAGATAGCAAACATTAGGATGTAAATAAATTAATTCATATTTGTAGCTTAAGTGCATAATTCATGTGTGGAATCCATATCTAAATGCATTTAGAATTAACCTAGAATTGCATGCATTTGATTAGTTAATTAATTAGGTGCATTACATACATTGTTTTAATTAACATGAAGTTAAGGAGTTATGCATAAATAATCCTAATTATTTTATTATTCTTCTTTTTTCTCCTTCTGCAGGAATGGCTCCACCTCTCCTGCAGCAGCTATACCTCCTTAATGGCCATGAGAAGCGGATCTGCTCCCACCTCTCCATTTCAAATCCTTGCACACAGCTATAAGAGTGGGGCAGCTACTACCGTGCTCGAGGAGGCCATCGTCCCATTTCACCACCGTGCACCATTCCACCACCGTGGGCCTCCACGGCCAAGCTCCGTCATACTGTGGGCCGGCGGGGTGACATACCACCATGCCAAGAGGTTGGAGTTGGCCGCCACCGTGCACAAGCTCCTTGAATCTCACTGTTGAATGCACGGGTTGCTACGCTAACGTGCTTGGTTTTGAAAACCTGTCACCGTAGTATGAAAGTGAAGAACTCGTGTTCAACAAATAAAATTTATACCAGAATTGAAAATCGCAAGTCGAACACAGGGAGGCGGACGTTTGATTAAAAACACGCGTTTGTTTTATTTGTCACGAAGAGAATTAATTGATTAGAACTATCTATCTATTTACAATAAATAGAAGAGAGAGAGAATATTACAAACAGAAACCAAGAAGAGATGTAGAATGAACATGGAATTTCATCATCAGAAAGATTGTTCATTACACTAGAAAGTGGGAAAATGATTACACTAGAAAGCGGTAAAGCTACTCTAGAAAGCAGTAAATCTATTTTAGAAAGCAGTTGAAAGAATGGGAAGAGAGATATCCTCCTCGACGGTCGCTTGGAGGATGAGCTGGACGGGACAACGCCTGGACGAAGGAGGATGCAACAGGACGAAGGACGGAGTGGAAGAACGGGAACGGGGCAGCACATCGTCGTCGTCGTGGGATCTGCTTCCGAAAGGGGATGAAAAATTGACTTTATCTCACAAGAAGCATCCCAGGTGTGGGACAAGCTTCTCTTGAGCTTTGGAGAGGGAGAGAAGAGAAGGAAGGGATGAGAATTTCGTGTGGAGGGGGTCTCCTTTTATAGTTGCAAGGAGTGGGGACAATTTGGTCATTACAACTCTAAAAAATTAATTCAGGACCTTTAGTGATGGATAAAACCGTCGGTAAAGGTCCGAACGTGGCCTTCGTGGGCGGTGCGCGCGTGCCTGCTCACCTTCTCGCGCGAAACGCACGCGCACGTCCAGCTGATCTCAGTCGTCCGATCGAGAGATCGGACGGCTTAAGTCGTGCCTTCACCCACTCCTTTACGTGCCCACCCGCGTACGATCTCGCGTGAGGTGCGGGCGTGCGATAGCGCATGGGCGCTATCGAGCGCCCGCAGCTGCTCGATCATGATCGACGCTCGCCCATGCCCGCTCGCCCGTGCTAGCTCGCCTGGGCATGCGGATTCGAACTCGCATTTGAAGGTGATTGAGCGCCTTATCCACTGCGCTGCATGCATGGATGGGTGGCAGCCGAACTTTTGAACACTTGTTCAGGACCGTTGGATCAAGATCCAACGGTCAAGGCGGCTTCTTCAGGTGCAATTCAGAGGATGAGCGCGCCGGTTGAGCTCCTCTCTCAGCCGTTGGATCTTGATCCAACGGTGGAGATGGGTGGGCACTGTTGTCTTTAGTGATTGAGGGTGGCTGATTGGGCGATTGAGATGGTGCCACGTGGTGCCATCTTAGCCGTCCATCTTCTGGATGATGTAGATGGTGCCACGGGTGTCGGATTGAGTCAATTTTCACGTCGTTAGGCTGCGATCGTCGATTTGAATCAATCCGCGCGATTGGATTTGTCGTTTGAAGTGTGGATTTACACCATCTTGGCCCTTGATCTTCTAGGGTTCCTCGGTCTCTATCTGATACTACAGATGTCTGATTAGGGCGATCTTGGAGTCGTTGAACTCTAATCGTCGCCCTGATCACATCTGTATGGTTGGATCTTCAATCCGAGGCCCCGATAAAAATTTTGCCCTGTCCATGAACATAAAAGGAGATAATTAACCTCCATTTTATTCAAACTACTCTAAATGCAAGATGATGCATGTTATGCAATATTTATAACATGCAATGCAATCCTATGTTTAAGAACATACATAAATTGACATCTTAAGTAGTGTAAACACGTTTACATCATACCCCCATGCCTATCTTTTGCTAGTCCCTAGCAAAAACTATATGCTATTTATAAAAGAATAGGTTGGATTATTTGGGCATGAGTTATTTTCAATCATTGAGAAAATGTTTACTTAGGATCTAAACTTTCAAAGACACAACAGCACCCGAGCATCTGCCAAAATGCAAACCGCCTCAAGCCCTCGCCTTATTCAAAGAAAAATTTATTTTTCTCTTTTTCTTCTTTTCTAATTTTTTTTGGATTTTCAAGTTTTAGGGTTTAAGAGTGGCTTTCTACAGCCATTTAACTCACCCAAGATTTGATGAGAACCCTAAGTTCTAAGCATCTTATTGTGAATGTGATAGACTCGTTGATCGGCAGTTAAAATGGACTTCGGATTTCTACGGCTCTAGGTGACCTAAAAAAGAATTCTGCCTAAAGGTGTATCTTTACAATCGGTAGCTTTCTCCTTACTTTTATTTTTACAGGGTCAACACAAGGGTGGATCTAGTATATATCTCCCCGATTTATTCTACTTCTCCGCTTCTTCCTAAGTGTTTTGGGAATTTTTAGTGCATTTATTGAGCTATGTTCTGGACAACTGGTCGATGAGCTATTACTACCGACAATTTGCTAGCCATACTCGTGCGGCGAAGTGTTACTTATTTCTTTTTTTCTTTTCTCCTTTTTTTTTTAAGTATTAAGATTTACCTAAAGCCAGCAAAAAGAGAATGGTCCAGTGACTAGGCTCTGGACAACCTACCTATGGGCTGTTACCCACAATAACTTGCCAGCCATATCACCCTAGAAGGTTCATTAGCTACCCAATTTCCGTTAAAATCACCGAACAACGAGTCAGTGATAAAATAGTGTGTAGATGTTTAAAACTCAAAATTCCCTCAAATCAGAGGATGTGTTGATAAGTCGTGTACTTATCACCTAAGCTTATTTACTCCAATTAAAATAGAATTCAGGTTGGCGAGGACTCGAAAAATAAATCCACATTTTAATGGATACACGGGCTAATTAAGTCCAAAGGCCTGAAGGGTCATTGTGTTCAGATCATAATGTAGTATTTCCTAAGATTGAAAATTTTCTTAAACCCAAGTTCTCTTTCCTAATTCCATTTTTTTTTAATAAAATAAAACAAATCTATGGAGTTGACGAATAAATTCAGAGATGAATATCCACCCCCCAATGCCTATCTAATGCAATGTCCTCATTGTATTAAAAAGACATAAAACAGAGTGGAATAGAGTAGAAAGCACCTGAATTGCATGAATGTCAGGTCCACTCTGAGATAAAAACTAAAAAGAACTGTATATGTGCTAAATTTATTGCCTTCAGCTAGGCACACTATACAAAGAAGAGAAATAAAGAATTCACAAGTGCAGGTCAGAATCAGAATAAACATAAGAAACTGTTGACCTGTCAGCAGATGTCCACAAATGTAGACCAGATTGTGGTGTAGACCCATACCCCACAGTCGAAAATATCTCAGGTTCCGGATAAAAATTATCTAAAACCTAAAATCAGTATGCAAGCGGGGTCGGGCCTGCGATTTATGAGGATGCAACCCAAGACCAAAAAGTCGGGCTACAGAGAATTCAAGCTCAAAAGGATAATCATTGAATGTGTGCTTGGGTTGGACATCCTTAGAAAAAATGTTGAAAGGGTTTTGGTTTGATGATTTCTGATAAAATGAAATCCTTCGACTCAGTCTTCTACTTCCTTTGGAACTTGCTTCCCAAATCAAAATTTTCTGGCTCCTATCCTCATTCAACATGTCAAATTCCAGGACCTCTTGAATATTAATCACCCCATCTGAAATCTCCAAGTCTAAATGATGTGGCTAAATCAGAATTGACTTGGGTCTAATTATCTTAGAAATAGAATCATCGATAAGCTCAACAAGGTGTAACTGACAATCAGGGCATTGGATTGAATCCCCCAGAAAATGTGATTCTGGATCCGTAATGTGAGCCCTAATAAGATCAGTTTCCTTAATTATTGGGCTATCAAATGATCTATCAGATTCCTTAGGCCCAATCGTCTCACAAAAATCATATTCTGTAAACTCGCATGAGACTTCGCAACATGAATCTTCACCATCAGAATCAAAGAAATCGAAATCCGTATTAATGTATGTCTCAAAATCATCCATCACTTTCTGGTCCATGGAGACATACGTTTCCTCATACCCCAGCTCAGGGATCTTAGGTGAAGAAATCAAATCTTCCTTAATTGGTTGCTCTAATTCAATCTGGTCAGCCTCGTAACACGTGTCTCCCCAATAGGTGCCTGAGTGGGTTCTGACATTGGCTCTCCTGAAGGGAGTTCATCCTGGGAATCATCCCATGATTGAATCAAAGCGACCACAAATCTCATCCTCAATTTCGCTAACTTCCCAAGTAGAAACTCACCCGGGTTCTTATCCTTAACATCCTGGAGCCAATCCAACAAATACTTGTTCCAATCATCAATCATTTCAATCAGAGGCTCTAATCTCTCGATGCAAGGTATTGGTTGAACTTCTAAAGATTGTATGATATTCCTCAAGTTAGCCAGAACCTTTTCTTGAACTTGGTTACCCTGAACCAAATGAGTTGGTTCAGGGTTGGGCAGGTTTGGGGTCAATGCAGGGGAATTAACGAATTGAGATTCATTATACCCTTCCTGATAATAGGTCATTTCAAATTGTTCAAAAGGTGGTCATGACCTAAAGGCAGAGTAATCAGAGGATGGGTAAGGATCAGTGTATCCTTCTTGGTTGTAGATCTTATTAGGTTGTTCATAAAAGCATGACGACCTATAATCGATGTGACTCTGAGAATGATAGAAATCACAATCATAGTGTTCAGGGTTAGACGCTAAACACGGAGGTCCAGAACTGTACCCCCAATCCGAGTTATCCCAAGTAACTGATGGTTGATTATAGTACGAGTTGGGATAATCGTCATGTTGAGGATAATTCAAAACAGAAGGGAAAGAGCGGGAATGCGTATAATGTGTGGAAGGATTCATGATTAACAGGAGGAAGAAAGGCACCATGCAATACAAGCAATCAAACCTGTCCTTAAGTGGGCTAGCCTAAAGACCTACAAACTCCCACAACCCGTCTTGAGATAAAGGAATGATTTGATCTACTTCTGTCTGTTCAATCCAACCAGTTAGAAGGAGGGATTGGGGAGAAGGTTCTTCCTTCGGTTTGCGCCTTCGGTTCCTAGTGTACCCCTCAGCCGCAATCATTTGATTATGCTCCCCTAGCTAGACATCAGATTGAACAGTAGAAACAGACTAATCGAAAATAATCTCGTTCTGGGCTCTGAAGAGCGAGTCGAATCCTTAAGGCCATTGTCTACTCTGTTTTATTTAGGGCTAGGTTTGAATGTGCTTTGGAATGTGATGGGCCCTTTATTTGGGTTGTGCCCTTAATGATTGATTGATTATGTGTGTGCGTGCACAACCAATGGTTTTCAAGCAAGATTACTTTTGATGTGGTGAATTTTAGGGTTTAAATCTTGCTTAGTAGCTTTTAGGATTCAACTTTAGGTGTTTTCAAACAAGTTTTGTTGGCACACCAGGTTTTGAAAGTATAGGTGAAGATGTTTTCCTTTGAAACTTAAAAGAATGTGGAGTGCCTGGTAAATCCCTAATAGTTGAACCTAAGTGGCAGCTACTTGATGAGTTGATTTTAATTGAAGTGGTGCGGCCCAATCAACTCAAACAATTAGCCTGTTGCACCACTTTATTAGGCACACAAGTGATCACCTAATCTAATTTCTACTCAATTATGTGTTTGGATGTGTGTACTGGCTCCAAAGATCGATTTACCAATTGAGTTTAAAAATCAGATGAGGTTGTGTACCTCTGTGAGATGTTTTTCTAATTTTATTTTTAAATATGGAGGTTGGGGTGAGTATGGATGTCAAACAACAAACAATCTAACCTTAGAGTTTATAAGAACACCTAAGTTGATTGATGTTTGTGTTATTATGTTGTGGAATGAAATCTAATGAGTGGGAGGTGGGGGATAACTCATAGAACCTTTAATAACACTTTTCTCCGATCTATCACGTTTGCTCATCTCAAAAGAGTACCTGCAATCACAATAAGAAAGGAGAGAAGTGAGGTAAATGATTTGTAAGTTGTAAAAACGCAAAGAAAAATCAAAGAACGTCGCCTCCCGGCAACGGTGCCAAAATGTTGAACGCACGGGTTGCTACGCTAACGTGTTTGGTTTTGAAAACCTATCATCGTAATATGAAAGCAAAGAACTCGTGTTCAACAAATAAAATTTATACCGAAATTGAAAATCCCAAGTCGAACATAGGGAGGCGGACGTTTGATTAAAAACACACGTTTGTTTTATTTGTCACGAAGAGAATTAATTGATTAGAACTATCTATCTATTTACAATAAATAGAAGAGAGAGAGAATATTACAAACAGAAACCAAGAAGAGATGTAGAATGAACATGGAATTTCATCATCAGAAAGATTGTTCATTACACTAGAAAGCAGGAAAATGATTACACTAGAAAGCGGTAAAGCTACTCTAGAAAGTAGTAAATCTATTCTAGAAGGCAGTAAAAAGAATGGGAGGAGAGATATCCTCCTCGACAGTCGCTTGGAGGACGAGCTGGATGGGATGATGCCTGGACGAAGGAGGACGGAACAGGACAAAGGAGGATGAAGCGAAAGAACGGGAATGGGGCAGCACGTCGTCGTCGTCACGGGATTCGCTTCCGAAAGGGGATAAAAAATTGACTTTATCTTGCGAGAAGCATCCCGGGTGTGGGACAAGCTTCTCTTGAGCTTTGGAGATGGAGAGAAGAGAAGGAAGGGATGAGAATTTCGTGTGGAGGGGGTCTCCTTTTATAGTTGCAAGGAGTGGGGACAATTTGGTCAATACAACTCTAAAAACATTAATTCAGGACCTTTAGTGATGGATAAAGCCGTCGCTAAAGGTCCGAACGTGGCCTTCGTGGGCAACACACGTGCCTGCTCGCCTTCTCGCACAAAATGCACACGCACGTCCAGCTGATCTTTGTGATCGGACGGCTTAAGTCGAGCCTTTGCCCGCTCCGTTGCACGCACTCCCACGTACGATCTCGCATGAGGTGCGGGCATGCGATAGCACGTGGGCTCTATGGAGCACTTGCAGCCGCTCGATCGTGATCCGACGCTTGCCCTTGCTCGCTCACCTGCGAATGCGGATTCGAACCCGTGTTTGAAGGTGACTGAGCGCCTTATGCACTGCGCTACGCGCGTGGATGGGCGGCAACCAAACTTTTGAACGTGCGTTCAGGACCGTTGGATCAAGATCCAACGGTCAAGGTGGCTTCTTCAGGTACAATTCAGAGGATGAGCGCGCCGATTGAGCTCCTCTCTCAGCCGTTGGATCTTGATCCAACGGCGGAAATGCGTGGGCACTGTTGTCTTTAGTGCTTGAGGGTGGCTGATTGGTCGGTCGAGATGGCACCACGTGGTTCCATCTTGGCCATCCATCTTCTGGATGATGTAGATGGTGCCACTGGTGTCGGATTGAGTCAATTTTCGCACCGTTAGGCTACGATCGTCGATCTGAATCCATCCGTGCGATCGGATTTGTCATTTGAAGTGTGGATTCACACCATCTTGGCCCTTGATCTTCTAGGGTTCCCTGGTCTCTGTCTGATACTTCAGATGTTTGATTAGGGTGATCTTGGAGTCGTTGAACTCCAATCGTCGCCCTGATCATATCTGTACGGTTGGATCTTCGATCCGAGGCCCCGATAAAAAGTTTGCCATGTCCATGAACATAAAAGGAGACAATTAACCTCAATTTTATTCAAACTACTCTAAATGCAAGATGATGCATGTTATGCAATATTTATAGCATGCAATGCAATCCTATGCTTAAGAACATGCATAGATAGACATCTTAAGTAGTGTAAACATGTTTACATCACTCACCTATCGTGAGTGCATCTACTGATGCACGACTTGCCTTCCCCTGTACACTACCGCAGCCATTGCCATCCACGCCTACCCGACCACCCAGCGCGCCACACATCTCCGCACAGCACCTCCACGCTCCAGCTCCTCGCTGCACGCTACACCCCAACCCCTAGTGCACGCCCACCAGCACCCCTCCGGTGCACCCACTAACCTCCAGACCGCACACCAGCACCCACTATAGCACGTCGTCGCCGCATGCTCAGTGTCGCTCGCAGCCACTCCAAGTTACTGCTCCAGCAGCAACAGAGCACCCAATCGCCTCCTGCCCATGCGCACATAGTGTGCGCATCACCAGCAGCAGCTTCGCCCGTGCGCAGAGCACGCTGCACCTCCGCCTGTGCCTTCCGCACCGTGTGTAGGCACTACCGATGAACACAGTAGCTACAACTGCAGCACCACGTGCACGGGCGCACATCCTCCAGCAGTTCTGCACGTGCACCTCTAGCACGTAGGGATGTCAACTCACTGCACCTCCAGCGAGCAGCACCTCTGCCTGTGCCTCCAGCACCACGCGCATGCGTCCCCCTGCGCCTCCTCACCTCTAGCCCGTGCATTGAGCTGCTTCACAGCAGTAGCAACCAACCCATTGCCACCACCCCTCTCTATTCCATCCGGCCACCTCGGGTCACCGCGCACTTCGCCGCGACCACCATTGCGACGCCCTTGAAATTGCACTAGAGGGGGGGTGAATAGTGAAATTATCGAATATTGTAATAAAAAAGATTCAATTACACAATGTACTCAATTATTTTTAGGTGGAAACCCAAGATGGGTGAAAACCACCACCTAAGCCAATCTCTTGACTTAGGATTTTCGATCACAAAGTGATCAATCCACTAACCACACTACTTAAACGAGGGTAGTGTACCTCAATTACAAATCCCACCTCCTATCCCTAAATGGAGGTTTCTCCCTTCAAAATGAAGAGACGGGGACCCGACAGATCGGATACCCAAAGTACAGAAATTATGAAGTAAAATAACACCTATAGAGCACCCGAATAATTTAGTTGCCTTTTTATCTACTAAGCGTGAAAAGAACTCCCAGATGACTTGCAGAACGGAGTGAGCCGGGAGTATGGATTTGCCCTTTCATCATAGTATTAGCACAGCACAAGGGCAAAATGGAGCTTAAAGTAGTGAGCAAGAGAGTTTTCTAATGGATTTGTATCTCAAGAGGTGTGTGTTGCCTAAGAGGAGTTGTAGTCTATTTATAGGCAAGTTTGGAACCTTCAAGAACACTTGGGAGAGCTCTTCTAGCCGTTGGAAACAAATCCCAAGAGTTTAGGATGAAATCCACACAAAATCAGGGCAATGATGAGTCTGACAGCAACATCAGACGTCTAATTATAGGATCAGACGTCTTACAGGACGTCTGATTTTACCTCTGGTCGTTTAATATTGCAGGACATCTCAACAGACTCTATTAGATCAAAAGAAGGACGTCTGATATTATCTCATAAGACGTCTGATTAATTCATTGGACATCTAATGAATGGTGGATTCGTTCCTGTTGTCATCAGATCCAAATAGGGTTCTAGGTATAGAGGATCAGACGTTATTATGGACGTCTGATAACATTACCAGACGTCTGGAAACCTAAATACTGTTCCCTACTTCTTCTGCCAAAAGATTTTGTGGTCGTGAAGAGATACGCACAGAAAATCATGGCCAACGGTTCAAAGGAAGACGTTTGTAAGTGTGTCAAGACTTCTGGAAATTATTTTTTGCATAGACGAAGTCTAATGGTTAGTATGAGGATGTCTGGGTAAACAATCAGACATCTGTTAAAGATTATTGACGTCTGAAAGTGAAGTCCTTCAACTGATGTTTATGAGGAGACAAATAAAGGCAGAAATCTTTGAAATTAGATGTCTGATACACTTGTCAGACGTCTTAAAGTGGAAAATCAGACGTCTGACCACTGTTATGGACGTCTGATAAAAGTATAAGTGTTTGGTTTTTGTTTCTTATTTATCCTAAGTGTAGAGAGCCTAAGTTAGCTATTTATAGGTTTTGTTCGGGGCTCTTTACAATATTTCTAGACTCAAATAAAATGAAAATTACAACCTTTGAAAGTTTACATGAAAAAGCCTAAGACCTAATACTTATGCTACTCATCTTTACGCTTTTAATCTCCCGTCTTGGAAAGCTTTTTGAAATCCTGCAAATATGTTATTACAGAGAGAAAATAATATGCTATGCTTTATTTTTTATTTCATTTTCTTCATTTTGTAAAATCATCAAAATATTATATACGAGTGGTTGAACTAACAATCTCCCCCTTTTTGATGATTTTCAAAATATAGCTGTAGGTTCCTATTTCCTCCCCCTAAAGGTTGTACTTGGTAGTCTTTATCTATTTAGGAAGTTTTTATATTATTCCTTAAGTTCTTACCTACATTCTTCTCCCCCTTTTTGAATATCATCATGAAGGGTTGTTAAAGGGAGTTGAAATCCAAACTACAAGAGTGATATCTACAAAGTAGAGTGCATGAATAAAATTGCATGTTTAAAAGATGACAAGGCATTAAGGAAAATTGATTAGGAATAGAAATATTTAAGCATGGACCAGCTATTTATTCCTAAAAATATTAAGTACGGGGTCAAGGCCCCTTAATACAAACTTAGAATAAAAGGCAGAAAAATAGAAGCACTAAACTATTCTTCTTGATCTTGGCGGTGGCGACGACGAGTGGGTCCTTGTCCCATTTGCAGATTTTGAACATCTGATCTAAGTTCGTTGATGTCGCGGCGCATGCTTCCCATGTAGGTGTACATCTCGCCAGTTCGACGCAGCAGGAGGGAGATGCCGGAGGAGAGGGAATCTGTGGCTGGATCCCATGCTTCATCAAAGCTCGAGCGGGGAGCTTCTATTTGAAGGGGTCGTGGTTCATGGAAGTCTGGAAAGGGTGGAAGGGGCTCTTCTTCCATGGTCTCGTCATCGGGCTCAAGATGCTCCCTAAGTATATGCATCTTGGCGGCTGTGGCCCGGTTGTAAGGCTCAATTTTCTTGTCAAACTGCTTGGTCAGTTATGGAAATCCACTGGGTTGAAAAGATTTTGGATAGAATAGACCCAAACGGAAGTGATGCCCCATGGTCTTCATTCATGACGCGAACAATGAGGCGGCAATAATTGAAAGGAATATGACTGACGGCCGCAAAAAGGAGCGCCTTGTGTTGGCGCGAGATGTAATCAAAACCTCCAGATTTGTTTAGGAGGTCCCACCCAAAAATGCGAGAGAGTAGACGTGGAAGGGGTTTGAGATTTTTGCATGGTAGGGTGCCAAGGTTTTCAACATATTTTTCAGGGAGAACTAACTCTTGATTGATGATTTCTGGGTCGTATTGCCTCAGAATATCATTGAAATCATTTCCCTCATTGGGGATGGCTAGAAGGTCGGAAATAGTTTCGGATGTGATGTGTATTTCGCGACCAAATAGGCAGGTATGGAGTTCAAGTTCATCATTGCTGTAGTCCTCAACGATGTTGGCATAAAAGAGACGGCAAAGATCAGGGAACACACCAAGAGTTCCAATGCCGGAGTGGAATTGACGGTCAAAATATTGAAAGAGATGGAGAGTTTGGAAGTGTTCCCGAAGGTTCAAATGGGCAAAATCATTCCAAACAATAAAACGAGGGCATTTAACTTTGGCATTCGCAAAACGACGAAATCGCTACCTAGCGATGTCGCCCCGCAATTGATCTGCCAAATAAGTGGAAGAGGAAGTGGAAGATCCCTCAACTTGCTTCCTACGGGGAGGCATATTTGGTGGAATGGGCGGTTAGGTTTTTGAAAAAAAATGGGTGGTGTTTTGAGGATAGAATACCTGCAAAAAAGAAACATCCATACAAGAACATTCAACCAGCCAAACAACATTCACCCAAAACATAGATTCAAACAATGCAATCATCATTGAAAATGTGTGGCAGTATGCCTTGAGGCAATACAACCTGCCATGTAGTTGTGGCAATATACCTTTGGATTCAAGCCACTAAAATGTCGGCTTGAACCTCATGAGGTAATACCCTTGCCATGGAAGATGCAGCTAGGGCTAACAGGGTTTTCTTGACCAAGGGTTAGGGTTCTAAGGCTGATAATGATATGAAATGTGCAAGTAGGTCAAGTGAATCAAGAAGCTACTAGATGCTGCAAGGTCGTGGGAAAAAAAAGGCATGGAGACGCCCTAGGAGTTGTGAGGGTATACCCACGGGAGGAGGGAAGCCTGCAAATGCGCGGTCGAGAGGCAGGGAGGACGCGCGCAGAGGAGCAGCAGTTCCGTCAGTCATCGAGGAGGCACGACGGTCGTCTGGTGGCGAGCAGAACTTCGCCAACTGCTGCTGTGGGCCGTCGGGTGTGAGGGAGAGCGGTAGGGATTTTGGAGCGGAGAGTGGGACCTTTGCGAAGGGGATCTTATATCCCAAGGTCACGGAGCAAGTCTCCCCCTGAAGTTGGGGAGATTTGCATTTCAAACCATCCAGAGAAAGGTCGTGATGTGCAGATTCTTCCCCGATCAGACGTCTGGGGATGATGTCAGACGTCGGGATTTGCCCGAGGGATTTTAGCCCTTTTATGGCAATGTCTGTTTTATTCATCAGACGACAAACCAGATGACTAATTATATAATTAGACGTCTGATTTCTGCAGGCATCCTCCCTGGAAAATGATTTATTCTCCAGGTTTTCGTCTGATTTCTGCCTCAGATGACACCGAAGACGTCTAAATCTAATATTAGATGTTGGATTTCTGCAGACAGACCTTCCTGGATTTTCGCCTAAAGTTACAGAGTCGTCCGATTTTCCTATCAGATGACCCCTGCGATGTCTAACCACATATTCAGACGTCCGACAGGTAGTACATGTTTTGTCTCCGAGATAGACGTCTGTCAACACATCTGGACGACGAGACAGACGTCTGTGATGGATTCCAGACGTCTGATATGACTGTTTTGTTACATAAAATCGTCGTCTGTCCTAGATGTTTAGACGACGTATTTTAATGTATAAGACATCCGATTATTAAATCAGACGTCTGATATAAGACAGAATGTGCATTTGGATGTTTGAATTGAGAATGAAGGCCTCTAACTTAGTGAATCAAGGTTCTATCTATTCTCACGACAAAGGAGGTTCCATTAAATCACTAAATTCTTCAAATGTCACTTAGCTTACATATGCCTAGTTTCCTACGTATATAATTAAAGAGATCATAATTCAAAGGTTTAGTGAAAATATCAGCTAATTGCAGTTCAGTACAAATAAATTCAACTTCAATTTCTCCCTTAAGTACATTATCTCTCAAGAAGTGATGTCGAACATCAATATGTTTTGTGCGAGAGTAATGTACAGGGTTTTTCGAGAGGTTGATAGCACTAGTATTGTCACATAATATTTTTATCTTATTAAATATCAAGTTAAAATCTTTCAAAGTATTTTTCATCCAAAGCACTTGGGAACATGCTAGTGCGGCGGCTATGTATTCAACTTCTGTAGTTGATAGAGCTACACTAGATTGTTTCTTTGAGAACCAAGAGACTAGTGATTTGCCCAAGAATTGGCACGTCCCACTAGTACTCTTCCTATCGGTGCGGCTACCTACGTAGTCCGCATCGCTATATGTAATTAAGTTGAATTGTGGACTCCTAGGGTAGAATAAGCCATAATCAGATGTGTCAACTAGATATCTAAATATTCATTTTACAGCATTTAAGTGTGATTGTTTAGGGTTTGATTGAAACCTAGCGCATAAGCAGGTACTAAACAAAATATCAGGTCTACTGGAAGTTAAATACAGTGCAGATCCAATCATGCTACGATAGAGCTTTTGATCTATCGGCGTACCTGATTCGTCCAAGTCTAGGGAAGTTGTGACACTCATAGGAGTGTTCTTCCCTTTACTTTTGTACATATCAAATCTCTTCAGCATCTCCTTTGTGTATTTTGATTGACACACAAAGGTTCCAATTTCGAGCTGAGTGATTTGCAAGCCCAAGAAAAACTTGAGCTCACCCATCAAACTCATTTCGAATTCATCCTGCATAATTTTTGAAAACTTGCTACACATAGATTCATTAGTAGCACCAAATATAATATCATCTACATATATTTGAACTAATAAAATGTCTTTTCCTTTTCTTTTAATGAATAATGTGGAATCAGCTTCCCCTATAGAGAATTTTGCATTTAACAAGTAGTCTTTGAGCCTTTCATACCAAGCTCTAGGAGCTTGCTTTAGACCATATAGTGCCTTGTTTAATTTGTAGACAAAATGAGGCTTATCATGAGACTCAAAACCAGGAGGTTGTTTTACAAAAACTTCCTCCTTAATGAATCCGTTAAGAAACATGCTCTTAACGTCCATTTGAAAGAGTTTAAAGCCAAGAAAGGCGGCATAAGCAAGAAGCATGCGAATTGATTCGAGTCGAGCTACGGGAGCATAGGTCTCATCAAAATCAATTCCTTCTTCTTGGTTGTACCCTTGTGCTACCAACCGAGCCTTGTTTCAAATAACCATACCGGATTCATTCAACTTGTTCCGAAATACCCATTTGGTACCTATTCCCGTTTGCCCTTCAGGCTTAGGTACTAGATCCCAAACTTCATTCCTTTGGAATTGGTTGAGTTCCTCCTGCATGGCCATCATCCAAGTTTCTTCGGAGCACGCTTCCTCGGCACTCTTGGGTTCAACTTGAGATACAAAGGTGGAGAGAGAAAAGGAGCAACTAAAATGAGATCGGGTTTTAATGCCATCAGAAACACTTCCAATGACTTGACTTTCAGGATGATCCCTTTGATATATCCAATCTTTTGGAAGATTATGGATATTGGAGTTTGGAATGTTAGACACATCAATAGTAGAATCATCTTCATCATCCATATTGACTCGGTCAACGGAGGAATGAAGAGATTCATCGAAGGAAACATGGAGGGTTTCCTCCACTATTAATGTGGTCTTCTTAAAAATCTGATATGCCTTACTACATGAGGAATAACCAATAAAGATGGCTTCTTCACCTTTGGCATCAAATTTATCTAAATTAGAGCGGGTATTCAAGACAAAACATCGACATCCAAAAACTTTAAAATAACTAATTTTGGGTATTTTCCCATAGTATAGTTCAAAACAAGTTTTTCGCAATCCGGATCTAATTAAGGTGCGATTTAACACATAACAAGCCGTGTTAACCACCTCAACCCAAAAGTACTTCGGTAACCCCGAGTCTATGAGCAATGTTCGAGCACACTCTTGAAGAGTACGGTTCTTTCTCTCAACCACCCCATTTTGTTGAGGTGTTCGAGGAAAAGAAAACTCATGAGCAATACCATGCTCTTGACAAAAATCATCAAACAAGGAATTTTCAAACTCGCCCCCATGATCACTACGGATACGAGTGATTTGGTAGCCTTTTTCAGTTTGAACTTTCCTACAAAAAATAGAAAAGACGGAAAACACTCCTTCTTTGGATCTTAAGAAGGAAACCCATGAAAACCTCGAAAAATCATCTACAATTACAAGGCAATATTTGCATCCACTGAGGATCTCATATTTTGTTGGTCCAAACAGATCTAGGTGAAGTAGTTCTAAAGGTCTTGATGTAGATATAACTTCTTTGCTTTTAAAACTAGATTTTATAATCTTACCTAATTTACATGAATCACAAATAGGCTAATTTAAAAATTTTCCTTTAGGAAGACCTCGGACTAGTTCATGTTTAGCTAATTTTTGAACCAGCTTCATATGAACATGTCCTAGTCTTTTATGCCATATACTTAACTCATCTTTTGCTACAAGACATTCATAAGTGCCATTTTTATCAAATTCTACGACATAAATGTCTTTAAATCTAGTTCCCTTAAGAAGGGTTTCATTGGTTAAAGCATGCATAATTTCAAATATTTTAGATGTAAACACTACTTTAAAGCCCTTATCACATATTTGACTGACACTTAAAAGATTATGTTTTAGTCCTTTAACTAGAGAAACATTTGAGATAGGAGAGAGAGGGTTACCTATTTTACCAAGGCCAATAATATGGCCCTTGTGGTTGTTGCCAAATGTAACTGTTCCTCCATCCGTAGGTTGGAGGTCCAAAAATAGGCGCTTGTCTCCCGTCATATGTTTGGAGCATCCGAAGTCCATCACCCATCGGCCTTCTTGGTGGCGGTGGCCTCCTTGTCTTTCTCCTTGTAGACCTTCTTCCTCCTACAAAAGATCTTCGATGGTGACTTGGTGTTTCTATAGGCCTTTCTAATTTGAGTCGTCCATCCTTCATTTTGTATATCCAATTTTTGACATTATGATGTCCTTTCATCCCTACAAAACAAAGTGAGAGTTGTCTTTTCGGTATCCATTGTAAAGTGGATCCGTATTTGTTAGTGGTCTCCTTTAGAGGAGGGTCCTTTTTCGGCTCACTTTGACTAGGTTCATAAAAGCCTAATCCAGATTTACTTGAGGAAGGTTTTTGATGGGCAATGAGTTTGTTCAAGTTATCTTTCCCCTTTGTAAATTTGGGTAGGTCCTCAAGAAGTTGGTTTGACTTTTCTTTGAGATGATTTATCTCTATTTTCATTATATCTAGTTTATCTTCCCTAATCTCTACTCTAAGTAAGCCATTTTCATCCTTTTTAAAAGAGTTTGATTTTTCAAGCACATGGATTTTGTCGAGTAATTCTTCTCTATCTAAAAATTTTTGTTCACTCATTGCTGTATACAAATCATTTGTTAATGACTCTTTCTCAATCGTTAGATTTCTTATTTGCATATTTAAAGCAGTGGTTTCTTTTGTAAGAATTAGATTCTTTTCTTCAAGATCATTGATTAATCTCTTATTTTCTAACTTTTCTTCTTTTAAAGCCTTACTTTGGGTTTTTGTTTTCTTAAGATCTATATATAATGAATCAAAGGCATCTTGTAATTCATCTAAAGAGTAGGGGTTTACCTCAGGTTCCTCAGATTTAGACTCGGAACCATCATTTGTTGCCATTAGTCCCAAGCATGCCGTTTCTTCATTTGTTTCCTCCTCTTCTTCTGCGGAGGTGGAGTCATCCCAAGTTGCTTGAAATGCCTTCTTCTTGAATCCTTTCGGCTTGGAGATCTTCTTGTAGTCGGAAGGCTTCTTGGGTTTCTTCTCCTCATCCCTTTTGAGTAAGGGACAATCTTTCCTTATGTGACCTCTCTTTTTGCAATTATAGCAAATTAAAGGTTCTTCCTCTCTTTTCCTTCCCTTGATCTCTCTTCTATTTCTGAGAAACTTTTTAAACTTTTTAGCTAATAAAACAAATTCTTCGTCATCGGTACTTACCTCATCATCCGAAGTAGCTTTGAAGGCTAAGGTCTTCTTCTTTGTCTCCGATGAGATTGATTTCTTCTTTTGCTCCATTTTTTATTCATAAGCCATGAGATTCCCAAGTAGATTTGCCATGTCTAGATCCTCTACTTGGTTGGCTTCTTCTATTGCCGTTCCCTTTTGCTCCCACTCAGGTCCAAGGGAGCGAAGGAGTTTCCCTTGAAGCTCCCCCTTTATAAATGTCTTTCCCAAAGACTTGAGGTTATTCACGATTAACGTGAATCGGGTGTACATGTCCCCAAGTTTTTCATTCTCCTTCATAGAGAAAGCTTCGAATTCCTGCGATAACAAGTTTATCTTTGAGGATTTAACTTTAGATGTACCTTCGTGAGTTACCTCCAAGGTTCTCCAGATCTCGTGGGTGGTTTCGCATTGGCTGATGCGGTTGAATTCCTCCGAGCTGAGAGTGCAGTAGAGTGAGTTCATTGCCTTGGCATTCAGTCCAAGGTGATGGATTTGCTCCACTGTGTAACATGTTTCTGGTTTCTCAGGAATGACGTATGCGGATTCGCATTTCTCCCAAATGGAGAAATCGTTGGCTTGAAGCCACATCTTCATTCTCAGCTTCCAGTAAGTGTAGTTGGTTCCTTCGAAGAGTGGTGGTCGAGTGGTGGATTGCCCCTCGAATCTGCTTGTGGAAATGGCCTTCCCCTCCATGTGATCTTTCCGCGGATGTTACTCCTGTAGGCGGAAAACCTGCTCTGATACCAAATAAAATTGCACTAGAGGGGAGGTGAATAGTGAAATTATAGAATATTGTAATAAAAAAGATTCAATCACACAATGTACTCAATTATTTTTAGGTGGAAACCCAAGATGGGTGAAAACCACCACCTAAGCCAATCTCTTGACTTAGGATTTTTGATCACAAAGTGATCAATCCACTAACCACACTACTTAAACGAGGGTAGTGTACCTCAATTACAAATCCCACCTCCGATCCCTAAACGGAGGTTTCTCCCTTCAAAATGAAGAGACGGGGACCTGACAGATGGGATACCCAAAGTACAGAAATTATGAAGTAAAATAACACCTATAGAGCACCCCAATAATTTAGTTGCTTTCTTATCTACTAAGCATGAAAAGAACTCCCTGATGACTTGCAGAACGAAGTGAGCCGGGAGTATGGATTTGCCCTTTGATCAGAGTATTAGCACAGCACAAGGGCAAAATGGAGCTTAAAGTAGTGAGCAAGAGATTTTTCTAATGGATTTGTATCTCAAGAGGTGTGTGTTGCCTAAGAGGAGTTGTAGTCTATTTATAGGCAAGTTTGGAACCTTCAAGAACACTTGGGAGAGCTCTTCTAGCCGTTGGAAACAAATCCCAAGAGTTTAGGACGAAATCCACACAAAATCAGGGCAATGATGAGTCTGACAGCAACATCAGACGTCTAATTATAGGATCAGACGTCTTACAGGATGTCTGATTTTACCTCTGGTCGTCTAATATTGCAGGACATCTCAATAGACTCTATTGGATCAAAAGAAGGACGTCTGATATTATCTCATAAGATGTCTGATTATTTCATTGGACGTCTAATGAATGGTGGATTCGTTCCTGTTGTCATCAGATCCAAACAGGGTTCTAGGTATAGAGGATCAGACGTTGTTATGGATGTCTGAGTACATTACTAGACGTCTGGAAACCTAAATACTATTCCCTACTTCTTCTGCCAAATGATTTTGTGGCCGTGAAGAGATACGCACAGAAAATCATAGCCAACGGTTCAAAGGCAGACGTCTGTAAGTGTGTCAAGATGTCTGAAAATTATTTTTTGCATAGACGAAGTCTAACGGTTAGTATGAGGACGTCTGGGTAAACAATCAGACGTCTGTTAAAGATTATTGACGTCTGAAAGTGAAGTCCTTCGACTGATGTTTATGAGGAGGAAAAAAAAGGCAGAAATCTTTGAAATTAGACGTCTGATACACTTGTCAGACGTCTTAAAGTGGAAAATCAGACGTCTGACCACTGTTATGGACGTCTGATAAAAGTATAAGTGTTTGGTTTTTGTTTCTTATTTATCCTAAGTGTAGAGAGCCTAAGTTAGCTATTTATAGGTTTTGTTTGGGGGCTCTTTACAATATTTCTAGACTCAAATAAAATGAAAATTACAACCTTTGAAAGTTTACATGAAAAAGCCTAAGACCTAATACTTATGCTACTCGTCTTTACGCTTTTAATCTCCCGTCTTGGAAAGCTTTTTGAAATCCTGCAAATATGTTATTACAAAGAGAAAATAATATGCTACGCTTTATTTTTTATTTCATTTTCTTCATTTTGTAAAATCATCAAAATATTATATACGAGTGGTTGAACTAACAGGCCTCACCTCACTCGTCTCCTATTCCAAGTCTCACCTTCAGCCTGGCCTGTCTTTTGCGCATGCCAAGCTCGAAGAAATGCTCTATTTTCTCCTCAATTAGTTATTACATGCAATGCCATTGCCACCATTCTAATTTTTGGTTAACTAATATTTAATTATGGATGTTTTATGGTACAACCCTCATGTTTTACATAAAATGCTCATTCAACATATCTAGCAATTGTAAGTATATTCCAAAGGGGATTTCGACTCAATGTTTGGGGGAAATTTTTGGTGAACAATTGTTTGTGACTTTTGCGAGTTTAGACAGGCTAGTGTCCCCCTGTGGATACGACCTGCTATTTTGAGTGGTTAATTTTTTAAATTATTTTGATTAGTTGATTTTTCCACCACTTAGAAATACAACGACAAATCTTCTTAATCATGATTTTATAAAGCGAAAATTGACTTATCAATCAGCAATTGGTGGGCTTCCAAATAGGTGGATGGAACAACTACCTTCAGACTTGCGGTTAAGCTCAAAGATCTAAAATCCATGTTGAAAGAGTATCAAGAAACCATAGAGGTTGTGAGAGACCAAAGGAGAATTGAGGCCTTAAAGAATGTGCAGTTGCTAGATGACAAGAAGAATAGAAGGCAGCTGTCAGACGAAGAGAGATGGCAGTGTAGAACTTGGCAGGAGATGGCTTTGGAGGAGGACCTAAAGAGGGAAATTGATTGGAGAGAAAAATCTAGACAATTATGGTTGAAAGAAGGAGATGCGAATACTAAATTCTTTCACATGACAACTAGCTCTAGAAGGAGGGTGAACTTCATTTCTTCCTTGAAATTGGGTGATCAGGTGCTAACCTCTCCTGAAGACATTAGAAGGGAAACAGTCAGATTTTTCAAAGAAGCCACTAGAGCTATAGGAAGGGGCACTTGGAGGTTAACCACATCTGACTTTCCTTGGATAGAGGAATCTCAAGCTGAGCACTTGATTGCGCCTATTTCAGTCCAAGAGGTAGAGGTTGCAATGGTTGGGTTGAACTCTGAAGGCTCCCCAGGTCTAATTGGATTCCAAGTTTTTTTCTATAAGGAGTTTTGGCAGGTGGTGAAGAGAGATGTGATGGGGGTCATTAAGGAGTTCCAAGAGGGTAACTCAGGCTTCGAAAGAATCAACAAATCATATCTATTCCTATTGCCAAAGAAACATGGAGTGAAGAGTCTGCAAGAGTTTAGGCCTATTGCTTTGACAAACTCCATTTACTTGATAATTGGCAAAGTCCAAGAAAATAGACTGAGGGGAGTTTTGTCACATCTGATAAATCCGATGCAGTTAGCCTTCCTCCCCAATAGATCACTACAAGAGTTGTGTATTGTAGCACAAGAGATGGTCACCGGATGGCGTAGAGGAAGATGCAAAGCATTCATGTGGAAGGTTGATTTCAGTAGGGCTTTTGATTAATTTTCTTGGCCATATCTCTGGGAGATCCTAAAGAGAGGGGGGTTCCCAGCCAAGTGGACCCAATGGATGAAGAGATGTATTGTAACTTCATCCTTCTCCCCTTTAATTAATGGGAAGCCATGTGCAACTTGGATTCAGCCCCATCGTGGGGTTAGGTAGGGCTACCCCCTAGCCCCACTTATTTTCAACCTAGCTGTAGATACCATAGCCCGCTTTGCTTGCAAACTCTCAAATGCGGGTTTGGTGAGAGGATACTCCTTGTCCAACACTTGACCACTAGCACCAATTCTACAATACGCAGACGACACCATTTTTTTCATGGAAGGAGGGAAAGTGAAGCCAAGATCCTTTATTCTATGGAATCCATGTTTGGGGAAGTTTCTAGGCTAATGTTGAATTGTGAGAAGTCCTCTCTAATATGTTTTGGTTTAACGGGACAGGAGAGTGAAGACCTATCAACTAGTTTACATACAACCATTGTAAGTTTACCGAAAATATCTGGGGCTACCCATGTGAGACACTAAATTAGAGATGAGTGACCGGAATTCCTTTTTTGAGAAGGTGGCGGCTAAGCTGGAGAGTTGGAGCAGCCGCTACTTATCGAAGGGGGGAAGGCTTATCCACTTGAACTCTATCATCACCTCTATCCCTGTCTTCTTCTTCTTCATTTATAGGGCACCAAAATCGATCTAGAAAAGGCTTGACACACTGTGGAAGCGCTTCTTCTGGAAAGGGGTTGATAACTCTACATTCAATGATGATAATTCCATCAACTGGGGTTAGTTTTGGGGATATATGCGCACTAATAACATACCATGATGGGCATGGGAGCACTGCATGCATTGAAAGTTAAGATTACTTATAAATCAATGTTTAATGGCCATATGTACAAGTGCATGTTGAAACAGGCCTCAGATGAGCAATTGGACCGCACGGATGGATTCAGATCGACGAATGGAGTCCAACGTAGCTCCCTCAACTAGCCCAAGAAGCTTTGGCTGTTGATCTGATGATCAACAGCCCATGATGTGCCACATGGTGCCCGCCTACCCACATCCACCACTCTCTCTCTTCATCGCTCGATCTTAGCTGCTCGTTCATCATCGGATGGCTGAGGATCTGCGAACTCAGCATCGCACCCCCAGCGCATCCAAGGAGCTTCAAGATCTGACCATTGGATCTCCATCCAACGGTCGACATCGGGTGCGCCTAACTTCACCGCTGCACCAACTCGAGGAGGCAACGCAGCGGTCAAACGCTCGCACTCACAAGTGGCGGCAAGCCTTCGACTCCTGCTGTGCCCAGTACGCATTGCAGGGAATTCAAACCATCCGATCGACGTCGAGCAGTGCAGATGGCGGCTATGTGGCACTCTAGATGCGTGCCATTGCCCACACATGCTCAAGGATTGATCCACAGCGCATTCCAACGCGAACGCTCGACCGTCCAATCATCCATCGGATAGCTCATATGGAGTGCACATGGATCGCACGGGCGAAGGAAGCACACGTGCGTGCTTGGACCGGCAGGTGAGGGGCTTCACCGACATTTCTGGAATGGATTTAGCGATGTCTTGGATGTCGCTAAAACCCTTACTTAGTTTGGAAACCCTTCTTCGCTATATAAACCCTCCCAACCACCCCATTCAAGGGCATTGAATACACACACACCTTCCATACTACTCTAGCCTTCTCCTTGCTCCATCAAATACTCCATACTTGCCTCAGAGTTGTCAAGCCACTGACGGAGCCTCCCTCCACCGTCGTGGCCACCTTGACTCCTTCTCACACTCTCTTTACTTTAGTTTACATTGTACTTGTTTAAGCTTTCATCTATTGTTGTAGTTGTAAACACACTTTAATTGCATGCTATATATTGATGAAAGTTTCATATATTGTAGCTCACATCCCCTTAATGCTTGGCATGTTTTAAACACAATCTCTAACCCTACTCTCTCTCTCTCTCCCTCTCACATTTTCTCGCAAGTAAGCAAACTACTCATTCCTGTGACAACTAAAGTGACAAAATAATATGATTTTACGCCTCCTTATGTTCGACACTTGGACTCAGCAACTCCACTTCATAAATTAAAATCGATGTCGCAAACGCATACTACAATGGCATAATTAAACAAATGTGTTCCACGCGCATTAGTTTTTGGCGCCGTTGCCAGGGAGGCAACGGATTTCTTTTGTCATTTTTATCCTGCATTTGTATTCACATCTTCTAACTCATTTTGCTCTCTACTTAATTGGTTGCAGGAACTCGACGCTTGGGTGATGGAGGAGTGCGATCCATGACAGTGGACCAAGGGTGAAGTGTTGTGAAGACAGTTGTGAGTACCACTTTACCCATTGATTATTTTCTTTCCTAAAAAAAAATAATACAAAAAAATATATATCTAAAATTGGCATGGTGAGTGGCTACTTGACCCACATTCCAAACCCATCACCCAACCAAAAAAAATACACTCTAACGTTCTTGAAGAGATAATATTTTTTGAGTGTTCTTCTTTCTCTTAAGTGGTTTTTGCGAAGCCACCATGACTTAATTTGGGCCGCACCACTCACCATAATTAAAATCAACTCACCTGGTAGAGTTGCATGAACACTAGGGTGACCACACTAGGGTTGCTTTTATAGGGCAACATCATTCTAAAGGGAATTGACTTTCACCTGTTGTGTGCAAAACCTTGTGTGCCTACTTGAACTTTGTTTGAAAACATTACGGAACTTCAACCCTAAAAAGCATTAAAGCAAGGACAAATAATTAAAAGACACCACATCTTAAAATCCTTGCTTGAAAACCATGTTTTGTTAAGTGCACACACATGCTCAAATCAGTTAACTAAGAGGCATAACCCCAAACAATGCCTCATCACATATCCTGAGCACAGACACTAACCTAGCCCTCATTAAAATGGAGTAGACGTGCCCTAGGTAGGACTAGTCTAAGTCTTGAAGGTGTAATTAGGTTTGCTAGGCACTTGGCCTTCATTCCTTTGTAGAATCTAGTGTCTAGGCTACGAGGAAGTGTCAAACCACCACGATTGTGGGGTCTACGGAATCGGCGGTGAAAGCCAAAGGAAGAACCTTCCCTTCAATCCCCTTGTAATCAACTTGGCCAGATTAACATTGGGAAGGGTGGTTAAGTGCTTACAGATCTGATCATTCCTCTGAGGCTTCTAGGTCACCTAAGGTATATATTATAAGGACTAGATTTGTTTGCTTCTTTGTGCACACACTTCTCGCACCTGCCTCTCTCTGCATCCCTCTCCGTTCTTTTATAGTGTATGCACGGGAGACAATCACTGCATCCCAAGCTATTTGTTTTAGATAAGGAAATCAGGAGACTTGATTTTACACGAGAAATGGCTAAACCAAGAATTGATGAGGTTGAGGACCAACCCCTACCCAATGCTATGGCCATCATTCAGGCCCAGATCTCTACCAACCATCAACTTCAACAACAACAAATCCAAACCATCATGCAAGCCATACACAGATTGCAAAACCCTCAAGGGCAACCCCCACTGAACCCACCTAACCCACCACAACCTCCTGAAGGCCAACCTAGGCCTCTCCGTGATTTTTACGATCCATCTGCTATCTGGATCGAGCCACATCTTAGGGTCCCCGAAGGGGGAGATGATTTTCAGTTGAAACCTAATGTCCTGAGCTTAATTCAGAGCCACTTTCATGGGAGCTCAAATGAGGGCCCCTTCCAACACCTTGAGGATCTAGACCATATCGCTCGGACAATGAAACCTAGGAACATCAGCTTGGACACTATTTTGATTAAGATGTTCCCTTTCTCCCTAAAAGACAAAGCATCTCACTAGCTTAGAACCTTAGGCAGACCCATCTCCACCTGGGTGGAACTGAGGCATGCATTCTTGAAGAAATTTTCCCCATAAGTTAAACCAATGCCCTCAGAAGAGCCATTACCACATTTACACTACAATGTGGAGAACAATTCCATGAGGCGTGGGAAAGATTTAATGAATTGTTGAGGAAATGCCTACACCATGAGGTTCCAGGGTGGCAATTAGCCCAGATCTTCTACCATGGCCTGGACAGCAACCTTAGGAACTTTGTTGATGCCTCATGTGGAGGCAACTTTTTGAACAAAGATGAGGAGAGAGCATTTGAACTCTTTGAGTCCATGAGTGAGAACTCGCTCAACAATGCCTCCATGACCCAGTTTAATTGATCCAGTCAACTCCGTGGTGGGATCTATGAAGTGCAAGCCAATTCTAGAATGGTTGACATGGAAAATATTGCCAAAAGGTTGGATCGAGTTGAGTTGGTGGACAAAAAGATTAATGAGTTGTTGAACCAAACTAGAAACCTGCTACAGACCCTCTCCCTAGCAAAGGGAGCCCACAATGTAGATTTGGTGCAGCCAATGAACCAGATACACCTGGAACAACCCCTGACCATGTTCCAAGGAGGGACCTTTTCTCCCTCAAACCCTAATTACTCTCTCCCCTCCCTCTCGGCACCTTCTATCTTTGAAGATGTCCAAGCCATCCAAGGTTACTCCAAACCTGACCCCTTCTCCAAGACCTACAACATCGGATGGCGTGATCACCCGAATTTCGCCTGAACAAACCAAAAACTGAACCAATTCTAGAACTAACCCAGGCCAAATCCCCCCTCCTATCAGCAAGGTCCACCGGTTAGACCACCCTATAATTAGAATAGGGCGGCCCCTCCCCCATAAAACCAAATGGACACGCTGATAAAAATGCTGGCTGATATAAATTAGAAACATCAGGACAAAATGGCATTAGTGAAGGGACAGTTGAGCCAACTGTTGGATTGCAAACAACAGGGATCCCTTCCTTCTCAACGCCAACAGAACCTGAGAAATGTGATCAACAGAGGCTCCAATTCTCAAGGGTTCCAAGCTAATCCTGGGAATGCCCACATTATCCAGCAGGCCCCACAAACACCCCTTGGGTTTGGTGCTTCTTCTTCCTCCTCTTCTCAAAGATCTACCCCTAATCCCAATGCCTCGACCAACGTGCTTACCTTGAGAAGCAGCACTAAAACCTAGGGCCAACCCCTCCCGTGACCTCACTTCCTGAGACACCCGAGTATGAGGATGAGCGGGAGGAACCCAAGGACATGGAGACTGACCCGATTCAAACCCAAACACCATACCCTGAGGCCTTGAAGAAAAGGAAGAAAAAGAGAGCTGTAGTTGAAAATGAGGAGCTGTTGGAGATTTTCAAACAAGTCCAGATTAATATTCTACTCCTCGAAGTAATTAAACATATCTCGACTTACGCTAAGTTCTTGAAGGATGTCTATATACCAAAGCATAAGCCGAAAACCCAAGAACCTAGGAAGGTAGTGCTCTCAGAACAAGCTTGTTCAGTGATATTAAGCAGCCTGCCCCCCAAATGGACTAACCCAGGAGCGCCTCTAATTTCTTGTAATATCAGGGACACAACATTTGATAGAGCACTCTTGGACTTAGGTGCCTTAATCAACCTAATCCCAACTACCCTTTATCATTAGTTTGGATTTCGAGAATTGAAACCCACACCTGTGGCTATCCAATTGGCCGATAGATCTACGAAAACCTCGAAGGGGGTAGTCGAGGACATAATTGTTCAGGTCAAGGACTTCTACTTCCTAGTTGACTTTTTGGTCCTCGACTTGGAAGTCCCCGAATAGCTACAAAACACACCCATCATCCTGGGCAGACCCTTCTTAGCTACGGCTAAAGTAAACTTTGATTGCGACATGGGATGCATGGAAATCGCCTTTGGAGATAAGAAGATGCAATTGGATATCTTCAGGGTGGCTAAGTCTTTTGATTGTGGCTGGGTTGAGGAGCACGATCCCATGGAACCTTTGGTTGAAGAATGCCTCACTCTTACCTCTTCAGCATACCATCTGACTCAACTAGTTGATGACTACCCTAAACCACCCCAACCTGTGGAGGTTGACCTGTGTAGAGCTGATTACCTCCAACAGCCTCCATTTGAGGAGATTGATGTTGATCAACTCCCCCCTTTCCCCTACCCATCAAATGTTGTCCCACCTACACCCAATAATCGCAAGTATGTCTTCCTAGGACCTAACCAGACCTTCCCTGTGATTATCAATGCCCACTTAACTAAGGATCAAGAACTTAGGTTGACTGCAACCCTCTCTGAACATCGGGCAGCCATTGGGTGGATAATTTTTGACCTAAGGGGCATTAGCCCTACCTATTGCACTCACAAGAACTATTTGGAAGATAGGGCTCAACCTTCTCGCCAAATGCAAAGGCAATTGAACCTGAATATGTGAGAGGTTGTTAAAAAAGAGATAATTAAGTGGCTTGATGCAAATATCATTTACCCGATTTTCGATAGCCCCTGGGTGAGCCCCACTCAAGTGGTACCTAAGAAAGTTGGGCTCACCGTGGTCACCAATGACCAGGGTGAATCCATCCCCACCCGCACCACTACCGCATGGCGGGTGTGCATCGACTATAGGAAACTTAATGAGATCACCAAGAAAGATCATTTCCCTTTGCCATTCATTGACTAGATTCTCGAGTGATTGGCAGGACAGAAATATTTTTGCTTCCTGGATGGATATTCAGGATACAACCAAGTTGCTATTGCGCCAGAAGATCAAGAGAAGACCACATTCACTTGCTTGTATGGCATGTTTGCATTCTGTTGTATGCCATTCGGGTTATGCAACGCACCCGCTACCTTTCAATGTTGCATGCTAGCCATTTTTTCAGAAATGATGGGTGAACACCTAGAGGTCATTATGGATGATTTCTCCGTGTTCGGGAACTCATTCGATCATTGTCTTAGCAACTTGGAAAAGATCCTGAAGCGATGTATCGAGGTCAACTTGGTTTTAAGATGAGAAAAGAGCCATTTCATGGTTCAAGAAGGGATTGTCCTCGGTCACATCGTGTCCCATAGGGGCATCGAAGTGGATCGAGCTAAGGTTGATTTAATTTCCAAACTTCCACACCCTAGCTTGGTCAAGCAAATTCGATCTTTCCTAGGACATGTTGGCTTCTATAAAAGGTTCATTAAGGATTTTTCCAAACTTTCTATGCCCTTGACTGACCTTCTAGCCAACGATGCCCTTTTTTACATGACACCTGATTGTATCAATGCTTACAACACCCTTAGGGAAATAGTCTCCACTGCACTTGTTTTACAACCCCCGAACTGGTCCCAGAACTTTGAGATAATGTGCGATGCATCAGATTTGTCATCGGCGCAATCCTAGGACAAAGAAGAAAGAAGAAACCCGTGGTGATCTACTATGCGAGCAAAATGTTGGATGAGGCTCAACAGAATTACACCGTCACAGAAAAAGAACTGCTTGCCGTAGTCTTTGGATTAGAAAAGTTCCGATCATTCTGGGATCCCACGTGACTGTTTACACTGACCACTCGGCTATTCGGCATTTGTTGGACAAAAAGGACATTAAACCCAGGTTCATCCGATGGATCTAGCTCTTACAAGAATTTACCTGGAAATATGCAACAAAGCCAGGTCCAAAAATGTCATAGCCGATCACCTGTCCAGACTTCACCCAAACCACATCGGATCCTCGTTACCTTTGACTAACACCTTCCCTGATGAACAACTTCTAGTCGTGCAAGAAAGAAAGCTACCATGGTATGCAGACTTAGTCAACTATCTGGTGGTAGGACAAACTCCGCACGGCTGGTCCAGACAGCAACGGGATAAGCTCTTGGCTGAAGCCAAGCACTATTTCTGGGATGATCCTATGCTGTTTAGACTCTGTGCTGACTAAATCATTAGGAGGTGTATTCCTGAAGTGGAAGTCCAAAGTGTGTTGTCCTTTTGTCACGACCAAGCCTATGGTGGCCACTTCTCTGGGAAGCAAACAACTTCAAAAGTTTTGCAGTCCAAATTTTACTCGCCATCCTTATTCAAGGATGTGCACAGTTTCGCCAAGACTTGCTCTCGATGCCAAACATTAGGGACTATGACTAGAAAGGATATGATGCCCCTCCAGCCCATTCTGATTGTCAAAATTTTTGACATTTGGAGTATCAATTTTATGGGTCCCTTCCCGCCATCCAACAACTACGAGTACATATTAGTCTTAGTAGACTATGTCTCAAAGTGGATTGAAGCCGTAGCCATCCGAAGATGTGACCATAAGGCTATCATGGACTTTGTTAAGCAGAACATCTCTCGATTTAGGATACCGAAAGCCATGATCAATGATGGTGGGAGCCACTTTATTTATGCCCAATTTCATGCCCTACTTAGAAAATACGGGGTTACTCACCGCATTGCCACCCCATATCACCTGCAAACAAATGGGCAAACTAAGCTCTCTAATAGGCAGATCAAGAATATTCTTTAAAAGACCATCAGACCAGACCGAAAGGATTGGTCCACACGATTGCATGATGCCCTTTGGGCATATAGGATCATTTTTTAAGACCCCAATAGGCATGTCACCTTGTTGATTGGTCTTTGGCAAAGCTTGCCACCTTCCGATCAAGTTGGAACACCGGGCATATTAGGCTGTGAAGTAGTGTAATATAGATTCCCAGTTGGCCAGAGTTTAAAGGACGCTCCAACTCTCTGAGGTTGAGGAAATCTGTCAGGACGCCTATGAGAACAGTCGACTTTACAAAGAGATGAAAGCCATCCATGATAGACACATTCATAGGAAAACCTTTGAGCCCAATCAGCAAGTCTGGCTTTTTGATGCAAGACTGAAACTTTTCCCTAGGAAGCTGAGATCAAAATGGATAGGACCATATCAGGTGGTCAAACCTTATCCCAATGGGGCGGTTGAAATTGCAGATCCTAACATTGGACAAACCTTCACAGTGAATGGCCATCGATTAAAACATTATCTTGCCAAGATTCTCCCAAAGGAAGTAGTCACCGCCATTGAGGGTTGATGCGGAGCTTCACCCAGCTGGAGGCAATAAACTTAGTGCTTTCTGGGAGGCAACTCAGAAGATTCAGACTGATCAGGTAAACTGTGACACATAGGTGATTTCTTTCTGTACCCCTGTACATACATTTATTTGCCAATGAAGACATTGTCCAACTTAAGTATGGGGAGTGGTAATTCTCATTCTCCAAGTTTATATTATCAGCCTGAATTATATATTTAATAAAAAAAATTAGGAAGGAAACTTAGGCATTACGAGGTTGTCAACTGTGGGAAATAATACGAGAAGAACCTGAAACACCTAGACTTTTTAGGCCTTCAAGCTTAATCAACCCTGGTGTCTACTAAAATGTGGATTTAGCCTCGAATCCTTGCAACCTTAATTTACATTAATCTGATCAATAAAGAAAGGTGATGAGTATATGACTTATCAACTCACCCTCTGACTCGGAGGGACTTTTAGTCTAAGCATCTGCACACATTTTTGCACTGACTCACTTCTCAGAGATTCTAATAGAAATTAGGTAGCTAATGAACCTTCAAGGTGGTATGGCTGGCAAGTTGCCGTGGGTAACAGCCCATTGGCAGGTCGTCCAGAGCCTAGCCACAGGACCATTCTCTTTTATTGCCTCTAGGTAAATCTTAGATCAGGGAAGCCACCTACTGAAACAACAAAAGAAAAAGTAAGAAAAAAAAGAGAAAAAGGGAGAAATAAAAAAATATATATAGAAAAAGAAGAAAAAGAAAAAATAAATAAGCCACACTTCACCGCAAGAGTATGGTTGGCAAGTGATCGTGGGTAACAGCCCATTGGCCAGTTGTCCTGAACCCAGCTCACTAAATGCACGAAAAAGCCCAAAACACTTAAGGAAGAAGTAGGGAAGTAGAGCAATCTGGGGAGATATACACTGGAAACACCCTTGTGTTAACCCCACTCAAAATAAAAGTAGGGAGAAAGCTACTGATCAGACAGATACACCTTTAGGCAAGCATTTTCTTTTTCGGTCACCTAGGGGTATAGAAACCCGAAGTTTATTTTAATTACCATTGAGTGAGTCTATCACAATCTTCACACCAAGATGCTTAGCACTTAGAGTCTTTTTCGAGTTATGGGTGGGTTGGGTAGCCATAGAAAGTTACCTACACACTCTCAACTCCAAAAATCCAAAAAAATTAGAAAAGATGAAAAAGAAAAAATATATATTTGTATATATATGCTTTAAAGCGAGGGCATAGGCGGTTTGCATTTTGGCAGACACCCGAGCACTGTTAGTCTCTATGAATTAGGATCTTAGTATATTTCCTCCCATTGACAAGCAACATATGTCTAAGTAATCAATTCCTAATTCCAATTGAAAATAATGGCTAGGATAAACCTTACTAGGGACTAGCAAGGGATGAGCATGGGGGTATGATAACTTTGCATTCAATGATGATAATTCCATCAACTAGGGTTAGTTTTGGGGATATATGCGCACTAATAATATACCATGATAGGCATGGGAGCACTGCATGCATTGTAAATTAAGATTGCTTATAAATAAATGTTTAATGGTCATATGTACAAGTGCATTTTGAAACAGGCCTCAGATGAGTAATCGGACCGCACAGATGGATTCAGATCGACCAATGGAGTCCAACGGACTTGAAATCACTTAAATCTGACATCCGGAGCTCCCTCGACCAGCCCAAGAAGTTCTAGCCATTGATCTGATGATCAACGGTCCATGACGCGTCACGTGGCACCCACCTACCCGCATTCATCACACTCTCTCTCTTCATTGTGTGATCTCAGCAGCATGTTCCTCATCAGACGGCTAAGGATCCTCAAGCTCAGCACCGCACCCTCAGTATGTCCAAGGAGCTTCAAGATCTAACCATTGGATCTCTATCCAACGGTCGACTTCACGTGCACCTAACTTCACCGCTGCACCAACTCGAGGAGGCAGCGCAGCGATCGAACACTCGCACTTGCAAGCAGTGGTGAGCGTTCGGCTCCCGCTGCGCCTCAAATAGAGCCCAGCACGCACTGTGGGAAATTTAGACCATCCAATCGATGCCGAGCAGTGCGGATGGCAGCTACGTGGCGCTCTGGATGCGTGCCATCACCCACGCATGCTCAAGGCTCGATCCACAGCACACGCCCACATGAACGCTCGACCATCTGATCGTCCATCGAATGGCTCACATGGCACTCACACGGATCGCGCGGGCAAAGGAAGCACTCGCGCGCGCTTGGACTTGCAGGCGAGGGGCTTCACTGACATTTCTAGAATGGGTTTAGCGACGTCTCGGATGTCACTAAAACCCTTACTTTGGAAACCCTTCTTCTCTATATAAACCCTCCCAACCACCCCATTCAAGGGCATTCAATACACACACACCTTCCATACTACTCTAGCCTTCTCCTAGCTCCACCAAATATTGCATACCCTCCTTGGAGTTGTCAAGCCACTGATGGAGGCTCCCTCCATCGCTGTGGCCACGTTGACTCCTTCTCACACTCTCTCTTTACTTTAGCTTACATTGTACTTATTTAAGCTTTCATCTATTATTGTAGTTGTAAACACACTTTAATGCATGCCATATATTGATGAAAGTTTCATATATTGTAGCTCACATCCTCTTATTGCTTAGTATGTTTTAAACACGATCTCTAACCCTACTCTCTCCTTCTTGCATTTTCTCGTAAGCAAGCAAACCACTCTTTCCTATGACAACTAAAGCGACAAAATAATCTGATTATACACCTCCATGTGTTCGACACTTGGACTCACCAACTCCACTTCTTAAATTAAATCCGACGTCGCGAACGCATACTACAATGGCATAATTAAACAAACGTGTTCCACACGCATCAGGGGTCAAATCTGAAGGCAGATTCTTACACCCCCCCTTAAATGGCAAAAATTTTGCACCCCTCGGTAATAAGGCAGTCTGGGCATTCGCTCTTTGAAGGAGTTCAATGATTCTCTATTGCTGAAATGGCCAATAAAGCTCTTCAAGGATGATGGGAAGACCTGGTCCACAGTCATCAAAGATGCATATGGTGGCTCACATGTAACAAGGTGCACATCTACTCCTCATCACCCATCTCCTTTTTGGAAATTTGTCTAGTCAGCAATGCAAGATAACTGGTCAAGCTTTGTGCCGATGGTTGGAGATGGCCAACGGTTCTCTTTCTGGAATGATCAGTGGTCCAGCTTTGGAAGGTTGAGAGACTAGTTTCCACACGCATTCAATGCAGCATTGGACAAGTCTATCTCTGTGAAGGAGAGTTGGGACCCCTTACACAGTAGATGGGAGTTGGCATGTCATGCGGTTAGGGAGGGTGGTCTCTCATGTGAAGAACGTGGCCAACTGATGAGGGACTTAGGTGCCTTTAGACCAATGGGAGGATCTGACAGATATGTCTAGAGACATGGGCCGTTCTCTCCTGCAAGAGCATACAAATGGTTGATCGGTGAAGGAAATGATAATATATCGCAAATGGACAGAGATTGTGCTGGCATTTGGCACTTAAAAATTTCCTTAAAAGTAAAGATTTTTCTTTGGTTGTGTAGAAGAGATGGTCTCGTTACTAGAGATATGAGGCACATAAGGTTGGGTGTCCCAACTCAGAATTTCCCTCTTTGTGACTTCCCCACAGATAGTAATGTGCACATTTTTTCTACGTGCCTAATGACGGACAGGATTTGGAGAAATATATGTGGAGAAGCCTTGCCCGCATGGGATGAATTATGGACGAGCTTCAAAACGTCAGGCAAGCCACACTTATTAATGGCTGCAGTATGTGGTGTGTCTAGTGTACCTGCAATAAAAAATTATTTAGAGGGATGCCAATAAATGTGGGGAACATTATTAAGGAATGTTGGGATTTTGTGGGAGAGTGGAGGGATTCTTTGTAAATGCTATTTTTTGATTCATGAATAAAACGATCCTAGTCTTCTAAGTTAATGATAGTACTCCTCACCTTTTCAAAAAAAAAAAAATGCATCATATCGCATTTAGACTATATTATGTAAATTTAGGTTAATTATCCTCTTTTCATCAATAGCGGTGAAGGTGATATATTACTAGGTCTCGAATTGAAGATCCAACTGTATGGATCTAATTAGGGCAACAATTAGAGTCCAATGCCTCCAAAATCACCCTGATCCAACCTTCCTAGCATCATGTGCAATCCAAAGAAGATCAAAGGCCAAGGGGCAATGTGACACAAATATAGACCTCAAATGACAAATCCAACCACATAGATGGGTTTGGGTCAACGATCATAGCCCAACGGCACAAAAATCGAGCCAATCCAACATCCATGGCATCATCTACAAGTGATGCAAGATGGACAGCTGTGATGATGACATGTGGCATCATCTGAGCCACGCACAATTGCCCTCAGAAGCCTTAATGTCACCTCATCTACATCATTGGATCTTCATCCAACGATGGGAAGCATGCCACGCCTACTCGACCACACTTTACAAAGAACGTGCACTCATGCATTCTTGATCGTACGATTAGGATAACGCAATCATGAATGTGCCACGTGGCACTATGGATGATGGAGAGCATAATGCATGCATGATCTCCACTCGATCCTCGACCATTGGATCTTGATCCAATGGTCTATATTCGCTCTCGGCCGCAACAGCATAGCAGAGAGAGAGTGCACCTCTTAAACGAGAGACAGGCGATCAAGCCCTAATCCACAGGTGCATCTCAATGTGAGTTGGGTGGAATTGGACCGCCTGATCAAGGATAAATGATTATGGAAGAATTACGTCAACGCCTCATCTCTGCTCATAGATTTAACATGCATGGTGGGCAAAATCAACATTGTCTGATGGCAATCAGGCGGCAGAGCCTTCTCCACGTGGAAGCATGGATGATGCGGCGTGTGATGATGCACCATTTCATGCACCTTGTACACATTTTGTAACCATGAGGAGTACGCATCTCAACCCTCCATCACCCATTGGATGGTCCATCCTCTCCCTCAGTTGTGCATGCACGAAGCTAGTGTGCGTGCACGTGTTGCACGCAATGCACGGGTCGGTGTGCGGGCCCCATGTCCCTTACGAGGCCATTACTCCTCCTTCATTCCAAATGATTTGGCACAACCTATATAGACCCTCCTACACCCCCCATTCTCAAACCATCCCTTCTTAGTCTCTCCTTACCTCGTCCAAAGCTCTACGAGCTTGTCCCAAGCTCTGGATGCTCCACTAGAGCTAGCAAATAATTTTTAATCCAGCTTCTCACCCCCATTTGTTGTGCACCCATGGCCATCCTCTCACCCCCATTTCGGAATTGGATCGCCACTACGACATTGCCCTACCCCATCCTCCTTCGTCCAACTCTGCTCTCCTTCCTCTAGCTCCTTAACACATTCATCTGGGGAACTGTCCAAGTGGTTCATCCTCCAAGTAGTAGACGAGGAGGATTTTTCTCACCTTTCTCTATCTTTTACAGCTTTCATAGTTAGATTTATTTTCCCGCATTATATTTTGTAATTAGACACTTGCTTAATCATTTAGTTAGAATTATTCTACCTCTCTCTATCTCTCTTTTGCTTTAATTATCTATAAGTAGATTAGTTAGCTAGATATAGTTTCCTAACCTGATCTTCTACCTTATTTACAATACAAAGAAAAAGAGAAGCATAAAATACCAAAAACAAATAAAAAGCAAACATGATTTTTCCTAATTAAATGTTTGCCTCCCCATGTTTAGGACTCATCGAGTCTCGATAATTTTTATTTGATAAGAGGATTTTTGTGACTATGAAGACCAGGTTTTCAAAACTTCTATTTTTTCTTGTGTAAAATCTTGTCGATCATGTGTTATTCCAAGTACACAAAGGAGATTTTCAAAAGATTTGAAATGAAGAAAAGCAAAGGTAAAAGCACTCCAATGAGTGTTACAACCTCATTTGATATGGATGAATCAGGTATGCCTATTGATAAAAAATTGTAGCGTAGTATGATTGGTTCATTACTTTTTTTAACTTCTAGTAGGCCAGATATTATGTTTAGTACTTGCTTATGTGCTAGGTTTCAATCAAACCCTAAGCAATCACACCTAAATGTAGTTAAAAGAATATTTGTATATTTAGTTGACACATCTGATTTTGGCCTATTCTACACTGTGGGTAACAATTTTAGCTTAGTCACATATATTAATGAGAATTATGTAGGTAGCCGATAGAAAGAGTATTAGTAGGACGTACCAATTCTTAGGCGAATTATTAGTCTCTTGGTTTTCAAAGAAACAATCTAGTGTTGCTCTATCAACCACGGAGGATGAGTATATAGTCGCTGCTTTAGCATGTTCCCAGGTCTTATGGATGACCAATACTCTAAAGGATTTTGATTTGATATTTAGTAAAATAAAAATATTATGTGATAATACTAGTGCTATCAACCTCTTGAAGAATCCTATACAACATTGCCATACAAAACATATTGATGTTCGACGTCATTTTTTGAGGGATAATGTACTTACGAGAGAAATCAAGGTTGAATTTATTTGTACTGAATTGCAATTGGTTGATATTTTTACTAAACCCTTGAATTATGATTGATTTAACTTTATACGTAGAAAGTTAGGCATATGTAAGCTAACTATTATTTGAAGAATTTATTGATTTAGTTGAATTTTGTTTGTAATGAACATTGACTTTATCAAGTTAGGGCTCCTTCAAACAAGTTCAAACATTAAAATGCACATTTTGTGCAAAATTAGATGTCTGACACGTTGTCCATATGTCTTAAAAGTTAAACCTGGACGTTTGATGCTCTTAGATAGACATCTAATTGATTAAATGAGTTAAAAATAAAAAAATCATACTCACTTCAGAAGGAGGGGATGACGACTCGTGGCGATGGGAGGGACGACTGGAGAGGCAACTCATGAAGATGGAGGGGGAACTGGTCTTGGAGATCGCAGGCTGGCCATGAGAACGATGGTGATCGTTGGGGAAGTCATGGATTGGAGGTGGTCTACTTCTAATACCGCGAGCTAGGTCATGTGCCAGCGGTGTGTCGGAATGCATTAGTGTGTCTTGGTTATGGTGGCCTAGGGCATCGATGTGGTTCGTGCAGGAAGGAGGCAATGTAAAGAGATCACGATGGGAATGATCATCGCATGCTGGGGGGAAACCCTAGCACAGCTGGTCGGAGGCTAGACCCTGGTGTGAAAGGAGAGGCCGTGTTTGTGGAAGGGAGAGCAGACCAAACAAGGGATGGGAGAGGTCCCCCTTCACCTCCCTCGCCATTGACACTTGACATGGAAGTTCTCATGACACCGGAAGTCTAGGTGATGGAGAACAGTCTCCAGGGAGTTGTGATCGGGGAGGTGTTGCATGGTGCCGGCTCATTGGAGAAGATATGAGAGTTGGTAACTTCTTTAAACCTCTCTTCTTTTTGAAAGATATCTACTTGTGGTGCATCTTGCTTCTTGGCCTTCGGTTTGGTGGAGATCAACGTAGAATAGATGAAATTCCACACTTCTACGGTGGGTGACCTCTAGGTCCTTTGGAGGCTTGTCTCCCCCTTTGACAATGCTTTTGCTGAAAGGACTCTGCAGAGAGTGGTCATTAGAAGTGGGTAGGTGATCATTTGGGGACTACCATTGCACCATCTCTCGGTGGTGGTGGTTGGCCAGGTGGTGGCTGGGTTTGGCTCTATCAAAGGACGAGGTGCATGTTGGCTTGATGGAAGGAGACGGAAATTCAATGAAGGTCGAGGTCCTGCTACATCATGGGGGTGGTTTTCCAGACATAGTGGTTCTAAGGTGTAGGGGAGTGTTGTGGCTACTCCGCATTGAAGTCCAGGTTCACCCAAGGTCAAATGAGAGACCGGATGTGAAGGTGAGACAGGCCGACCATGAGGGGGCTGTGGAGATGCAGTGGAAAGACGTGGTTGTTGAAGACACATTTAATTAGGATAAACTGCCTTTGCATGTTCCAAAGCTTAGATATGCATTCCATGCTATAAATATTGCATAGCATACTTCATTCTGCATTTAAAGTAGTTTGTATAAATTTTAGGTTAATTGCATCCTGTTATGGTCAGGAGAGAAGGAGATTTAATTCGGAGCCTCGGATTGACGATCTAATCGTATGGATCTGATCAGGACGACGATCAGAGTCCAATGCCTCCGAAATCATCTTAATTGGAGTCCCGTAGCACCTTATGCAGTCCAAGGAAGATAACGGCCAAGGGACTAGGTGATGCAATTCAGAGCTTCAAATGACAAATCCAACCGCACGGATGGATTTGAGTCAACGATCGCAGCCCAACACTGCGAAAATCGACTCAATCTGACTTCTGTAGCAGTCCCTACAAAGGAAAGAACATAGACGGCCTAGATCATGCCACATGGCGCTATCTAGGCCACCCATGGGTGCGCACTAACCACAACACACACACAACACATGGGTGCATGCAGCAGCAAGTGCGTAGAGGCAGTGAAACATGTGGAGGCAACGATCGCTAGTGGGCATGCGAGACACGGGCGTGCGGAGCATGCACGCAAGCACTACACGTGGAGCATGTGAGCTGGAGCTTTAGCGACTCTTGCGACGGATCTTTAGCAACATTTATGGCTGTCACTAAATGTCCTATGCACGAAATGGATCCTTTCCTCCACTATAAAAGGACCCCTACCCCTCCCATTCTTCATCTCTTTGTTTCTCTCCCTCGCCACCTCCAAGTCTCTAGTCCCAAGCCCGGGATGCTCCTCTTGAGTAGAAAAGAAGGATTTTTTCTGCCTCTGATCCCCCTTCGTGGAGCATCCCGTGGCCATCCTCTCACCAGCTTCGGGAAGAAGATCCTCACCACGACGACGTCCCACCCCGTCCTCCTCCCTCCACCGCCGTTCTCGTTCCTCCAACTTCCCACCACCTTCATCCAGGCGTCGTCAAAGTGAGCCATCCTCTAAGCGACCATCGAGGGGGATTTCGTCATCTTATTCTTTTTATTACTTTTGTAGTGTAGTTTTACTTCTTGCAATTAGTTGTAATAAATAGTTTGGTTGACCTCTATAATATTTGTGTCTCTCTCTCCCTCTCATTTTGCAAGTAGATTAGTTAGATTTCATAGATCTGATCTCTTGCTTTATAAAAATACAAAAAAAATCATAAAAGGCAAAACAAAAAAAATAATTAAAATGAAAGTGTGGTTTTCAAATGAAATGCTTGCCTCCCTATGTTCAACCCAGGACTCTCCTCGAGTTTTGGTATAAATTTTATCTAGTGGTGGATTTCTATGCACTATGACATCGTGTTTTCTAACTCAAATCTTTTCACGTATGAAAACATGCTCCACCAGTGGTGCAGGAGTCGAGAGGTGGTGAAGCGGGGGGGAAGAAGAGAAGGAAACTCATGGAGGAAGAGGAGGATGTGGGTAACATTGAGGAGAAGATGGAAGAGGGTGACCAATCCAGCGCGATGGTGGTGCATAACAATGACAAGCAATGTGTGATATAGCCTATGGTTGATAGTTTTACTTTCTAGACTATTGACGGAGTGTCGTATGAGGTGGGGTCCTCAACAAAGAAAGGTGATGGATCTAGTGGCCGTAGAAGATACAACTTGAGGAGCAAGGGACCAGTGCAGTCGTCCTTTGCACCATATGTGGATCTGGTGGCAAATGTTCTGAAGGTGATTCGTTCTCCATCAAAGGGGAAGGGGAAACATGCGATATCATGTTGAAGGTATTGTCCTGGAATGTGCTCGGGCTATGCAACAGAGCCAAAAGGGGGATGCTAGCTAGGTACTTAAGGGAATGGAGAATAGATTGTGACCTTTTCTAGGAGATGCACTTAGAAAGTGATGACTTATCTATGTGGCACCCTCTCATGATGAACAGAATGGCTGATCTCAGATATGTGAAGGCGAATGGAAGGGCAGGTAGCTTCAGCATTTGGTGGAAGAAGGATGTGTGTCAGATAAGAGATTGGTGGGCAGACTCCATTGTTAAGTGCAAGTTGGTCAACAACAATAATAGTTTCATCTTCTACGTCTCTTGTGTGTTTGGATCCTGTGCTTAAAATGAAAGACCTAGTCTGTGGGATCAGATGAAGGCAGCTGTGGAGCAGGTATAGGGAGGAGCTTGGCTGATAGGAGGGGATTCAATGCAACATTATACTCTGCTAACAAACCAGATGGGCACACGGACTCCTCCACATTTGGATTCTAGTCTGTTGTGTTGGAGTTAGATCTACTAGATCTACCAGTGTCGGGTTCTACGTATACTTGGAGGAACGGTAGTGATCAAATGTCCAAGATTGATAGGTTCATGTGCAATGTGAACCTATTGGATTCTTTCCATATAGCCTCGATGGTGGCCTTGGAGTGTCCCTTCTCAGATCATATGCCTATTCTGTGGGAAAGTGCGAAGGGGTGAACTCGTATACCTATTTCAAATTTCAGCGGTTGTGGCTGATTGACAATGGCTTCAAGGAGATGGTCACTTCGTGGTGGGAATCTTAGGAGCTGTAGGGGATGACTACCCAACACTTGGCAGTGAAGTTGAAGGGGTTACGTCTCCATTTATTCAAGTATTAGCAGTATGTTGTGATTACTAGAAATAGAAAGAGGAAGGAGGCTCTTGAGGGGCTGAAGCTACAGGATGCCAAGGAGAAGGGTGGACCACTGTCTGAAGAGGAAACACAACAAAGAAGAGAGCTCCAGAAAACTATCTATAAGGAGGACTTGCAGTGAGAGATAGACTGGTGTTAGCACTTGCGCTAGTTATGGTTGAAAGAGGGGGACGCCAACCCCAAGTTCTTCCACAGCTTTGCCAATGCACGCAAAAGAGCCAACTTGTTATCAATGATATCTTATGGTGGTCATAGAGGAGAATCCGTGTAGGGGATGCACAATTTGGCTAACTGTTATTTCTTTTATGTTACCCATGCTGGACCGAGAGGCAAGTGGCACCTGAACTCTTTTGAAATGCTACTTGTTGGCGGGGAAGAAAGGGACATACTTTGTTTGCCATTTAGTGAAGAATAACTGGTGGGGGCGTTGAATGGTCTTAAGGCTGAAGGCTCTCCAACCCCAGATGGTTTCTAGATTTTATTTTATAAAGAGTTTTGGCTAGTGGTGGGTCAGGAGGTCAGGCAGGTGATGATAGAGTTCCAGTAGGGGAACAATGGGATAGAGAGAATTAACAAATCCCTACTTTTGTTGCTACCAAAAGAGCAGGGTGCACTGGACTGTTTAGATTTTTGCCCCATCGCCCTTTCTAATTCTATCCTTTTGATAATTAGGAAGGTGCTCGCGAACAAGTTATGTGTTGTTCTCCTAGATCTAATCAGCCCAGTTCAGGTTGCCTTATTGAAGGGGCGTTCTCTCCAAGAATCCTTCATATTGGAGTAGGAGATGGTCTCTGGTTGGGTGAGAAGAAAGAAGAATGCTTTTCTGTGGAAGGTGGACTTCTCCAAAACCTATGACTCGGTCTCATGGTCATATTTGTGGGAAACCTTTATAAAGAGGAGTTTTCTAGAGAAGTGGATTCGATGGCTTAAGTAGTGTATTACCACATCTTTCTTCTCTCCTTTAGTAAATGGCAAGTTGTCGGGTAGATGGATCTAGCCATAGAAGGGTGTGAAATAGGGATGCCCGCTCGCACCTCTGGTCTTCATTATAACGGTGGATACGTTGGCGCACTTTGCATTCAAGGCGTGTGAGGGAGGACTGTTACATGGATATTCCTTGATGAATAACCATGCTCTGACACCTCTTCTGCAGTATGCAAATGACACTATATTTTTTGTTGAAGGGGAACATAGGGAGGCAATCTTTCTAAAGCACCTAGTGGATATTTTTGGAGAGATCACAGGTCTGAAAATAAATAGAGCAAAGTCTTCATTGATTTGTTTTGGGTCGGTGGTTACCAGTCAGGAAGCCATCTCCACAACCTTAGAAACACCGATGGCACATTGATGTGAAGAATGCGTGATTTCTTAAAACTAAGGTTTAAGTCGTTGCAACATGCAATTTCATAATCGCTTTTAAAATTTGTAAAACCTAGATAGTGGGGTATCTAGGGTCATCCAAGGAGGAGGGAATGCACTTTTTAAAAATCTTGCTTCACAAATAGGAAATCAACTTTCTTTTTAGGTTTTTAGATATTAGATTTTTTTGGGTTTTTTGAATAACGGGCAATTGCGCAAATGAAGCGGGAAAATAAACACACCTAATTGCTAATGCTAGTATCTAAGTGACAAAAAAGGCCTCTCTCTAAGCTTACCCTAGGTACGTGGAGACCTAGGGTAATTAGAGAGAGAGAATGAAAAGTGCTAGAAACAACAATTAGTAAAGATGCAACAAAATGGAAAGATGGCAACATTATAAATGGAGAAAATTTGTTTTACAGGAATACTTGTAAAGGAATGCTTCTACTACAAAATGAAGGATAAAAAAAAATAAAAAAAAATCATCCTGATGGTGGTGGTGAAGATGAGGGAGTCCTTTCTCCAAGCTCAATTGCTCCTGGGCTTGAAAAGGTTCTCTCAAACTCCTTCCTTGAGTAGCTCCTCTGGAATGATGTCTTCCTTGGCAAGCCCCAAAAGTGGATGATCTCCACCCACAATTCTCCTCCTAGGGTGGCATGCACCACCCTCATGACCTCCTCCTAAGGTCTTCCTTGCCTGGCTGCTCCTCTGGCTGGTGGGGGCACAAGAGAGAAGGGAAGAAAGGAAGGCACCAAGGGGACAGAGTGTTCCCTTAATCTTCTTTTTCTCCTTCTTCTCTTGGCCGACTATAAGGTGGATTGAAGGTGGAAATTATGAAGCCCAAGGATGGTCATTAATGTTGGTGGTAGGGGGTATATATAGGAATGGTGATGGGGGTGTAGGTGTAGGTGAGGTGTAGGGTTAGGATGGGCTTATGAGGGTGGTTAGGTGATCCTAGGGCTAGGGTTATTTGGCACCAAGGGAGAAGGTGTGTAGGTGGTAGTTATGTTGGTGGAGAGGCACCATTAATGGCACCAACCATAGGAGGGTTAAGTTGTTGATGGTTAGGTTGGAGAATGGAAGGCTAGGATGAAGTTGTGAAGTGGATGGAGGGTGGATGTGTGGTTGTAAGTTGGCACCAACTTAGATGTTGGTTAGGTGGGTTTTTGGTGCCAACTATAAGAGGGTTAGGATGGGGATTGTGGGTTAAGGGTTGGCGCCAACATTTGGAGGGCTAGGATTAGGTTTGGTGGGTAGTTAAAGGTGGTTATGGGAATCCTAGGGTGTAGGATGGTTGGCACCATTCTTAGGGATGCAAAAGGGGGGTAGTTATGGGTGAAGGGCACCTAAAAGGTGGCACCAAAATGAAGAGAAGCTTCCTTTTTGGCACCACCAAGGAGGGTTCTAGAAGGGGGGTTATGTGTAGGGTAGGGATGGCTTTGTAGGGTAGGTGGTGTGAAGGGATGTGGGGTTGGTGGTTGGCGCCAAAAAGGGAAGGGAGTGAAGGTGTTCTTAGGTGGAGCTAGTAGTTAAGTTGAGGTGGAGCTAGGTTAGAGTTTTAGGTAGGAAGTGGACATTAGGAGCTAAGGTGTAGCTAAGCTAAGCTAGCTTAGCTAGTAGTTGAGTAGAGGAGGAGGTGGGATGGAGCTAGGGTTTAGGGAAGAGGAGCTGAGGAAAGAATGTTTGGAGCTAAGCTGGAGCTGGTAGCTACTGAAGGGAGCTGCAGGGAGCTACTTTAGTTGGCTTAGCTTGCTAGTTCTTTGTTAGCCGCTAAGTCAAGCTAAAGTAAGCTGGCTTCTGCTGAAATATACTGAGGTGAGCTGGGTCAGATTTTCTCAGGGAGGGCCTAGCAAGCTAGAGTAGCTAAGGTAGCTTAACTCAACTAGGTTGAGCTAAGTGGAGCCCCCAAGAGTTGGACTTGAACTGGCCTAAGCTGTGTGAAGTCAACTTCAGCTGACTTGAGTTGAGTGGAGCTGGAAGTAGCTGGACATGAGCTAAGGTGGACTCCATTCAACTTATCTGAGCTAGCTAGAGCTCCCAATGAATTGAATGGAGCTAAGGTGAGCTGGACTCAACTAAGTTGAGTAGGGTCTAATCTGACTTGAGCTAGGGTGAGCTAAGATGAGCTGCCCCAAGCTAACATTCAGTTAAGATGAGCTGAATGGAGCTTAATGGAGCTAACCCTAACTTAAGTAAGCTGGCATCCAGCTATGATGAGCTAGATTTAGCTGAGTTCCAGCTGGAATGAGCTTCCTCTTCACCAGTTGCCTTCAAGAGTGCTAGGGTTTTAGAGATCTATCTACCTATTTGTCCCTAACACTCAAACAAATGTATTAAAAATAAAATAAAATATGCAATGCATGCCTAACCTAATTGATGCCTAATGTAGCCCAAAAACCCATTTGCGAAGTTAAAATCCTAAGAGCTAGGTTTGTTTTAGGGCATAAAAATGATGACAAACTGGTGTTTATCACACATCTGCTGATCTTTTATCTGGGCCTACCGTTGAGAGAGAAGAAGATGTTGGCGAGCGACTGGAAAGACCCCCTAGAGAAGATGTTTGCGTAGTTGGTAGGCTAGTGTGGGAAGCTGCTCTCCAAGGGAGGAAGATTGGTCCTTATCAACTCAGTATTATTGGCCATGCTGGTTTTTCTATTCTCCATTTTCAAGCCACCTAGGATGATGATCAAGAAGATGGATCTACTACAAAATTGCTTCTTTTGGAAGGGTGTAGGACAATGGGGGAGGTTCATGCAGCCGATAAAGTGGTCCAATATCTGCAAACCAAAAAAGAGAGGTGGTCTTGGTGTGCATGCCCTTAGGGAATTTGGCGATTCCCTTTTGCTGAAGTGGAGCGTGAAAATTCTTAAGGGAGAAGGTGGGATGTGGAAGGATCTCATTACGAATGCATACAGAGGTGAGACCATGGCAGGCATCCTTCAACCTACTAAGCCTTCCCTTTTCTGAGCCTCAGTTGCAAGAGTTGTCAATAACCAACAGCATTTGTTTACACCTAGATTGGGGGACGGTACCCGCTTTCATTTCTGGGAGGATGATTGGAGTGGGGAGGGCCTCCTCAAGGATCTTTTTCCTTGAGGAGATTGGAGTGGACATGAAGGTGCCACTTAAAGGTGTTTCTCTAGATGGCTAGAAGAGGAGGCTTAGTGATGGGGACAATGAGACCTCGCCTCCTGGGAATTCCCCTTGCTACATGTCCCCTTTGTGGTTTTGTCAAAGATGATGTTGCACATCTATTTGGCACTTGCTTGGTTTCCAACAAAGTCTGGAGGAGGGCCCTAATATTAGTGATGCCTTCTTGGGATGACCTCTGGATTCAGTTGGCAAATCATTGCATACCAAGAGTGAAGATTGTGGCGGCCATGTGGGCTATTTTGAAGGCAAGGAATGATGTGGTCTTTAACAACAGGAGGCTTTGGGTGGAGAGCATTTATTTAAATGTAAATGCTTGGGCCAATGCTTGGCTCCCTTAGTTTGTAGCAATTCCTTGCTTTTTTGATTAGTAAAAATTGGACAACTACTAACGCTCTAGTAGTTTGTCCTTCCTCTTTTGCAAAAAAAAAATCATCAAAAAATTAATTTTCAGACGTCTGACACCATGTCCAGACATCTGCACTTGTCCTTTGATGGACTTTATCCGATGACTAATTTCCTTCAGGGTCTGATTTTAGAAGTTCCTAGAATCACAGATCAGACGTCTAAGCCATCGTCTAACTCCAAAATTAGACGACAACCTGGAGATTTGGGTCAAGTCTAGGAGTCCCTGATTTTAGAAATTGGATGTCTAATTCTTGACTTAGATGTATGATCTGCTGTCTAGACTCAAAAGTCAAATGACAACCTAGAGATGGGGCAGATTCCAGGAGAATGGTTTTAGAGATCAAATGTCTAAAGATTGAATTAGGTGTCTGGTTCGCCATCTGATCAAAAAATCAGATGACAGCATGGAAAAGGTTGAAATCCTTAATTTTCAATCTTGACATCTAAGATGGACCTCAGACGTCAGATTTTGGTAATATTTGATTCTGTGCTCCTATTTTAATGAAAATAACCCCAACTTTGGGGGGATTTCTACCAAACCTCTTGGGGTATATAAACCCCTCTCTTCTCCCTGCTCATCTCACTTCGATCGTGTTTTAAAAAAGTTTTATTGTAGTATAATGATCAAAACGATTCAAGCATTTGAATTTATAATACTTGAATCAAAAACAAATTTGAGGTCATCTTTGGGAGCAAGCTTAATGCATGATTATCACTATTTGAATGTTAAAGCTCGAGAACTAGATGTAAACAATAACATTTTAGTTTCAAACGTATTTCAAAAATGTAGAGAAAGAATTGTCGATAAGTTTTGCATGGCAATTTGAATAGATTAGGATTTCTGTAATCATTTAATGCTAAATATGAGGGCGACTATTGTGATGAAGCACTAAATAATGCAATTAATATATGAAGAAAGTTATTAATGCAATAAAATCCCTTTATAGGAAGCTATTTCTCAACATATAAAAAGAATATTCAATTTGGTCCCTAAAATTTAAGATTAGGTCCTTCAAAATATTTTTGCATAGGTCCTTTTCTTACAAATAGGTCCCTACCAGTTTCATTCTTCTGCAGATCAGTCCCAGGCCTTTTTCTTCCTCGCATGCCAGTGAGGGTCACCGGAGGAGAGGCAGCACGATGCTGGAATTGAGCTCCAGTGAGAGATCTTCACCGACGAGAGGTTGAGTAGGGTCAGCGAGGCGTCGCTGACTTGATGGTGGTAGTGGATCATCGTTTGGTGGTGTGTGGAGCTGTCGATGACCTCGTCATAGAGGGAGTGGAACCGATGGTCGACGGAGATCCTCAGGCCACAAAAACCCTCATTGGTGGTTGCAAAAGATTCCTCCCATCGTGGGGTAGTTTCCCGCAAAGCTTGGAGGCACGTAGATGGCCGGAGGTGGCATTGCGACGAGGCCAGAGGAGTGCTGGAATGGGTTGATCGGCCCAGGTGGAAGAGCATCGAAACTCAAAGCCAAGGGGTCAAAGAGCTTCGCCGTGGTTCACTAAAGGTGGAGGAGGTGTTGGTTTGGTGCAAGGATGCACGTAAGTGGCCGGCAGTCGCAGAGAAGCCTACCAAACAAGAGGGCGTCTGGTGGAGGTTGTGGATGGTCGATCCCTTTAATTGAGAGAGGGCTTTTGTTCCTCTCGTCGAGGCGGAGCCTATAGGGTGAATGGTGAGTGGAGAGGGTGGACGGAACGATGCGAGCATGGTCGCCAGAGGGTGGCCAGTGGGTCACCGTGGATGGAGAAGAAGAAGAAAAGGGAGTAGTAGTGGTGGTCATGAGATCAAAGGACATAGGTTTATGCTACGAGGAGAGGGAAAGAGGAGAACCTAACTAATGTTGAGGAAGGGGTGGAGAGAGGCTGATTTTGGCTCGCCAGCCACAAAGAAGGAGGTCTTGGTGAAGAAGACCGACGGCGAGGAGAGGGAAGGATAGGGTCGTGCTTTGTTTTGCAGCAACTTGAGGAAGGTGAGGAAGAAGATGGTCCTGCCCTTGTGGTTGGAGGATGTGCAAACAAAAGAGGTCGGAGAGGACCATCGAGGTAGGAGACGATGATGGTCTAGGCATAAAGGAGGGCACAAAACTTGACCTAATCTCGATGACGAGAAGCATCGTGCGATGGCGAAGGTTTATAGGTCGTTTATGCAAGAGAAAATGGGTCGTAGCTGCGCAAACAACCTTGCCGAAGATGACGGCTAGAGGTTGCGGAAGTGGAAGGTGAGGTTGTTGCTGGTGTGGGTATTTTTGCAATGAAATTCTAAAGTTAGGGGGCCCTTTGCAACGAAATCAGGAATTAAGGACTAAAATGCAAAGTTGACCAAGATGAAGTGCAAATGAACCCTAATTTTTATGGTAGCCTAATTTGGGTATAAGGAAGTTTATGGTGACTTAAATTTTGGTTTTGACGTCATTTTCATGATCAATTTACATTTAGACCCAAATCATACCAAATACCTGTTTATGATTTTGTTTTACATCAAAACGAGTTCTGATCATCAAATCAAGCATGGCAAACTCTAGAGAATATTTTTATATGATTTTTACAGGGTTTAGGTGAATTTTATCCTGATCAAAACCTCAGTAGATTAAGAAGGTCTATTTTTAGGGTTTCAGAAGTCATTTAATTCTTGAGACACGCGAAAATCCATTTCTATCCGAATGGACCCTCTTTCTAGATATTTAAGACCATTTAACCTTTAATTAATCATAAGTTCACCCTCCAGCTATTCTGCATTCATAATTATTCATGAAAATTGCATAATTATCCCTTTTTCTATTAGTTCCTCTCTCTTCAGCTCTAATTGAGTTATACCCTTCTAATATGTTAATTAAGTGAATTTAACATTAGAACTTAGCCAAATTAAGTTAATTATAGAGGATGATGGCAATGCCAACATACCCCCATGCCTACCATTTGCTTGTCCCTTAGCAAATTCTAGAGTTAAGTATAGATTTTCAACGTAAGGGTAGTTTTTTATATGTAGCTCAAAAAGATTTGTCTCTTGTCTTCTTCTTCCAACTTTACTACTACTTTTTTTTTTAATTAAAAGAAAAGCAAGACTTTGGTTGTGTTTTCAGAATAATCCAGGTACGGGATTTTGTTAAAGATAAGACGTCAGACTGAATCTTTTGGATCCTTAGGTTAGCATAATCAGGACCAGTGTATCGACTCAAGAACTCAACTAATCTACCCTTTTCTGGTTCTTACAAACCCCAAAACCCATTTTCGCTGTTAGAGCCTCGACCTAAGAACTTGTACCACGGCTTGCTTGACCCCGAAAATCAAAATGTCAATGCATTGTGATTAGCCAACTTTATTTGCTTTGGGATATCTTTAAAGGACTTATTTAATATGATAGACTGAATGCATTTTTTTACTCCCCCATACCTAAACTCGGATCAGGCATATTACAGTTGTGTTGGGATCATCATTGCCGTCACCAAATCCTCGATAGGGGCTCTAGCGCCAACACTCATGAGAGCACTGTCAATGACACACCCCAGAAGCTCACAACCCCAAACAAAAAGTGTCGTAAGGGGTGCTCCTAGTAGGCTCAGGCTCACGCCCCGATGCTTCGGGATAGCACCATTCGAGACACCTGAGCTGCGAAATGCGCTCTATATTGTATAATGATATGTGATTAAGATTCAAAGCAAACATCAAGGCAGTGACATATTTTATCATGTCATCAAAGGAAAATTTTCCTTCTCGACGGCGGGAACTCAAACCAGTCAACTGCCTCAGTCTTTCACCAAGACTAAAGTGTGGGAAATTATTTACTTATTTTTTTTTTTTGAGATTGTTGGCTTTTGTGTGTGTAGCAGTTTTGACACTTGGTTTCCAAAAGTCATTCAAACTTTTAAATGAGATCTGAGTCAAGTACTACTCAGGTCACTAAATGAACTTTAGAACTTAGAACCGTCAAGGGTCAAAAAGGAGTTCTTTGAGAGATAAACTGATCTAATCTAAATTTTTAGACCTGAAAAGTCTAACAAAAGGATCCTCAGACTCAATCTTTAGTCTGTTAAAGATTAAACCCCTTGTGTACCTTTTTAAAAATAATGTACAACCTTAGTCCCCTTTTTTTCTTAAAATCTCTATTTCTCCTTTTTTTTACTTTTTTTTAATAAGAATCTAAATGTATATATATATATTTTTTGTGAGAACCTTTCAAACATGAATTTCAGATAATTGCACTTTAATACCCCCACATGCCTAAGTTTTGCAATGCCCTCATTGCAAACAGGATGGGTTCACATTGAGCTTAGTTCATAATTTTAGAACAGGTTTAAGGGTGGGTGGGTGGGTAAGAAATGATTGTTCTTAAATTAGGAACTTTAAAGTGCAGTAGGAGTGATTTGCACAAAGAAGATAAGAAAGGTCTCGAGTTTTTCAGATGACGGGTTGCCTCCCGTTAAGCGCTGAATTTAATGCCTTCAGCCAGGCGGATGTCAAGCGACGGAGTAATCAAATTGGAAGAATTTTGTAAAACAAGCACCTTTATAATTAGCCTGGTTGGTCCAACCAAGTGCTTGTTTAGATCAACTGGCTGATTGTGTAGGCCAAAGCAAATGAGTCTGGTGGGTTGGAAAATGTAGATCAAAAGATGTGGAGACCACTAGGTGTAGTTTGATTCAGAAAGATTTAGAAATAAAAAGCGATAATTTGGCTGCACAGGCTTAGCTAGTTTAGTGTAGGGTTCCTCAAAAGATAATGGATTAGTGAAAAATATAGGAACCCTAATGATGGGATCAGAAATGATTTGTAATTGATTCTTAGTTTGATCGATGTCCCATTCATCATCAAACTGAGGAGGAAACTCATCCCCCACTGGATCAGAATGAAGTGATTCAGGAAATGAATGGGTTTCGATAGGGTTGTGGTAAGGATCTGTTGTTGAGAAGCTTAAGAGACCTTTCCTGAGAGGTTTCTTGATCAAGTGGTGCAACTACTTTGAATTCCCAATCAATGGCCTCAAAATCAGAGTCAAAGAACAGATCATAGATATTGAGGTCATAAATTGGGTTGCACTTTTCTGGAAACAAGGATTCTCCTGAATCAAAATAGGAGTCAAAATCAACATCAGCATAGGAGAATTAACAAGAATGTTGATGAGATTTTTCTGATCCTGAATCATAATTGTGATCACCACCACAAGAAGATCAAAATCAACAAGGTTATCAACCAAAAATTCGTTTATCCTAGATTCTGATGCCAAGTTAAAAGAGATTTCATCATCAAGTATAGGCTTGGTTTCTGGAAATATAGGGACAATCCAATTCAATCCTAACTCTTTAGAATCCTCTGATTTTGCATCATAAATCGATTCCTCTTTGAATAAATCGTTATGCTCGTCTGAGGAATCTAGAGAGATTTCATCATAAAAAATAGGCTCATCAAAATCCTGATATTTCAATTCTGAGATTTCATTATCTTCAGATTGAGCCTTATCATTATCCCAAATAGGTTCGAATCTAGATTCTAGGTCAAAAATAGGAATTGGGTCACTAGAATCGACATTTAGCTTAATTGGGATATCATAATTTTGCTCGAGGAAGACCATACCAAGATAAAGTGCTAGAGTTACATTCTCGAGGAATTAAGAATCAAATTCATTATAGGTGTTTGGGCATGCTGCTCAGGTTAAATCAACCTCAAAAGCTTCTGTTGTTGGTTCAAAATAAGAAACACCTGTAATGGAATCCTTCCAACCAAAAAGTTGATTTTCAATATTAGGTAATTCTTTGTAATCATAATTTAATTCAAATCGGGTTGAGGATTCAGCATAGAACCCATCTTCTTGGTACTTGGGATAGGAAAAATCCGAGCTATCCTCAAAATTATCCCAAGATTCATAATCAAGATCTGGGTCGGAGTCTAGATATTTTTCGTTAACTAGTTTTTCAAGTTGATCCAACAAATCCCACATTGTTCAAAGAAATCTTGGTATTTTTCCCATAATTCCAGATTTGCAAGATATTGCATTCCCTCAGTTCTAGGTAATTTTTTTAAAGCTCTCAATTGTTCAAAGAGGGTCTCCCTATTCGAACCACCTGAAATTTGGGTTGCAATCATCTAAATGTGGTTCATAATTGGGTTCACAATATTGGGTTTACCAGCTTGATTTCTACTAACAGGTTTTGAGGTTCTGAAAAATTTTTCATTACATCTGATAGCATCCTTAATCATTCGATCTTTCATACTTATACAGGGTTCAAGACTAGTGACCATTTCCATAATTTTTCAGGTTGATTTCCAGATGATTGAATCAGGTTAGGTGGTGGATGAGAAAATAATGACTCGAATTTAGGTTTAAATTGATCAAAAGTGGATTTGATTGGATCAGACACACACACGACAATCAGGGCTCGACCCCGATTCACATTGACTCTAACTGAGGTCTTAAGTTAAGTCTTAAAGACCCCCTTCTATGTGCGCACTACAAAAAAGATGAGAGGGACTAAAAATGAACATGACCCAATCAAGGCACCCAAATTAATTGGATGACTATGGCTGATTTGAGGTAAATGGACCTTTTGATCACAAATCCACTCACTCAAGAATTACTTGGGCAGCCAAAATTGGAGAGTCCTGTGAAGACCCCTACACGGTAGAGTGCCCCCATGGGTTACAGGGTTTACCCCACCCGACCTTCATGTCACTACGGATCCAAGTAGATCAGATACGTGTGAATTAAGCGCTAAGTCTACCAATTTTAAGGCCTAATTGTCCATGTGCCTTTAATTATCACTTGATTTAAAATTTGATTTCAAATTGTGATCTAATTTTAGGTTGATTGATTCACAATGTGAACCAACTTCACCTGACCTATCCTAAGATTAAAGGATGAAATCCAGGTTAACTTACCCGAACCACCCTTGATTTGGTTCGCAAACAGGTTATTAAGTCTCAATTTTGTTCAAATGATTATAGAGTCTGTATTTTAGGGTTTAAATTTTTAAATTGATTCAAATAAGGGCTTGGGGTATCACATAATGCGGAAAATTATTTTCCTTTATAACTTTTGTGTATGTGTACTAACATGTCTGGACCATAAAGTTGTAACCCTAATTTGGCTCTACAATGGAGTCTAATTTTGAATTTAACTAACACATTGAACTCAATCAAGAAGGTGTTAGTCCAAATGTGCTAAATAATTAATCTCAATAAGTCCCTATTAGGCATAGGAATTAGGTGTATCAAATCCACAATCAAATCTCTTTAATCACATTTAATTCTCAGATAAGTCAAGAATAACTTGCCACAATTGGTATTTCTAGGAAAATACAGCAAGGTTGAATCCTAATCTTTCTTTGTTACCCCTTTTTGTTTTATTTATATTAGGAAAGAGGGGATTGAGAAGATAGGAGAGAGAGTTACCTGTCATGGAGTGGTTGTCCACAGATCAGAGAAGCCAGATGCCCTCAGTCAGATTTAATTTGCAAAACAACCAAAACAAAAGGAATATGTCAGAAATTAGAAATAAAATTAGAAATAATAGTGATAAGTGCGCATTGCTTTCTGGCAACAGAGCCAAAATTCTCGTCTCACTTTGATTGTGTTTTAAAAAAGTTTCGTTGTAGTATAATGATCAAAATGAATCAAGCATTAAAATTTATAATACTCGAATCAAAAACAAATCCGAGGTCATCTCTGGGAGTAAGCTTAATGCGCGTTTATCACTATTTGAATCTTAAAGCTCGAGAACTAGATGTAAACAATAACATTTTAGTTTCAAACCTAGTTCAAAAATGTAGAGAAAGAATTGTCAATAAGTTTTGCACAGCAATTTGAATAGATTAGGATTTCTGTAATCATTTAATGCTAAATAAGAGGGCAACTATTGTGATGAAGCACTAATAATGCAATTAATATATGAAGAAAGTTATTAGTACAATAAAATCCCTTTATAGAAAGCTAATTCTCAACGTATAAAAAGAATATTTAATTTGGTCCCTGAAATTTAAGATTAGGTCCTTGGAAATATTTTTGCATAGGTCCTTTTCTTACAAATAGGTCCCTACTAGTTTCTTTCTTCTGCCGATCAGTCCTAGGCCTTCTTCTTCCTCGCATGCCGGCGAGGGTCACCGGAGGAGAGGCAACGCAATGTCGGAATTGAGCTCCGGTGAGAGATCTTTGCTGATGAGAGGTGGAGTAGGGTTAGAGAGGCATCGCCGATTTGATGGCAGCGGTGGATTGTCGATTGGTGGTGTGTAGAGCCGTCGATGATCTCGTCGTAGAGGGAGCAGAACCAATGGTCGACGAAGGTCCTCAGGCCACGGAAACTTTCGTCGGTGGTTGCAAAAGATTCCTCGCACCGTGGGGTAGCTTCCCGCGAAGCTTGGAGGCACGTAGATGGCTGGAGGTGGTGCTGCAACGAGGCTGGAGGAGCGCCATCATGGGTTGATTGGTTGAGGTGGAAGAGCATTAGAACTTGAAGCCAAGGGGTCGGAGAGCTTCGCCGTGGTTCGCTGAAGGTGGAGGAGGTGTTGGTTTCGCGTGGGGACACACTGAAGTGGTCAGCAGTCGCGGAGAAGCCGGCTAAATGAGAGGGCATATGGTGGAGGTCATGGATGGTCGATCCCTTCGATTGAGAGAGTGCTTTTGCTCCTCTCATCGAAGCGAAGCCTGTAGGGTGAATGGTGAGCGGAGAGGGTGGACAGAGCGGTGCGGGTGTGGTCGTCGAAGTGGTGGCCGGTGGGTCGTCGTGGTTGGAGAAGAAGAAAAGGGAGTAGTAGTGGTGGTTATGAGATCTAAGGACATAGGTTTATGCTACAAGGAGAGGGAAAGATGAGAACCTAACTAATGATGATGAGGGGGTGGTGAGTGGTTGGTTTTGGCTCACCTGCCATGAAGAAGGAGGGCTCGAGGAAGAAGACTGACAGTGAGGAGAGGGAAGGATAGGGTCGTGCTTTGGTTGGCAGCGACCTGAAGAAAGTGAGGAAGAAGATGGTACTGCTATTCGCAAGGCAAAATTAATGTTTAAAATAATTGTGTTGTAGTATAGTCGAAATGACTTTGAAAACAAATACAAATTTTTTATTACTCGAAAAAGTTTCGAGGTCGAACACAGGAAGCTATATGAGATTTAGAAATCAAGATCACAATTCAAAATTAAAAGAGATTGCAATAGTATCAGTAGCAATGTGCAAAAATATGGGAGTAAAATGGTGATTTAGATCACCAAATACTCCTACAATATCTGATGAGGAAATCAGACGACTTAAAGTTGTTTGCTTCTTCTACTTTTCTTCTTCTCTATCTTTGCTGTGTCCTTCTCTTCCTCTCTTCTTCTTCTCTTCAGGCCTTCACCTCTTCTTCTCTTCTGCTTCTTCTACCCTTAGCTCTTCGTCTTCTTTCTTCTTTCCTTCTCTGACTTGTCCTTTCTTCTTCTTCCTTCTACTTCTTCAACCCTGCGAGCCTTCTCTTCTTCTTCAGCTTCTGCTCTGGCCTCCTCTTTAGAATTCAGCTAATTGTCGGCCGAAGATCACTGCAGCAAAACCCTCCTCCTACCCGTGCAACTCTCCTCTCTTTTTCTCTCTTAGGATCTGCTCTCCTAGAGCCACAGGTATCTGGGTTATCGGGTCGGGCACGTACCCGGGCCTAGGCTCACCGGTGTTAGAGGAGTGCAAGTCAGGTCGAGTCAGGCCAGGTCCACGGGTGAGGTGTCGCGGACGAGGTCGGGTGAAGGTGAGAGGGACCTCACCCCGTGGTAATTGAGGTGAACAGTTGATGGCATTTTTTCAATTTATGTGGGTGCACGGCTTCAGAACTGCCCGATGTGGGACTATCCGCACACCCCTTTTCTTGCGCATTTGCAGCAAGGATGGTGCTTCCAATTGTAGTAGCTGCTGAGGCTCACAACTCCAATTGAAGACCTGGGACTGTGCGTAAGAGACTTCCACGTGTCCTGGGACTTTAACCTGGGACAACAAGCACCTGGGGCAACCTTAAGCAAGCTTCGAGCTTGCTCACCAATGGCGGACAACGTTTGGTACCTGAAATTAGTAGAATGGCCTCTCGGCCACGTCAAAGTACTCAAGGAGCATCGCCGGAGCACGACGAATGTGATGGGGGTGGTGGCATGGTGTGAGAGTGATTGTGAGTGCGTACCTAGGTCAAACTGTGTGCGTATGAGTGGGTGTGTTCGGGGGTGCATATGAGTGAGTGGTGAGGTGAGTGAATAAAGGGGAAATGTTCAATGAGGTGTGGTGATGGTCGTGGGCTTGTCGGCAAGGGTTTTGGTGGCTTGTGGAGGTGGGATGGCCTCGCCTGAGGGGGTGGTCGGAGATGTAGATGGAGGTGTGAAGGGGCGTCAGTGGTTGGTTTTGGGAAGTAAAGGGCAGTGAAGAAAGTAGAGGGGATAGGAGACTTAGCTAGGAAGTTAATGGACGAAGGGGGGCAACAAGGGCGTCGGGTCTGGTGTGGCTGACACCGAAGACGAAGGCGACTCCAGTGAGGTGGGAATGGGTGTCTGCTGGTACGAAGAGATGCGAAGAAGAACAAGGAGGAGGAATCCACCGCAGGTATGGCGGTCAGACAACGATAAAGAGTAGGGAGGATCGCCATACGTCGAGGAGCCTTCGACCGTGAGAGGGAGAGATGAATTGAGGGGAATCGCAACTAAATTCGAGCGTGAGGAGTTCAGGGGGATCTGAGCTTCTTTAAATAGGGATCTGAGTGGCAGTTAGGGCTTGGGAAGCAAGCTTCCCAAGCTTGGAAGGTCGCCGAACTTGGGAGTTATCGAGATACCAAAATCTCTCATGCGTTCGTATGAGAGATTGGGAGGGAATCAAAGCATATAGATGAGTTCAGACTGTTGAGAATTTCTTAGAGGATCTCCCTTCCAATTTTAGAAGAGATTCTACAAGCTATCAAGGAGATATTCCCTGTCAAAGGTCACTGGAGTAGGTTTCCTCCGCGATAATGGTGGAGGTACCTAAGTGTGAATACAATGAAGAAGTTAGGGGGCTGTTTGCAAGGGTTTTTGAAAGTTAGGGGTAGAAATGTAATCAGACAAGACCTTTTTGCAAACTAGATCAAGGCAATTTCATCTTGGGTCCAAATTTTGGTACAAACCTAATTTGGACCTAAGGAATCCAATGGTGAAGTTGGATTTTAGTTTTGACCATGTTTGAATGGATAATTTATGCAAAAAATCCAAATTAGGGTAAATATCTATCAGAGATTCCATTTTAGGTCAAGATGGGTTCTGATGGCCAATTTGAAGGTACTAAAGCCTAGAGAATATTTTTCTATGATTTTTAGAGGGTTTATGAATTTTATCCTGACTAGAACCTTGGTTAATTAAGTGGGTCTATTTTTAGGGTTTCAAAAAGTCATTTAATTCTTAGAACACACACAAATCCTTTTCTATTTAATCCAACCCACTTGTTATCTTATTAAGACCATTTGACATTTATTCAGCCCTTGAGAAAACCCATGATTGTACTGTATTCATGATAAGCTGGTAAAATTACAGCTTTAACCCTAGTTTCTTATTTTTCGCTCAGAATGGTTATGCAATGAATTATGACCTCCAGTTGGTTATGTAGGAGTATTTATTGACTTCATTGGGTCAAAATGAGCTAGTTAGGGCTCATGAAGGTGTTCCCATCAACTGCCCTTGTGGTCAGAGGATGGATGGATGAAAGAGGTCAAAGAGGATCATCGGGGTCAGAGATGACGATGGTTGAGGTATAGAAGGAGGGCATAAAACTCGATCCAATCTCGATGACGAGAAGTGTCATGCGATGGCGAAGGTTTATAGCTCGTTTGCGCATGAGAAAATGGGCGGTAGCTGTGCGAACAACCTCGTTGGAGATGACGGTCGGAGGTTGTGGAGGTGGAAGGTGAGGTTGTTGCTGGCGGGGGTAGTTTTGCAATGAAATTCAAAAGTTAGGGGCCCTTTGCAATGAAATCAAGAATTAAGAACCAAAATGAAAAGTTGACCAAGATGAAGTCAAAATGAACCCAAATTTTTATGGTAGCCTAATTTGGGTATAAGGAAGTTGATGGTGACTTCAATTTTGGGTTTTGACATCATTTTCATGGTCAATTTACGTTTAGACCCAAATCATACTAAATACACATTTATGATTCTATTTTAGGTCAAAACGAGTTTCGATCATCAAATCAAGCATACCAAACCTTAGAGAATATTTTTATATTATTTTTAGATGGTTTAGGTGAATTTTATCCTAACCAAAACCTCAGTAGATTAAGTGGGTTTGTTTTTAGGATTTCAGAAATCATTTAATTCTTGAAACAAGCGAAAACCTGTTTTTGTCTGCACTAACCCTCTTTTTAGATATTTAAGACCATTTGACGTTTAATTAATCATATGTTCACCCTCCAGATATTCTGCATTCATAATTATTAGTGAAAATTGCAGAATTACCCCTTTTTCTATTAATTCCTCTCTCTTCAGCCCTGGTTGAGTTATACACTTCTATTATGTTAATTAAGTGAATTTAACCTTAGAACTTAGCCAAATTAAGTTAGTTATAGAGGATGATGGCAATGCCATCACTCCTCCAAAATGATCCTTATGATCAAAACACCCAAAATCCCCGAAAACGCTAAACACTTCTTGCGACCAAAGTTCCTACAGTTGCTGCCCAAGCTTCGCTGGCCATCTGATCGTTGTCGTCTAGTCCTCCTTGTGTTAGGGGGAGCTTTCTCCTTAGGTATAGCTCTTATGCTCCCTCTCCATTTAGTTCATTATGTTTTAAACAAAGCCCTTGCTGGGTTCTTATTTTTTGAATACTCATGTTAATCTTGTGAATACTTGTTTGGATCTTGATCTAAGGCCATATTTGCCTAAGATACTTGTTAAGATCTCCCTCAAGGGATCAAGTGTGCCCTAACTTGATTTTCCCTAATCGATGGTTTTGCAACACCTAAGTGTGAAAACCAATCCATACATTGTGCCTCTTTGTCTTATGAGGTATGGTTAATGGCAATGGTCTTGTCTTCAATGATTGAAGCCTTCATTTAGTGGTTTGAGTCCAAAAGCATACTGGCACATACGTAAATCACTGGTAGGTTGTATTGCACAAATCAATTCATGCCTAAATGGCTTGAATCTCCGACATAGTGCCATACAAAATAGTTTATTGGATGCCTTCTTTGGTATAAATGTATATGCTGTGATGTGTGCTTGTTAGCAAGTGTATTTCCCTTTAAGGTAGATACATTTCATGCAACTTATATTGTATATATTGCCCTTTGTTTTGCAGGTATCCTATATCGAAACCTAGATTCACCTAAATTTCCAACCCACCCACCCTCCTAAAATGCCTCCTCGTAGGAAGCATGCCAAGTGCTCATCCTCCTCCCAATCCCAATCCACCTACCCAGCGGACCAGTTACATAATGACATCGCCAGACAATAGTTCCATCGCTTCACAAATGCTAAGGTCAAATCCCCTAGGTTTATAGTGTGGAATGATTTCACCCACCTAAACCTCCATCAACACTTCGAGACCCCCAACCTATTTAATTACTTCGATCGTCAGTTCTACGCGAATGTTGGAACTATCGTGGTGTTTCTAGACCTTGTCTACCTCTTTTATGAAAAAATTATTAAAGACTATAGTAACGATGAACTTGAGCTTCGTACCATTCTTCTTGGCAGATGTATTACCATCACCTATGATTACATGCCTGAGTTTTTAGCCATTCCCAATTCTAGAAATGATTTTGATGATATCGTACGGGAATATGACTCCGAGGTCATAAACCAGGAGTTGGTTCTCCTTGATTAATATGAACCAAACCTTGGCACCCTCCCTTGCAGAAACCTCAAAGCACTCCCTCATCTTCTTTCCCACATCTTTGGATGGGATCTTTTAAGAAAATCTAGTGGAATTGATTACATCTCACTCCAACACAAGTCATTCCTTTTGCGATTGTTTGTCACATACCCTTTAACTACTGCTGGCTCATCATTCGGGTCATGAATGAGGACAACGTGGCTTCTCTACCTTTTGGGTCTATCATTTCCAAAATTATTGCAAGCCATAGGATACCCATTGATGATCAATCCATTGATAAAAAGGTAGAACCCTACAATAGGGCCACCATTGCAAACATTCACTTCCTTCTAGAGCACATCAATCCCCATGCCGGAGATGATGATGATGATGAGCTCCCACCACAACTCGACCGTTATGCATAATGCCCACTCTAGATAGAAGCCTCGCACATAGCTTTGATGAGATGTGTGACCCTACCACCGACTCCATCACCGATGGTATCTCCATCGTGATGTGATGCACCAGTGACATTTATTCATATCTAGGTAGCATGTGCACAAAAATGAATGAGTTGCGTGCTAACATTCATAATCAATAGATTTGTTAGGGCCCAGTACGTCATTTCCAGCACCAGGATCATCTAGAGTAGTATGTCCTCATGGCTCTCTTACGACTCTTAGTTGTATTTGTCTCTGGTTCTTTTTCTTGTTTCTTTTTATGTTTCTCTTGTTGACATGTATTAAAGGGTTTTGGCCTCGTACTTATGCTTTAAATGGGAACAATGCTAACATATGACTAGGGCACATACATTTTCTCTAGATGCTCTACTTTTCCTTAACTCTTGTAGAACTCATTATTTATGAAATCTTGCCATGTTTTTACTCATATCTTTGCTAGGTGCCCCTTTCTTATATGATTCATGCTTCCTCAATCATGAACTATGTCACCACGTATATATTGCTTAGTTCAACTCCATTAAGTTAGTTTTAATGATGTTCAAAAAGGGGGAGAAAATCTTAAGATTCTCAAAACTACCTAAAAATTTATTCTAGACCCTTAAGTACAAAAATCAGGTGGAGAAAAATAAATCTTAAGAATAGATTTTGAAAATCATCAAAAAGAGGGAGATTTAGTTCAACCTCTCCTAAATAATATTTTGATGATTTTACAAAATAAAGTAAAAGAAAAAATACTAGACAAACCATATTTCTTTGTCATAACTCCATTGCAGGTTTTGCCATCTCAAAATCAAAGTATCGAAGGATGAAGATATGCCTTATGTCTAGGTCTTAGGTTTTGTTGCATGATCTCACAAGAGTTATAATTTTCTATTTTTGAATTTAGAAAGAGTTGTGAAGAGCCCCCAACAAACATATATAATATTTAGACTTAGTCTCCCAACACTTAGGAAAAATTAGAAACAAAAACCCAACTCAGAGACACACATCAAACGCCTGAACAACTTTTTAGATGTCTGATATCTCAGTATAAATTGTCTGACCTTTTAATCAGACGACCAAATACACTTATCCTTGCCTTAAGATTTTAAGCACTTAGGCTCTAGACGATTAGACTTAACTCCAAACATTCACAGAACCCTTTAGACGTAGGGTAAGTCTATCAAACCACCTTAGAGAGTACTGTTGATCTAATCATTTCCAAATCCCCTTTTGTCAGATCCTATCCAATGGTAGGGTTGCCTTACCCTTTGTTCCAAATGTCCAATAATGGAACATTGTACCTAAAAACACTTTATGAATACTTGTCAAACGAAATCACGCTTTTTGGATTTGCTAGAAATCCAAAGTTCATGATCATCAGTCATCTAGAACCTATGTCAGATGTCCAATTAATTAGACATTTGGCCCATAAACACTAGAACCCTATTTAGATCTGGTCCAAACCAGGAACAAACCAGCATAAAATTGGAAGTCCAAAATTTCACCTAGATGTCTTAAAATAACATCCCAGATGTTTGACCTAAAACCTTGTTTCCGTCTGACAAAATTAGGATCAGACGACCAAAAATATTGTTAGACGTCTCAAAAATTAGACATTTGATTTTGCTATCAGAGTCATCATGAGCCTGATTTGATTTGGATTTCCACATAATCTCTTGGGACATGCCTCCAATGGCTAGGAGCCCTCTCCCAAGCCTTCTTGAAGGTTCTTAACATGCCTATATATACCCTATAAACCCTCTTAGGCTAAATCACACCTTGGAAGATTATTTACAAAGAAAATCACTAGCTCCACTTGCTCCTATTGCCCTATTGCTATACAACTTCCTTTCTTGGGCAAGCTTGCACTCCGATTATGCTATAGCCATCATCATCCTGGAGTTTACTCACCCTTAGTAGCTAGTTTAAAGTACTCATCTTTTGGGGAGCTCTCTATAGGGTGTTTTATTGTCATTTTACATACATTTGTTGTAGTTGGGTATTTGATTTGATGGATCCCCTTCTCTTCCTTGCGAAGGGAGAATCCTTTATTTTGGGATTGGAGGTGAGAATTGTAACTGAGGTACACTACTGTCATTTCAAGTAGTGTGAATAGTGGATTGATCACAGTTGCGATCATAAATCCTAAGTCAGGGATTGACTTAGGTGGTGCTTTTCACTTGGTTTGGGTTTCCACCTAAAAATCTTGTCTTAATTGTGTGATTGAATTTTTATTTAGCTATTATCTTTCAATTTCACTATTCACCCCTCCCCTAATTCAATTTAAAATACAAGTTTATCAAAATTAGTGGTAAATAATTAAATAGTGGTATTCGTGCTTTATGTTTGCTTCCAGAGATGACCTCAGGATACTTTTATTTCGAGCTTATAAATTAAATGTTGATTTCACTTTAGTCACATATACTACGATGCAAGTTTTTCAAACCCAGGTTTAGTGGCTTAACATTTTAGCACAATTGCCAGGGAGCAACGCATGCTTACCACTATCATTATGTATATTTTTTATCTTATTTTGTATAAATATTTTTGTTTATCTAATTTCTAACTCACTTATCTCTGATTTGATTACAATTTTTCTTTTGGATCAGATCTATTGATTTATGCTGAGCTATGTCATTTGGGCTAGCCACTCCGTTGAGGGTGCAACCACTCCATTGATAGGTTAGTTTTTCTTTCTTCTTCTTTATCTCCCTCTTTCATTGTATAGAAAAAAAAACTAGAGTGCAACATTGCCTTACCATTCCTAGATAATACAACTTATGGCAAGAATTTCTTGAACATTTAGGTGTTTATATTTGTGAAGAGTTGATTGATTAGACACACACAAACTCTAATTCCTATGCCTAGTTGGGACTTGGGCTTAATTTACTTAGCACACTTAGACGATCACAATCTTGTCTGAGTCCAAGGTGCATTATTCTGAATTAAATTAGACTTATTTAGAGTCGATTAGGGTTGAAACATTAGGGATGTAGGATTGTTAGTACATAATTGCAGACTTGAAAAGAAAATATCATCCTGCATTATGTGCAACTCGAGCCCTTGTTTGAACTGATTTAAAATTTCAAACCCTAAAATTTGGCTTTAAAATCACTTGAACATTAAAATTGGAACTTAATAACCTATTTGAGAACTGAAAAAGGGTGGTTTGGGTGAGTTAACTGAAATTCATCCTTGAACCCTTAGGATAGGTCAGGTGAAGTTGGTTCACATTGTGAACCAATCAACCTAAAATTAGGTCACAATTGAAATTCTTTTCTAAATCAAGTGATAATTAAAGGCATAAGCACAATTAAGCCTTAAAATTGATAGACTTAGGGCTTAACTCACACATTTCCGGTCTACTTGGAACCACAGTGACAAGGAAAGTTGGGTGGGGGAAACATTGTAACTTGTGGGGATGCTTTACCATGTAGGGGTCTTTATGGGACTCTTCTTTCCTAACTGCCCAAGTAATTCTCGAAGCGGGTCAGTTTTTGATCAAGAGGTCCATCTGCCTCAAATTAGCCATAGTCATCGAAGTGTTTTGGTTGCCTTGATTGGGTCCAATTCATATCTAGTCCCTCTCATCTTTTCTATAGTACACGCACAAGAGGAGGTCCTTAAGACTCGCCTTAAGGAATCCATTAGAGTTTAATTTGAAATGGGGTTAAGCCCTAATTATTTTGTGTCTTCTGATCTAATCAACTACTCTTCTATTCATTCTGAACTTAAACCCAATTCTCCATTTCTTGATCCACCACTTGATTTGATTTCTATCACCTTACTTGGGAATCATCCTAAAAAAATTAGGAAAATGTCCACTAGCCCTAAGCCCATAAGAGCATGAAAGATTGAATGATTGAGGATGCTATTAGACATAGCGAAGAACTTTTCAGAACCTCAACCCCCTTTAGCGGAGATCAGGGTAGTGAACTGGAGATCATGAACCCCATCATGGACCACATTCAAATAATTATAACTCAGATATTATGTGGTTCAACTCGGGAAACCCTCTTGGCTTAAATGATTGCTGTGAGAAGAATTCATAGAAATGAGGCTTTAAAATATTTTTAAATTCTAAAGTGTGGGAAAATTCCCAATATTTCTTTAAATAATGTGGGGATTTGTTAAATCAATTGGAAGAATTGATTAATGAAAAATACCCAGACCCCTACCTGAACTTAGATTTGGATCTTGGGATAATTTCAAGGGCAAACATGATTTTCTGAACCCAGGTTCCAGAATGGAGGTTTTTGTGCTAAATCCCCAACCCTATTAGAACCTAGTGATGGTTTTGTGCATAAGGAATTACCTAATATAGAAAATCAACTTTTAGGTTGGAAGGATTCCATCACAGGTGTTCTTGATCTTGACATTGAACTAGCAATCAAAATTCTTGAAGTTGGTTCAACTCAAACAGTATCTCAAAACACCTATGATGAATCTAATTCTAACTTCCTTAAGGATATAACTCCCTCACCGTATCTTGGTAAGGTCTTCCTCGAGCATAGTTCTGACATCCCAATTGACCTGAAATTAGATTCTAGTGACCCAATTCCCATACTTGACCTAGAATCTAGACCAGAACCTATTTGGGATGATTGTAAGGCTTAATTTGTTGAAAATATCAGCACATATTCAAATTATGATGATTTGGATGAGCTTATTTTTTATGATGAAACCTTTATAGATTCCTCAAAAGAGCATATTGATTTATTTGGATTGAAACTAATTTATGATGCAGAATTAGAGGAATCTGAAGAATCAAGATTAGATTGGATCTATCCTAGATAGCTAATCCTATGCCTAATAAGGATATCCTTGTTAGCCTCAAACCAGAATCTAGGTTAAACCAATCTCAGGTTGATAACTATGTGGATTTCGATTCTTCTTGTGGTGGTAATCTTACTTCTTATTCAGGTTAAGAAAAATCTACTCACCCATGTTCTGCTCTCAGATTCTCCTATGCTGATGCTAATTTTGAACCTTAATCTGATTTAGGAGAATCTTTGTTTCCAAAGGTTTGCAGCCCAATCTATGACCTCAATATCCATTACTGTTCTTTGACTCTGATTTCGAGGTCATTGATTTGGAGCTTAAAGTAGTTGCACCATATTAGAAGGAGGCCACCTAGGAATGGTTGGTTAAGCCTCTTAGCAACCGATCTCTGCCACATGACTCCACTGGAATCCATTTTTATTCTGAATCATCTCATTCTGATCTGGTTGGAGCTAATTTTCCACCTCAGTTTGATAATGAGTGGGACATTGATCAAACTGATAGTCAACTGTTGATTACTTCTGATCCCATAAGTAGGGTTCCCATATTTTTCATTAATCCATTATCATTTGAGGATCCATACTCTGAACTGGCTGAACCTATGCAGCCAAACCCTCACTTCTTATTTACATACCATTTTGAGCTAGACTTCACCTAGTGGGCTCCACACCTATTGATCGACATTTCTCAACCCACTAGACTTATTAGGTTTAGTCTGCATAATCGGCTAGTTGATCTAAACAAGCACTTGGTTGTCCCAATTAGGTTAATCATTAAAGTGCACATTCTACAAAACTCTTGCAATCTGATTACTCCATCCATTTGAGCTGCCTAGCCCTAGCTAAAGGTGGTAAATTTAGTGCTTAACGGAGACAACCCATCATTTTTCAAAAATCTGAGACCTTTCATATACTCCTTAAATGGCATTCTTATTGTACTTCAAGTTTCATAATTTAGAACAGTCAACTCCACCTCCAATTTTCACATTGGAGCTTGAAATCATCTGCAACAACCATTTTCGAATCGCCCACCCACCGTTATAAACCTGTTCTAAAATATGAACTAAGCTAAATTCAAACCCATCCCTTTTGCAACGAGGGCATTATAAAACTTTGGCATGGGGGGAGGTATTAAAATGCAATCAATTAAAAATTCAAGTTCTTTGAAGGATTTTCTCAAAATATATATATACGAAAAAATGGATTTCAGTAAGAAAGAGACTAAAGTTGTACATTATTTCTAAAATGGTACACAAGGGATTTCTTCTTAACAAACTTGGGAATGAGTTTGAAGATCTTATTGTTGGATTTTTCAAACTTAGATCAGATCAGTTTATCCCTTAAAGACTCCTTTTGACCCTTGATGGCTCTGAGTTCTAAATTTTGTCTAGCGACCTAGGTAGTACTTGGCTCGATTCTCATCCAAGAGTTTTGAATGACTTTGGAAAACTAAGTGTCAACACATGTACACATACGAAAAGCCAACAACAAAAAAGCCCCAAAAATTACAAAAGTAAATAATTTTCCATGCTGTAGTCTTGGTGAAAGATCGAGGTAGTTGATTGTTTTGAGCTCCTAATGTCGAGAAGGAAAATTTTCCTTTGATGACATAATGTAAATATGCCACAGCCTCGATGCTCGCTCTAAATGTAAATCATATATCTTTATACTGAGCATATAGAGTGCATTACGTAGCTCAGGTGTCTCAGACAGTGTTATCTTGAAGTATCGAGCCAAGAGCTTGAGCCCGCTAGGATTGCCCTTCACAATGTTTTTTGTTTAGGGTTATGAGCTCCTGGGGTGTGTCTTGGATGGTGCTTCTCATAAGTGCTGGCACCAAAGTCACCATTGAGGACTTGGTGGTGGGAGTGATGATCCCAACATAACTATATTAGGATTGATCAAAGCCTAGGTATGGAGGAGAAAAACAAAAAGAAAAAAAAATTATGTTAGAAAAATAAATAAGTCTTTCAAAGACACATCCAAGCAAATAAAGTTGGCCAATCACAAAGCACTGACACTGGGATTTTAGGGTCACGCAAATTATGGTACGAGTTCTTAGGTCAAGGAGGCTCTAACTATGAAAACAGGTTTTGGGACTTGTAGGAATCAGAAAATGGTAGACTACTTGAATTCTTGGGTGGATATGTAGATCCTAATTACTCTAACTTTAGGATTTAAAAGATTAATTTTGATGTTTCATCTTTAACAAAATCCCACACCTACATTATTTTGAAAACAATCGAAGTCCTAATTTTCTTTTAATCCACACCAAAACAAAAAATAAATAAAGTTGACAAAAGATGACAGAGGAATATTCTTGAGCTAAATGTTAAAAATATCCTTACGCTGAATGTTTGTACTTAATTCTAGAATTTGCTAAGGGACTAACAAATGTTAGGTATGGGGATATGTGGCATTGCCATCGTCCTCTATTTCTAACTCAATTTGAATAAATTCTAGGCTGAATGAAGAAGAATTATCGTTAAGTTGGTTTAATTCTATTATTTTAATAGACAGATTTAAATGCAGAATAACTAAAGAGTGAACCTATTATTAATTAAAAGTCAAATCAGCTTAAATTTCCAAGAAGTGGGCTGATATTGAGTAGTATAGGATTTCTATTCAAATTGAATATTAATTCTTAATTAAAAATCCTAATTTTAGCCTTCAATTAAAAGGGTTCTGATGGAAATCAATGTAATCTAAACCTTCTAAAAATCATTCAAGAATATTTCATAAGGTTTAGAGTAATCAATTTGATGAAAAAAACCAAATTTGTCATAAAATAGAGACCTAGGTGTATACTTAATACATTTTTGGTTATAACATAAATTGACCGATCAAACTTCATCAAAACCAAAAATTAAAGTCACCATTAAATTCCTTGGGTCTAAATTAGGTTACCAAAAAAAGTTGAGCCCATTTGGACTTCATATTCACCTACTTTGCATTCTAGCCCTCAACTTTCAATTTTCTTTCAATCTGGTCCAAAATCATGCTTTTTAGGTCCTCAGGTGTTGTCATGCTGACGTCACCTCGTCTTCCACCATTAGCCAGTGGCCATGGTTGTGAACACCTCCTCTGGAGAGAGTTTTGAGGAGGAATTCCTCTCAATCTGCTCGGATCTCCACGATTTTTGGAGGAATGATTCTTCATGTCAAGCCAACTCAAATGCACGTGATTTCATCCCCATCGAACAATTTGATCGACAGGATTCCCCACTACAAGACTTGGGTTTCAAACCTAACAAAACCCACTTCAATCATGTGAATCGACTTGATTTGATACAGGGTTGGGTTTTGTATAAACCCCTCCTTGTCGCCAAGCTCAGGGTGTGCAAATTTGGACATGAATCTCCTCATCTTTTTCATGCTCCATTGAAGCACCACAGAGCTTCTTCAACCTCTTCGTTCACCACTCTTCAGCTGAAATTTGAAGAGGGCTTCTCTTCCCTGACATCCCACGAAACTTCATGTGAAGCTTTGCTGCCCCCTGTTCCCTCCTCCACTCTGATTCCTCCTTCCCTTTCCTTACCGGTCAACCAAGCTCAACAGGTAGTCTAGCTCACTTGTCAAATTAGGTTAGGGATTTTTGTCCTCTAGGTGTAAATTTGAGATCAGGAGCTTTAGAGCTCCATCCTTCAACTCCTCCTCCTAGACCGAGTCACCCATCATTAGCGGTGGAGGAGCTTCTTCGAGAAGCTCCACCATCGCCCACTGCACCAAATTTTCAGAGGGGTTTGCTCTGCCATATCACGCCGGAGCTTCCTACGTGTTTAATCAAGTCCGCAAGGCCGTGTTCTTATATATAGGATGTTGCTAGCATCCACACCCTCACCACCGTCGTTCATCATCTGATCACCCAACCATTGCCACCATTGCATCAGTAACATGCCGGTGATGCTACACCACCCTTCGTTAGAGATTGAAGTCAATCGAAGCCCAACTCTGGCCATGTCGCCGGCAAGACCTACCAGAGAAGGAGAGGCATCCTCCAATGAGATTGTGGGTAGGGGCCTTTTTGAAGACATAAAATTCTTGCAGGGGCCTTTATGCAAGGATGTAGGGACCGAAATGCAGGAATGCAAGGACTGAGTTCCAATCTTGATTAAATTGATTCAAAATTTATTTCTGAAGTGGTTGTTATTGCTATAAACTATGTAAACATTACTGCTAATAACTATTTGGTGCTTAATCTCATTCCACCTTGATTAATTTATTTTATTAAGCATTAAATAATTATTGCATGTGTACCACTGAAGATACAAATTTTTTTGTGGTTATGCAGAAGAGATGGCCTGATAACTGGAGATCTGAGGCATAGGAGAATGGGAACCCCCACCCACTTCTGCCACTTGTGTGGGATACATAATGATTCTAGTATTCATATATTTTCTACTTGTGTGATTACAGATTATGTCTGGAGGAAGGTGTGTATGAAATCTATTCCCGTGTGGGAGAACCTCTGGAGTTCATTCTTGAGGGTGAACAAGCCATACTTGCCCATGGTGGTTGTTTTATGGCCTGTATGGAGAGCTAGAAATGAGAGCTTGTTTCAGGAGAGTCCAATGAATGTAGATAATATTGTCAATAGTTGCTGGAATCTCATACACCCATGGGGTTCAATCATGTAACCTTCTTTACTATATTTTTATCAATAAAAGCTCTCCTGGATTGCTATCGGTGATTCGATAGCATTCCTTTTGTTCTAAAAAAAAAATAATTATTGCATGTGAGTCTGGATTTAATTTCTTTATTTGTAGAGACAAGTGTGATCTTGAACTTGTATAATTTGTGAAACTTTTCCCTTAATACAAGTTCATCAAAATCAGCTATAAATAATTAAATAGTGGTATTCGCACTTTATGTTTACTCCCAGAGACGACCTTGGGATATTTTATTTCGAGCTTATAAATTTAAATGTTGATTTCGCTTTATTCACCTATACTACGACACGAGTTTTTCAAACCCGACTTTAGCTACTTAACATACTTAGCTTGTTCATTGGATTCTTTGTCGAATACCAACATGGTCAATGACGAGTCGATTCTTCGCTTTTAAAGTCGTTTGTAGTTTTATGTGGTGGAAAAATCAACTAATCAATAATTAAAATAACCACTCGCAGAAGAGCGGGTCATGTCCACAGGGAGGCAATGACGTATTTAAATTCGCACTGGTTAAAAACGTATGTTCGTAGTTAATTTTGACGAGAACCGAGCCAAATTTGCCTTCAGATTAAGATAGTATCAAGAGAAAATGCTGAAATGGCAATTTTGAACAACTAACGAATATTTTTTGCAATGCAGATTTAATAAAACATCAATAAAAGATGACAATGGCAGAAAATGTAAATATTAATAGGGCATGTACTGTAGCAAAACAGGGGATCTTCTTCCCCTTGGTCGTGCGCGAGGAGGAAGGAATGGCCGGAGGTGTGAAGCTCGGAGGAAGTTCTTTAGACCGAGGGCTTCACAGCAGTGGTGGCGGCGAGTTGCGAGGTGGCCGGAGCCGGCCAGACGGAGCTCTAGTGAAGGTGGGTTTCGACGGGCTGAAGTGCCGCAAGCCATGCGACGTGGACGGGCGCACGTGGGCGTTGCAGGTGGTACGCACGGAGGCTGCTGTTACGGACAATGCTGCTGCACTCACTGCTGGAGGCGTGTTGGCCGCTGGTGCTGGAGCTGCGGTTTTGGTGGAGCACTGAAGAAGGTCGGTGAGGGCACGGAAGTGGACGCTAGAGGCATTGCAGGGTGGAAGGGGCGGGCTTGTGTAGGTGATGCGCGTGCAGAGAAGAACGCGCGCCTACTGCTGTGTGCGCGAGTGGTGCACTGGAGGCGGTGCATATGTGCACGGATGATGCGCTGGTAGCCAGTGCTACACGCTAGCGGGCATGCCGACTGCGTGCGTGAAGAGGCGCTGCAGGATGTGCAAGGAAGGTGCGGGGTGCTGGCGGTTGGCGCTAGAGTGGATACTGCAGGCTGAGGTTGCAAGGAAGGCGCACGATGGGTGCTGGCAGAGCGCTGACGTGAAGGAGGTGGGGCAGAAGTGTGCAGCTGGAGGGGTGCGAGCGTGAAGGTGGTGAGGTGCAGCAAGGGCTTGCGCTGTGGATGTTGCAGGAGGTGCGACGCAAGTGTGCAACTGGAGGGGCACGGGAGTGAAGTGAGCAACCGGTTGCTGTTGGAGTGTGGGGTCAAAGCTTCAGACGTTCGGGAAATTTCCGAACGTCTTAACTGACTGAGGAAATGAAAATGCAGTGGCTGCAGTGATGGTTGTTGGTGATGACGGTGAGGGTGGTGCATGTTGGGGTGCTCACGGTAATGCAGACGAGCTTCGGATGGCGGTGTGGCCTGTCACACCACACGCCTACAGTGGTAGAGGCTTGTCGCCACGGTTGAGGCCGGCAGTGTGGAATGGACGAGAGACGAACTCTCTACACAGTGGTGGGTTGGGGGTGGAGGCCTCCAGAGCTCGCTGCCTCTTCCTCATTTTGTAGCTACCTGCATGAATTTGAATGGAGAGGCGAGAGTAGATCCACCTTCTCCACTAGTCCATGAATGTAGGCTTTAGGGTGACAGCTGGTGGCGTTGCAGCGGCAGCCAAAGGAAATGCAGCCGTTGCTGCAAGAAGAAGAATAAAAAATAATTTTAAAATATTATAGTTATTTATATACAAACCCTCAACTTTTATGTTAACTTAAATTAATATATGCAATGCACCTAATTGGTTAACTAATTAAATGAATGCAATTCTAAGTTAATTCTAAATGCATTTAAATATGAATGTAATGCATGAATTATGTAATTAAATTAGAAATCTGAATTAACCTATTTACATCCTAATTTATGTTAAATAAATGTTAGAATTAACTTAATGTCTAGGCACTTAAATACTTAAATAGCCCACAAATATGGGCTAATCAGTCAACCATCAAATTTGTGCTTGAATTGTAATGTTCGCCATTTGCGCTCAATAGGTAAAAATCTGTGGTGCACTAAGTAATATAATTTTTTACTTTTAGGCAATCGTACGTGGTGAGTATCTCCTATACAAATTGGACATGTAAACTTTTCCTTAGTACTCCATCCAGACAAATCCACATATGCAAGGAAGTTGTTTATGATCCACAGTAGTGCTACATGCATTTGAAATAATTCTTTCTTATGTGTGTCATAGGTTTGAACATTGTTTGTTACGACTCGAGGCCCTATTCTATTAGGAACTCGAGTCGATTTACATATCACCCAAGATCTGGTCACTCAACTCATAAACATAGAACGATATAATAATCACACACAATGCATCACATCATATGTTTATAGCAAGAAATGAAGAAACTGATTGAATTGAATAAGTCAAAATAATCATTCATAGACATCATGTGTATGAGCATATAACTGAAGAAAACTAAGTTTATATGCTACTGAAAGAAATTAGGATAGATATGGTAATGTCTACCACAACTATAGTGTTACACTTGAACTAGCACCGTTAGCTCCTATAGCCATAAGATCTGGTTGTATCTCACTGGGACCTGAGTATAGAGCTCACATAATATGTTAGCAAACATTGAGTAGAGTAGCAGAAACAACGGAAAAGAATAGAACTAAATAAGTGTGGAAAAATAAGAAAAATGGGTATTATTCACACCTATTCCCATTTTTCATTTATTAATCCTATTATTTATGCCTTCCCATATTCTGGTCGTTAGTCTATCCAAATTAGTTCCTTTGAAAGGTTTGAGGAGATCTCACTGTAGTATTCTAAACAAGAGATTAGAGTACAATACACCCCCTTGGCCGAGGGGATGTCCCACACTTTATCATCTACTTAACCACCCTGGTGTCCTAGCTAAGGTGAAGTAGCGACTACGATACGTGAGATATGCATGCAGATAGCTATCCCACACTAGTACACAGTCAGTCATCGCCACTATGGGGTATGAAAACAATGACACTAACCACTCGCAATAGTAATGCGTATCCAAGCACGTCTCTACATGGTTGGTCGAAATGACCTAACAAATAAGTCGTAGGCAGGCTAGCTCACTCCCTGAACCAATCTTTACCCTTAACAAGTATAGTTGATTGGGTCATTGATATCAGGCACAAGACTAACTTCCAAAAGGTCTTCATAGGTTTCAGATTCACAATTGCAACTCGACACCTGACATTGTTGAGTCACATATTCCAAACCCGAACACCAATTGTCAAACACATAACCATAAGAAACATATGCAGAATCAAATGAAATAGTAACCAAAACATAAAAAGAGAAAATTAAATATAATATGTTAGGTCCATATCCAAGAAGGAAAAGAGAGTGCACCAAAAAGAAAACTACTAGTATGTTACATCATGAAGAAAATAGAAAAAGAAACACTACTACAACAGGGGCAAGAAGTAACTGATAAACTTGCTTATTACTGCTTCGCTCCCTACCCTAGAAAATCTTTGACCGTCGCCTATGCTTAGGATGATTCACTTGCGTATGAAGTTAGGCTAATGAGAAAACTCCCAGTAGAACGTGTCTAAGTCTAAGCAACTAACTATAAGAAGTAAAAAAAAAGGAAATAATTGAAAGGAAAACTGGAAATGTGGAATGACGACAATAAGAGAAGGGTAGAAACTAATAGAAATGCAATGTAAAATTTAATTATTATTTAGAGAATAGGAATACCAATTAGTCTAAGCAATGGTTCAGTTACTAATTGGTCAATTATTCCTTTAAAAAGATTTTGCGTTATCGATCTGGGCTTGTCTCCACCCGTAAAGTCTCTTGAATTGGACTCAACTGAGGCCAGCAGTGTCTTGCCTACCTCGAGAACCCATAGCGCAGAACAGGATCGGTGTACAATCTCAAAATAACCCGAGGGCTGCTACATCACAGCCATAAGGAGTCATCTATCCTAGATAGACCCTCTTGCCGACACCAATGGATGGAACACTCCAGGTCTGGTATAACCAGCCTTGAGGTCGTACCCAACTTGGCTAGCTATAAGCTTGAGTCGTAGGGAGGCATGCATCTCCCTAGCCATGGATGATCACTGACCACAGAGTGACCTAGGCAACTAACTAACAATTTATTACCTGTTTCCATATTTATTATTTATTTCATAAAACCATCTTTAGATCACTTAAAATATGTGTATTTCTCACATTCTAGCTTCAGAGTTATAACAGAGTTCATAGCACAACACTTTCAATTTGACTATTAAACTTCTTAGTTTTCGAATTCCGATGGTGGTCCTAATTAAGTTATTAATTAACGAACACAATGTCATCAGTTTTACTAAAAATAGAAATCATTTTGCACATGCGATGATAAAGCTACGTATGAGATACTTAAGCATTCATATTCCACTAATTCACGAAAAATAATCAGTAAAGCATAATTAATCATATTTAATCGAACCATTAATCAAAATGGCCTAGATTAGGTAGCATTAGTGTTTAAACATGCATTCCACATATATTAGCAAGTAGGGGTGTGTAAATAAGACTAAAAGAAAAAACTAGAACAAGTCACTGTGAAAAATAAGTCATCATATGTGCATGGGTTTCAAGGAAGAACAAGCAAAGATACAAGTGGAAATAATTAACAAAAAGAAGTGTTCTACCTCACTTGCATGTAGGCACACATGCTCAAAATCCCTTTGGCATGATTACGCACAAACACACCCTCTACTTGATGCCTCAAAAATCGAGACATAAATCGTCTGATTCGATTGTATGGATGTGTCTATCACAATCGAAAAATTCGAGATTAGGTCTTGCTTCGCTGAAATCTAACCTCTGATGGCCTTGATCTGTGTGAAGTAATCCTGACTGTAAGATCTTTATATAACTTAAATTCCTCTTCACAAGGGCCAAACAAAATAATTAAAAGTTTGAATTTTTTTGCTGAAATTTTTCTAACCCCTCAATCTCTTTCTTCACCTCTACTTCTTCTCTTCTACTTTGCTCTTTCGCTCAACGTCATGCACACATGACACCATGCCCACCAATAGGATTCCTCGCCGACGTCGACCTCCTCACCGGCCATCCGTCGGACTTCCACCCATCACCAGCCAGTGTGACAACTTCTTCCTAGCCCCCTTCTCTTTCGCTCTCTCTATCTGTGCAAACCCATGCACATGCATACATGGGTGGACGCTGTCATGTCTTCCTTTGCACCGAGCGTCTTCTCTTCTTCCTCGTGGTTATCATTCTTCCCTTCTTCTTGCTTAGCCTCTCTCTTCCCCTCTTGACGCTGCTATCTTCTGTTCTCCTCCTCTTCCCTCTTTCCCTCTCATTTTCTTATGCACGTGGGAACAAGTGCAAAAAGAAAAATAAATAATGAAGGAGGGCTCACCTTTCTATTTCTCCATTACTGCACGCTCATTGTGTGTTGGTGACGCCCATCCTCACCGTCCTCTCCCATGACTTCCTCACGCTTTTCCTCCCCCTTGCTCTCTTTTCTCGTGTGCGTATGGGGAAAGCTAGCGTGGGAGTTGGTGGCTGCGATGGTGGGTAGTGAGATGAAGAGGGTTTACGTAGATCTTTATAAGAATGGAGGGGTAGAGAACGTGGTATGAAATAGGAAGGGTTTGATTGGGAAGAGATTTAGGTTAAATTGATTAGGTTTAGGAACATTTATCTCTTTATTTACTTTAACCTTTCATAACCACGTGTATTCACAAAACTATGTCAAGCGAACTCTAATTCCCATGAAGAGCATATCATCAGAATCGTTACAGGACAAGGAATCCAATAAAATTTATGGATTTTGAAACAGAGGTGGCATTGAGTTCGTTTCAAGGTCTGGCATATGATTCATATCTCTTTCATTTATTTCCTTCTTATCATGATTTTACCATTTTTTCAAGTATCAATAAAGGTTACAAGCCATCTCATTGATAATGATATTTATTCAATTTAGTTTACTTGCAAGTATTAGCATCATGTTGTGCATGGAATTTCAAGCATTGAATTACTATTCCAATTATATATATACAAGTAAATTATCTAACCATTTATAGTATCAAGTAATTACAGTTCAATTATTAATTCATGAAACTCCATTTATCAAACTAATCATACAAGTACTGAGATATGATCAACTCTCAAGCATGTGGGACTCAAGTGCTCAATAAGAGAACAATGGATGAAATAAAAATTTTAAAATAATCTTTTAATCATGCAACTAATGCCACAGGGAAACAAATGTAGGGCTACTCTACCTAAGGTCACCGAAAAGTCACAATTACTCCAAGTAATAGGTCGAAGACTCCTTGGACTCCATTCGCACTTTGGGTGTTTGACCTAGGTCAACCATGAGAGGAAAAAGTCCAAAACTAATTGAGAGATTAGTCTGAGCTTTCTCTATCACAATAGTAGTAAAATGGCAAATTTAAAGGTATAGAAATGTAGAATTTGGAATAAGTATTCCAACACAACCTTATCTGATGAAATTCGAGTCCAGGAATGCCCTGAACTGGTCAAAATACAAGAGGGGGGTCCTCTAAATAGACCTAGACTGTCCTTGTACTGTTGGTCCACATGAACCAGTGCTAACACCTATATAGGCATCGCGTGCATATAGTCTTGCACCTAGCTGAACCTTACAAGCGGCCACATTCATGCTCGTATGCACACTCTCATGCCTGCACCTATGTTTGGCAACCTATGCTTGGGCTCATGTGTCATCTGCCCTCTACACATGATGCGTCTTCTTTGTAGGCATCAGCTCTCTCACCTGCACATCGACTCACGTGGGAGGGTGCTGATCGACCCTTTCCTACGCCGACTGGCACTTGGATTCCCAACCTACATGTTGAATGCGAGTGTATGCTCCACGCATGCTTGCACTACATGTGTGGCCTACTCTTGCACATGGTGGTGCATGCCTCTATGTACAAGGAGTCCGCTCCTTCTCTCTTCCTCTAGAGAGTTGTCAAAGGTGTTTGATGCATGAGAACACTATAAAGGGTATATATACTAGCAAAAAAAATGTGATTAGGTTTTTTGGGATAGAAACTAACTTCCCAAATTAACCCTAACCTACTTTATTTAACCCTTAATCTTATGTAACGTAATTTATGTGTAACTTTGCTATGGACTTTTGATTTTTGCGAAATTGGACTTGTTGAAAAGCTCTTGACATGGGGAATCTAATGGTTCCAAATATGACACCATCCATGCGACTTTCTCTGAGATTTGACTAGAGTTGACCACAACCCACGTCTTTTCACTTCTAGGTGATTCTAATCTAATTCACATCCAATAAGTGTCAACAGGTTCATCTTGACACAATTGGTCTAGAATTAGGCTCAGATTTGGATTTTGGGTCATAACATCATACCAAAACACTTTCAATTCATCTATCAACAGTTGGAGGTAACATCAATCGCATTTCTTGATAGCTTTGAAGCTAGGATTTGGAGGGTTAAGATAAAAAATGAATATCGCATACATAGCCAAGGAGGTAAGTTGTAAGTTACCATCACCATTGACCATATAGAATATGGCAGATACATTTTCCTGAATCGGTTTAATCTATTGCTTGTAATACCTGATCTAACATTACACACCTCCTCTATGAAGGAAACGTGCATGTTGTTAAATCTATTCCACTCAAAATCTTCTGGATGACTATTGCAAGCACTTAAGTCGAATGTTAAGAGATGCATGTTGTATTACGATCAAGAAAAATGCCACTGCATTTAAATTTTGTAAAGTGCTCAAAAACAAAATTGAGTCAGAGGTCGTTTACAAGGAGCAAATATGGAATTCACACACTAATTGCAATTTAAATTAAGGAGCACAATCAATTAAACACAAAAGATATTCAATGAATAATTCACTTCAACAATATATTCAAAGATAAACCAATTTATATCTCAGAGAATTTTACGATAAAAAGAATATAAAAAGATGTAAAAATGGTGATTTAAATCACCAATTATATCCACCAATCAAGCACTTCCCCCATGTATTCAATTTCTCAACAGTGGTCCTTCAACCACTTATGCAAATATCCACATCAGATTTAGTCTCAAATAACTCCACAATACCAAATCAGACATTGGCCACAAGGACCAGAGATGACTTAAGCATTCAAAGCTCAAAACAAGGCACAAGGCCTTTAGTAAGGCACAACACAACCTCATAAATGCTTAAGCATTAGGCGTGAAGGCACGAATCTCGAGGCATGAATAGTGCAAAACCTATCCCTACCCTAAGAAATTCCTCATTCTTCTCTTAAAATTGAGTAATTGGGTTTATAAGTGGGTAATCGAATTTGGGTAGGGTCTAGACCCTCGGGCAGTGGATCGAGGGTGAGGAGTGACAAGCATGTGAGGGAGGGAACTCACCCATCAGTGTGTCAAGGCGAACAGCCTTTAGCATTATATCCATTTACGCAATACGTGCACTTTATTCTCCATGATGTGGCACCAATCGGTGTCTTCTCCTTTGGTCAGCAGTTGAGGAAGTTTTCTTCAAATCAGCGCAGCTGCAGTTACTTACTTCTCCAATTGAGGTGCAGGCGAGTTCTTGGAATGAATCCGCAACTTCTGGAAGTGGAGTTGGGTAGTAGCACGACCGGAGTAGGGTAGGCAGAGGTGGAGATGATGTCGGCTATGGTAGAGCTTCGGCGAAGGTACCTGAAACATGAAAACGAGCCCTAAGCCCCAACTAAAATGCTCCTGAGCTTCGCCATGAGGTGAGGAATGTGATGGTGGTGGAGTCGAGGTGTTTTGAGTGCCGTAGAGGTCGGACGTGGTCAGGGTAATAGGTGGGTTGGTGTGTTGGTCATTGGGTTGGTTGCGTGGTCGAAAGCCCAAATAAGAGGGCTTTTGGTCATGGGTTCGAGTGGAAGGTCATGGTGGTGGCAGTTTGTTGTTTGGTGCATGTGGTGGTTGAACGACCACACCGGAGAAGTGACCGGAGTTGGGGAAGACGGAAGGGAGAGGGTGATTTTTCGGTTGAATTGAGGAGATAAGAGGTGGAATCTAACTTAAAGAAGGAGAGGAAGAAGAATGACTAAACTATTGGTCAAAAAAGGAAGAGAACTGCGGTGGCTTGACTTGTTAGTCATGAGGAAGATGAAACCTCCAATGAGGGAGATTGGCGACGATAGAGGAGGTAGGTGCCCCTGCGATGGTAAGCTAGGAGCGGATGAATGTGGTGAAGGTACTGGGCTAGCCAATGTGGCTATTGGGTGGCTGGAAAAAGAAGTCGAGGAGGTCAATTGTAGCCATGGTCGGAGGTGGCCAGAGGGAGAAGAAGAAGATGTTTTATGGCCTAAATCCAGCTAAAGAAAAACCTGGGATTCACGTGAGCTTATATAGCGCTCTGATTTGAGCTCAATCAGAGAAATCTATCACGATTTCATCGCGATCTAATTGGGTTTCCTTGCATATTTCAAGAACTTTTCTTGAGCTCTATGCTGCAAATTAGGACTTCGGATCAAATTCAATCGCTAGGGAATCTCCTAAAGATCATTCCCTCCAATTTTGGAGGGAGGTGATTGACAAATCAAGGAGAAATCCCTGATTGAAGCTTGGCGGTTTGGGTTTGAGGTCTATTTAGACCTAAACTTGGAGGCAGGGGCTATTTCATGAAGGTGACAACAAAGTTAGGGGGTTGTATATAAATAACTTGAAAGTTAGGGGTCTGGTTATAAGAAATAGAGATTTAAGGGATTGAAAAGTAAACTAGGTCAAGATGAACTCTGATTGGGCCCAAATTTTGGTAATAACCTAATTTAGACCAAAGGAATATAATAATGAAGTTGGATTTGAGTTTGACCACATATGACTGGGAAATTTTCATAGAAGCTCAAATTAGGGCAAAATCCCATCTGAAACTCTATTCTAGGTCAAAATGTGTTTAGATGATTAAACCAAGGGCACCAAATCTCTTAGAATATTTTTATATAAATTTTAGGAGGTTTATATGAATTTTATCCTAAAAAGAACCTCTTCAATTTAAGTGGGGTCTGAAATTAGAGTTTTATGTACTATTATAGTTCTTGAAATACGTGAAACCCTGTTTCTGTCAATGTGGACCCACTCATTGGTCATTAATGATAAATTGACCTCTAGCTAACCCTTGGGTGACCCTATGGTTACTCTGAATTTATGATGTAGTGTTAAAATTGTAGAATTAACCCTGATTTGTTGTTCTCTCCTCAAAATAGATCTACGTGAAATTACGGTCCTCAGGAAATTATTCAGGAGCATTTATCACTTGATTCTGACTAATTCAAGCTAGTTATGGCTAATGATGATGTTATCATCAATGACGGATGCATCCATCTTGTGATTTATTTTCCTGATGCCATGTCATCTACTTTGCGGTTCTACTTGATATAAAAAGGCATTGCAGCCTAGGAATTAATGGAAAGTAGTGAAGAACCTTCTCAGCCTGTTTCTTATTGCTTGTGTTTGCAAATTTAGCGAACTTATACCTTCCCTGACCACATTGGGGGCAAGTACACAAGCCTACATATTTGTTTCTATATAGCATGTAGTCATTTCAGATAGCCATCGATCTCTTCACAATTCAGACTAGGCATGCATATCTGTTTCTTCACATTGTACCATCATACAGGAAAACCATTGGGATTATTCCATAGCTCCCCAATAAATTGAAGCACCTCAAACATTAGTTTTGCTGTTGCTTTATTCATAACTTTCAACTAAAATAGTTTCAGAAGGACAACTTGGACATGGGTGTACTTTTAGGAGAAATAGGTTCCTCTGCAGCCTTAATTGCTTTGTAAAATTGATTACAATTTTAAATATATCTTTCTTGTCTGCATTTTTAGCATCTGCTACTCTCATCTCATGGAGCATCTTTTCAATTTGATCACCTTCAGTGTCATTAATATGTTCTTTAACATGTATTGTATTGCATCTAACTTCCTCTATGAGTTCCTTTTCATGAATAGTCCATTTGGTGTAATGCTGTCAGCAACCATTACAAATCACATTCTCTAATACAGTGTTTTGTTCATGTAGGTATCCATTAAAACACCATCTACATGGACTAAAAAACATGGACTAAAAATCTTCTCAAACAATTCTCCTTGTTGGAATGACTTTCTATTGTCATGGAAGGCCCAATCGAGGAACGAAATCACTCAATTCTTGTATTGCTAGTAATCCAAATTCCTCAAACTAATTCAATACTTGCCCATCAAAATCCTAACTTAAAGTTTAAAGTAAACCACCCAATAATTAGAAAGGGATAGAACAATGTGTGTATTTTGATTAAGGTTTTCACTTAATAGCTCATCTTCAAAGATTTGATCACAATGTTAATTATTTCTCACATGCAACTTGTGTTTGTAGAAATTTTGGCAGCATCTCCTTGCACTTCTTTAGTATACCTGCCAAGACTAACCTTAACTTGATTTCCTCTAGCTCCCATATAAGGGTGCTTCATGAACCTAGCTAAGATTAGTTAATATACCCTAGATGAGTAGGAAGATGCCACTGACATTTTACTAAGACACTGATAGTATGTAACAAGTAACACCTAAGTTGTAATCAAATTTTCAAAGACCCTCCTTAGTTCTGACCTTTTTTGAACCGAGGATGATTATGACTTATGGGATGTTATAAAGATAACATATCATGCATGTGTGTGAGGTATACATACATTAATGCACTGTCTGTATAACATGATCTTAAGTCTCAAACTAGTGAGTATTTTGACATAATTATACCCCTCCCACAACTTGTACCCTATAGGTTTGAACTCTATTGTTTATCCTTAGGTGCATTTAAATTTGTACAAGTGTGTGTATTTATAAAGTAATGATGAAAGGAATTTAACAGAAATTAACTTTTATATATCAAACAGAAGATGGTAATAAAACATCAATCATACTCAAAATGCATTTAACATCAAATAAATTTTAATTACTAAATGATGAGTCTAAGTGTAAAAACTTATCATCCACAAAACATCTCTAATTAAAAAAAATAATAATTTAGCAAAGTTTTCCTTGTGTTATAGATTTTTTCCAAAATCCTGCATACGGAAAATGATAATAATATCAACATGGGTGCACCCCATGTGATAAGCATTTACACATAATATGTGGGTACACCCCGTAGTTTATTTAATTAAGGGATTTTTACATAGATGCCACTGAAATCTTTAAAAATTACTTTCTAGCTATTCACTTGCTAATAGTGCTTTAAATGCCAACGAAAAAGTGATACCATTTTTGTAATTGCCACTTTGCTAGTTAATATCATTAGCTTAAGTGGTGTTGGACCTAAAATTAATGAAAATTTATTTTTCTATTTGTAAATGATTTTAAATTAAAGGAATTGTTACATAAATGCTAGAAATCTTTGGAAATTACTTTCTTGCCATCTACTTCCTAATATTGCTTTAAATGCCATTGAAAAAGTTACGTTATTTTCATAATTGTCACTCCGTTAGTTAGCACTGTTAGCTTTAATGGTGTTAGACCTCAAAGTATTGAAAATTTATTTTTCTACGTTTAAAACTTAATTTCTTTTTATTTCCTACCTTGTATTCCTTCTTCCTCCTCCCATAGAATGGGGGGAGTGGTGTGTAGCGAGGGAGTAGGGGGAGGATGGTGGTGGTGGTGGGTGGTGGAGATGAGGAGTAGGAGGAAGGTGGAGAGGGGTGGAGGAAAAAGGAATGGAAGGTAGGAAATAAAAAGAACATAAGTTTTGAAGGTAGAAAAATACATTTTCATTACATTTAGGTCTAATGCCATTAAAGTTAATGATGCTAGCTAACGGAGTAATAATTATGAAAATGACATGACTTTTTCAATTACATTTAAAGCAACATTAGAAAGTAGATGAAAAAAAAGTAATATTCAAATAGTTAAGTGGCATTTATATAAAAAAGCTCTTTAATTTCTTTTTAAATTGAAGGTAGAAAAATAATATTTCATTACTTTTAAGTCCAACACCATAAAAATTAACGGTTCTAACTAATGGATTGATAATTACGGAAATGACATCACTTTTACGATGATATTTAAAGTAATATTAGGAGGTGGATTACAAGAAAGTTATTTTCAATGATTTCAATGGCATCTATATACAAGTTTCCTTAATTAAATAGCACATTTCACTTATAAACATATTTCATTTGAAAGCATTCCATTCACTTACACATTTCATTTATTTAAATTTAATTAAAAATATTTAATTAATGGTTACCTCAAAGTAGGGTAGGCTCTAAGAGAAGAACCGGAACTATTTTTCATCTGAAACCCCATCTTTTGTTTGCCAAACCTGATTAGTATTAGGAAGATCTATTAATTCTCATTTAGCTTGGCTTGATCACAAGGCTTGGTACTTGATTTGCATGTCTAAGGATTTGTGTGAAGCTTGCAACTATATGGTGGAAATGAGAATGATGCATCATAAGTACTTAATGTTTGTGAGTATGAACGCATCTTGCCTTGAAAACAGAATGAGAAGACTATTGTATGGATATAGCATGGCCTCATGACACAAGGAAAATATGTTAGTTGATACCTCACAAGGTGTTGTAATAGTTCTTGATGAAGCCCCACTTGCTATTTTGTTTTGGTAGTTCACACGTGGTTTGGCACTTAAAAACTAGGAACGTGGATATTTGGAAAAAGTTTAATCGTGATTTTCCTTGGTTTACATAGGAAAGCATACATGTTTACCTTGCACTAGCATATGCTGGCTACTACTCTTTTAGAATTGAACCATAAGTTATATAGCATGTGGCTTGTACTCTTAGTTGCATACAAATTGTTGCCATGGACATGTATGAGGCTAGAGTGCTACATAATATCTTTATTGGTTTTGGCCTCCTTTTGGAGCCAATTATTAATTGGATTAACGATTTGAAGGATTATACCATCAGGACACATGCTATCTTGCATACAGTTTTGCTATGCAATTTAATGACCATTGTGATTCTTAACCAACTTATAGAGTAAATTACATGGCTCATTCAGTGTAAATCTGAGGCTGTAACAAAGAGTCTATTTTAACATAAGGCATATTGGTCATTACCATTTTCCTTCACTGGATCATATGAAAATGAATGTTTGATAGGATACCAAACATGCCCTTGCCTTGGTAAATCACTACAACAAACTACACTTGTAGTGACGACCTTTGGGGACGGAACTGAAGACTATGGGGACAGATTTTAGGGCGGGTGACGAAAAATCAATCCACAAAAATTCATCTCCCAAATAAGGGTCACCAAAAGTTTTGGGGACGAATTTTCCGACCTCAAAACTACTGTGATAGAAAATTGATCATAATAGATTAGACACAAAATAAGGTAATGACTTGGCATTTAAATTTTTAGGGACGGATTACTTTGTCTATACAAGTTTTAGGAATAAAAATATGTGCCCCTTATATTCTTTTAAGGATTATGTAATTGTGAATGTTAATTATTAAGATAAAACATCAAACCATTCTTAATTATAATAATATATATAACATGGATAGCTTGACAAAAGTGATCTTTGACAAATGACATAATTTTTATTGAAATGAAATACAAAGTACTTGTTACAATGTTGTGAAGAAATTACAAAAAAGAACAATAAAAAAATACGTCATAATACAAAAGGGCACTCAACTCTTTTTTTTCCCTTTTTACAATAGAAGTTAGTCCAATCTAACACCATGAAGAAGCTCAATAAGAAAGTCATTACTCTGACAACACCATGAAGAAGTTTCCAATTTGCTCTTTCTCGAGTAGTGGTTAGTGATGATATCTGCCTAGAGTAGTTCTTTCCTGATCCCTGCACAACCCCCCTGTCCGCTGTTGCTGCTGCTGCTACTCTACTGCAGTTGCTAATGAACTTCAACTATGCAGAGGTGAATCATCTACTAGCCTGTTGCTGCTGCTACTCTACTGCAACTGCTACTCTGTACAAGTGGGCGGTTTCAACATCAGTAAAATGACAGTTGCTACTAAGATGTGCTAGAGCATCTGTTAAATGATTTTTAAAAAAAGCTAAACATATATAATTCTAAATTGGCCCAGACATGTCAACTTTTTTCCCATTTCTTACATGCATCTTGAAAGCTGGAATTTATATGGTTTCCCAATCACATCCCAAAATGGGGCTACTGCTCGGGGTTAGTGGCAAAGGGCAGATTGCTTACCAGAGGAAGATTGTTAGCATGTGGTGTCTTGTTGCAACAACATCTCCATTCTCTCTTAATAGATGAGTGAAGGGAGAAGAATTCAAAGAAGGAATGTGTCAATTCTGTGTTGGCATGAGAAGCTTCATAACCTTGCCATTGAAATGATTTAAAATGAGAGAATGTGGTAGTTTGGGTTATACAAACACAAATCACAATTAAAATAGAAGAGCTTGATACATAAATGCAGTGATCATCTTGCAAACTTCTATACAACAGGTGGTAGATGTCAATTAAAGAACAAGAGAAATGGTTGGTTGATTTGGAAAACTTTGTCACAATAGCACTTGCAAGCATAGGAGAAATACAAGAAAAGATTCTAATATTGAGCAGGGTGATACTACTTTTATTAGTACATATAGAAGTTTTCAAATAGGCTCAAATTTATTCGGGAACCACTACATGAGAACAGAAGTCATCTGCTATATAGACAAGCATTGGGACCTTCCACTTGGAGCAGTACTTCATGACTGTGGACTTTAGAAGTTGTAGCTAATCAAGCCAAGGACCCAGATAGCAAAAGTTGCATGAGAAAGGAGATTTGCAAAGTCAAAGGCAAAGAGTTCCAAAACATCAGAGATTTCACTCAATCCAATACATGTCACCTTTGTTACAACCTACTCCATTACCAGTACGAGCATTGATAGTGCATCCTTAAAGAGAACAAATTTGTAGATAATTGTACAAACAAGTGAGCCAACAAATCCAAAATTGTACCACAAATACAAATAACTAAATTTCAAAGTTGTTCCACAGGAAGGAAAAATTGGAATTTAAACATTTACTCTTCAAAGTCAAGGAAAAATTCCAAATCCTTTTACCTTCTACTCCTATAGTGCTTAATTAAAAGTACTTGCAAAGTTCTGAAATGGAGAGAATGCATACAAAATTGAAACCAGGCTTTGGACCCTCTGGCTGCCTCTTTGTGCTAATGATCACACCTTTAGCCTTTGCCTCTACCTTAAGTTGGTCATTCCTCAGCGTCCTTTGGTGAAATTCCTCCCTGCAGTAGGAAGATTGTGCATGCTTGATTTTCCTTGGCCAAACTACCCAAATAGAAGCCTTAAGTTGGTTGTTCGTTAGCATCCTTTGGTGAAATTCCTCCCTACAGTAGGAAGGTTGTGCATGCTTGATTTTCCTTGGCCAAACTACCCAAATAGAAAACACCAATTAGGCAAATACTCATTTGAGCATCAAAATCAACTTAAAACACCTCTGAATCCTTGTATTATACCTAATTTATCTTGCTAAAAACTCGAATCGCTCGAATAAATCTGTTTGAAAGCAAATTGACTCCAATTGCACAAATGGGCATGGAAGCCAATTATGAAAGAATCGAGAAAATCAGTTCAATTAACTAGATCGGGGGGTCTTTGTGAATTTCTAGAATGAATGGGAGACCCTCCAAATGAGTTCTAGGTGCAAATTTAGATATAGAAGTCAAAATCTCAGATCTAAATTTAACCTTTATGGATGGGTAGATTGTGAATTAAATTATAAAGAAAACCATAGAATGTGATTTATGAGATGATTAAGGAGATTAATGGAATGAAACGGAGGTGGAAAAAATAATTCTCTAATCTGAATTGATCAGAGAGGGTGAGATCGAATCTAACTACACTAATTCTAATCTACACTAATCTAAGCTAACACATCACTAAATTCCTCATCTAAACTACATCTAACTAATCTACAATACACTAACAGGCACTAAAACTAATCTAGAAAGCGATAAATCTATCTAACAGATGAAGGAGGTGTCCGAGGTCCACCGAATGGTGGTTGATGGCGACGAAATGGAGACCCTCAATTGAAGAAGGAGGTGTCCAAGAGCCTAGAGCTGGCAGATGGAGGCGATTGGAGGGAGGAAAGCCTGCTTTGTCACCCTAGGTGAAGAAATGAAGGAGGAGAGCTACGGGGATGGAATGAAGGTAACAACTCAAGGGGAGGGAGCTGGTTATCGCTTGTAAGGGTCTAAGGAAGTGCTCCATTAGGCTCGTATTGGATTTGAGTACCGACGTGTAAGAATAGGCATGATTAGGGTATACGGTGGAGATGAACTTGGAGGGAGGCGGGAAGCTTTTGGAGGAAATCCAACCATTGGATCATATCTAGATGAAATAAGGGTCCTCTGCATAAATGCCCACGCAAAATGGATTGAGATCGATCGTTGGATTGATGGAATAAACAATCGACGGTTGCTAGTGGAGTGTGTTCTTTGCGAGTGAACAATGACCTCACACTGCAGGTGTGTTTGGGTCATTTGCAAGAAAGTCCAAATGGCCAAATGTGTAGAAAAATTATGCTCAATCCCATAAGTAGCTGGAAAAAGTTTAGGGCGATCCTCAGAATCTCTCAAATGGGTCCCTACGGCTTTCAAACAAGTCCCTGGAGGTTTAAATGTGAATAAAATGTAAGGGAATGGAGGACCTATATGTAAAGTCAATAATGCAGGGTCTTAATGATGTCTAAATGCAATAAAGTTTTTATTGAAGCTTAATTGAACATTTAGGAGTATGATTTCATTTTTAATTTGAACTTTTGAACCTAAAGATGTGTTCAATTTGCAGTTGGATCATCAAATTACACTTGTGAATAGAACATCTCATTAATTGACCTAATTGTGCGTTTTTAACATAAATTTGTTGTTTTAGGCCATTTCTGCTATTTTCCATACTTAACCCATTTCTTATGTAAATTATGCAGTATTTAACCTAGTTTCTAGCTTAACTTAGGCATTTTAGCTATGATGAGCCACACCTCATCAATGCTCTACATGAACATGGATCCTTTTGTAGATGATCATAAAAAGAACAAAGGAATTATGCTGGAAAAGAAATATGTGAACTAGAATTTTAGATAAAAATATGCGAACCACGGTAACAAGGTAACTGAATAACAAGTTATAGGTAAAGTGAGCAAGTATTAGATATCAATCCAAATAAAGGTTCCAAGCCACATCTTCTATTTCAAAATGAATACTATATCATAGTTAAAAGGAGTCTTCTAAGTCCATAGTGGTTACTTAAGGGACTGAATCAAGTATAAGAAATTTAAATCATCTCCAAACCACAAAAAACCTTTAACTTGGTTAGATCCCCCTAAGTTTTGCAAGTTAAGTTTCATAAAGTTTTCTCTCATTTATAATGAGGACTAATAGAATGTCCTACATAGGCTTTTAGAATAAAGTGCCCAGGAACATTATGCTTTAATCTCATAGAAGATATTAAATGAAAAGATACCAAGCTATAATACTGCATGGGATTCACTTTCCCCTCATACTCTAAATGTTGCCAAACCGATGTTGCCACGGTAGAAATAAAGGTAGAAAAATGAACCACTAGTTTCTGATTCTTACAATAATGACCAGCCAAATGAAAAGGTATAATTCCAATAAAGCATTTGGAAATCAATACATCCAATATTTTCATATTGCCTCATGAAATAGCTTTTGAATAGTTATCAAATGTTCAAAGCTCGAGAATGTATTAATTCATAATGTAAAAAAGCTTGCAGAATATGCAAAATTGAGAGGGCACAAACATCCAATAAAAATAAACTAATAGAAAATTACAACAAAAACATTTTTGAGGTAAAGGAGAAAAAAAATAAACCAAGCCTAGTACCCATATCCACTGTAGAAGAAATCCATGACTGGCTGTTGATTCAGACTAAGCTTCTAAAAACAAGTCTCCCATTCTACATATCTTCCCTCCACAACCAACTACACAACATAGTAAACGAACTTAAAATGTTTAGTTTGTATGAAAATTTTGAATAATTAGTGGCTAGAAAAATATGGATACCAGGTTCCTTAATGTCTAGCATTTTCTATCTAAATTAGTGAGCTTGGTATTGCAATTTCTCCAACATTCTCATGCATAAGAGAAACTTTCAATCAAATAGAATCAACCAAGTGGCAAGCAAATGCACTACCTGAAGAGTTGGCCTTCCTTTCCTTGAAGAAAATCCAGCCACCAACACTGCTAGTGGAGTAAGTCTCTTCAATGAAATGTACATGGGAATATTGACCCCTTTAAGGCTAGCCAAAGCAAATGCTACGTTTGCATTGTAGAATATTGAAATTGGTAGTAGCCGCTTAACTATTGTTAGACTCAAACTTCTAGCCCTAGTAAATCCCATGACTTGAGTAACACAAATCAAAAGAGTTGTTGCCAATTGCTACAAGAGATGATAGTTATGAATAAGAAAAGGTACTAATATCGAAAATTAATCTACCAGCATAGCAGTTCAGTTAGCCCAAATTGTAGTTCATCTTATTTATTTCAGCCATTTCCTAAAAAAAGGTTATGACAAGTGATATATAATTTTTATATAAGCTTTGACACATTTATCTATGTTATAAAGATGAATAGATCATCCATACCTTTCATTTGAGTGACTTCCATTCACCAACCAATCTCTCATGTTGATTGGCACCAATGCGTGGATCCTTCTCAATTATCCTCTTCATCCTCTTAGTGTCCTCTTTAAGAGTTTCTCACTTCTTTTTCAGAATGTTCCGCCAAGACTTCCATCTCGAATGGAGATGTTCAAGTACCCACTTCTTTGCATTTGAATGGCCATCTAGTTTAAAATCCTCCTAAATCATTATGTCCAGAAACCAACAAAGTCAATTCAATGAACTATAACCACCCGAAACATAATCACTTGGAAGAAGATAATAATTTAATCACTTCTTACTGTGAGGATTCATTATAGTTGTGAACCAATTGAAATGAATTTACATAGTTACTAAACATAATCATTTAACATAATGATTTAGTGAACGAATCACTTCTTTAGGGTTTTGAACATAATGACTTTAGAAACCATGCATAATGAACTATAATCACTTCTTACATTTGCTGAAAAAATAAACACTTCATATTGTTGATTGAAATGAAAATCACATCTTATAGTTCAAACTCAAAATTTTACTGTTGTCTACAGTTCAAACTCGAAAATCACTTCCTACTATTATCTCACTTCTTACTGTTAACTCAAATTAAGAGGTTGTTCTCCAATAGAGCAATCTAATGGTATATCAAATTTCATATTGCCCAAAATAGCATATCATAATCATAAAAATGAAATGAAAAATTAAAGATAGAGCTTATTAGTGTTAATATCAACACTATATAGATAAGGGTTTTGTTTACTTTGAAAAACGTCATTACCATCAAAAGTTTCCTTGTGTCCTTGAAACCTTTTTGACGTATCTTGTTCCATCTTTGATCAAGTGGCCAAAGCCATGATTGACGAGAATAGAAAGCACAAGCTCATGACAATCGTTTTCCATTAATGTCTCCTACTGCTTGACCATGCTTGTTCCATTCAACAACCTGTGGAATTCCATCTTTAGCCTTAAAGGCATTTCTTATTGTAATTCCTCGTCCCTTTTTCAAATAGCCACCACCTTCATCATTTGACTCCTCTACTTCCTCCAACTCCTCATGTTCATTCTCCTATTGAAAATGTTCATCTTCCCTGCTTGTTCTTTCCATTGTTCCTAGCCCCCTGATAACATCATTAAGCTCTTGCACATGTTATTCCTCATTTAATGTAGAGGACCTTGCTTCTTCCCTTTAAGATTGAAACAACAATCTCCTTGTCCTTATTGCACTGCAGATTTAAAAGATATATCACTAGTAACAAAATAACAATATAAAAGAAAATAACTTAGATTTAGAAATTTTGGAACAATACTGAAAAGGATTATACCAACAAATTCCCCAATCACAATCATCATCTTCATCTTCATTATGGTATACACATTGCTTTGGTATATCTTTTCTAACCCAAGTGCTTACTTCTTATTCAATTCTTATTTGACGTGGTTGAATTATCGCATTTCCAAAAACACAATCAATCAGTATATCATAAAAATCTTGAGGAGGGACCTTGATCACAATATTCCATACTTTCTTTTGTTGATCCTCAATGTGAAAGCACTGTTGTGATTGAGTAGCCATAATAAATCGATTATCCATATGTGCAGTTCTAGAAAAATCTAAAGACGTCAATCCATAATCATCTATGACCAATCCTCTATAATGTTTCTCATCAAACCATATTCATTCAAATAGCATAATATTTATACTTCCACCATAGCTTAACTAAACAATATCCTCTAATTGGCCATAGTATGTTACCTTTTCCAAAATGAAAATTTGGTCACTTGAATTAGAATAACTAACTACGTCTGCTGGTAAGTACACTCCACTATTTGGAGTTTGACGTATAACCTCCATATAGTGAAATCAGCAACCATTAATAATATACGCATCATACAAATTTGCCTCTGATAAAGGACCATGTGAAAGCCATCTAACTTCTTTCGATAGTTTCACGTTCTTTTCAAGCAAAGTGCAAACCCATTTATAAAGAATTTAGATCTTAGAGTGTTGAATAGAAATAATTTCAACTTTCTATTACAAGATATAAATTACAAACGTACATATTCGTTCACCCACTTAGGTAATTCAAGATGGTGCCTCCTATCAAGAGTGCGAGATGAGAGTCATAGATAATTCTCCCTAAGAAATTGCATGTGCTTTCTGCAAATAAAATTTACAACTATCATGAAAGGAATAAAAATATAGATATTGTTATTAATCATAGATGCTTAGAATTGAAGATACCTTCGATAAACTTCCATTGAATCGGTGTTAAAGATGATATAGCGATTGCTTGCTCCAATGTCGCCCTATCTAGCCACCTAATTGCTCCTCCACTTATTACAACCCCATCAGAATTTCTCACTTCATGATTTAACTTTCATTCACCTTTCAAGTAATGTGAACAAAATGTCAAGCATTCTTCTACCAAATACCCTTCTGCTATACAACCTTTAGGATGACTCATGTTCTTAATGTATCTTTTTAGGGTTAGCAAGTATCTTTCTGTAGGGTACATCCACCGATAATGTACAAGCCCTGCAATACTCGCCTCATAAGCCAAATGAATAGCTAGGTGCATCATGATTGTGAAAAATGATGGTGGGAATATCCTTTCCAATTCACATAAGTACACTGCAATATCACATTCCATTTTGGAAAATTCCTCTCTAATGATAACTTTGGAGCATAGTTTATTGAAATAAGAGCAAAGATTTATGATTGGTCGGCATATGTTACCTAGTAGTAAGCCCCTGATTGCAAATGGAAGCAGTTGTTGCATAAGGATGTGATAGTCATGACTTTTTAGCCCTATCATATTCTTATCATCCAAGTTGATCTTTCTAGAAATATTAGAAGAATACCCATCTGAAACTTTAATCAATTTCAACACTATGAAAAAACATTCCTTCTCAAATGTTGATAATTGATAACCAGTAGATGAAAAAGATAACTTACCATTTTCCTTTTCTTCTGGCCAAAGCTCTCTTCAAATACCCATCTCTTTCAGATCCAAACGTGCCTCAACGTTATCTTTGCTCTTTCCATTTACTTGTAATATTGTATTCAATATATTTTCACGAACATTTTTTTCAATATGCATGAATCCAAATTATGTCTAATTTCAACATCCTTCCATATTCTTTTGTGTTTGAACTATTTACCAAGATAATTCTTGCAACCTTTCAACTATTTTAAGACTTTTGATCCAGTTAGCCTTTGTGGTGCAATTCTTTCTTCTCTACTACCATCAAAATTACTTATATCTTGACGAAATCAATGACTTTCATTAAGAAAGCAGTGATGAAAACAATAAGACTCCTTTTTTCCATGTCTTAGACACCTAGAATATGTATTCATGTGACAAATAGGACATGCTAACTTTCCTTTAGTACTCCACCTAGATAAATCAACTTATGCTAGAAAATCATTTATCGTCCACAACAACATAGTGTGCATCACAAAGTTAATTTTCAAATATGAATCATATGTTCTCACTCCATCCCATAATTGTTGCAATTCATCAATGAGAGGTTGCAAATATATATCTATGTCATTCCCAGGAGATCATTTTCCAGTGATAAGCAGTGTCATTATAAAATTTTGTTGCTTCATACACAAACAGGGAGGGAGATTATAAGGTATGAAAATGACAGGCCAAATACTATATGTGTTATTCATATTTCCAAATGGATTAAAACCATAACTAGCAAGGGTAAGTCTCATATTTTGAGAATCAACTACAAATCTTGGAAATTTGCTATCCATTACTTTCCATGCTTAAGAGTTTGATGGATGACATAACAAACCATCATCTACTCTCTCATTCTTCTACCATGCCATTTCTTTAGCAAGCTTCTCATTTATGAACATTCTTTGCAGTCTTGGAATTAAGGGAAAATGTCTCAACACTTTTGCAAGAACCTTTTTTTTTCCCCTAAATGTAGCCCCATTTTCATATCTAGGAGCTTAACAATGATCGTGTATCTCTTTGTCTTTACACTCGTTCAAAAATAGCGTGCAGTCATTATGGCATGCATCAATTTTATTGTAATGAAGGCCAAGCTCTTGAACTACGTATTTTGCTTCGTAATAAGAAGATGGTAAATTCTCACACCCAATAGGAAGAACATCTTTCAATAGAGATAATGTCTAAGAGAATGACATATTACTCCAACCATATAAAACTTTCATATTCAACAATTTAATGATAAATGAAAGTTTACTATATCGTTCACATTCATCGTAAAGAGGTTCATCTGCCTTTTCAACGATATCAAAAAATCTTTCTGCATCCCTATTAATAGGGTCTTCCACATCTTGTTCGATATTGTTGATGTTGCTCTCACTCCCATGCATTTCAAAAGCATCTTGTAGGAGATCATGAGTGTTATCATTTGTGTTTTCAATTGGAGGATTGCTTGAATATTGTTTACGTCTCATCTCTCCATGTTGTATCGAAGAGAAATAATTAGGAGTGAAACCCCTGAGCATCACATGCTCAAACACCTCATTAATATTTTCGTTATATCTATTGTCGTGCTTCTTGCAAAGGCAAGGAATGATCTACTTTGGATAATCTTTCAAATTATTATTTGCAAACTCAATAAACTTTCTAATGCCAAATTGAAATCTTTTACTATGGAATCTATTGACCATAGAGTACATCCAGCTTCTGTTATTCAAATAATCCATCTTCCTAAATGCATTTAAAAAATATATTAATAAATGTTATTCAATTAAATGTATTTTAAATATTAATAGGAAAACATATATAAACTAAATGGTAAAGAAAAATATGGATCTAAACCAAAAACCTCCTACAAAGACCTATACCAACCCCATACAAATTATTAGATCGAGGTTTCTCTCATTTGCAACTTTTGAAGCTTACACATCTGGACCTGCACTTAGATGCTACTCTCCTAGAAATATTGATATATAAGGAGCCTATGGAAGCTGCCTGTGTTTTTTTGAGGAATAGAGGGCTTTGCATTGGTTTTGTTACTGTTGTTTTTCTGCTTCCATCTTCAATAAAAAAAATCTAGCTACTCCCACAAAAAGAAAAAAACATGCAACCCTTTTTATGAGGGTATGTATTTGCTACAAAGGCATTATATGAGAAGAAAACTCTTCATTCAAGGAAGAATATACATTCTTTCATACTGACAATGACAGAAGGATCCACACCCTTTAAACCTAACCCAATCAAGGAAAACCAAAAAATGAATAGCATAATAATATGAAAGAAGTAGCGACCTCAACATATGAAATTGAACTCACCAGCGACCTAAAATCCACACATACAACAAGCAAGCTCTGTGGCACATGGTCAAAGTTTGCGAGAAGGAGTAGCAACCTCAAAGACTCGTGACTGCTGTTGTCACCCTCATTGTCATCATTACTATCGTCGTCGCCGTCGTCATTGTCATTGCCACTGCCGTCATCGTCGTTGCCGCAGGAAAGGAAAGGGAGCAGAGCCGTGCACTCTATGTAAGGGGTGTTGTCATTTCCAACTTCAGTAGGGAGAGGAAACAAGGAAGAAGAGGGGTGATATCACAAGCTTGTTGAGGCAGGAGAGAGCAGGAATGAAATGAGCCCTCGTTCCCAACTTCATTTTGAGTCAAAAAAGAAAAATAAAAGAAATAATGAAAATTGGTGACAAAACAAGTGTGACAACCCATCCGTCCCATTACATTGGTTCATTTTTTTGGGGGACCATTAATTTGTCACCCACTTCATTTTGGTCCCAAAAAAAAATCTGTCCTTAAAATGTGGTTACCACAAGCTTATTTTGTTGTAGTGGATAATTTTAGAAAACTATGATGACAGTGTTCAAGGTTGGATATAAGCAAGGAAGCTATCCGAGATGGAAACCTAATGATGGACATCAAGATATGCAAGAAATCCCTTGAGAACAAAGTTAATTGACTACACGATTGGGGTTGGATGTGGTTCAATACTAGCAGGGTTAAGATGAGTTCCAAGCTATGTAGGGTTAGGATATCACAAATCAAATAACAAATTAAAACACAAACTTATCACATAATTCCTAATTACATTACAAGCACATAGCTTCTAAAAAGGAATTAAATTAAAGAATGGAGGTGATGGTAAGTGGTGGTGGTTGAGGAGAAGTCAGGAGGAAGGGAAGAGGGAGGTGGTGCTGATGATGGTCGCCAGCAAGGAGGATGACAAAGTGGACAAGGAGGAGGTTGAGGAGGAAGGGTTAGAGGGGGAAGAGGGCCATGGTAACGGGGGCATAGGAGGTGATGGTGGTGTTGCCAAAAGAGGAGAGAGGGGGAGGCAACGATGGGAGGAGGAGGAGGAGCAGCAGCTGTAAGGGGATGGGGAGGGGGGGAGGTTCAGCTAAGAGGGGAGGGTGAGGGGGGAGGAGGAGTGGCAATGATGAGGGGAAGGCGAGGAGGATGCATCAACAAGAAGACAAGGGGGCAATGACGAGGTAGGAGGGGGCAGAGGGGGGATGAGGGAGTAGTAATGAGGGGAGGGAGAGGAGGAGTGCATCGATAAGGTGCAGGAGGGGGTAAGAAGGGGTGCGAGGAGGGATAGAGGAGGATGAGGAAGCAGAGGAGGTGGATGGCATTGGAGGAGGTGTAGGATGGCAGGAGGAGGGCGATAGTGAGGAGAACGAGGAGTTACTTGGGGGCAATGTCATTGGAGGATGGTCAGGGATTGTTAGGGAGGGGGGAGGGAGGGTCATAAGAGGGGAGGGGTTAGAATAGGATGAGGGTTTGTGATAGGAAGGGGATGGGTCGCGTGAGCATTCACAGGGTGTAACCCTACTTTCGGTGATGGTTTATAGCATAATCGTCACCAAAATAATTTTAAAAAATTTACTTTCGAATTCCACAGTACAATCATTTCTTATTGTGACAGTTAGTTAAGAATTGATGCCAATGACTCATTGATGTTGGTTGAAAATCGTAGCAAATAATGACAACATTTGATAGTCAAGATATTTACTAAGGCAAACTATTACTGATGGTTTTTATACTAACCATCGCTAGTAGCATCGATTATTGATGATTGTGAATTTGTCAAACTCGAAATGTCCCCAATGATCGATTTTCTAGTAGTGATCGTTAGATTTAAATTTGAATTTATGTGTAGGGAGAGGGGAGCTAAGGAGAAAGCAAATCATTTTTTAAGCATTTCTAATTTGTTATGAGTGGTGCTAAAGCACCTATTTGTTGAAATGCCTTATGTTATCTTTCCCATGATAATAGCACCAACATCACCATGTACATTATTATTAGTTTCGTGCATAAAAGGAAGGCCTGACATTCATCATTGATCATTGGCCCCCTACACTCCAAACAGCTCCCCCACCAGAAAATTCTCATCCCTGCAAAAATCATCAAGATATAAAAGGGTGTTGTTGGCACCATCGTATATGACTGCTAACATAATTTCCAACGAGGTTGGTGCTGTTGGAAGGATTGTCGGCATTGTTGGTAGGATTGTTGGTGTTGGCATTATTATTGGTGTGTATGCTCAAAATATTGAAGTTCAATATATTTGAAGTATACAATAGGGTGTGAACATAGGGGCTTATGGTACCATCGTAGGTTGCTAGTATTCGTCCTATTAGAGGATTATTAGTGTTGTTGGCACCAATATTATTATTGTTGTAGGGATTAGTCATATCAACCTATGACATCATGGAAGAGTGAAAAATAGGCATTTCAAAACTTTTCGAAACCAAGATTGAATCGATAATAGAAACTCGATCTAGAAAATGAAAACAAAAATGCTCTAAATTAGAACTACATGGAAGAAACTATTTTTCTCTCATTCTCGAATCCCATGAGTATGAGTGTTATATCTTCATGGATGGCATGGTGCAACACCCTACGTGTGGTGCCTCCTCAAACAAGTCCTGATAGAACCTGAACTCCTTCTTCTTAATGGGTGGATGAGTCCTTTCGTGTTTTGGAGAACCAATCTCAGATTTGATTTGCGAACTCTTCACGAATCCGATGTGTCTCCCCTCATAATTGCGAGCACATAGCAAGAAGTCCTTTAAAAGGATCAAGAAGGCACAACCCATTATAAGCTAAACAATCAACAAGAGGTGTTAGGCGATCGACTATAGGAGGGATCAAATCCCTACAGAAGGTGGCCTTCACAAGCTGGATGTTCAATTTCAAAATTGGACATTTGGCTATACTATAGTCGTTCATCCAATAGGGGTGCTAGATGACACCTTAGATAGGAGGTGCTTGGTGTTCCTCTTCTCTTCTTCTGGCAGTTGTGGCTTTTGATTGATGGTGGAATTGGAAATCAAAAGGCTTGATTGGAATTAGGGTTTCCACTTGAAAGATATTTATATGGATTTCAAATCCTAATCCTAATTTGATGGGATCCATTGGATCTCCATCTAATGATGGAAATCAAATTCTACTTGAATTTTGCATGATTATCCCTAACAAATTATAGGATGTTTGGATCTAGTATCCAAACTTAAATTAATTACAATTCAACACCTAGCATTTTTACCTAATCAAATTAAGTGCAATCGATCTCTAAATCAAGTAAAATTTAACTCTTTCAGTTACAATTGATTTATTCTTCAAGTAGGAACTGATCAAAATCATTGTTGGTTTTATCGCTCCAATAATGAAACTTTAAGATTCATGGAATTTTAGCACTACACCCTCTCAAGTATTCGAAATATTTATGAATCCTTTACACATGAAGGATAATATTATCCTGAGGTCTAATCTTATAGATTTCTATCATCCCTCCTTGGATAATATTACTTTCAACATCTCTTTGTATTATTGGGATGAGAACAAAGATCAGAACCTTCTCCAAAGGTCTATAATCTTCTCTTCTTGCATTGAGTCTAATTAGGACTCTGTGACCACATGTAGAATTGTCATTTCCTAATATACGTGGAGTGAGCTCATTGCTCTTATCTGTCACATACACCTATGTAACTGATTTGTGTGATCTTTTTGAGAGATCATGCCCCTCTTTTCCCTTCCTTGTAAACCAGCTTTCCCATATTAACATCAAGGTGAGTGCATCTACTAGTGCTCTACCAAGTACATATGCTTGTGAACAGAAGCACATATCTGTCTTAGGTCAAAAGATACGCTTTCTCTTTAACGACATTAGAGAAGGACTTCGGCTATCTCATGTTCCATCATATTAACTGATGATAACATCATCATCAGCCATATTTAGATTTAATTAGTCATAATCCATTGATAAATGCTCCTGCATAATCGCAAGAAGACCGCAATTCACAGCATATCCTTTCTGAGAGAAATGCATTAAAATAGGGGCAAAACTATAATTTTAACAGAATATCCTAAATGCAGAACAATCACAGGGTTTCCCAGGGGTTAATTAAAGGTTAAATGATCATAATGTTTAATAAGTGGGTTCATGCATATAGAAATGGGTTTTCATGCATTTCGAGAATTAATGGACATCTAAAATCTTAAAAATAGACCAGCTTAATTAACTTAGGTTTTGATCAAGATAAAATTCACTTAAACCTTTTAAAAATAAAATAAAAATATTCTCTAAGGTTTGGTATCCTTGATTTGACCATCTAAATCCAATTCGACCTAAAATAGAGTCTCAGATAAATAGTTGCCCTAATTTGGGTTTTTACATAAATTACCCAGTCAAACTTAGTCAAAACCAAAATCCAACTTCACCATTAGATTCCTTGGGTTAAAATGAGGTTTTTACAAAAATTTGGGCCCAATCTAAGATCATCTTGACCTAGTTTGCATTCTAGTCCTGTTCTGACTCTTTTCCTTACACATATGCTCCTAACTTTTGAAATATTCGTAAGGACCCCCCTACTTTCATCTTCTTCTTCACCAAATGATCCCCGCCGCCTCCATACCTATAGAACTCCTAAACCCACCTCACCAGCGACCTTCAATCAGGGATTACTCGCTGATTTCGTGGCCAATCCCTTCCAAAATTGGAAGGGAGATTCATGAGGAGTGGCTCTCCAATCTGAGATAGGTCTTGACTTCCAATTTTCATCCAAGAGTTCATGCGAACTCTTGGAAGTCCTAAACTTATTCCATGAATTTCAAGCTTTCAAGCTTGGTTTCCAAGCTTGAAACTCGACTCTAAGCCCTATAAAAGGACGCCCAATGCATGCCTTACCTCATCAGCTTGTTTTTGGCCAAAAAATCCCCTTCTTCCCTCCTCTCCGACCGGATGGTCCATGAGCTCTGGTGACCTTCTCTAACCACCTTCCTCGTTCACCCTCATGGACCATAGCGGGTGAATTTCTCTTCCTCACCTTCCTCCACGCGTCGCAATACCAGCTATCGCTGCCTACACCCCTCATCGTCGTAGCCCCAATCACTGAAGGTTTTGTCTTCCCCATGTTTGACGTACCACCGGCGTGGGAAAATCCCCCCCTTTCGTCCAATTAAATTAGGGTAGTTTAGTTCCCTTAGTTCCCTAGGTTTTATCCCTCTATCCAAAATCCAAAAAACACCCTCGACGCACATGCACGCCATCATCTTCCTCCGCTCCGACGACATCTCCAGCAAGGCTTTCCCATCACCTCACACCTCCAACCACCTCGTTGATAACTCCACAACCACCACCACATCACCATGACCAAAACCCCTCTCTTATCTTAGCATTCCATCCACCCAATCTACCCACCGAACAACCCAACCTTCACGCTTCATTTTCATCATCGTCAGACCACATCACGCACTCTCACACCACAAAACCACCACTCACACACTCGCCGTGGTCTGACGATGCTTATGAGCTCTTTTAATGTGGCCGTGAGGCTATATTTGTTATTCTTAGGTCTCACCATCACTCCACTGCTACGGCATTCTTTTCGATGTTGTTCTTAGAGTTCAAAGCTACGCAAGCCCTAGGTCACACCTCCAAGCTGTGCAAAAGAGCCCCAGGACCATCCCTAGGTGGTCAATCAAAGACCAAGCCCTCTGCAACTGCATCAATCGAATGAAGCCTCATTGCAGTAGCGTGCAAGAAGAGGATGTGGGATTTAGTCCCACATCGGTGGGAGATAAGCGTGTGGAGCCGCATAAGTTGATTTTGCATTTATGGATTATCACCTCAAACGCTGGGGGTGAGGTCCTCTTCACACTTGCACTCATGACCCACTTAACCCAAGCTCTCACTCCTCGGCTGCAACCCCACGCATGCTGCCCTGGACCCGATTACTGTTCGTACCCGAATGCCCGTTAAGCCTGGGTCTGAGAGAGAGGAGGAAGGAAAGAAAGAGAGAGCAGGGGAGGGGTGGGTTTTGCCCCTCTGTGTATTGTGCAACACTTAGCTGTGAAGAGAAGAAGGCTGTGAAGAGAGAAGAAAGAAGAAGAGAAGGCTTCTGAATAAGGAAAGAAGAGAAAAAGAAGGCCCATGCATTAGTAGAAGGAAAAAGAGAGAAGAAGTAAGCCTGAAGATCGAAAGAAAGCATTGTTGCAGGTGACATTTAAGTCGTCTGACTTGATATCTAGACATCTGATTACTACTCATGTATTTAACATGATTGAATATTTGATATATATGTGCTTAGACTAATAATTTAAGTCACCATTATTTTGTGTTAGATATCTTTTTGGTCTCTTAAAGTCTTCAAATACTCATGTTATACATTGAATATCTAATGTGACAAATTAGCATTCATTGAATATCATTATTCTCGGCTTATTCATGTGCTCATTTATATTTTAATTGATATTAGCGCATGAATTCCATATTTTCTCCCTGTGTTCGACCTCGGACTTCAATTAGATATTCGAGTTATAAAGTTTATTTTTTGATAGATCGATTGAGGATTTTGCACTACAATGATGATAACTTAATCTAAATCCTCTCTAGATCCTCTCAACATTAACTCCTTAACCTAACTTGTGTAACAGTTCCTAAATCTCCATTCAAGAACATCATTTAGGCAATGGCCTCTAGAGAAGGTTGTCATCCCAACTCAGATTGAAAATGATTGATTGAATCATATGGTTTCTTGATGTGATATCGAATCCTCTAAATCATTTAGATCTTCGAATCAACATACATTAGTTTTATTCAATCTAACTAAGTACGTTACCCTATTCATACTAAGTGACCCAATTCATTTACTGGAAATTAATTGAATTATTTTATTAAAATGCAAAATGCAATAACATTACGTAACTTGGATGGCTTTATCAGGGCACACAAAATCCAATAGTTGTATGTTTGAAATATTGAAGTGCAATATATTTCTAGCATATAATAACATGACAATATAGGTGCTTATGACACTACCTAGGTTGCTATTATTCATTTTATTAACATGTTTCTCTTATCAGAGTCTTACGTAACACTCTACGCCCTAGTATTGGTGCTATTGGCACCATTGTATATGACTACTAACATGACTTCCAATGAGGTTGGTGCTCTTGGTAGGATTGTTGATGCTATTGGTGGGATTGTTGATGTTGTTGGTACCATTATTAGTGTTCTATACTAAAAATTATTGATGTGCAATATATTTCAAGAATATAATAAGTTGCCAATATAGGTGCTTACAACACCTCCATAGATGTTAATGACACCATCATAGGTTGCTATTGTTTATCCTAATAAAAGACCATTGGTACTATTGGTAGGATTGTTGGGGCTTGTGGCATCATTATTGGTGTTATATGCTTGGAATATTGAAGTGCAATATATTTCAAGGATACAATAAATTATCAATATAGGTGCTTACAGCACCACTTCATTGAGGTTGGTTCTATTGAAATAATTATTGATGTTGTTAGCACCATTGTTTGGTGCTGTTGGCATGAGAAATCAAAGAAAAGACATGAATGAATTAAGTATGTTGAGATGCTAATGACACCTAAATTAAAAAAGATTGATATGAATCAACATAAGTTTAAATGCTAATTGTAATGTCCCAAAATTTGGATTCCGAGTCATTTCAGGATGGTCTGGGTCAATTCAAACCCAGAAACGAAGTTGTAGTTCGATGCTAGTGTTAATACTTCGTTAAATTGCCAAAAGTGCATATTTCGAGTCAACCTTGAGCCAAATGTTGTCAAAAGGGTCCCATGTATGATACCGTTGGATTCCTCTCATTGTAAGCTTTCCGACAACGATCGTTACAGGCAAATCTATGGTGTATAGGTCAAGTTATGACCAAAATAAATCAACAAGGACCTATATGTAAGGTGGACCCAACCCTAAGGGTATTTTGGATATTTCACCCACTAAACCCAATCCCAACAAACCTTGGGCCTATGAAAGGACATCTTTGGATCCTTGGGTCGTCATCTTCCTTGTAAGTCTCTTAATTAAGAGAGGAAGTGAGAAGGAAAAGCTTTCATAAAAGTCAAAAATTTTTCTCGAGGACCTGGGTGCGAATCTGCAAAACCCAAGCTTCCCAGTGTAATTTTTGTGGTGGCAGTGGTGGCATACAGTAGGCGTACGACATGTGGCCATGGCGCAGCACACGAAAGCGACGTGTGGCGGACTAGCAAGCGCAATTTCACCCGATCGCATGAGAACAATGCTGCGCAGTGCGATGGATCGTTGACGCGTGTCACAATCCAGTGGCACAGGTGCATGTGGCGCGATCTGGGGGACATCTCGTGGACCAATAGAATGGCGACACGTGTCCTATGAGTGGCTTGCATGGGCCAGTGGCTGGTTCACTTTAACCGGATGGTTCCGTGATCCCCTTGCACTATTTCGTCTGGTTCGAGGCTTTCTTGACCACAGATTTCGATAAATAAGATACCATTGGAATTGTATCGATGCGTACTATGTATTGGTATAATTTATTTTCACTTTTTAGTTCTGTTCCTTAAGTGAAAAATCAGAAACGTGGCTAGAAGTCATTAGCCCTATTTATGGTTCATGTGAACCAGGTCTTATCCCCGATGCGTGTGTGGATCCCAAGGAGGATGTAGAGACTACCTCAAGCCCTGTGCACATGATTTAGAGTCACCGTGACCCTCCGATGACATTAGGTAGAGTAGTCTACCCTTCTCTTGATTCCATCTAGTTTTCGGGTATCTATGGACCCGTCTTGTGCGATTGTTCACATGCACCATCTTGGTTGTTGTGTGGTCCTCCTTCTTGCTGAGGTTGAAACCTGACAAGTGTGGAAATCGCGCATTTTGAAATCGTCAAAAATCGCAGTATAGGCTCAAAATCCCCTTGACAAAAATATTTATAATAACGAAACTTTTTAGAACTTGAGTCCTGGTTGTTCATCTCTAGGAGGCCTGAAAACAAGTCAAGGATTGGATCAGCTTTTCTAACCTAAATCTAATCTAACATGATATTTTTGGTCTTTTTTGTATTTTGCACTTTTTTTCTATTTTTGATTTTTATTTTGAAAGAGAAATGGAACCTAGATCTAAATGTGCTAGCAAAAGCCTAAGTGACTGCGTGGATCTAAGTGGGGCCAAGGTGGCCGTGCATAGTGTGACAAACCTAAATGGGATGCTTCTAAGTACACTAATAGGCATGCATCAAAGTTGTAAGCCATGAAGATAATAGCATGCACATAAAACCATTAGACAACAGTATCATGCATCAAAAATTAAGTCACTATAAAATCTGGATACATGGAAATAAAGCCAAACTAAAGAAAGGGATCAACAAAGAGAGGCTAAGGAGAAGCCTTCATGGCCGTCCACTAAGGAGAGGAGGATGGGTGTGTGTACCCAAGTGGAGAGAGGAGGGTGTTGCACCCTTTCTCTATCAATGGCCGTCCTTGAGAAGACCTTGAGGAGGGTCTTCTCTATGGCTGTTGTTACGACCCGATTCCCGGATCCCTACAGGACCTGAGACCGGCTCGTCTCGACTAATTCCAAGACCCAGTCGTCCAACAAGAAATAATAAAAAAGTAGGAAAGTAAACCACATTCACATATGCAATATAACTAAGTAGTAAAATCGAGCAAAGCAGTAAAGGAAAGTAAAACTGCTATTTCAATACAAACCACCACAACAACAGAGACAATTGAAACGAAAGTAACAATAACAACAACAGTAGATAAAAGTATGAAACTCAGTACAACAGTAAGGGGGTTACAACAAGAAGTGCAGAAAAACTACAGCTGGTCTAGACTAGGCCCAGCACCCTCTACAATCGAAAGCTCGGGCTGCTCAACTCCTGGACCTGAGTAGTGTTATGAAAAAGACAAGGTCAGCGAATGCTGAGTAAAGTGGTATCTATATTATCTAAAGCAGTAAAAGCAACAAGTTTAATTCTCTTTTCTAGTTATTTTATTTTATATGCATTTCCTTTTCACCCCTTTCAGATTTTCTTGATCTTGCATGTTCCTCGTGGGAACGATCTTAATTGCAGTCTTTTCCGAAGAGTAGAAGGTACACGTGGTGCTCTCCTAGCCAGGAGAGTCCCCCGTGGTAGTCCTACACCCAGTCAACCACCTCGAGATCACTGTCAAGGCATAGCGGTGACTACGCATGCGTGATAAATGCATGGGTAGCTATCCCGCACTAACACGCGGTCAGTCGTTTCCGCTAGTGGGTATGCCCAAAGTACAGCACGGAACAGTATAGAGCCTAGCCCTCTCAGAAATGGGGGTCTAGCCCCTCATAACCAAATAGGGGTCTCACCCCTCCACAGTCCACGCACCCTCGTCTGACCACCCCGGTTTGCCCAGAGGGTCTAACAAGTCGGTGTAGGGTGGCTAGCTGAACCCCGGACCCCATGGGATGGCTAGCTCCCTCCCTACACTAGTAGTTCACCTCGGTACCGTGTACACGAGGGCCAACAGAAGTTGTTGTAGAGTGGCCAATCCTAACCCCAGGTCTCAACCCAAGGGCGGCTAGCTCCGCTCTACACAAAAAGGGGATAGTCGCTCTCCTTGGTGCCACGTACTGAAGGGCCAGAACACTTCCCGTCTACATTCCAGATTTTCCATCTAACCACAGGAGCTCTACTCCTAATTCCCCGTAGGGTTCATGCTCATGTTCACGACATTATTCCGACCCAGATTCCATCATTCACAATTCAGTTCTCGTTTATATACAGGCAGCTCGTATTTCCACAATTCAATTCATGCAACTGATGATTTCACAGGTAATTTTTCATTTACCTCAAGTAGCTCACAACTTTATTGCAGGAAATTGCTAGCAGTTTAACTTAATCATGTATACAAATGCAATCATCCAGTATAATTGGTTTATTCATTTCTCTGTCCTAGAGTTCATGCCACATCCTAGGTTTCTAGTTGACTAATTCCACAGACACATTCTTATTTAATATGATTAACAGAAGTAGACCACTCTACCAGACAATCCGGAAGTAATGGGGGCTTGAACCGCAAACCCAGGTGTCTCTGCGAGCCTCAAACACGCAGCAGGCTGAAACCATATACCAGGGAATACATCAGAAAGGAGGATTCAAAATAGTGTATAAGGGTCTCTAGTACGTAGAGAAACTCGCAAGGAAACTACAGATACTTCTTTTGTGTAAAACGGATCCCGATCGGACCCCAAACGGGTCAAAAACTTGTCTACTGACCAAAATCAAACATCTGGGAACAAGTCCAGACATCTTAAAAGATACAAAACCTTACCTCAAGTCCCTACGGTGTCCTCAGATGTCCAAGACTCCCCTGCGATCGTCTGAAGGCGGTTCCAGACATCGGATCACTCCTCCAATCGTCTGGTGAGCTAATCAGATGTCAGAAAGTGTGTGGGAGGGTGTTCCGCGCTCCTTCCCAAGCTTACTCCTACGTACGATAGAGCAGCCACCCCAAAATCAGACCGGCATATCTTCTACGGTGCGGCCTGCATGGCCGTAACCGTGAAAAGAACGTACCTTTGCGATAATGGTGCTTTCAGATGTTTGGTCTTGACTCCAGACATCCAAATGCTCTGCCAGTCGTCTGGACTTCACTCTAGACATCTGATACTGGAAAATTTCCAGTATCAGAACTCACTCCCAACACTCTCCACTGCGCTTCGCCATGCTTCTCCTCACTCCACCACAGCTCCAGCTACTGTAGGTGGTCGAGGATGCCGCTCTGGACTCCCTCCTCCTCCCGCACGCGCCCGCGGTGGCCATGCGAGCTTCGACGAGCTTCCACCGAAGCTCCCGACCCCGACCTCCTCCTCCTCCTGCACTTCTCCTCTTTCTCGCCCTCTCTCACTCACCCTCGCTCACCTCCTCACTCACGACAATGAAGGTGGGGTGTGGTGGTGGTGTGTGGGGTGGAGAGGAGAGGAGGGGAGGGTGGCTTTATAGGTGATATGGGTTTAGGGTTCGGGTGGAAGGAGGAGAAAGGAGAGAGAGAAAAGAAGTTCTACGTGCCGCCCACGCGTAGAGCGTAGAGTGTGTACGAAAATTTCATTTTCAGACATCCGAGAAAGGGTCCAGACGTTTGACTGAGACTCCAAGCATCTTAAAAGGCTAAAAGTGGGATAGGTCTTTACATCATAACAAACTTAAAGGAAGTTTCATCCTTGAAACTTGAACTAGCTAGGGTATGGAAAAAGGAACATAAAACACATAACAAACTTAAAGAGGACCAAAGTAGATCCGAAAAGACGTACCCTCAAAAAGTTCTGGGTACCGCTCTCGCATCGTCGACTCTTCGTACCGCTGGCTTCTCCATAAGACCTTCACCAAGGGTACCTGCTTCCATCTCAGACTCTGGATGGCTCTATCTAGTATCTGCACTGGTCTTTCAGGGTAGGTCAGGTAATCACCCACCCCGACACTCTCGTGGCTTAGAACGTGACTGGGATCGGTGACATACTTCCTGACGTTGGACATGTGGAACACGTCGTGCACTACAGAAAGCTGGGGTGGAAGGGCAAGCAGATAAGCAGCGAGTTCTACCCACTTTAGGACCTCAAAGGGCCCCACAAATCTTGACGCAATCTTCCCCTTCACCCCAAAACGCTGCAGGCCCTTCATGGGCGAAACGCAGGGAAAGACGTGATCCCCAACCTCGAACTGCACCTCTCTGCATTTTCGATTAGCATAACTCTTTTGCCTACTCTTGACAGTGCGTAGTCATCTGTGAATCTACTCTATCACCTCCTGACTCTGCCGGATCAGCCTAGGGCCAACCTCCCACTTGTTCCCCACCTCAACCCAACTTAAGGGTGCAGTACACCTCCATCCATATAGAGCCTTGTAAGGTGCCATGCCGATGTTCGAGTGATAACTATTATTATATGCCAACTCTGCCAGGGGTAAGTGCTCCTCCCAAGAGCCTCTCCAGTCTAGTACACAGGCGCGCAAAAGGTCCTCAAGTGTCTGTATGGTGTGCTCCGACTGTCCATCCGTCTGGGGGTGGTATGCGGTACTTAACCTCAACCATGTCCCCAAAGGCTGCCAAAACTCAACCCAAAACTGGGAAGTAAAATGGGTATCCCTATCAGATACAATCTCACGTGGAACTCCATGTAGGAGTACCACATCGCGAATGTACCTCTCTGCCAACTGTGCTGGTCCCAAGGTGACTTGGATCGGCAGGAAACATGCCGTGTTCATCAACTTATCCACTATCACCCAGACTGCATCATGTCCTCACTGGGTAGCAAGTAGACCCACCACCAAGTCCATGGTGATGCTCTCCCACTTCCACTCTGGCACAGGAAGTGGCTGCAATGGCCCAGCAGGCCTCTGGTGCTCGACCTTCACCTGCTGGCACACCAAACACTGCTGCTTGAACTCACCCACATCCCGCTTCATCCCTTTCCACCAAAAGTCGCATCTCAGATCATGATACATCTTTATGTTCCCTGGATGTATGGTGAACCTGGACCCTTATGCCTTTGTCAGGAGCTCTCTCAACAACTCCTCATCCCTGGGAACACACAAGCATCCCCTCATGCGTAGCACCTCGTCTATAAATGAAAAGTCTCCTGGTCCCCTGACAGCACTCTGTTCCACAACATCTGTAAGTACGAATCTGTCATCTGCCCTGCGATGATGCGGTCTATCAGCTCTGATCGCGTCTGCCGGGTCACTGTCACTGCCCCACAATACCCCTGTGACTCTTGGGGTCGCCAACTGGCCAAATTCTCCAAAAGTCTCCAACTCTGTGCCTATAGACTGGCTAAGTGGGCGGGCGCCTTCCGGCTTAAGGCGTCAGCCACCACATTGGCCTTCCCTGGATGGTAGGAGATGCTGCAATCGTAGTCCTCCAGGAGCTCTAACCAACGTCTCTGTCTCATGTTAAGCTCCTTATGGTCAAACAAGTACCTGAGGATCTTATGATCTGTGAAAATCTCAAAGGTCTCACCGTATAGGTAGTGCCTCCATGTCTTCAGCACGAAGACAACAGTTGCCAGCTCTAAGTCATGGGTAGGGTAGCTATGCTCATGGGGCTTCAGTTTCCGCGAAGCATAAGCAACAACGTGACCTCGCTGTATGAGCACACCCCCTAACCCCTGCAACGAAGCATCTGTGTAGACCATAAAACCACTACTGCTGTCCGGGATGGTGAGCACAGGAGCTGAAGTCAGTCTCTCCTTCAACTCCTGAAAACATGCCTCACATGCATCTGTTCAAGCGAAAGGCACGTCCTTCCGAGTCAACTGCTTCATAGGACGTGCAATCTGCGAGAATCCTCTGATAAACTACCGATAGTAACCTGCCAGTCCCAAAAGGCTACGTATATCTGTTATTGTATGTGGCCTCTCCCACCTGAGTACGGCCTCAACCTTGGATGGGTCCATAGCCAAACCATCCCCTGAGATCACATGGCCCAAGAAAGTCAGCTGTCTCAACCAAAACATGCACTTGTTGTACTTGGCATACAGCCTGCGTCGCCTCAAAGTGTCCAGAATCATCCGTAGATGCTATCCGTGCTATGCCTGATCCCGCGAGTAAAAGAGTACGTCGTCGATGAATACCACCACAAGCTGATCCAAGTATGGTCTGAAAGCCCGATTCATCAAATCCATAAAGCAGCGAGTGCATTGGTCAGACCAAACGGCATGACCAAGAACTCGTAGTGCCCGTACCGGGTACGAAAAGCTGTCTTGGAGACATCGGTCTCCCTAATCCTCAACTGTGGTAGCCGGACCTCAGATCTATCTTGGAGAACACTGTGACATCTCATAACTGGTCAAAAAGGTCATCAATCCTCGACAACGGATACTTGTTCTTGATGATGACCCTATTCAGCTGTCTGTAGTCAACACAAAGTCGCAGGGTACCATCCTTCTTCTTCACAAACAACACAGGGGATCCCCATGGGGACGCACTGGGCCTCACAAAGCCCTTCTCCAATAGGTCATGTAGCTATGACTTGAGCTCTCGCAACTCAAGTGGTGCCATCCGGTATGGTGAAGTAGAAATGGGGCTGGTCCCTAGTACCAGTGAGATCTCAAACTCGATCTTACGCTCGGGCGGTAGTCCTAGCAGCTCCTCTGGAAACACGTCAGGGTACTTACAAACCACTGGAATGCTCTGAAAGTTAGCCACAGGGCTAGGCTCTACCACTACACAGGCTAGAAAGCCCTCACACCCCTGGCTCAAAAGCCTCGCTGCCCAAAGTGCAGAGATGCATCTGAAACCTCCATTCACCGGCTGTCCGTGGAACTCAAAAGAAGGCAACTCAAGTATGGAGAAGATGATCTTCCTTCCGAAATAGTCCACCAAGGCGTGGTAGGCGGACAGCCAATCCATCCCTAGAATCATGCCGAAATCCTCCATCGGTATCACAATCAGGTCAGCGAGGAGGCTATGTCCCCCTATACTGACCTCGTAGTCCGTGTAGACCTCCTCAACTACAAACAACTGGCCACATGGGCCTCTGATCACAAACGAATCCATTAACAACACACTGACCTGTCCCAAACTGACAGCAAAACTCCAAGCAACAAAAGAGTGTGTGGCACCGGAATCAAAAAGTACGTATACTAATCTGTCAGAAATGGTAACCATACCTGCCACCATTGAACTGGAAGCCCCGGCATTCTTATTACGACCTGATTCCTGGATCCCTACAGGACCCGAGATCAGCTCACCTCGACTAATCTCAAGACCCAGTCGTCCAACAAGAAATAACCACAAAGCAGGAAAGTAAACTACATTCACATATGCAATATAACTAAGTAGTAAAAATGAGCAAAGTAGTAAAGGAAAGTAAAACTACTATTCCAATACATACCACCACAACAACAGAGACAACTGAAACGAAAGTAACAGTAACAACAACAGTAGCTAAAAGTCTGAAACTCACTACAACAGTAAGGGGGTACAACAAGAAGTGCAGAAAAACTACGGCTGGGCTCGACTGGGCCCAGCACCCTCTGTAGCTGGAAGCTTAGGTTGCTCAACTCTTGGACCTAAGCAGTGTTATAAAAAAGATAGTGTTAGTGAGCGCTAAGTAGAGTGGTATCTATACTATCTAAAGTAGTAAAAGTAGCAGGTTTAATTCTCTTTTCTAGTTATTTTATTTTATATGCATTTCCTTTTCACCCTTTCAGATTTTCTTGATCTTGCATGTTCCTCGTGGGAACGATCTTCATTGTAGTCTTTTTCGGAGAGTAGAAGGTACACATGGTGCTTTCCTGGCTGGGAGAGTCCCCCGTAGTAGTCCTACACCCAGTCAACTACCTCGAGGTCACTGTCAAGACGTAGCGGTGACTACGGCAAGCATGATAAACACACGGGTAGCTATCCCGCATTGACACGCAGTCAATCATTTCCACTAGCAGGTACGCCCAAAGTATAGCACGAAACTGTATACGGCCTAGCCCTCTCAGAAACAAGGGTCTAGCCCCTCAAAACCAAACAGGGGTCTCACCCCTCTACAGTTCGTGCATCCTCGTCTAACTACCCCAGTTTGCCAAGAGGGCCTAACAAGTCGATGTAGGGTGGCTAGCTGAACCCCGGGCCCTGTAGGGTGGCTGTCTCGCTCCCTACACTAGTAACTTGCCTCGATACCATGTACATGAGGGCCAACAGAAGTCGATGTAAAGTGGCCAATCCTAACCCTGGGTCTTAACCCAAGGGCGGCTAGCTCCACTCTACACAAAAAGGGGACAGTTTCTCTCCTTGGTACCATGTACTCAAGGGCCAACACACTTACTGTCTACATTCCAGATTTTCCATCTAACCACAGGAGCTCTACTCCTAATTCCCCATAGGGTTCATGCTCATGTTCACGACATTATTCCGATCCAGATTCCACCATTCACAATTCAATTCTCGTTTATATACAGGCAGCTCGTGTTTCCAAAATTTAATGGATGCAACTGATGATTTCATAGGTAATTGTTCATTTATCTCAGGTAGCTCACAACTTTATTACAGGCAATTGCTAGCAGTTTAACTTAATCATGTATACAAATACAATCTTGCAGTATAATTGGTTTATTCATTTCTCCGTCCTAGGGTTCATGCCACATCCTAGGTTTCCAGTTGACTAATTCCACGGACACATTCTTATTTAATATGATTAATAGAAGTAGACCACTCTACCAGGCAATCCAGAAGTAATGGGGGCTTGAACCGCAAACCCAGGCGTCTCTGCGAGCCGCAAACACGTAATAGGCCGAAATCCTATACCATGGAATACATCACAAAGGAGGATTCATAACAGTGTATAAAGGTTTCTAGTATGTAGAGAAACTCGCAAGGAAACTACAGATACTTCATTTGCGTAAAACGGATCCCGATCGGACCCCAAACAGGTCAAAAATGTGTCTACTGACTAAAATCAGACGTCTGGGAACAAATCCAGACATCTTAAAAGATACAGAACCTTACCTCAAGTCCTTGCGGTGTCCTCAAACGTCCAAGACTCCCCTACGATCATCTGAAGGCGGTTCCAAATGTTGGACCACTCCTCCGATCATTTGGAAGCACCTCCGGTCATCTGGTGAGCTGATTAGACATTCGAAAGTGCATGGGAGGGTGTTCCATGCTCCTTCCCAAGGCTGCTCCTATGTACAACAGAGTAGCCACCCCAAAATCAGACCGGCATATCTTTTGCAATGGGGCCTACATGGCCGTAACCGTGAAAAGAATGTACCTTCATGATAAAGGTGATTTCAGACATTTGGTCTTGACTCCAGACGTCTAGAGGCTCCTCCAGTCATCCAGACTTCACTCCAGATGTCTAATACTAGAAAATTTCTAGTATCAGAACATGCTCCCAGCGCTCTTTGTCGTGCTCCACCGCTCTTCTCCTGGCTCCGTCTCAACTCCAGCTGCTACAGGTGGTCGAGGATGCCGCTCCGAACTCCCTCCTCCTCCTGCACGAGCCTGTGGTGGCCATGCGAGCTCCAACGAGCTTCCATCAAAGCTCCCAACCTCGGCCTCCTCCTCCTCCTCCTGCACTTCTCCTCTTTCTCACCCTCTCTCACTTACCCTCGCTCACCCTAGCTCACCTCCTCGCTCGTGGCAGTGAAGGTGGGGTGTGGTGGTGGTGTGTGGGGTGGAGAGGAGAGGAGGGGAGGGTGGCTTTATAGGTGTTGTGGGTTTAGGGTTCGGGTGGAAGGAGGAGAAAGGAGAGAGAGTAGAAGTTCTACGCACTGCCCGCGTGCAGAGCATAGAGTGCATACAAAATTTCATTTTCAGACGTCCAGGAAAGGGTCCAGACATCTGGACAGGCATCTGACTGAGACTCCAGACATCTTAAAAGGCTAAAAGTGGGATGAGTCTTTACAGTTGTTTAAGAGGAAAAGAAAATGGAGGCATGGACCCTCTATGGAGGAAGAAGAAACGCGCCCAAGAGAAGAAGAGAGGAGGAGGATGTTGATGGATCCTTCTTCTTCTTGCCACCCTTGAAGAAGCTTGGAGAAGAGCTTCTTCCTAGCTGTCCATGAAGGAGCCTTGGAGGAGGAGGACCCCTTAGAGGAGTGGTGGATGGCCCTAAGGTTTAGAGGTGGTGGCCCTTAGGGATGGAGGGGAGGGTGTCGCAAATGTGGAATGGAGAGAATGCATGGAATGAATGGGCATGCTCTCTTTTTCTCTAGCTTTTATGGGAAGGCCTCTCCATTTCAAATGGGTACCCACTTTTGGTGGCTCCAAAAATAGCAAGTGCCACCAGTGTAGGATCTAGGTTGGTGACCAACTAATGAGGGCTAAAATGGGAAAGTGTGATTTAGGAAAGTGTGTGCATGTGTGGGTATAATTTTTGTAGTGTAGGGTTGTGGGTTTGGTGAATCTAGGTTGGGTTAACCTACATTTAGTGGGTATGGACCTAATTAGGCTTAGGTGAATATAATGGGAAAGGAGTGAACCTAATTGGGTTTAGGTCAAGTCTAATTAGATGCATGTGTGTGTTTAGGCTTAGGTAAAGCTAATAGGTGTGAGTTAATTAGATCCTAGGTGGATCGAATTGGGTTCATGTGCACCCAATCAACTGTAGATGCACCTAATTAGGTATGAGATGGTTCAATTGGGTTAGGGATAGGATAAGTAGGGCTATGGATAGTGGACTAGGCTTAGGAGGTCTCTAATTAGGTTTCTTAAGGTGGATAAGAACATGGATAGTGCTATCCATGTTTGGGTTTTGAGGCTAAGGTGTCCTGATGGAGGTGGTTTTGGGTTTGGGAAGGTTGTCCTAGGGTTTCTAAGGTTAGGGATAAGGCTATTGTTTATCGCGCTTGATCGGGTTTAAAGAATGTCACGTTGTAGAATAGCCGAAAAACGTTCAAAACAAATAAAGAGTTTTTATTACTCGAAAACTGGAGTATCCGAGGTCGAACACAGGGAGCAATCGGAATTTATTACTAATTTCAAATGTGATTGAACACTCTAATTTACTCAAAACTTGAATTCAAATATGAATGTATGCAGTTAAAAAGTAATTATTGACAAAATTGTGAAATTGGACGTCTGATCTTGTGATCAGACGTCTTAAAAGTGTTTTCCCTTTTTCTTTTGCTTTCTTCTTCTTTCTCTGCAGTCTCTCTTCCTTTCTTCTTCTTTCTCTTCTCTTTCTGCGAAGGCTTCTTCTTCCTTGGCTAAGTTTCTTCTCTTCTTCTCTCAGCCTACCTGCACAGAGAGAAAAACCTACCCTTTTCCCTCTACCCGCACATCTCTCTCTCTCTCTGCAATTCACTCAAAGGATGCTCTCCCAGAGCCACGGGTAATCGGGTCGGATTTCGCACCCGGGACCAGGCGCACCGGCAGGTGGGTGATGCGCGAGGAGTGCTTAGGTTGGGTCGGGTTGGAGCCCACCAGATCCGCAAGGTGAAACCGCGGACGAGGCGAGCGTGGGATAAGGTGAGGGACCTCACCCCTGTGTGTTCGGAGGCAACGAGGCAATATCACAAAAATAATTTAAAGTACCTGCGCTTCGTGTTTCGCCGATGTGGGACTATTAGTTCTGCCCCGCTCCCATGCGCACCCGTAGAGCCTTCGTGCAATCGCCACAGCTGCGGACGTTGCTGCGCTCCTTGCTGGACTTAGATGCTTCGCACTACTGTCCCGAATATGCTGCACCTGAAGATTGGAGAACCTGACGCCTGGAGCTGCTGAAGCTTGGAGCTGCTCCAACCGTCAATGGCGGTAGGGGTTGAAATCCTGTCAAACACAAATACGGCCTATTGGCCTAATCAAACCAGCTGGGCACCTTCGCCATGGCACGGCGAAGGTGGTGAACCATGAGGTAGGCCATGGGACGGCCTAGGCGTGCGTGCCTAGGTCGTCCTGTGACCGGAAGTGTGGGGGTGTTCGGGGGGCTGTGGTGGAGGCGTAGAGGGAAGGTGGATGGGCGGAGGTTGTTCCTTGTGGTGAGGCGGAGCTTATGAGACGGTTGGCGAGCTGTGTGGAGGGGCGGAATGGTGGGGGCGGCTCGCCGAAGGTCGGTCGGAGGTGAGGAAGATGGAGGTGGTCAGCGACGGTCGAGGGGCAATTAAATCAAATAAAAGGGGGAAAAGAGAGAGGGGAAGATGGAGAATGTATTAAGCCTAACTACAGGGATGAAGGGGGATGGAGAGGCGGACAGCTATACCTACTGTCGCCGGAGAAGAAGCTGCCCAATGGAGGAGGACGGCGGCGATGACGGGGCAGAGGCGGCGTGTGCGGGTATTGCGCGATGCGGAGGAGAATCAGGAAGATGACTCTACCACTGGTTTTGTGGTAGAGCGAAGAGGGAGGGGAGGGGGGCTCGCCGGAGCTCGCTGGACCCTTGGCCGGAGAAGAAAGAGAAGAGTTTGAGGTGGAAGTCCGGCCAAGTCAGGCTAAAAATGAGCAGCCGGGTTTGGGGTTTCTTTTATAAGCACTGGGCCGTGCTTTCAGAGCGTGGAGGGCACGCCAATACCTCCGTCGGCTCGCCGGAGAAGGAAAGTGGGTGGATACCCAAATCCCTTGTGCGTTCACACGAGAGATTGGGTTCACACTAGGGATCAAGATTGGCCTTAGATGGAAGGGAATTCCTCAGAGAATCTCCCTTCTATTTCTGGGAGGGGATCTCTGAGGAATCAGAGAGTATTCCCTCTCTAATCCTCGCCAGAGCAGGATTCTGCCACAATAATGGCAGAAGGACCTGATTGCAAAGGTGGCGAGGAAGTTAGGGGGCTCTCTGCGATGATTTCAAAAGATAGGGACCAAATTGTGATTTGGGTGTACTAAATTGCAAAGTAGGTCAAGATGACCTCCCCTTAGGTCCAAATTTTGGTACAAACCTAATTTTGACCTAAGGAATCCAATGGTAAAGTTGGATTTTAGGTTTGACCTCGTTTGAATGGACATTTTGCGTAAAAACCTAAATTAGGTCAATTGATGAACTAGGACCCTAATCTAGGTCAAACTGGGTTCCAAAGGCCAAATTAAGTGTTATAAACCCTAGGGGATATTTTTTGTAACGAACGCATGCCCCAGACGTATTTTAAGACGTCTGGGAGGTGGCCCAGACGTCGGACCAGACGTCTGGGATCGTTTCCAGACGTCTGGAAATCTGTTATCTTCCACACGCGTGGGTCGTCTGCGCGCCTGAGCGCGTAGACCCGCATATTCGTTTATTCCCTGTGGCTGCAGATGCCCTGCCACGTCCTCTCTCCTCCTCGCACGGCCTTAAAAGGCCACGCCTCCCCTCACTTCCGTCACCACCGTCTCCTCCCTCTTCTCCTTCAGCCAGTGAGCGTGAGCACGAGCGCGAGGGTGGCAGCGGTGGCCGCAGTGAGAGCGGAGGAGGTGCTGCGTGCGAGAGTGGAGCTCTGCCGTGAGGGCGAGCTCGCCGAGGCTGCTAGGGCCGGCCGGCGGAGGGCGTAGGGGGCGCTGAGCGACGCGGAGGGGGGACTGCTGCGGTCTGAGCAGCAGGCGCGCGAGGTGCGACGCGGGCGGCATCGTGAGCAGAGGCTGAGTGGCGCCCTGATTCTGGAAAAAATTCCAGAATCAGACGTCTGTGTTGATAGCCAGACGGCTAGGGCGACGTCTTGAAGACCATCCAGATGTCTGAAAGGTTAGTTTTCCGTCTCCTTCTTCCTTCCTGTCGACTGACCGTACTAAGGGAGGGAGATGGGTGTGCGCAGGCTCGATGATTCGCCATCTATCGCGAATCAGACGTCTGGCAGTAGTACCAGACGGTGGAAGCGACCTCCAGATGTCCGGGGTGACCATCGGACATCTGGGAGCTAGGCCAGACGTCCCCACAGACTTCTGGACGTCTGGGAAACCACGCTGAACAAGGTAATTCTCTGATCCACTTTTTAAGACGTCTGGAAGAAGTTCCAGACGTCTGATTTTGCACAGTGTCGTCGTTTTCAACCCGTTTAGGGCCCGTTCGGGTTCCGTTTTCCGCGATTCGAGTTGCGTTCTTTTCGGAATTAATTCCTCTACCCGTCTACAGTAGCTATACACTGTTTTGAGACACTCCTTGTGTTTGATCCTTGTGATAGGACCCCGTTCTGTTGCAGTCTCGGGGGTCGCGGAGGCACGCGGGATTCCCGATCACGCCCCCATTACTCCCGTTGTACCTGTAGAGTTAAATTATGGAACCATAAATAGAACCTAGGACATTGCATGAATCCTAGGAATGAGAAATAGATGGAATGATAGCTCCTAGGTGTTGCATGAATCCTAGGGCTGGAAAACTAGATTGTATGATAGATCCTAGGATATGGCATGAATCCTAGGATGGGAAAACTAGTGGAATTTATAATACTGCAGTCTTGGAAAATGGAAAGAGATATAAAGCTGCCTGTAATTCGAATTAACAGCTGCCTGTTGTGAATAAATAACGTGGTTGAGAACATGGATTGCAAGAATGTGAAACTGGAAAGTGAAACCTGGATGTTTGAGTAAAAAGGATGGAACCCTACGGGGAAGTAGGAGTAGAACTCCTGGAAAGTAAATGGAATAGTATTGGGGAAGTGAGCTGGCCCTTGAGTACGAAGTACGAAGGAGAGCGACTGTCCCCCTGTTTAGTGCAGAGCGGAGCCAGCCGCCCCAGGGACCCGGGGTTAGGGCTGGCCACTCTGTACCGACTTGCTGGCCCTCGCGTACGTAGTACCGAGGAGAGCTACTAGTGTAGGGAGGAACTAGCTACCCCACGGGCCCCGGGGTTCTGCTAGCCTCCCACACCGACTTGTTAGGCCCGCTGGGGCAAACCAGGGTAGTCAGGCGAGGGTGCGCGGACTGTGGAAGGGCAAGGCTCCGGTTTGGTTACTGTGGAGGGGTTGGACCCCTGTTACTGAGAGGGCTCTGCCCTGGACTGGTTCCATGCTGTGCTTTGGGCGCACCCGTTAACGGAAACGACTGACCGCGTGCCAGTACGGGTTAGCTACCTATGCGTTTATCGTACGTGCCGTAGTCACCGTTACGTCTGTCAGTGACCTTGGGGTGGTTGACTGAGGGTAGGATCACCAAGGGGGACTCTCCCGGCCAGGAGAGCACCACATGCTACTTCTACATTTTGGAAAAGACTGCAATCAAGATCGTTCCCACGAGGAACATTCGAGATCAAGAAAAAGATCTGTGGAATAAATGAAATAGTGAGACAATTGAAAGATGTGAATAAAGAAAGTAATCGAACATAACAGCTACTGTACACTCTACTGTTGTCTTTTGTTTAGTTGCCACTCTACTCAGCGTTTTTGCTGACGTGTTACACTCGTTACCTTTTTCAGGACCAGGTGTTGAGCAGCCAGGGTCAGCGGCTGCAGAGGACGCTGGGCCGAGTAGGGTCCAGTAGAGTTACCACTGTCTCTTGTACCTCTTTTTGTTACGTTGTAGTGAGTAGTTCTTGTTTCCGTTGTACTTTCTTTACCTGCAGTTCAAATTATATTATGAATGTTGTTCTACTATTGTGGTGGTGCATACTGTGGTAGTTTCTTTCCTTATTGCTGTACTTTCTTACTATTAGTTATATTCATGCTGAATGTGGTTTATTTTACTGCTCTTTTGGTTAATTCCTCGTTGGACGACTAGGTCTTGGGATTAGTTGAGTCGGTCCGGTTCTCATGTCTCGTAGGGACTCGGGAACCGGATCGTTACAATATGGTATCAGAGCAAGGTCGTCCCGAGAAGTGAATCAACTGACTGTAGAATAACCAATTCACATGTCTATAACTAGAGTAGCCACCACAACATATCTCTTGACATGAGTTCTTAGACGTTTTCGTTAGGTACTGTTCCGTACTGACGTATTTCGTTGTTTCGCGTCTCCTTGTAGGAGATGCCTCGTCGTGGAACTAGGAGGGTGGGCCGCGGGCGCGGCCGAGGTCGGGGCCCGAGGGACAGATGTGTCGGGCTTGGAGTACATACTACCCCTCCTCTTCTCCTGAGCATACCGTCTCTGGACCTCGTCCAACTAATTCGAGAGGTGGTTCGTGAGGAATTTCTGCTTCCATCCACATTGCCACCCCCTCCTCCCCCTTCTGAGCGTATGACAGGGTAGTTGGTGGTCGAACGAGATTTTCGCAGTCACACTAGGCATGTTAGGAGAACTCAAAGGAGACACGTGGCGTCCGCAGGAGAGCCGTCACGTTTTATAGGGCCATCAGTGGCCTTTGGGGGCCCTCGACAGGGGCCAGTCGCCAGCACCGGACCCCCGCCAAGCCGACAGCAGGGACCCACTGAGGGCGGGAGCTGAGTTCCCCTCTGTTACCAGTGTGGCCAGCCGGGCCACATCAGGAGGGACTGCCTGTCTAGGGCAGGAGGTCAGCAGATACTCCCCGCGCAGAGCACTGGAGGGCACGCAGGAGGCCGTGGTTCCCAGGCGCGAGGAGGAGGACAGCAGTCGCGAGGAGGGTACCGGCCAGCACCTACCCGTCCGACGCAGAGTGTGGCTGCTTCGTCCGCACCTAGAGCTGAGGGGCGTGTCAACGCCCTCACACACAGGGACGCTAGAGCTTCGGGATCGGTGGTAGTAGGTATGGTTTCAGTTTCCGGCAGACTCGTTTACACGCTTTTCGATTTTGGCTCTACGCACTCGTTTGTCGCAGCCAGTTTCACAGTTAGTTTGGACCGGGATTATACACTGTTAGAGAATCCTTTCGTAATCAGAGGTCCGAGTGGTCAGCTGTTTGTAGCTGAGGAGGTGTACACGGATTGCGAGGTCAGCGTCGGGGGACATAGCCTGCCGGCTGACCTGATTATGATACAGATGGAGGACTTTGGAGTGATTCTGGGGATGGATTGGCTGTCCGCTTACCACGCCATGGTGGACTGTTTTGAGAGGAAGATCGTCTTCTCCATTTCGGAGTTTCCTTCTTTCGAGTTTCACGGACAGCCAGTGGACGGAGGGTTCAGGTGCATTTCGACACTTCGGGCGGCGAGACTTTTGAGCCAGGGGTGTGAGGGCTTCCTAGCTTGTGTGGTGGCAGAGCCCAGCCCTGTGGCAGACTTCCAGAGCATCCCGGTGGTCAGAGAGTACCCCGACGTGTTTCTAGACAAGTTACCAGGACTACCGCCCGAGCGTGAGATCGAGTTTGAGATCTCACTAGTACTAGGGACCAGCCCCATCTCCACCGTGCCATACAGGATGGCGCCGCTTGAGCTGCGAGAGCTCAAGTCTCAGTTGCAGGACCTTCTAGAGAAGGGTTTCGTGAGGCCCAGTGCGTCTCGCTGGGGAGCCCCGGTACTGTTTGTGAAGAAGAAGGATGGGACCTTACGCCTTTGCGTGGACTACCGACAGCTGAACAGGGTCACCATCAAGAACAGATATCCGCTGCCGAGGATCGACGATTTGTTCGACCAGTTGCGGGGTGCCACAGTGTTTTCCAAGATAGACTTGAGGTGTGGATACCACCAGTTGAGGATCAGGGAGACCGACGTCTCCAAGATAGCTTTCCGCACCCGGTACGGACACTATGAGTTTTTGGTCATGCCGTTTGGGCTGACCAATGCCCCCGCTGCTTTCATGGACCTGATGAACCGGGTGTTTAGACCGTACTTGGACCAATTCGTGGTGGTTTTCATAGATGATGTACTCATCTATTCTAGAGATCGGACGCAGCACGGACAGCACTTGCGGATGGTTCTGGACACTCTGAGACGACGCCGGTTGTACACCAAATACAGCAAGTGCGAGTTCTGGTTGAGGGAGGTGACCTTCCTAGGTCATGTGATCTCTGGAGACGGCTTGGCGGTGGACCCAGCCAAGGTCGAGGCGGTGCTCAGGTGGGAGAGACCGCGTTCAGTCACTGAGATTTGCAGTTTTCTGGGACTGGCAGGCTACTACAGGCGATTCATCAGAAAATTTTCGCAGATTGCGCGTCCTATGACACTGTTGACCCGGAAGGACGTGCCTTTCGCTTGGACAGACGCCTGTGAGGTGTGTTTTCTGGAGCTGAAGGAGAGGTTGACCTCGGCTCCCGTGCTCACCATCCCTGACAGTAGTGGCGGGTTCGTTGTGTACACGGATGCCTCCTTGCAGGGGTTAGGAGGTGTACTCATGCAGAGGGGTCACGTTGTCGCTTACGCTTCGCGGCAACTGAAGCCCCATGAGCATACCTACCCTACCCACGACCTAGAGTTGGCAGCTGTTGTCTTCGCGCTGAAGACCTGGAGGCACTACTTGTACGGTGAGACCTTCGAGATTTTTACTGATCACAAGAGCCTCAGATACCTTTTTGATCAGAAGGAGCTCAACATGAGACAGAGATGTTGGTTGGAGCTCCTGAAGGACTACGACTGCAGCATCTCCTACCACCTGGGAAAGGCCAATGTGGTGGCTGACGCCTTGAGCCGTAAGGCGCCCGCACGCTTGGCCAGTCTACAGTTACAGAGTTGGAGCCATTTGGAGGAGGTGGGCAGTTGGCGACCTCTAGAGTTATGAGGGTACTGTGGGGCAGTGACGGTGACACGGCAGACCAGGCCAGAGCTGATAGACCGCATCATCACAGGACAGATGGCCGATCCGTACTTGCAGTCTTTGCGCGACAAAGTACTGTCAGGAGACCCAGGGGATTTCTCTTTCACAGACCAGGTGCTATGCTTGAGGGGACGGTTGTGCGTTCCCAGAGACGAGGAGCTGTTTAGAGAGCTCCTGACTGAGGCACACGGTTCCAGATTCACCATACATCCCGGAAACACTAAAATGTACCACGACTTGAGACGTGAGTTTTGGTGGAGAGGGATGAAACGGGATGTGGGTGAGTTCGTGCAGCAGTGCTTAGTGTGCCAGCAGGTGAAAGCCGAGCATCAGAGGCCTGCAGGGCTGCTTCAGCCGCTTCCAGTGCCAGAGTGGAAGTGGGAGAGCATCACCATGGACTTGGTGGTGGGCTTACCTGTTACCCAGCGGGGACACGACGCAGTCTGGGTAATAGTGGATAGACTGACGAAGACGGCGCGATTCTTGCCGATTCGAGTCACTTTGGGACCAGCACAGTTGGCAGAGAGGTATATCCGTGATGTGGTACGACTACACGGAGTTCCGCAAGAGATCGTATCCGACCGGGATACCCGCTTTACGTCCCAGTTTTGGGCTGAGTTTCAGCAGGCCTTGGGGACGTGGTTGAGGTTTAGTACAGCTTACCACCCCCAGACGGACGGACAGTCTGAGCGCACGATACAGACACTTGAGGACCTTTTGCGTGCCTGTGTACTGGACTGGAGGGGCTCTTGGGAGGAGCACCTACCCCTGGCGGAGTTTGCATACAACAGTTATCACTCGAGCATAGGCATGGCTCCCTACGAGGCTCTGTACGGACGGAGGTGTACGGCACCCTTGAGTTGGGTTGAGGTGGGGACCAAGTGAGAGGTTGGCCCCAGGTTGATCCGGCAGAGTCAGGAGGTAGTTGAGCAGATCCACAGACGACTCCGCACTGTCAGGAGCAGACAGAAGAGCTACGCGGATCGGAGACGCAAAGAGGTGCAGTTTGAGGTTGGGGACCATGTTTTCCTTCGTGTTTCACCCTTGAAGGGCTTACAGCGGTTTGGGGTGAGAGGGAAGCTCGCGCCGAGGTTTGTGGGGCCCTTTGAGGTCCTGGAGCGGGTTGGACCCGTTGCTTACAGACTTGCCCTTCCCTCGCAGCTTTCTAGTGTGCACGACGTGTTCGACGTGTCCAACCTCAGGAAGTATGTAGCCGACTCCAATCACGTACTGAGTCACGAGAGCGTCGAGGTGGGCGACGACCTGACCTACTCCGAGCGGCCAGTGCAGATCCTAGACCGAGCCGTCCGCAGTTTGAGACGAAAGAAGGTACCCCTGGTAAAGGTTTTGTGGAGGAGCCAGCTGTACGAGGAGGCTACCTGGGAGCCTGAGGAGGCAATGCGGGAGCGGTACCCGGAGCTTTTCGTGGGTACGTCTTTTCGGACCGGCTTCGGTCCTCTTTGAGTTGGTTATGGTTAATTGGACATCTTTTCCCGCACCCTAGTTGGCGCAAGTTTTGGGGACAAAACTTCCTTTGAGTTTGTTATATTGTAACGAACGCGTGCCCCAGACGTATTTTAAGACGTCTGGGAGGTGGCCCAAACGTCGGACCAGACGTCTGGGATCGTTTCCAGACGTCTGGAAACCCGTTATCTTCCACACGCGCGGGTCATCTGCGGTCCTGAGCGCGCAGACCCGCATATTCGTTTATTCCCTACGGCTGCAGACGCCCTGTCGTGTCCTCTCTCCTCCTCGCACGGCCATAAAATGCCATGCCTCCCCTCACTTCTGTCACCACCGTCTCCTCCCTCTTCTCCTTCAGCCAGTGAGCGTGAGCGCGAGCGCGAGGGCGGCAGCGGCGGCCGCAGTGAGCGCGGAGGAGGTGCTGCGTGCGAGAGCGGAGCTCTGCCGTGAGGGCGAGCTCGCCGGGCCTGCTAGGGCTGGCCGGCGGAGGGCGCAGGGGGCGCGGAGGGGGGACTGCTGCGGTCTGAGCAGCAGGCACGCGAGGTGCGACGCGGGCGGCGTCGCAAGCGGAGGCCGAGTGGCGCCCTGATTCTGAAAAAATTTCCAGAATCAGACGTCTGGGTTGATAGCCAGACGGCGAGGGCGATGTCTTGAAGACCATCCAGACATCTGAAAGGTGAATTTTCCGTCTCCTTCTTCCTTCCTGTCGACTGACCGTACTGAAGTAGGGAGATGGGTGTGCGCAGGCTCGGTGATTCGCCATCCATCGCGAATCAGATGTCTGGCAGTAGTACCAGACGGCGGAAGTGACCTCCAGATGTCTGGGGTGACCATCGGACGTCTGGGAGCTAGGCCAGACGTCCCCGCAGACTTCTGGACGTCTGGGAAACCACGCTAAACAAGGTAATTCTCTGATCCACTTTTTAAGACGTTTGGAAGAAGTTCCAGACATCTGATTTTGCACAGTGTCGTCGTTTTCGACCCGTTTAGGGCCCGTTCGGGTTCCGTTTTCCGCGATTCGAGTTGCGTTCTTTTCGGAATTAATTCCTCTACCCGTCTACAGTAGCTATACACTGTTTTGAGACACTCCTTGTGTTTGATCCTTGTGATAGGACCTCGTTCTGTTGCAGTCTCGGGGGTCGCGGAGGCAAGCGGGATTCCCGATCAAGCCCCCATTACTACCGTTGTACCTGTAGAGTGGCTTTAAGTTATCAATAAAATCTGTTAAATTATGGAACCATAAATAGAACCTAGGACATTGATGAATCCTAGGAATGAGAAATAGATGGAATAATAGCTCCTAGGCATTACATGAATCCTAGGGCTGGAAAACTAGATTGTATGATAGATCCTAGGATATGGCATGAATCCTAGGATGGGAAAACTAGTGGAATATATAATACTGCAGTCTTGGAAAATGGAAAGAGATATAAAGCTACCTGTAATTCGAATTAACAGCTGCCTATTGTGAATAAATAACGTGGTTGAGAACATGGATTGTAAGAATGTGAAACTGGAAAGTGAAACCTGGATGTTTGAGTAAAAAGGATGGAACCCTACAGGGAAGTAGGAGTAGAACTCCTGGAAAGTGAATGGAATAGTATTGGGGAAGTGAGCTGGCCCTTGAGTACGGAGTACCAAGGAGAGCGACTATCCCCCTGTTTAGTGCAGAGCGGAGCCAGCCCCAGGGACCCGGGGTTAGGACTGGCCACTCTGTATCGACTTGCTGGCCCTCGCGTACGTAGTACCGAGGAGAGCTACTAGTGTAGGGAGGTACTAGCTACCCCACGAGCCCCGGGGTTCTGCTAGCCTCCTACACCGACTTGTTAGGCCCACTGGGGCAAACTAGGGTAGTCAGGCGAGGGTGCGCGGACTGTGGAGGGGCAAGGCCCCGGTTTGGTTACTGTGGAGGGGTTGGACCCCTGTTACTGAGAGGGCTCTACCCTGGACTGGTTCCGTGCTGTGCTTTGGGCGCACCCGTTAATGGAAACGACTGACCGTGAGCCAGTACGGGTTAGCTACCTGTGCGTTTATCGCGCCTGCCGTAGTCACCGTTACGTCTATCAGTGACCTTGGGGTGGTTGACTGAGGGTAGGATCACCACGGGGGACTCTCCCGGCCAAGAGAGCACCACGTGCTACTTCTACTTTTTGGAAAAGACTGCAATCAAGATCGTTCCCACGAGGAACATTCGAGTTCAAGAAAAAGATCTGGTGAATAAATGAAATAGTGAGACAATTGAAAGATGTGAATAAAGAAAGTAATCGAACATAACAGCTACTGTACACTCTACTGTTGTCTTTAGTTTAGTTGCCACTCTACTCAGTGTTTTTGCTGACGTGTTACACTCGTTACCTTTTTCAGGACCAGGTGTTGAGTAGCCAGGGTCAGCGGCTGCAGAGGACGCTGGGCCGAGTAGGGTCCAGTAGAGTTACCACTGTCTCTTGTACCTCTTTTTGTTACGTTGTAGTGAGTAGTTCTTGTTTCCGCTGTACTTTCTTTACCTGCAATTCAAATTATATTATGAATGTTGTTCTACTGTTGTGGTGGTACATACTGTGGTAGTTTCTTTCCTTACTGCTGTACTTTCTTACTGTTAGTTATATTCATGCTGAATGTGGTTTATTTTACTGCTCTTTTGGTTACTTCCTCGTTGGACGACTAGGTCTTGGGATTAGTTGAGTCGGTCCGGTTCTCGTGACTCGTAGGGACTCGGGAACCGGGTCGTTACATTTTTACATAATTTTTAAAGGGTTTACTTGATTTTTATCCTAACCGGAACCTTGTTGAATTAGGCGGGTCTGTTTTATGGTTACCAAATGTCATTTAATTCCTAGATTGCACATGAACCCATTTCTGATTGATTCAACCCACTTTTTATTTCAATTAGACCTTTTGACCTATGTTTTGCCTCTGAGAAATCCCGTTTATGTACTGCAATGGTAAAATTATAGTTTTAACCTTTATTTCATGTTTTTTTCTCAGAGCACCTATTCCTTCATTTAGGCCTTCTTCTAGGTTATGTAGGAGCTTTTATCTTCTTTATTGGGTCAAAATGAGCTAGTTATGGCTCATGATGAGGCTCTCATCAGCTATCCTCCTCACTCCTCTTGTTTGAATCAGTCTTCTTCCTTTATTGCTTTATTCCACTATCTCCTGCACCCTAGATCACTTTAATACCTGCAAATAGCAATAAAAATCAGTAAATAGCAAGATATCTCATCTTATTCTAGATAAACTGATGCCATGCATGATAAGCAAGATATGAGTGCAATATCCACAAATTAAGCTAGGTCCAAACATTATTTAGGTTGATTAGGACCCATGATTGCTGTGCAATCATACCCTCATGCCTAAACTTTGTTAGTCCCTAGCAAATGCATGACTATGTTATTTACAAGTTTGATCCCTAAAGGACTGCTTATTCTTTTTATCAAAGAGTTTGACTAAAGATTTTTCTCCTTTTGTTTCATCTAGAAATCCAGATACATGAAAGTGCAACTATGTAGCTTTTGCAACGGACTCGAGTGAAAAACCTGATTTACCTCTAAAGCCTATACTTAACCCTTGTAAAATTATAGCAAGATAGGCAAACTTCTTCCCTCAGGTTATTCAGAATATTCTATGAATTCCACCCCAATTTTGAGCTTAGTAGAGGATGTCAGAGGGAAATGGTTGTTTATTTGGTAGCTCACTCTTAATTGGTGCTACATGGAGATTAGTACTGCAGAATCTAGATTCCCAGATTATTACGTAACTCAACTTAGAGAAAGACGAGAAAAACTATGCTCTCTTCTGGTTCCTTTGTATTCATTTTTTCTCTCTCTTTTCTTTTCTTTTTTTCTTTTTCTTTTTCTTTGAGCTTACAATCTCACCAGATTCATACATACGATCTGTATTTGGTGGCCTCACATGGCATTAACACTTTAATCGAGTTCCAATAACCCTAACACTAAGTCGAAATTCCTCAGCCAGTATTTGGACAGTCAGAAACACAGAAAAAGTGGGTTAAGGCCATATTTGGTGGATTTCAATTTTATTTGGTGGTATTGCCTCAATGTAAATAAAATAAACACTAGACACTTATGACTCCTTTTCTGCCTTTTTCTTTTACTATTTTTTTTCTTTCTTTCTCTGTTTTATTCTCATTTTTTTATCTTCATTTTCTCTTTTTTTTTCATATATAAATTTTGTTTAATGCAACACAATCTAGCAACTCATTCATGAATTTTATTGAGGAGGCATTATTAGGGATTGGTGGCACTCAAGAGACATTGGGTGGCTTATTTGGTGGAAGTGCCTACTCTCGGCATTGGGAAAGATGGATAAGACGGTGTATTTCTGACCTTGACATCAGTACCACTCTTTAGCTGAGGATTTCATAAAGAATGGACAAAACCATCCACCTTAACCCTAGTTTTATGAAAACTTGCTCTCCGCGTATTTGCCTTGATTGGTGGCTCTCAAAATTTCACACAAAATGTATACATAGGATCTGAGAGTGAAAACTATGCCTAATCTTTGAGTATCATTACCTAATTATCTAGGATTCCAGATTCCTTGCACTAATCTTAGAGCACCAGTACACTCTATTCTCATTTCACACTATTTGGTGGATTTTTAGAAGAAACTCTACCTAACTCCCAAAACACTGTCCAGGGGTTCAGGAAAAGACACTGCTTCTTCTCGATAGACTAAAGACGTTTATCAGTCTTCACTGTGAATCCATTGAAAATTCTACATGTGGGTGTGAAAATTGTACTGGATTCCAGATTACAGGAATCAACTAGAGGATAAAATCCCTAATGCATTCTCTTGATAAAAATCTTATTCATGAATGCAATATATATAAAAATACTATTTGTAACCTTTCAAAGTTACACATCGAAAATTTCCCTAATTCGGGTTACATTCAGCTTGGCCCTAAAGTTAGAACAAAAAGGTGAGCAAACAAGTAGGAAGTGGTTGTTGCGGATGATTTCTAGCTCCAATGCGAACATTGGAGGTGGATTCGGTTGTTCTTATATTTAAGATCCTAAAGTACCTTTAACATGCTGCTCTGAGGTTTTCCTAATTGTTGGCATAAAAAAAAAATTCAGTTTACAATTACTACCCCCCCACGCCTACTTTCTTGCATGTCCTCATCCATGAATATACTGAAAAATAAATTAAGACAAGGAGTAAATGGGTAGAAATCACCTTGAATAGCTAGTGAATTTTTTTGCTCTGCTTATTCCAATACCTAAGAAGTAAAATAATATGTAGGAAAATATGCCAAATAAAATATGCTATATATAAGTGCTGAGATTGATGCCTCCGGCTGGGCGTAAACTCGAAAAGGATATGTCAATACAGTATTGAGAATGGTGAGTAAAATGATAAGAATTTTAATCTCATTCGCCAATAGTGGGCAGCAAATGCGGACCAGCTTTCCATGAATTTCGACCCCAAATAATTGAGAAAATATGTAGATGAGTCCTGGGAAAATCTGCAGCCAGATGCTACAGAAGAAAGTCTGATAAATATGGGTGCTTGGAAGAAATGAATATGAAGGCATCTGGAAGAGGTGATGAAGAATGTGGGTGGAGTCGTGTGGGGTAAAGTCATATGGGTCTTGATAATGGTGATGAATGGGAGGCATGACCCAAGTGGTGTGGTCAGATTTGGAAATTAGGGTCCAGTGATCAGTTTTTGTCTCTACCAGAGATGTTTGGGTATCATCTTCTTTTATCTTTTAAAAAATTTTCAATTCTAATTCCCAATAATCACATGATTCCCCAAAATTTTTAGCTTCCTCCAATAACTCATCATATGTAATCCCCAATAATCTTTCAAGGGCTGGTTTAGGGAGTTGCTAGCCTCCTCGACTCTTTGGTTAGGCTTTGCAGCCAACTAGGATAGCAGGATGCGTTGCTTGAGGTTTAGAGTGGTTCTTTCTTAATAGGTGGTTGGGTCATTGGCTATCTGTGGTTCAGTGTACATAATGCTTGTACATGTTCACGTTATACAATGTAGTCACCACCCCTTTCCACAGTGACCCCTAGGTGATGGAGAGCAGCGACTCGATGGGTATAACAGTCTTCCCGAATAGGTGGATGGCTTATACCGGTCTTGCACCGTAGGAAGTTACACGAGATCGTCTCATGGCCCCGAGATATCAATTGATGAATTGTAAACTATAAGAAAATGGGCAAATTACATAAATGAAATTGGATAAATAATACATTGTAAATGAATGAACTTTTGATAAAGTGCCCTTTTCTTATACTTTTGTTACTGTTACTACCTATCTAGTTATTCTACTCTACTTAGTTTTCATTGACATTTTGTCTCGGGTTACGCACTCAGGTCTTGCTGAGCAGTTGGGTGTAGCGGCTGCTATTGGTCAGGCTTTTGCAAAATTGAGTCCTACTTGAGGAGACAATCCGTACTGAGCCAATAGCTCATAGTAGTTTCTTTCCACTGTTAGGCTTTTATTTCTTATCTTTTGGTTATTGTACAAGACTCTCTTTACATTTCTGCTTTCTATGGTAAATTTTTATTATATTATCAGCACTTTACATTAACACATTATGAATAAATGTTGGCTATTGATGTTTTATGACTGTGTTGGGTGACTGCATTCTTGTGGAGGCTCCTGTTAGTTATTAGCACACGATGACTCAGGTTTCATTGCTTGGTGGGACTCGGGTCGTCATGCTAATGACACCTCAAGTAAAGATAACATGGATGTGTTAACATATGTTGAGATCCCAATAGCATCTCAAGTAAATAAGATAGGGATAATGAACCTAACTTTAAATGCTAACAGCACCTTAAGCAAAGGATGGGGATGAGTTAATGTATGTTAAGATGGCAATGAAGGAAGAAAAAATAGGGATGACATCAATGAAGGTCGAAACGCTGACGATACCTTAAACAAACAAATGGGGTATAAGTCAACATAAGTTGAGATGCCTACCATGAAACATCTTCTAAATTTCACTAGGAAGACACCCAGCATCTCTTGCATTTGGATAGGAATGGTTATGTCCATCATCAAACATTTCATATATTGAAAGGTCATGCTCATCATCAAACCAACATACATATATGATTAGGAACCACCATGCACATCATCAAACATTTTGTGTAGTTGGTAGGAACATCCATGCCCATTAACTATTCGATGAAATTAGTCATTGAACCCACCAACCATGGTCATCACTTTTACCATAAAAAAAACATAATAACACAAGCAATGTAGCTCAACAAACAATCACTAATCACAAGCACCTTACACACCCAAACTCAATGACTAGCATAAATCACCAGATGAAGAGAACCCAAAATGGAAATATCAAACAAAAATAACAAACAATAAACACACAATTCAAGACAACTGTTAGAGGAGAAGGAGAAAGTAGGTCACCTCCTCTTATCGTTCTCCATGAGGAGAGCACCAAAAAGTGCCAATACATATAACGTATGTTCATGGGAAGAGAGGAACATGTGGATGGTGGGAGAGAGGTGGTGGGTGTGCCTAAGTATATGGGGCAACTAACGTTGATGTCTACGTGTCAATTGATGCCAAATCTTGTAAAGATCTACTCAACCTTCATGGTGAAGGGATTCCCCACCAACATGCTTGACAGAGCTAAGGGTCGGAGGAGGTGCTTAGGGTTGGGGGAAGAGGTTGGGGCTGCTAGAAGAGCTTGTGGGATATATAATAGAGTATGTATACCGTTACTCTTTTATGTAAAATACGCTATGTTATAATGTGAGCACTAACAATGACTTTAATGAATTCTTGCCAATAACCATGTTTATTGAGTGAAAATATCAAAGTAAAAGCCAAGACAAAATGAGTACTCATGAAAAAAAGGGTTATGCATTTTGATAAGAGTTATCATTCTTTATTTTCATTTGTTTATATTATTTATTTTAACCAAAAAGTAGGGAAACACAGATACTGACACAAAAAGTGACATGGGGGAATTTGTGGGTACTGTTCTCGTGATTCACACATTGCTGTGAACATAGGTCTACTTGATAGTTGATATTTAATGTATAGAAACAAAAGAATGTAAGGTTTGTTACATGGTGGGCCCCATCATATTCAAAAAAATCACCACACCACTTTAACTTAAAATGCACAGGTGTTAAATAACTTTGCATTGATGATAAATTATTCTGGGTGATTTTGCATCAGTGCAAAATGATTTTTCACTGGTGATAAATTATTCTAAGGTGTCTTTGCACCAGTAAAATCTTATTTTGTATCAGTGCAAAATTATTCCAAGGGTGGTTTCACCTGTGCAAAGTAATTTTACACCTGCACAAAGTGATTTTGCACTCGTGCAAAGTGATTTTGACCTATGGGTTTAGGGTTTAGGTTTATGGAAAGTGATTTCACGTATGAGAAGTGATTTTTCACTTGAAAGGTGATTTTTCACCTTAGGTTTAGGGTTTGGCGAATTAAACCTAAACACTAAAGACTAAACCCTAAGGTGGAAAAATCACCTTTCAAGTGTAAAATCACTTGTCATAGGTGAAGAAACACTTGGTGATTACTTTGCATAAAAGAGAGATATATCAAAGTGGTTTTGCACTAGTGCAAAATTATTTTGAAGGTGAAAAGTAGTTTTGCGCCGATGCAAAATGGTTCTGAAGGTGATTTGAGTGGTTTACACTCGTATAAAAGTGGTTTGTTGTTGATTTCAGCAATAATGGACCTCACCATGTGTCAGTACTTTTTTTGTATAAAAAAGAGATACATCAAGTGAGGATCATGTTCACACTATTGTGTATCAACTTTTGCATCAGCTTTTGCATTTCCCTACAGTATCCTTTATTTTATTTGCCTTTATGTAATTGTGCAAAATGTTTTAGTCTAGAAAAGAATTAAAGTTTCATAGGAGAATGATTACTCTTTTTCTACTTCATTTCTAGAGGTCAACTCATAAAATGACACTTAGAATCAATTGGTTCTTGGCACATTACGATCAACAGAAAGATGATTGCTTAATGCTTAACCATCTCCTATCATTGGCTTTGGAACTTTACTGCATAGCTTAAACAAAAGGTGAAGACAGGCCACCATTTGGAGCCATAGGTGGGAGATGTCACTCTTGAAGAGATAAATTTCTATCCTATACTTGGGCATAAAGGTAAGGGATAGCATTAGATATAGAGAGCTTGTATGTTTGGATTCCTGTGTTTTATGAATAAAATGTCAGAAAAATGTAAGAAATCCTTTTTGAATTTAAACACTCCTTTATTCTTGCTATACATTACTCTAAATTTTGAATTAATTTTGATTCTACCATTCTCTTGTTGAAGTTCATTAATTACCGAGGCTTTTCTTTCCCAATCATCAACTTGCACTCCCTTCTTAGAACGTCCTCCCTCAAGTCACATCCAGGAACACCAACCACTCGCCCTTATCCCCTTTGCCTCTACTCAAGTGCACTCTCGGAACCCTAGATCTACCCCCCTTCCACACACCTGTTCCCCATCCCCCCATGCTTATTCTCTCAATAGGCTCCATCTCATCCATACCATCAGTCGTTTTTAGTGTGTCATCGACCATTGGCGAGTTGGGGTGCTAGGGGTGCTCTCCTCATGAGGGATGGGTGGCTGTCTATGGGCATCTTCTTCCCTATGGTCGTGAGTGACTCAGAAGGCCACTAACTACTTGCTAGCAACTTGTATTGAGTTCTGGTGCAAATGTTATGAGGTGGCTCTTAGGTGGCATCTTCGACTCCTTCTATCGGCCGAGTTCTAACGTTTATGCTCAAAGGTTGCTGCTGATGGTCTTCTTAGGTTGAGACTCTATCCATCGCCATCTCTGCTCCATTGGCATTTTCGATTAATTTTTGGTTGTTTGCTTATCTTTTTTTTTCTTTTTTATGGTTTGTTTTAGTGGAGATGGATCATGTAAGAAATCGTACTTACCACGATCAGGACTTGATCATTGCGTTAGCCTACTAATTTTCCCTATTACATGTAAATCATCGACTTGTTCAATGGCGTATATTGTAATCCAAGCATGGTTATAGAAACTGGTTGGTTTAATCACCTTATGTTTTTTGTTTCACATGTTTGTTGTGTCACTCTCACTCTTGAGATGTGTGTTCTCCTCTTTGGAGGACAAGGGTGTTCATGTAATCTACTTCTCCCATCAATGGAATCTTTCTTTGTAGAAAAAAGAAAAAAAATTTGCACTCCCCTCCCCTCACCCATCTAACTTTGATTGTATGGAGTTCCTCATTAATCTAGTTGACTAGAATCCCCCTGTTGTGTATTTCAAGGAGATTAAATTCTGTATTTTCAAGAAAAAAAAATTAAATTCTGTAGTAAAAGTTCTACGTATCCAAAAGCTTCTTTCTCTCTGATTAATAATAAAATATGGAACGTGAGAGGTTGCTACATGTAACTTTAAAAAAAAAGGTAAATTGAAGACCGTTGGATGGCTGGCAGAGTTAGCGAAGAATGACCAATCCCCGGGGCGCATGTGAGAATAAGACCACGTGGACCAACAACGGGTTGGGCGGCGTGATACGATCCGGAGTAACTTAAGTAGCCAAGGAGACCGACGACAGGGGACGGCAAGGAGTTACGTGGCCAACGTACCAGTGGTTCCCTTCTCTCCCGCGGGTTGTTGCGGCGCTGTCTTGACTCTTTTTTGTTTTAGTGCGATAAACTAATTTGGTTTACCATTTTTGGAGGGAAATTCGCAACAACTGTCGTTTGACACTTTGTCGCCCGTTTTCTCTCCCGTAGATCCCGTTTTATTCTTTCTTTTTTTCGAGTACGTTTCAATTTCAAAGTTACGTGTAAAAGAAAAGAACTTTCAATGAAATGAATTTTTCATCATATCATATTAATATTTTCATGATATTTATCGAATAATATAAGGAAATATAAAAATCTTGCAAATAAATATGTATATGTATAAACATAAAATAAGGAGTTAATTTTTAACTAAACTAAATTACAAAGAGGAAGTCACGGACTTTAATATAAACTAGTTTTTGACCTGCGTTTTGTCAAAGGAGTGTAAAAGTCAATCATATGAATAATAGATGCATCTTGATTTTCGATCAGTGGAAAATAAATATACCACATGCTGTAAAATGCATTGCCTGATGTATCTAGATTTTCGACCAGTGAAAAAGAAAACATCGATTAGAATCGAAATATATCGTGTTGCAAAATGCATTACCTGACGTATTTTGCTTTCCAATCGGTATGTATATGTATTATTTCATACTCTCATAAAAATATTTAATATTAGTTTTTAATGAAAGATCACGAGATGAGGAAGACAATGGCGAAGATAGAATTCGAAACGGACGTACATGCTAAATAATATGTAAAAATAATAAAATAAGAGAAAAATAAAAGAAGAGAGACAAGAGAGAGAGCAGGAGATTCATCTGAAATATAAGAGCGAGAGGGTATAGAGATCAGATAACGTGCATGTGACAAATTTTTGATTCATGTCCACCACTGGCCGATGAAGTAAATTAAATCTTTTGAAAAATAAGTGAATAGTGCCATAAATAGTTACCTATCCACGGCGCTTTACTTATATTACTAGTTTTTCGCTCGCATGTTACTGCAGGAGTGCAGAAGTCAATCAATAAGGGAGTGATTAAAAGTCAATCATATAAAATTCTAATATGATTTTCAATCAGTGTATCTCGATTTTCGATATGTGGGAAACCAACACATCGCGTGATGAAAAATGCATTTCTTGATGTATCTTGATTTTTGACTGGTGAAAAACAAAAAACATCGATCGAAAATTAAAGCACACTGCGCGTTGCAAAATGCATTGCTCGGCGTAACTTGATTTCCAAATCACTGTCTTAGATTTGAAATTGCATTAGGGGTGAATAGTGAAATTGAAAAATAATAGCTAAATAAAAAATCAATCACACAATGGATGCACAAGAGTTTTAGGTGGAAACCTAAATCGAGTGAAAATCACCACCTACGTCAATCCTTGACTTAAGATTTACGATCAAAATTATGATCAATTCACTATCCACACTACTGAAATAAGGGTAGTGTACCTCAATTACAATTCCCATCTTCGATCCTTGAATGGAGGTTTCTCCCTTCACTAGGAAGAGACAGGAATCCGACAGGTCAAATATCCAACTACAATAGATACATGTAAATAGAAAATAATGCATCCCACAGAGCACCCGAAAATATGATTACTTTAAAGTAGCTACTAAGGGTGAGTGAACTCCCTGATGATGAAGGTTGTAGCACAATGAGTTTGCCCAAGAAAGGATTGTTGCATTGCAGAAGGGAAATGGGAGAAATGGAGCAACTAGAACATGTGATTTTCTTTTTAAATTATCTCTCCAAGGTGTGTTTTCCCCAAGAGTGATAATGGGGTATTATAGGAAATTTTAGAACCTTCAAGAAGGCTTGGGAGAGGGATCCTAGTCATTGGAGGCATGTCCCAAGAGATTGGGACGAAATCCAACCCAAAGTAGGCTCATAATGACTCTAACAGCAAAATCAGATGTTTGATTTTTGGGTCAGATGTCTGACAATATATTTGGATGTAAGGGTCAAAGTTCCTGTTTATGTTGGACAGAAACGTGGTTCTATGTCAAACATTTGGGGTACTATCATAAGACATCTGGGTAAAATTTTGGATGTCTAATTTTGTACGGGTTTGTTCTATTTTGGACCAGATCTTAAATAAGGTTCTAGTGTTTAAGGGTTAGACATCAGATTGGTCATCTGACATGTATTTTGGTCATGTGAAGATCATAATGATCTTGGTGTTCGGATTTCTTGTGAATTTAAAAAGTAAGACTTATTTTGACAAATATTTGCAAAGAGATTTAGGTGTAACGTTCCATTATTGGACGTCTGGAGACATGTCCATACATCTGGAACACAGGTTAACGATTGGATTTGAATAGACTAAAGGAGATTCTAAATGAGTTGTCCAAAAATACTATCTAAAGTCATCTGATAGACTTACCAGATGTCTAAATGTCTGTGTAGAAGTTTGGAATTAAGTCTGATCTACTGGAGCCTAAGTGTTTGAAGTCTTAAGGCAAGGCTAAGGGTAGCTGGTCATCTAACAAAGAGGTCAAATGACTAATACTAAAAAATTAGACATCTGGAAATATGAACAGATGTCTAATGTGTGTTTCTAAAATGGGTTTTTGTTTCTAAATTTTCCCTAAGTGTTGAGAGCTTAAGTTTAGATATATATGTTTTATTTGGGGGCTCTGTATAACTCTTTCTACACTCAAATAAATAGAAAATTATAACTCTTGAAATATATAATAAATCTTAAGACCTAGACTTTATACGTATCTTCATGCTCTGATTCCTTGATGGTGAAACATGCAATTGAGTTATAATAGAGAAAAAATATGGTATATCTAATATTTATTTCTTTTACTTTATTTTGTAAAATCATCAAAAACATTATTTAGGAGAGTTTGAACTAATAATCTCCCCCTTTTTGATGATTTCCAAAATCTATTGTTGATTTATTTTCTCCCCCTTAGTTTTGTATTTAAGGGTCCATTTTTAAGCTAGACTAACTTTGAGCTAGTTTTGATAATCCTAAGATTTTGTCCCCCTTTTTGAATGTCATCAAAAACTACCCTAAAGGAGTTGCACTAAGCAATTTTCTCATAATTAGATCATAATTAAGCATTCATGAACATAACAAGCTTCTAAATGGGCATAAAAAGCTTCATAAATAACAATGAATTGAATATAAACATAACAAGCTTCATAACTAATCTGAGTTTTGAAAGAGTTAATAGGCATAAAAGGTAAAGCATCTAGAGAGAATGTATGCTCCCTTGTCATGCTAGCAATTGCTCCCGTGTAAAGATAAGTACAGGGCCAAAGCCCCTTAATACATGCCAACAAAAGAAACATAACAAGAAAAAGAAAAAAGAACAAGCAAAAGAAACTACAACTAAGACTCATAGGAAGGCCATGAGGACGGCTAGTCTGGATGATCTTGACGTTGGTGGCGATGTCCAAGGCCTTGTCCTATTTGCAGATTACCAATGTCAGCGTGGAGTTCATTGATGTCAATGTGCATGCCTCCTAGATATGAGTACATATCACTTGTGCGCCGCATCAAGATGGAGATGCCATCGGTGATAGAATTAGTGGCAAGATCCCATGTCTCATCAAGGCTAGTCGTTGGGGGCTTTAACTGAAGCAGGCGCTGGGCATAGAGGTCAGGATATGGTGGGAGCACATCCTCATCATTATACTCATCATCAAGGTTGATGTGCTCTGAAACGATGTGCATTTTTGTTGCAGTGGCCCCATTATATGGCTCGACCTTTTTGTCAACATCTTGGTCATTAGTTGGGATCCTATGACTTGTAATAATTTTGGAAAGGATGGAGCCAAATGGTAAAGAGGCCGCATGGTCTTCATTCATGACCCAAACAATGAGGCAGCAATAATTGAAAGTAATATGATGCACGGTCACAAAGAGAAGCTCCTTGTGTTGGTGTGAGATATAATCAAGACCACCAAATTTATTTAGAAGATCCCATTTGAAGATATGGGAGAGTAGATGAGGGAGTGGTTTGAGATTCTTACAAGGAAGAGTACCAAGGTTTGGTTGATATTTGTTAGGCAGAACCAATTCATGGTTGATGACATCAGAGTCATACTCCCTCAAAATATCATCAAAATCATTCCCCTCATTGGGAATGTCTAAGAGCTTAGAGATGGAATCATAGGTGATGGTGATGTGGCGGCCAAAAAAAAGGGTGTAGAGCTCAAGTTCATCATTGCTATAGTCTTCAACGATGTTGGTGTAAAATAGGAGTACAAGGTTTGGGAACACCCCAACAATTCCAACACCAGAGAGGAACTGATGATCAAAGTAGTGAAAGAGATGAAGTGTCTCAAGTGGGTGAAGTTATTCCACACTATGAACCTAGGAGACTTAACTTGGGTGTTAGCGAAGTGACAAAATCACTGTCTAGCGGTGTCACTACGCAATTGGTCGGCAAAGTAAGTGGAAGAGGAAGAGGAAGAGCCCTCAGCTTGCTTCCTGCATAGAAGAATTAGTAGGGTGGGTGGGTTGGGATTTTTAGGTTGGAAAATAGGATACCTGCAAAATAAAGGGCAATGCATGCAAAAAAAATTACATAGATTGTATATATCCTAGAGGGCAATACCCTTGCCACCATCACATACCCACATCACATACATTCATACCACATAAGATATCCAATAAGCTAATTTATGGTAGTATGCCTTTGGGCAATACAACCTACCATAAACTTATGAGTGTGGCAATATACTTTGGACTCAAGCCACTTAGATGACGGCTTGAATCATTGAAGGTAATACCATTGCCATTAGAGGGTTATTTGACCCATGTGGTAGTATGCCTTAGGTTCAAGCCATTGGATTTAGGCTTGAACTACTTAAGGCAATACCCCTACCATAAAAGCATCCAATCAAATGTGAATACGAGATCAAGTTGAGATAAGGGCACCATTGCCCTAAATTATGACCTAGATCATGGTCTCTAGGGCATGAGAGACTAAGTCCAAGATCCAAGCCACAATGGGTGTATTACCATAAGCCACAGATGAGTTTTCAAGAAACTTCAAAAACCCAACATGGGTTTGTTCAAAAACGAGATGAAAACCTTACAAATCGTGGAATAGAAGAGGGCAAAGAGGCTATACCCATGAAGGAGCTCCCCCTGATGTAAGGAGGAGTGGTTGATGCTAGGAGGAGGGCGGCACCAGTCATTGGTCGTCAGAGTAGCTGTGTAGATGATTGGCGACACTTAGGGTAGTAGCAGCAAGAGCTTGATCATGGCCGTTGATTGGAGGTTTGGGGGATTTTGGCTGATGGTTGTGAGGGTTTTCGGGGGAAAGAAGTGGAGCTTAAATACCCCAAGGGGTTAGGCAAGACTCTCCCCGAAGTTGGGGTCATTTTCCTCTCAAAACTAACATGAAATTAGACGTGTAGAGGTAGAAATTTCCAGAATCAAACGTTGGGATTTCAATTTAGGGATTTCAGCCCTTTCCAGGTTGTCATCTGATTTCTCGATCATATGAATGATCAGACGTCTAATCAAACATTTAGATGTTTGATTTCTACAACTAGACCTTCTTGGAATCTGCTCATCTACAGGTTGTCAATTTGATTTTTCGATCAAATGACCAACCAGACGTTTGAGAATAGAATTAGATGTTTGATCTCTGAAATCAAGAACTCTTGGATTTGAGCCAAATCTACAGGTTGTCATCTGGTTTTGGAGTTAGACGACTAATCAGGCATTTGAGTCAAGAATTAGACATTCAATTTTTGAATCCTGGGAGCATTGACTTCAAACCCTGATACAAATTAGTCGTCTGCACAAAGGCATCAGATGACTGGTGTAGACATCAGGCTATAGTGCTGGACATATGAAAGATGATTTTTGAATTTTATTTCATTTAAACAAGTCGACGTCTATACAGAGCTCCAGACATCCAATTTTCAAACATATGACGTCTGGACATATTGTCAGATGCCTAATATTGCATAGATTGTGTACTTTGATGATTGAACAAGGCTTGAAGGATCTTTGACTTGATAAAGTCAAGGTTCCTTTAATGTTCATTGCAAACAAGATCCAATTAAATCACTAATTTCTTTAAATATTAGTTAGCTTACATATGCCTAAATTTCTACATATAAAGTTAAATCGATCATAATTCAAGGGTTTAATAAAAATATCAGCCAACTGCAATTCAGTACAAATAAATTCAACCTCGATTTCTCCCTTAAGTACATTATCCCTCAAAAAGTGATGTCGAATATCAATATGCTTTGTATGGGAGTGATGTACAGGATTTTTCAAGTGGTTGATAGCACTAGTATTATTACATATTATTTTTATTTTACTAAATATTAAATTGAAATCCTCTAAAGTATTTTTCACCAATAAAACTTGGGAACATGCTAAGGCGGCGGCTATATACTCAGCCTTTGTAGTTGATAGGGTTACACTGGATTGTTTCTTAAAGAACTAAGATACTAGTGATTCGCCCAAGAATTAGCATGTCCTAATAGTGCTCTTTCTATCATGCAGCTACCTGCATAATCCGCATCGCTATATGTAACTAAGTTAAAATTACTACTCCTAAGGTAGAGTAGGTTAAAATCCGATGTGTCAACTAGGTATCTAAATATTCTTTTAACGGCATTTAGATGGGATCACTTAGGGTTTGATTGAAATCTAATACATAAACAAGTACAAAACAAATTGTCTGGCCTATTAGAATTTAAATAAAGAAATGAACCAATCATACTACGATATAGTTTTTGATTAATGGGCATACTTGATTCATTCATATCAAGGGAGGTTGTTGTTCGAGTGATAGATTGGTGTTTTAAGATTGTCGTGTTGTAGTATAGCCAAAATAGCGCTAAAACAAATAAATTTTATTACTCGAAAAGGTTCCAAGGTCGAACACAGGGAGCAATATGGAATTTAAAGCTCAAGATCACAAGTGAAATCAAGAATAAAGATTGCAAATAATGTCAGGATCAATATGCCAAAAAGAATGGAGTAAGATGGTGATTTAAATCACCAAATACTCCTTACAAATAACACTTAAATCAAGTCTCAAATATATGCAATTAAAGTATCAATATAGGGTGATTTTTCTTTTCTTCTTCTTCTACTGGTTCTTCTTCTTCTTCTTCTTTTTCTTCTCTTCTTCCATCTTCCTCTACTACGACTCCCTCTCTTCTTCTTTTTCTCTGCTTCTGTCTTCTATCTATTGCTCAAGCCTTCTTCTTCTTCTCTATTCAGCTAGTTCACACAGGGGGGAGCTTCTTGAATTGGCTAAGTGTCAGCCAACTTCCCAGAGAGCAAAACCCTCCCCCTACTTCGCGTGATCTCTCCTTTTCTTTCTCTCTTAGGCTCTGCCCTCCTAGGGCCTCTCAGTGGGTAATCAGGTTATCAGGTACACGCGCACCCAGGACTAGGGCTGCCTGCAGTGGGTAGTAGCAGAGGAGTGCTTAGGTTAGGTGGCTTATCGGGTCGGTCAAATCCGCGGGGTCAGAATCGCAGACGAGGCGCGTGAGTGGTGCATGCAGGGACCTCACCCCCTATGTGTGCTGAGGCGATAAGGCTATGTGACTTTTTCAAATTATGTGCCTTCAACTACTCTGCTGCTTCTGATGTGGAACTAAACTACGTTCCTTTCTTTGCATGCATCTGCAGCAAGGAGGTTCCTCTGATTGGCGTAGCTGGTGCACCTCTTCCACTCAATTGATAGCCTGGACACCTGATGTTTTGACTTCCGCTTGTACTGGTACTGAAACCTGGGATGGAGCTAGCAGGAACACGGGCTTCAAGGTTGCATGAAGCTCTGTTAATGGCAATGGCGGAGGAGAACCTAAAAATCAAAATGTAGCCCCAATTAAACCAGTTCACAAGCTTTGCCAGACCACGGCGAATGCGTAGGGGTTGGTCTCATGGTTAGTGGAGGTGTGTGGTGGTCTGCGGAGGTCGGAGGAGGAACGTGACGGTAGGTGTGTTCGGCGAAGCGGTGGAGGGGCTAATAGGCTCAAAGACTAGAGGGCTTTTGCTCTCTGGGACACAGTGGAGGTGTAGGGAGTGTCGATGAGGCATATGGAGCGGTGTAGCAATAGGAGCGCTTCACCGAAGGAGTGGCCATACGTGGTAGGGATGACGGTGAATGGGCGATAGTGTGGTCGAAATTGAGTGCGATTGAGATGTAAATGAAGTAGAGGAAGTAAGGGACTTATCTAGGTAGTTGGTAGACGATGGACAGTCGAGGTGATGCCGATTGCAGTATGGTCGGCATCAAGGAAGAAACCACTCTAATAAGAGGTGGATGGCAAGGATGAAGGAGGTAGGGGCACCGACGGGTGCTGCTCTATGCGGAACAAGGCAAGGAAGAAGAATCTGCTGCTGGTATTGCGGTCAGACAACGAGGGAAGGCAAGGAGGGTCGCCGGAGCTTGAAGAGCAATTCGGCCGAAGGAGGAGAGAAGAAAATTGAGGGTTACTCCGATCGAATTCAAACTTAAGAGGTTTGGTATGAACAGGAGGTGCTTTTATAGACCTCAGGAGGACGGTTAGAGCTTGGGAAGCGAGCTTCCCAAACTCGCTGAAATTTGGGAATTCCTTGATACCCATATCTCTCATGTGTTCGCATGAGTGATTAGGTAGGTTTTAGGGCTTAGGATCGGGTTCAAAAGGAAGGGAATTTCTTAACGAACTTTCCTTTCAAATTTGAAAGGGAGTCGTCAAGAAATCAAGGAGTTCTTTCCTTTATAAGGTTGTCGGAGTAAGTAGGAATAGGTTTAATGGCGATAGGGACCTTTTTGTGAGAATGATGACAAAGTTAGGGGCCTATTTGAAAAAAATTTGAAAGTTAAGGGTAGAAATGTAATTAGACAGGGCCAATTTGCAAACTAGGTCAATGCAAACTCATCTTGAGTCCAAATTTTGGTACAAACCTAATTTGGATCTAAGGAATCCAATGGTGAAGTTGGATTTTGGTTTTGATCACGTTTGATTGGGTAATTTATGTAAAAATCTAAATTAGGGAAAATGTCTATCTGTGACTCTATTCTGGGTAACATGGCTTCTGATGGTCAAATTGAAGATTCCAAACCCTAAAGAATATTTTTCTATGAATTTTAGAGGTTTTAGATGAATTTTATCCTGATCAGAACCTCAGTTAATTAAGTAGGTCTGTTTTTAGGGTTTCAAAAAGTTAATTAATTCTCAGAACACGTGCAAACCCTTTTCTGATTATTCTAACCCACTTGTTATCCTTTTAAGACCATATCCTTCATTCAACCCCTGCATTCTTGATAAGTTGGTAAAATTGTAGTTTTAACCCTAGTTTCTTATTTTTCCCTTAGAATGATTATGTAGTGACTTGTGACTCTCTACCAGTTATGTAGGAGCATTTACTGACTTAATTGGGTCAAAATGAGCTAGTTATGGCTCATGATGGTGTTCCCATCATACCTCCCATGTCTAGCTTGTGCTAGTCCCTTAGCAAAATTTCAAGGTATTAACTTTGATTCTAGACCATAAAACTTTTGATGCTTAAAACTTTGATATGTGCTTTCTTTTGCAGATTAAGTTAGAATGTTGATAGTAGGCCTATAGGTACCCAAGTACCAACCAAGATCCGGACCTAACCAGTTCTAGCCTTAGTCTACCACGAAGGTTTCTAAGGCCCACAGGAACTAACCTAAGGTTCGTTGAACTCCGCGGTTAAAGCACCCGTGCTTGTAACATGTTTTAGCCCAGGTTCAGTTCACAGTGCATTTTTGTTAGAGATAGATAGAGGAATTCTTCTTTGTTTTTGGAGTGTTTTCTCTCTCTTTTCTTTTTATTTCTAGCTTTGAATTAGCTTTACAACACGGTTTGTATCAGATTCGTAGTCCCCACCATCAATCCTCGCAGGGTCCCTGGCAATCGATGCTTCGAAATAGCACCACCCATGGCAACCCCCAGAATCCTAGCTTTTGAGATTTCGAGATAATCCTGCCCATGGCATTTTGTAGCAAAATCCAGACCCTGGAAATCGACATTTCGAGATAACGTTGCCCATGGCATCTGAACTTGCACAAGGTGCTTACATGCCCCTGGTAGGATATGTAGATATCCTAGGAGACAAGCACCGAGGAGATGATATGTTATTGTGCATATTCGAGGGGAATTTCCCACCTCTCCACGTTGGGAACTCGTCTAAATCAACTTGTGTTGATCAGCCGCTCCTAATCTAGGTAACTTTTTCAGAACATATTTAACGCTTTTTGTGTGATTTTGATACTTAAGCGCACTGAACCAGACTGTGTGTGGATTGGGGTGCTTAGGTTACTGAGTCCTGCAAACCAGAGGTTAGTTAACGAGGCCGAATATCCCTAAGCCTTAGACCTAATACTTAAGCTTCACATTTTCCCCAACCACTTGAGGACTATCCAGATCTTAGTGGGTACTTGAATTTTTAAGCCTAGGGTTGCAGCCCAAGAGGCCTAAAATTGGCGTTCCTACTAATCTCTTCTTTTTTTCACTAGCACTTTTTGCCTTTCATTTTCATTTTTTTGATTTGGTCTAGAACTAAGTCAATTACTTAATCTTTTAGTAATGACTATCTCTTTTTCTTTTCTTTTCAAATTATGCTCCTTTTTGACATTTTTATCTCCTCCCTTTTTCTCTTCAAAATCTAATATGTAATCGAAATTTCCTCCCCTCTCATATTTTTGTTCTTTTTCAAATTTTTTTTTGGTATTTTTGAAATATGTGATTTTTTTGATGAAACCCTTTCTTATGAAGTGATTTTCACAGTGTTTTGCTCTTTAATACTCCCCATTCCTATGATTTGTAATGTCCTCATTGTAAATTAGGTGGGTTTGAGTTCAGCTTAGATCATTCATTAGAACAGTTGTTGGGTGGGTGAATAGGTCGAGGTGACTGTCGCGGACGATTTCAAGCTCGAGTATAGGTACCAAAGGTAGAGTCGGCTATTCCAATGGGTGAACCCTAAAGTGCAATATGAGTTCAGCATAAGATGTGTCAGGAAGGGTTTCAAGTTTTTCAAAATGACAGGTTGCCTCTCGTTAAGCGCTGAGTTTAACGCCATCAGTCGAGCACAATGAGCTCAGGGAGAATGGAGGGTAAAAGATATCTCAGCCAAATTTCTATCGGTGAGTTCAATGAACGATTTGAGTCTGACCGTTCACGAAAAAAGGTTTTGAATCATGGTTGAGTTGACTGATTTCGACAACTCCATTTCTAAAGATTCGTTGGATAAGGTATGGTCTAATCCATTTTAATCTGAGTTTTCCTAGGAATAATTTGAGTTTGGTGTCAAAGAGTAGGACTTTTTGACCAAGGAAAAAGATCTTTCTGGATATGTGCTTGTCATGAAAGGCTTTAACTCGCTCTTTGTAAATTTGTGAGTTCTCATACGTGTCATGGCATAATTCATCGATCTCGCTCATTTGAAGCTTTCTGTGGGTTCCTAAGTTAGAAAGATCGAGATTGCAGTTTTGTACTGTCAAATAGACTTTGTACTCTAATTTGACGGGGAGGTGACATGCCTTCCTGTACACTAATCTGAAGGGAGATATGCCTAATTATGTTTTGTGGGCGGTCCTATAAGCCCATAAAGCTTCCGAATGTTGGGATGACCAATCTTTCATGTCAGGTCGAGCAATGACTTGGAGGATTTTCTTGATCTCCCGATTCGATAACTCAGCTAGATTGTTAGTTTAGGGGTGACAAGGAGTCGAGATCCTATGTGACACCCCGTACTTGGTCATCAGTGATCTGAACTAAGTATTCGTGAAATGGGTCCCTCAATCAAAGATTATGGCACGTGGAATCCCGAATCGAGAGAAGATGTTCTGATGAATGAATTTGATAACCACCTTATGATCATTGGTTCAGGTCAGAATGGCTTCGATCCATTTGTACATGTAGTCAATAGCGAGAAGAATGTATTCCAAATCGTTCGAAACAGAGAAGGGTCCCATAAAATCAATCCCCCAGATATCAAAGATTTCGCATACAAGAATCGGCTGTAAGGGCATCATATCATGGTGTCTCATGTTGCCTAAGGTTTGGCAACTAGTGCATGCCTTACAGTGATCTTATGCGTCTTTGAAATCGTGGGCCAATAGAAGTTGCATTAGAGGACTTTTGCTACGATTTTATGACCAGAGAAGTGTCCAGCGCATGCTTGGTCATGGCAGAAGGACAAAATGTCCTAAATTTTTGCTTCCAGAACACATCATCGGATGATCTGATCAGTGTTGGTGCTAGAGCACCACGATCATTTGTTTTGATGATAACAAAACACGTGTTATTTAACATTTGCACTTGGAGTCTTAGATTTCAGGTCAATTGCAAATGTAGACGTGTTTAGACGGAATTCGAGCTCGCATCCAGGACGGATTGGAGGAGCTTGATGGAGAATAGAGGGGATTCACGAGGAGCGATAGGACAAAAAGAATAGGATAGAATTCCATTTTATTCCTTTCATGTACTTTTGTCTTTATTTTCTTGCTCTTTATTTCCTTAGAAAATTATGTTAAAGAGCCTCAAAGTACCCTAACAGTAGTCCTAGGAACACTGGCACAACCCTAGGATACTTAGGTTTTCTGTAGAGAACATAGAAAACCAATATAGGGTTTAAACAGCATTTCCAGACGTCTAATTCCTAAATCAGACGTCTGATAAAGTGTTTTAAGATGTTTGACTGTTGATTCAGACGTCTGATAACATTTAGGCTGGACATAGTTAGTTTTGTCTGATGAAATCAGACGTCCAGACCTTAAACCAGACGTCTTAGGAGACGTCTGATGACTTTGCCAGACGTCCAATTAGTGGACCGTTGGCTGGCTTAGCGAACACTCAAGAATGTGACCGTTAGAGCCTTTTCAGACGTCCATAGGACTTTCCAGACGTCTGATAATTGACCGTTTTGCCTCGGCTGACCCAAAATCTTTTCTCAGAGATTTTCTAGCCGTTGCAACATTTGGAAATCCATTCCCACAGAAAAAGTAGCTTTCCAGACATCCAGACATAGTGCCAGACGTCCTATATGTCGTCTGATGGACTTGCACAAGAACCCTGTTTAGATCTGATTCAAGTCAGGAAGGAACCCGCCCAAAATCAGACATCTGACCTTGAAATCAGACGTCTTAAAGTGGACTTCCAGACGTCTGATGCCATAATTAGACATCTGATTGCCCTGTCAGTGCAATCATTGTTCCTGATTTCGGCCTGATTCACTTGGGCTTTGCACCCAACGGCTATGGAACCTTTCCTAAGCCTTCCAAAGCCTTCCTAAGGCCTCTATAAATAGAGGGAAACCTTTGCAACACAAATACACACCAAGAAACACAAGACACACCTAGTCACACACTTTCACACTCTTTTGTGTCCAAAAAGACTCTCTCGCTCTCCAAGCTCTAGTTCTACATCTTGAGAGCATCAAGCTTTGTGCACCCGCTCTCTCGCCGTAGTTCATGAGAGCGACGTAGCGCCATCATGTTGTTCACGCATCTGCGTCGCCGACGCACTCCTTTCAAAGGGGAGTTTCCTAATTCCTATAGAAGCTAGGTTTAAAATTACTTTGTTGGCTCTATAGAATTATTGTTATTTTATCTTTGTTATTTTGTTGGGTATTCGCTTTGCGAATTCCCATCTCCTTCGAGGGACAAAATCCTTCTCGTGAAGAGAAGGGGTTGAGGAACGCTACCCTCGCACTTATAGCGTGGTTGTATTTGAGGTTGAATCACCCTCATTTGAAGTGATTCGTTTAGTGGATTTTGATCAACTTGGTTGATCGGAAAATCCTAACTCGAGAGGGTTAGGTGGTGGTTTTCACCCGGTTTGGGTTTCCACCTAAAAATACTTGTGTACTTGTGTGATTGACTATTTTGTGAGATTGTTTATATTTATTTCCGTAATTATTACGTCACCCCCTCCTGGTAGGGAAACTTCAATCAGTACCAATGCAGAAGAGATACGAGTCTTCCCAAAAGTAGTACTTGGCATCAGAAAGTAATTTGTCCTTCTTGGCTTTTGGCCAATCGGACGAGATCTAATGTGACGTCAAGTAGTTTACTAGATCAACAAACCATGGAAATCCTACACTGATAGTCAGGAGGTGCTCATCGGGAAAATGCTCAGTATTGAGCTCGGAAGGGTTGATAATGTTAGAAGGGAGGTGGGATAAGTGATCAGCTACCACATTCTGTTTCCCTACCTTGTCGCGAATCTCGAGGTCGAATTCTTTCAACAGTAAGATCCAATGGATTAGTCGAGGTTTCACGTCCTTCTTCACAAGAAGATGCCTCACAGCAGTGTGATCTAAGTAAATGATAACATGGGAACCCAAAAGATATGATCTAAATTTTTCCAGGGCAAATACTATGGCTAGCAGCTCTTTCTCAGTAACTGTATAGTTACGCTGAGCCTCATTAATTGTCTTGCTAGTGTAGTAAATGACCATGGGTTTCCAGTCTATTTTCTACCCAAGTATTGCCCCCACAACGTAATTAGATGCATCGCACATTATCTCAAAGGGTTGAGACCAATCAGGGGACCGCAGCATAGGTGCTTGGGTAACTTGAGCACGTAGGATCTCAAATGCCTGAGTACACTCCTTGGTGATTTCAAAAGGGACATCCTTAGATAGAAGATTAGTCACGGGGCATGTGATTTTCGAGAAATTGGGAATGAATCGACGGTAAAAACTGACGTGCCCTAGGAAGGATCGGATGTCTTTAACTGAGCTAGGCATAGGTAGTTTGGAAATCAAATTCACCTTGGATCGATCAACCTGGATGCCCTTTTAGAGATAAGATGTCTCAGGATAATTCCCTCAGGCACCATGAAGTGGCTCTTTTCCTAGGAAAGAACTAAGTTCACATCGATGCACCACCTGAGGATCTGGACCAAGTGCAGGAGGCAATCGTCAAATGATTCACCAAATATCGAGAAGTCATCCATGAAGACTTCAAGGTATTCACCTACCATATTTGAGAATATGGCAAGCATGCACCGCTGAAAAGTAGCGGGTGCATTGCAGAGATCGAACGGCATCCATTGGAATGTGTAAGTTCCGAAAGGGCAGATGAAGGTGGTCTTTTCTTGGTCGTCGAGATGGATTGTGACCTGGTTGTAATAGGAGTACCCGTCCAGAAAGCAGAAGAATCGATTTCTTGGTAGTTTCTCGAGAATTTGATCAATGAACGGTAGTGGGAAATGATCCTTCTTCATGGAGGAATTTAGTCTTCTGCAATCAATGCACACTCTCCATGAGTTTGCTATACAGGTTGGTATGGCTTCTCCAATTTCAGTCGTGATGATGGTGAGCCCTGCCTTTTTAGGCACAACTTGGATTGGGTTCACCCACTGACTGTTAGAGATCGAGTAGATGATCCCTGCATCTAACCACTTCATAATCTCCTTTTTCACATCCTGCAAATTGGGATTCAGGCATCTCTGCATTTCACGGGATGGTCGTGAGCCTTCTTCAGTGTAGATGTGATGTGTGTAGTATAAGGGGCTGATACCAGTGAGATCGTCGAGAGTCCATCCAATGGCTCTTCAATGTTGCTGGAGAATAGAAATCAGACATGTTTCCTGATCAAGTGTGAGTCAGGAGTTGATAATCATAGGAAACGTCTGATTGGAACCCAAAAAGACGTACTTGAGATGATCGGGAAGAGGCTTTAATTCCAAAATTAGGTTTTCAGCAACAGCAGGTAGTTCAAGATGGGTGTCGGGAGCAAAGGAAGGAGCTATGGGTGTGTCTAGGTTGAGTTCGAGCTCCTCTAATTGCGGGTTTTGATCCTCTTGTGGTTAATCAGAAATAGTTGGGTTCTTGATGAAGTCTTCAACCACTGCTTAAATATCGCAAATTTGTTCTATGACTCTGCAATTAATTCCTTGTTGGGCCTCAAAGATGTCGATCTTTAGTGTCTTGCTCCCAAATTTTAATTCAATTTGGCCCTGTTAACAATTGATGTTGGCCCTAGCAGTCGCTAGAAAGGGTCTCCCTAGTATGATCGGTTATTCTTCACATTCTCAGGAGCATCCATGTCTAAAATGATGAAATCCACTAGAAAATAGAAAGCATGCACCCTAACTATGACATCCTCGAGAATTCCTTTAGGTGACTTAATTGATCGGTTAGCTAGTTGTAAAGTCATTTCAGTTGGTTTAAGTTCAGATTCCTCGAAATAGTCTAGTAGGGATGTGGGTATCAAATTTTTGGAGGCTCCTAAGTCTAATAAAGCTTGGTAAAATTGTATATCACCGATTTCACAGGAGATCAAAGGGTGCCTAGGTCTTTTGCCTTAGGCGGGAGTTTGCTCATGATGATAGAGCTGGCTTGCTCTGACAGTATGATCGGATTCCCGTCTTTGGTTCGCAGCTTACGCTTAGGCGTACATACATCTTTCAAAAATCGTGCGTAGGCCGGTACGTGGCATATCACATCCATCAAGGGGATGTTTATATGGACCTACTCAAAGAGCTTAACCAGTTCCTCCTCAGGTGCCACAGTTTTGGTTATCCCTTTTCCCTTGGTCAAGGCCTTAGGAAATGGAACCTTAGATGGTTCCTCTAGAATGGGTCTAGGTTCTTGATCTGGGATAGAGGTGTCCTGGTTGAGTATCCTTGGGTTAGGGTTTGTATTGCTAGGCTGGGTTTGACTTGGATAAGGTGGGTCCTATGTTGTTTTGCCAGTGCGAGTAGTAACAGAATTCAATCCTACCTGGTTCTGGTTTGGAGTGGGTAGAAGAGGTGCTTGCTGCTAGTAACCTGTATACGATGTCGAAGCCTCCATCCTGTCGAGTGATGGAGTAGAAGGGGCCTGATAAACAAAGTGAGTTTGGCCTGGATTTGGGTTCATAACGCACCTCTAATTTGGCATGTTATTCGGATTAGGTAGAGGTTGTGAAGGAACTGCACTAGGTTGGCGAAGATTTACCATCTGGGAAAGTTGATTGAGAACCTCTGTGATCTCGTCTTTATGCTATTTTTGATAGCTGCATTCGTCTTCTGAATGTCAGCCAGAGTTTGAAGGATAAGAGTCATTTGATCTGTCTAAGTTGGCCTAGATTGATAAGTTGGGTTAGGCTAAAGCTGAGGCGGCTGATATGGACAAGGAGCTTGTGGTAGGGGTGGATATTAAGGTCCCTGATTATTGCCTGACCATGTGAAATTAGGGTGATTGCACCATCCAAGGTTGTAGGTGTTTGAGAATGGATCATTCTGAATGGCATTGAGGTCCTCGTAGGTCTGAGGAACCTTAGGAAAATCAGAGTATGAGGGTTCAGAGTTCCCCCAACTAGAGTAGGTGGATCCAGAGTTTCCTCCATAACCAGAATCAGGCGGGGGTGGATATGGGTCCATCCCATGAGAAGGTCGGTGAAAGATATTATGCACGACCTCCTTTCCAGAGGGTGGTTGTGTGAATGGATTTTGCGTAGAGGTGGCTCGCTGCAAATGTCGAGTTAGCTCATCCACCTTCTTCTCAATAATAGTGACCTTGTCTAGATGACTGGCCATCAATTCCAAGTTGGCAGAAGAGGATAAGCCCTACATCTCATGTGCTCCCTTTGGATTCGTCAATGCATGAGCATTCGTCTGATCGAACATGCCCATGGATTCATTATTGATGGAGTTCTTGCACATATTCTCGAGAATCTCCCACACGGTGTCTTCATGTTGACCCATGATGTTTCCTCTGCAAGTCGCATTGACAAATAATCTAATATCCTCATGAAGTCCCTGGTAAAAAGGCTAGACTTGTTCCCATTTAGGAACTCCGTGATGGGGGCACTTTTGCATGAGATCAAGAAAACGATCCCATGCTTCGTGAAGTGGTTCTCCTGTTTGTTGTGTGAAATGTGTGATCTGGTGTTGTAAGGCATTTGTCCGACCAACAAGGAAGAACTTTCTTAGAAACTCGGATTGAAGTTCTGCCAAGTGTTGATTGGATGCGTTTGGGTTTGGTACCAGTGAGCAGCTTTATCCATAAGAGAGAAGGAGAACATTTTCATGAGTAGAATATCTTGATTTTGAGCTTCTGACCCAAAGGTCTGGGCCAGATGCTTGAATTGTTTGATATGCTGGAAAGGATCTTTGGAATTACGCCCATGAAATTTGGGAATGGCATGAATCATGTTGTGCTTGAGTTCAGTATCAGGACCTCCAGCAGAGATTTGTACTCAAGGTTCGATTGCCACCGCAACGGGATTGTAATGATCTCGCATCATTGGATGCTGCGGTGGGTTTACAAAGGCTTGGAATAGATCATTGAGGCGCTGAAGTTGATTTTCGATATTATTTTCTTCTGTGGGTTGTGCCATGATGATGGATGGAGAATTAGGTTCAGATGAATCAGAAGAGATATCAATAGGGTTAGGTTGTTGCACAAATAAGGAGGTCGAGGCTTGGCCTGGATGTGAATGAGTGGCTAAAGGAGGCCTCAAGGATGGGCTTAGAGACCTCCTCCCGAACATGCACCAATGGAATAGATGAGAGGTAGAATGTGATGGACCTAATTAAGACACCCAAAAATTTTGGATGACTATAGAGGTTTGGGGCGGAGGATACCCCTTAGTCAGAAAGCCATCCACCTGAGAATTACCTGGGCAGCTAGAGAGGGAGAGTCCCGCAAAGACCCCTACACGGTAGAGTGCCCCCATGGGTTACAGTGTTTCCTCCACCAGACCTCTCTTGTCACTGATGTTCCAAGTAGACCAGAATGGGGACTCGACCTCTTAAGTCTACCAGTTTTAATTAAGAGCAAGGGTGCTTAGGATTTCACTTGAACTTTAAGATGTGTTGAGTGTAAAAAGTGACTTAATTTGAAGATTGGTTAACCCAAACAAAGTGGGTCAACTTCACCTGTATTGTCCTCTTGAAAATCTTAGGTCTCTCTTTTAGTGTTAAAATGACTTTAAAAGCTTGATTTTAGGGTTTTGCTTGAATAGATCAGTTCAATCAAGGTCTAGGCACACATTGTTTTGGAAAGATGACTTCTTGATTAAGCAAGTGTGCCTCTCAAAACCCTAAACTGGAATCCTTAATTGGCTTTAATTTGGACTAATTTAATTTGTCCAAATGTGGTACCTAGAGCTCAAACAAGAATGTGATAGCCCTAGATATCTTAAGCTTTAAGTGGGTACACAAATCAGGATTTGTTGTCCAAATAAAATGTATCAAATCAGGCAACTTGATGAATTATATAAGGATAGAATGCAAGTAGCCCTAATTGATTTTTTCCTTTTAACTTTTTCAGACTGAGGGGCTTAAGAGAGAGAGTAGTTAGAACTTACCTGCCCCTGGCATGTTTACTGTGTGGCTTGATCTTCCTTGAATGTATTCCTCCTAAAACAACCACAGCAAAATAGATATAGCAAGTTAGAATCTAAATCAGGATTGTAATCAAGAGTTCTAAATTGCCCGTTGCTTCCTAGCAATTGCACCAAAATGTTCAAGCGAAAGATCGGTGTTTTAAGATTTTCGTGTTGTAGTATAACCAAAATAGTGCTCAAACAAATAAATTTTATTACTCGAAAAGGTTCCGAGGTCGAACATAGGGAGTAATATGGAATTTAAAGCTCAAGATCACAAGTTAAATTAAGAATAAAGATAGCAAAAAATGTCAGGATCAATATGCTAAAAAGAATGGAGTAAAATGGTGATTTAAATCACCAAATACTCTTCATAAATAACATTTAAATCAAGTCTCAAATATATGCAATTAAAGTATCAATATAGGGTGATTTTTCTTTTCTTCTTCTTCTGCTGGTTCGTCCTTTTCTTCTTCTTCTTCTCTTCTTCTTCTTCTCTTCTTCTGTCTTCCTCTAATGTAGCTCCCTCTCTTCTTCTTCTTCTTCTTCTTCTTCTCTGCTTCTGTCTTCTATCTATTGCTCAAGCCTTCTTCTTCTTCCCTATTCAGCTAGTTCACACAGGGGGGAGCTTCTTGAATTGGCTAAGTGTCAGCCAACTTCCCAGAGAGCAAAACCCTCCCCCTACCCCACGCAATCTCTACTTTTCTTTCTCTCTTAGACTCCGCCCTCCCAGGGCCTCTCAATGGGTAACTGGGTTATCAGGTACACGTGCACCCAAGACCAGGGTTGCCTGCAGTGGGTAGCAGCCAAGGAATGCTTAGGTTAGGTGGGTTATTGGGTCGACCAGATCCGTGGGGTCAGAATTGCGGACGAGGTGCATGAGGGGTGCGTGTCGGGACCTCACCCCCTATTCGTGCTGAGGCGATAAGCCTATGCAACTTTTTCAATTTATGCACCTTCAACTGCTCTGCCGCTTATGATGTGGGACTAAACTATGCCCCTTTCTTCGTGTGCGTCAGTAGCAAGGAGGTTCCTCTGATTAGCGTAGCTGGTGCACCTCTTCCACTCAATTGATAGCCTGGAGACCTGGTGTAACAACCCGATTCCCGAGTCCCTACGAGACACGAGAATCGGATCGACTCGACTAACCCCAAGACCTGGTCGTCCAACGATGAAGTAACCAAAAGAGCAGCAAAATAATCCACATTCAGCATGAATATAACTAACAGTAAGAAAATACAGCAGTAAGGAAAGAAACCACTACAGTATATACCACCATAACAGTATAACAACATTCATAACATAATATGAACTGCAGGTAAAGAAAAGTACAGCGGAAACAAGAACTACTCACTATAACGGAACAAAAAGAGGTACAAGAGAACAGTGGTAACTCTACTGGACCCTACTCGGCCCAGCATCCTCTACAGCCGCTGACCCTGGCTGCTCAACACCTGGTCCTGAAAGGTAACGAGTGTAACACATCAGCAAAACGCTGAGTAGAGTGGCAGCTAAACAGTAAAGTGTACAGTAGCTGTTTTAAATTTTCTTTCTTCCTTTATTTACGTCTTTCTATTGTTTCACAATTTATCTATTTCTCAGATCCTTCACTTGATCTCGAATGTTCCTCGTGGGAACGATCTTGATTGCAGTCTTTTCCGAACAGTAGAAGTAGCACGTGGTGCTCTCCTGGCCGGGAGAGTCCCCCATGGTGATCCTACTCTCAGTCAACCACCCCAAGGTCACTGACAGACGTAACAGTGACTATGGCATGCGCGGTAAACGCACAGGTAGCTAACCCACACTGGCACGCGGTCAGTCGTTTCCGTTAACGGGTGCGCCGAAAGCACAGCACGGAACCAGTACAGGGCAGAGCCCTCTCAGTAATAGGGGTCCAACCCCTCCACAGTAACCAAACAAGGGCCTTGCCCCTCCACAGTCCGCGCACCCTCGCCTGACTATCCTAGTTTGCCCTAGTGGGCCTAACAAGTCGGTGTGGGAGGCTAGCAGAACCCCGGGGCCCATGGGGTAGCTAGTACCTCCCTACACTAGTAGCTCTCCTCGGTACTACATACATGAGGGCCAGCAAGTCGGTACAGAGTGGCCAGTCCTAACCCCGGGTCCCTGGGGCGGCTGGCTCCGCTCTGCGCTAAACATGGGGGACAGTCGCTCTCCTTGGTACTCCGTACTCAAGGGCCAGCTCACTTCCCCAATTCTATTCCATTCACTTTCCAGGAGTTCTACTCCTAATTCCCCGTAGGGTTCCAGCTCTTTTAACTCAGAACATCCAGGTTTCACTTTCCAGTTTCACGTTCTTACAATCCATATTCTCAATCACGTTTATTTATTCATAACAGGCAGCTGTTAATTCAATTCACAGGCAGCTAGTATTTGCTTTCCACATTTTCCAAGACTACAATATTCATACATTCCACTAGTTTTCCCATCCTAGAATTCATGCCATATCCTAGGATCTATCATACAATCTAGTTTTCCAGCCCTAGGATTCATGCAACACCCTAGGAATCTACCATTCAATCTATTTCTCATTCCTAGGATTCATGCAATGTCCTAGGTTCTATTTATGGTTTCATAATTTAACAGATTATACTTAAAGCCACTCTACCAGGTACAACGGGAGTAATGGGGGCGTGGTCGGGAATCCCGCGTGCCTCCGCGACCCTCGAGACTGCAACGGAACTGGATCCTATCACAAGGATCAAACACAAGGAGTGTCTCAAAATAGTGTACAGCTACTGTAGACGGGTAGAGGATGTAATTCCAAAAAGAACGCAACTCGAAATGCAGAAAACGGAACCCGAACGGGCCCTAAACGGGTCGAAAACGACAAAACAGTGCAAAATCAGACGTCTGGAACTTATTCCAGACATCTTAAAAAGTGAAACAGGGTTTACCTTGCTCTGCGTGGTCTCTCAAACGTCCAGAAGCCTGCGGGGGCGTCTGGTCTAGTTCCCAGACGTCCAATGGTTACCCCGGACGTCTGGATGTCGCTACAGTTGTTTGGCACTGCAGCCAGACGTCTGATTCGCGTTGGATGCGAATCTCAAACCCTGCGCGTACCCATTTCCTCTCTCTCTTAGTACGGTCAATTGAAGGGAAGGAAGAAGACGGAAAAACTCACCTTTCAAACGTCTGGACAGTCTTCCAGACGTTGTGCCCGTCGTCTGTCTAGAAGCACAAACGTCTGATTCTGGAAAATTTTCCAGAACCAGGGCGCGACTCGCCCTCCACTCGCGACGCCCGGCCGCGTCGCACCTCGTGTGCCTGCTGCTCGAGCCGCAGTAGTCCCCTCCCGCATCACCTCGCGCCCGCTGCGCCCCCTGCCGGCCGGCCCTAGCAGCCCCGGCGAGCTCGCCCTCACGGCCGAGCGCCTCACCGCGGCTGTCGCTGCCACTGCACCCTCGCGCTCGCTCTCGCGCATTGGCTGAAGGAGAAGAGGAAGGAGGTGGAGGTGACGGGAGTGAGGGAGAGGCGTTGCCCTTTTAAGGCCGCGCGAGGAGGAGAGAGAGAACGTGGCAGAGGCATCTGCGGCCGCAGGAGAGAGGGAAAAAGAGGGAGAGAGAGAGAAAATGCAGGTGTTCGCGCTCAGGCGCGCAGACGAATAGTAGCATGCCAAAATAATCGATTTCTAGACGTTTAGAAATGATCCTAGACGTCTAGTCCGACGTCTGTAAGTGATTCAAGACGTCTGGTACGACGTCTGGGCCACCTCCCAGACGTCTTAAAAGACGTCTGGAGCGCCCGTTCGTAACAATATAACAAACTCAAAGGAAGTTTCGTCCCCGAAACTTGCGCTAACTAGGGTGCGGAAAAGACGTCAAAATAACCATAACAAACTCAAAGAGGACTGAAGCCGGTCTGAAAAGACGTACCTGCAAAAAGTTCCAGGTACCGCTCCCGCATTGCCGCTTCAGGCTCCCAGGTAGCCTCCTCGTACCGCTGGCTCCTCCACAAAACCTTTACTAGGGGTACTTGCTTTCGTCTCAAACTGCGGACGGCATGATCTAGAATCTGCACTGGTCGCTCGGGGTAGGTCAGGTCGTTGCCCACCTCGACGCTCTCGTGACTCAGTACATGACCGGGATCGGCTACATACTTCCTGAGGTTGGACACGTGGAACACGTCGTGCTAACCAGAAAGCTGTGGGGGGAGGGCAAGTCTGTAAGCAACGGGTCCAACCCGCTCTAGGACCTCATAGGGCCCCACGAACCTCGGCGCGAGCTTCCCTCTCACCCCAAACCGCTGTAGGCCCTTCATGGGTGAAACACGAAGAAAGACGTGGTCCCCAACCTCAAACTGCACCTCTCTGCGTCTCTGATCCGCGTAGCTCTTCTGTCTGCTCCTGACAGTGCGGAGTCGCCTGTGGATCTGCTCGACTACCTCCTGACTCTGCCAGATCAACCTGGGGCCAACCTCCCACTTGGTCCCCACCTCAACCCAACTCAAGGGTGCCGTACACCTCCGTCCGTACAGAGCCTCGTAGCGAGCCATGCCAATACTCGAGTGATAACTGTTGTTGTATGCAAACTCCACCAGGGGCAGGTGCTCCTCCCAAGAGCCCCTCCAGTCCAGTACACAGGCATGCAAAAGGTCCTCAAGTGTCTGTATCGTGCGCTCAGACTGTCCGTCCGTCTGGGGGTGGTAAGCCGTACTAAACCTCAACCGCGTCCCCAAGGCCTGCTGAAACTTAGCCCAAAATTGGGATGTAAAGCGGGTATCCTGGTCGGATACGATCTCCCGCGGAACTCCGTGTAGTCGTACCACATCATGGATATACCTCTCTGCCAACTGTGCTGGTCCCAAAGTGACTCGGATCGGCAAGAATCGCGTCATCTTTGTCAGTCTATCCACTATTACCCAGACTACGTCATGTCCTCGCTGGGTAATAGGTAAGCCCACCAGCAAGTCCATGGTGATGCTCTCCCACTCCCACTCTAGCACTGGAAGCGGCTGTAGCGGCCCTACAGGCCTCTGATGCTCGGCTTTCACCTGCTGGCACACTAAGCACTGCTGCACGAATTCACCCACATCCCGCTTCATCCCCCTCCACCAAAACTCGCGTCTCAAGTCGTGATACATCTTTGTGTTTCCGGGATGTATGGTGAATCTGGAACCGTGTGCCTCAGTCAGGAGCTCTCTCAACAGCTCCTCGTCTCTGGGAACGCACAACCGTCCCCTCAAGCGCAGCACCTGGTCTGTGAAAGAGAAGTCCCTCGGGTCTCCCGACAGTACTCTGTTGCGCAAGGACTGCAAGTACGGATCGGCCATCTGTCCTGTGATGATGCGGTCTATCAGCTCTGGCCTGGTCTGTCATGTCACCATCACTGCCCCACAGTGCCCCCGTAACTCCAGGGGTTGCCAACTGCCCACCTCCTCCAGAAGGCTCCAACTCTGTAACTGTAAACTGGCCAAGTGCGCGGGCGCCTTACGGCTCAAGGCGTCAGCCACCACATTGGCCTTTCCCGGGTGGTAGGAGATGCTGCAGTCGTAGTCCTTCAGGAGCTCCAACCAACGTCTCTGTCTCATGTTGAGCTCCTTCTGATCAAAAAGGTATTTGAGGCTCTTGTGATCTGTGAAAATCTCGAAGGTCTCATCGTACAAGTAGTGCCTCCAGGTCTTCAGCGCGAAGACAACAACTGCCAACTCTAGGTCGTGGGTAGGGTAGGTATGCTCATGGGGCTTCAGTTGCCGCGAAGCGTAAGCGACAATGTGACCCCTCTGCGTAAGCACACCTCCTAACCCCTGCAAGGAGGCGTCCGTGTACACAATGAACTCGCCACTACTGTCAGGGATGGTGAGCACGGGAGCCGAGGTCAACCTCTCCTTCAGCTCCAGAAAACATGCCTCACAGGCGTCTGTCCAAGCGAAGGGCACATCCTTCTGGGTCAACTGTGTCATAGGACGCGCAATCTATGAAAATCCTCTGATGAATCGCCCGTAGTAGCCTGCCAGTCCCAGGAAACTGCGAATCTCAGTGACTGAACGCGGTCTCTCCCACCTGAGTACTGCCTCGACCTTGGCTGGGTCCACCGCCAAGCCGTCTCCAGAGATCACATGACCTAAGAAGGTCACCTCCCTCAACCAGAACTCGCACTTGCTGTACTTGGTGTACAGCCTGTGTCGTCTCAGACTGTCCAGAACCATCCGCAAATGCTGTCCGTGCTACGTTCGATCTCTAGAATAGACGAGTACATCATCTATGAAAACCACCACGAACTGGTCCAAGTACGGTCTAAACACCCGGTTCATCAGGTCCATGAAAGCAGCGGGGGCATTGGTCAGCCCAAACAGCATGACCAAAAACTCGTAGTGTCCGTACCGGGTGCGGAAAGCTGTCTTGGAGACGTCGGTCTCCCTGATCCTCAACTGGTGGTATCCAGACCTCAAGTCGATCTTGGAAAACATCGTGGCACCCCGCAACTGGTCAAACAAGTCGTCGATCCTTGGCAGTGGATATCTGTTCTTAATGGTGACCCTATTCAGCTGTCGGTAGTCCACACAAAGGCGTAGGGTACCATCCTTCTTCTTCACAAACAGTACTGGGGCTCCCCAGGGAGATGCACTGGGCCTCACGAAACCTTTCTCCAAAAGGTTCTGCAATTGGGACTTGAGCTCTCGCAGCTCAAGCGGTGCCATCCTGTATGGTACGGTGGAGATGGGGCTGGTCCCTGGTACTAGTGAGATCTCAAACTCGATCTCACGCTCGGGTGGTAGTCCTGGTAACTCGTCTGGAAACACGTCCGGGTACTCTCTAACCACCAGAATGCTCTGGAAGTCTGCCACAGGGCTGGGCTCTGCCACCACACAAGCTAGGAAGCCCTCACACCCCTGGCTCAAAAGTCTCACCGCCCGAAGTGCTGAAATGCACTTGAAACCTCCATCCACTGGCTATCCGTGAAACTCAAAAGAAGGCAACTTCGGAATGGAGAAGACGATCTTCCTCTTAAAATAGTCCACCAAGGCGTGGTAAGCGGACAGCCAATCCATCCCCAGAATCACTCCAAAGTCCTCCATCTGTATCATAATCAGGTCAGCTGGCAGGCTATGTCCCCCGACGCTGACCTCGCAATCCGTGTACACCTCCTCAGCTACAAACAGCTGACCACTCGGACCTCTGATTACGAATGGATTCTCTAACAGTGTATAATCCCGGTCTAAACTAACTGCGAAACTGGCTGCGACAAACGAGTGCGTAGCGCCGGAAACGAAAAGCGTGTAAACGAGTCTGCCGGAAACTGAAACCATACCTGCCACCATCGATCCCGAAGCTCTGGCATCCATGTGTGTCAGGGCGTTGATACGCCCTTCAGCTCTAGGTGCGGACGAAGCAGCCACACTCTGCGTTGGACGGGTAGGTGCTGGCCGGTACCCTCCTCGCGACTACTGTCCTCCTCCTCGCGCCTGGTAACCGCGGTCTCTTGCACGTCTTCCAGTGCTCTGCACGGGAAGTATCTGCTGACCTCCTGTACTAGACGGGCAGTCCCTCCTGATGTGGCCCGGCTGGCCACATTGGTAACAGAGGGGAACCCGGCTCCCGCCCTCAGTGGGTCCCTGCTGTCGGCTGGGCGGGGGTCCAGTGCTGGCGACTGGCCCCTGTCGAGGGCCCCCAAAGGCCACTAATGGCCCTGAAAAACGTGACGGCTCTCCTACGGATGCCACGTGTCTCCTTTGAGTTCTCCTTACACGCCTAGTGTGACGGCAGAAATCTCGTTCCACCACCAACTCCCCTGTCGTACGCTCGGAAGGGGGAGGAGGGGGTGGCGATGTGGATGGAAGCTGAAATTCTTCACGAATCACCTCTCGAATTAGTTGGATGAGGTCCGGAGACGGTATGCTTAGGAGAAGAGGAGGGGTAGTATGTACTCCAAGCCCGACACATCTGTCCCTTGGGCCTCGACCTCGGCCGCACCCGCGGCCCACCCTCCTAGTTCCACGACGAGGCATCTCCTACAAGGAGACGCGAAACAAAACAGAACACGTCACTATGGAACGATACCGAACGGAAATGTCTAAGAGCTCATGTCAAAAGATATGTTGTGGTGGCTACTCTAGTTATAGACATGTGAATTGATTATTTTCTAGTCAGTTGATTCACTTCTCGGGACGACCTTGCTCTGATACCATCTGGTAACGACCCGATTCCCGAGTCCCTACGAGACACGAGAACCGGACCGACTCGACCAACCCCAAGACCTGGTCGTCCAACGAGGAAGTAACCAAAAGAGCAGTAAAATAAACCACATTCAGCATGAATATAACTAACAGTAAGAAAATACAGCAGTAAGGAAAGAAACCACTACAGTATATACCACCACAACAGTAGAACAACATTCATAACATAATATGAACTACAGGTAAAGAAAAGTACAGCGGAAACAAGAACTACTCACTATAACGGAACAAAAAGAGGTACAAGAGAACAGTGGTAACTCTACTGGACCCTACTTGGCCCAGCATCTTCTGCAGCAGCTGACCCTGGTTGCTCAACACCTGGTCCTGAAAGGTAACGAGTGTAACACGTCAGCAAAACGCTAAGTAGAGTGGCAGCTAAACAGTAAAGTGTACAGTAGCTGTTTTAAATTTTCTTTCTTCCTTTATTTACGTCTTTCTATTGTTTCACAATTTATCTATTTGTCAGATCCTTCACTTGATCTCGAATGTTCCTCATGGGAACGATCTTGATTGCAGTCTTTTCCGAACAGTAGAAGTAGCACGTGGTGCTCTCTTGCCCGGGAGAGTCCCCCGTGGTGATCCTACTCTCAGTCAACCACCCCAAGGTCGCTGACAGACGTAACGGTGACTACGGCATGCGCGGTAAAAGCATGGGTAGCTAACTCGCACTGGCACGCGGTCAGTCATTTCCGTTAACGGGTGCGCCCAAAGCACAACACGGAACCAATACAGGGTAGAGCCCTCTCAGTAACAGGGGCTGGCAACCCGTCCACAGTAACCAAACAGGGGCCTTGCCCCTCCACAGTCCGCGCACCCTCGCCTGACTACCCTGGTTTGCCCCAGTGGGCCTAACAAGTCGGTGTGGGAGGCTAGCAGAACCTTGGGGCCCGTGGGGTAGCTAGTACCTCCCAACACTAGTAGCTCTCCTCGGTACTACGTACATGAGGGCCAGCAAGTTGGTACAGAGTGGCCAGTCCTAACCCCAGGTCCCTGGGGCGGCTGGCTCCGCTCTGCGCTAAACAGGGGGGACAGTCGCTCTCCTTGGTACTCCGTACTCAAGGGCCAACTCACTTCCCCAATTCTATTCCATTCACTTTCCAGGAGTAGGGTTCCAGCTCTTTTAACTCAGAACATCCAGGTTTCACTTTCCAGTTTCACATTCTTACAATCCATATTCTCAATCACGTTTATTTATTCATAACAGGCAGCTGTTAATTCAATTCACAGGCAACTAGTATTTCCTTTCCACATTTTCCAAGACTGCAGTATTCATACATTCCACTAGTTTTCCCATCCTTGGATTCATGCCATATCCTAGGATCTATCATACAATTTAGTTTTCCAGCCCTAGGATTCATGCAACACCCTAGGAATCTACCATTCAATCTATTTCTCATTCCTAGGATTCATGCAATGTCCTAGGTTCTATTTATGGTTTCATAATTTAACAGATTATACTTAAAGCCACTCTACCAAGTACAACGGGAGTAATGAGGGCGTGGTCGGGAATCCCGCGTGCCTCCGCGACCCCCGAGATTGCAACGGAACTGGGTCCTATCACAAGGATCAAACACATGGAGTGTCTCGAAACAGTGTACAGCTACTGTAGACGAGTAGAGGATGTAATTCCGAAGAGAACGCAACTCAAAATGCGGATAACGGAACCCGAACGGGCCCTAAACGGGTCGAAAACGATGAAACAGTGCAAAATCAGACGTCTGGAACTCATTCCAGACGTCTTAAAAAGTGAAACAGGGTTTACCTTGCTCTGCGTGGTCTCTCAGACGTCCAGAAGCCTGCGGGGGCATCTGGCCTAGTTCCCAGACATCTGATGGTTACCCCGGACGTCTGGATGTCGCTATAGTCATCTGGCACTGCAGCTAGACGTCTGATTCGCGTTGGATGCGAATCTCAAACCCTGCGCGTACCCATTTCCTCTCTCTCTCAGTATGGTCAATCGAAGGGAAGGAAGAAGACGGAAAAACTCACCTTTCAAACGTCTGGAAAATCTTCCAGACGTCGTGCCCGTCGTCTGTCTAGAAGCACAGACGTCTGATTTTGGAAAATTTTCTAGAACCAGGGCGTGACTCGCCCTCCGCTCGCGACGCCCGGCCGCGTCGTGCCTCGTGCGCCTGCTGCTCGAGCCGCAGCAGTCCCCCCCTGTGTCTCCTCACTCCCGCTGCGCCCCCCGCCGGCCGGCCCTAGCAGCCCCGGCGAGCTCGCCCTCACGGCCGAGTGCCTCTCCCACGCGCAGTACCTCCTCCCACGCTCACTGCGGCTATCGCTACCGCTGCAACCTCACGCTCGCTCTCGCGCTTGCTCTCGCGCTTGCTCTCGCGCTCGCTCTCGCGCACTGGCTGAAGGAGAAGAGGAAGGAGGCGGAGGTGACGGGAGTGAGGGAGAGGCGTGGCCCTTTTAAGGCTGCGCGAGGAGGAGAGAGAGAATGCGGCAGAGGCGTTTGCGGCCGTCGGAGAGAGGGAAAAAGAGGGAGAGAGAGAGAAAACGCAGGTCTGCGCGCTAAGGCGCGCAGACGACCAGTAGCGTGCCAAAATAACTGATTTCCAGATGTCTGGTCCGACGTTTGTAAGTGATTCTAGACGTCTGGTACGACATCTGGGCCACCTCCCAGACGTCTTAAAAGATGTCTGGAGCGCCCGTTCGTAACACCTGGAGCTGTGACTTCCACGTGTCCTGGGACTGAAACCTGGGATGGAGCTAGCAAGAACATGGGCTTCAAGGTTGCAAGAAACTCTGTTAATGGTGACAATGGAGAACTTGAAAATCACAATACGGGCTTGTAGCCCCAATTAAACCAGTTCTCAAGCTTCGCCAAGCCACGACAAATGAGTAGGGGTTAGTCTTGTGGTTAGTGGAGGTGTGTGGTGGTTTGCGGAGGTCGGAGGAGGAATGCGACGGTGGGTGTGTTCGGTGGAGCAGTGGAGAGTCTAATAGCATCAAAGACCAGAGGACTTTTGCTCTCTGGGACACAGTGGAGGTGTAGGGAGTGTCGGCGAGGCGTATGGAGCGGTGTAGCGATGGGAGCGCTTCACCGGAGGAGTGGCCAGACGTGGAAGGGATGACGGTGAACGGGCGGTAGCGTGGTCGAAATTGAGTGCGGTTGAGATGTAAATGAAGTAGAGGAAGTAAGGGACATATCTAGGTAGTTGGTAGATGACGGGGAGTCGAGGCGACGCTGATTGAAATATGGTCAGCGTCAGGGAAGAAACTACTCTGATAAGAGGTGGAGGTGAGGATGAAGGAGGTAGGGGTGCCGGCGAGTGTTGCTTGACATGGAAGAAGGCAAGGAAGAAGAATCTGTTGCTGGTATTGCGGTCAGATGATGAGGGAAGGCAAGGAGGGTTGCTGGAGCTTGAAGAGCAATTCGGCCGGAGGAGGAGAGAAGAAAATTGAGGGTTACTCTGGTCGAATTCAAGCTTGAGAGGTTCGGTATGAGTAGGAGGTGCTTTTATAGACCTCAGGAGGAGGGTTAGAGCTTGGGAAGCAAGCTTCCCAAGCTTGGAAAGCTCGCCAGTGTTTGGGAATTCCTTGATACCCATATCTCTCATGCGTTTACATGAGTGATTAGGTAGGTTTTAGGGCTTAGGATCAGGTTCAAAAGGAAGGGAATTTCTTGACGAACTTTCCTTTCAAATTTAAAAGGGATTCGTCAAGAAATCAGGGAGTTCTTTCCTTTTTAAGGTCGTCGGAGTAAGTAGGAATAGGTTTAATGGCGATAGGGACCTTTTTGTGAGAATGATGACAAAGTTAGGGGCCTATTTGAAAATATTTTGAAAGTTAAGGGTAGAAATGTAATTAGATAGGACCAATTTGCATACTAGGTCAAGAAAAACTCATCTTAGGTCCAAATTTTGGTACAAGCCTAATTTGGACCTATGGAATCCAATGGTGAAGTTGGAGTTTGGTTTTGACCATGTTTGACTAGGTAATTTATGCAGAAATATAAATTAGTGCAAATGTCTGTCTATGACTCTGTTCTGGGTCAAAACTGGTTCTGATGGTCAAATTGAAGGTTCCAAACCCTAGAGAATATTTTTATATGAATTTTAGAGGATTTAGGTGAATTTTATCCTGATGAGAACCTCAATTAATTAAGTGGGTCTATTTTTAGAGTTTCAAAAAGTCATTTAATTCTCAGAGTAGGTGTAAACCCTTTTCTAATTATTCTAACTCACTTGCTATCTTTTTAAGACCATTTGTCCTTCATTCAACCCCTAAGAAAACCTGTGGTTGTACTGCATTCATGATATTCTGGTAAAATTATAGTTTTAACCCTAGTTTCTTATTTTTCCCTCAGAATGATTATGCAGTGACTTGTGACTCTCTGACAGTTATGTAGGAGCATTTACTAACTTAATTGGGTCAAAATGAGCTAGTTATGGCTCATGATGGTGTTCCCATTAGTTGTAACACTCATAGGAGTGTTCTTGTGCTTTTGTCCATTTCAAATCATTTTAGCATCTCCTTTGTGTACTTGGATTGACACACAAAGGTGACTAATTCGAGTTGAGTGATTTGTAAACCCAAGAAAAACTTGATTTCACCCATCAAGCTTATCTCATATTATTCCTCCATAATCTTAGAGAACTCTTTATACAAAGATTCATTAGTAGCACCAAAAAGAATATCATTTACATATATTTTAACTAATAAGATTTCTTTTCCTTTTCTTTTAATGAATAATGTAGAATCAACTTCTCCTATAGAAAAATTTACACTCAACAAGTAGTCTTTGAGTCTCTCATACCAAGCTCTAGGATCTTGTTTTAGCCGATATATTGCCTCATTTAATTTGTAGATGAAGTTCAGTTTATCATGAGACTCAAAACTGGGAGGTTGTTTTACAAAAACTTCCTCCTTAATAAACCAGTTAAGAAGGGAACTCTTAACGTCCATTTGAAAAAGCTTGAAGCCAATGAAGGTGCCATAAGCAAGAAACATGCGAATTGATTTGAGTCAAGCTACGAGAGTGTAGGTCTCATTGAAGTGAATCTCTTCTTCTTGGTTATAACCTTATGCTACCAATCTTGCCTTGTTCCGAATAACCACACCAAATTCATCCAACTTATTCCGGAATACCCATTTGGTTCTTATTACTATTTGCCCTTCGAGCTTAGGTACTAGATTCCAAACTTCATTCCTTTGGAATTGGTTGAGTTCTTCTTGCATAGCCATCATCCAAGGTTCGTCGGAACTCACTTCCTCAACACTATTTGGTTCAACTTGAGATACAAAGGTGGAAAGACTGTAAGAGCAATTAAATCGCGATCAGGTTTTAATGGCATCAGAAATACTTCCAATGACTTGGCTTTTGGGATGATCTCCATGGAATATCCAATCCTTTGGATGATTATGGATATTGGAGTTTGGAATGTTAGACACATCAGTAAAAGAATTATCCTCATCTTCCATATTGACTCGGTCAATAGAAGAGTTGGGTGATTCATTGATGGAAACATGAAGGGTTTCCTCCATTACTAATGTGGTTTTGTTAAAAACCTGATATGCCTTACTATGTGAAGAATAACCAATGAAAATATTTTCTTGACCTTTCGCATCAAATTTATCTAAATTAGAGCAGGTATTCAAAACAAAACAACGACATCCAGAAATCTTAAAATAACTAATCTTGGGTACTTTCCCATAACATAGTTCAAAATAAGTTTTTCACAGCTCGAATTGAATTAAAATGTGATTTAACATGTAACAGGTCGTGTTAACTGCCTCAGCCAAAAAGTACTTCGGTAACTCAAAGTCTATAAGCAACGTCCAAGTACACTCTTGAAGAGTGAGGTTCTTTCTTTTGACCTAACCCATTTTGTTGAGGTGCTTGAGGAAAAGAGAACTCATGAGCAGTGCCATGCTCTTGGCAAAAATCATCAAATAAGGAATTTTCAAACTCGCCTCCATGATCACTACGAATTCAAGTGATATGGTGGGCTTTTTCAATTTTACTTTCCTACAAAAAATGGAAAATACGGAAAACACTCCATTTTTGGATCTTAAGAAGGAGACTCATGAAAATCTCAAAAAATCATCTACAATTACAAGGCAATATTTGGATCCACTAAGACTCTTATACTTTGTTGGTCCAAACAAATCTAAATGAAGCAATTCTAATGGCCTAGATGTGGATATAACTTCTTTATTTTTAAAACTAGATTTCATGATTTTTCCTAGTCTACATGAATCGCAAATAAGATCATTTATGAATTTTCCTTTAGGACGACCTCAAACTAGTTCATGTTTGGCTAACTTTTAGACTAGCCTCATATGAACATGTCCTAGTCTTCTATGCCATACATTTATTTCATTATTAACAACAAGACATTCGTAGGTGCTATTATTATCAAATTCTACCATGTAAATGTCTTTAAAACTAGTTCCCTTAAGAAGGGTTTCATTAGTTGAAGCATGCATAATCTCAAATATTTTAAAGGTAAAAACAACCTTATATTCCTTATCACAAATTTGTCTGAGACTTAGTAAGTTATGTTTTAATCATTTTACTAATGAAACATTAAAGATAGGGGATAAAGGGTTACCTATTTTACCAAGGGTAATAATATGGCCCATGTGATTGTTGCCAAATGTGGTCATTCCTCCATTCGTAGATTGGAGGTCCAAAAATAGGTGCTTATCTCCAGTCATATGTTTTGAACATTTGGAGTCCATCACCCATTGACCTCCTTGATGGCAGCGTTCTCTTCATCGTCTTTCTTATAGGTCTTCTTATTCCTACAAAAGAACTTCTTTGGTGACTTCAGATTTCCTTAGGTCGTTCTAATTTGAGTTGTCCTTCATTCTATAGATCCAAATTTTGACATTATAATGTCCCTTGAAACTTACAAAACAAAGTGCAAGTTGTCTCTTTGGTATCCACTGTAGTGTGGATCTAGATTTGTTAGCGGTCCTCTTTGAAGGAGGATCCTTTTTTGGTTCATTTTGGCTGGTCTCATAATAGCCTAGTCCAAATTTGCTAGAGGAAGGTTTTTGATAGGCAATGAGCTTGTCCAAATTATCCTTTCCTTTAGTAAATTTGGCTAGGTCCTCAAGCAATTGATTTGATTTTTCTTTAAGATGATTTTTCTCCATTTTCATTATATCTAGTTTATCTTCTAATCCTTTTTTTACTAAACTAAGTAAGTGTTGCAATGCTTTGTCGGGCTTATAAGTCAGTCGCGCTGTAGTATAGGTGACCAAGAGTTGACAACGAATAAAAATTTATTACTCGAAAACCTAAGTATCTGAGGTCGAACACAGGAAACAAATGGAATTTATTCACTAATCTTGATAATGTAATTGAACACTTAGAATTACTCAAAACTTAATTCAGAATATAAATGCAAGAATTTAAGAGTTAAAATTGTAGCAAAATAGAATTGGACGTCAGATTATAGAATCAGACGTCTTAAAAAGATATTTCTCTTTAAGCTTTTATTTCCTTCTCCTTCCTAAGTCTTCTCTTGCCTGCTGTCTTTCATCTTCTTCCTTTCTTCTCTGTCGTGTGCTTTTGCCTTTCACCTTCTTTTTTCGTCTCTGCTTGTCTTTTTCTTCAGCAGTCCTTCTTAGCTTTGGCTTTCCTCCTTCTCTTTGGCACAGTGTCTCTTTCTCCTTCTTCTTCCTCTGCGAGTCTTCTTCTTTCTTCTTCCTTCTTCAGCCTTAGCTCTGCTTCCCTTGGCCTCAGCCTTTCTTCTTCTTCTTTCTTTTCCTTCCTTGGCTTCTACCTTGATTTCCTTCAGCCTTATCTCTCCTCTGACTTCCTCCACTGTTTGGCTTTCCTTCCTTCTTGCGACTAAGTACCCTTACTTCCACCTCAACTGTGCCTTCCTCTTTCTTCTTCTTTTTCCTTAGCTTCCTTGATGCACCTCTTCCTTAGCTTTGCTTCTTCCCTGCACAACGTAGCAAAACCTAACCCCTACCCTTCCCTGTGTCTCTCTCTCTCTATTTCTCTCTTCGGTATGCTCTCCTAGAGCTGGGTAATCGGGTCGGTCGCGTGCCCCGATCCAGGTGCACCAGCGTGGGTGTGGTGCACAAGTGCACGGATAGGTTAGTTGGGTCGGGTGCCAGGTCCGCGGGGAAGTGTCGCGGACGAGCCGTGGTAAGGGCGAGGGACCTCACCCCTGTGTGACTTGAGGCAACTAGCGTAAAACACAATTTCAATTTAACCTACGTGCTTCACTCCAGTGTTCACGAGGTGGGACTAAATGTCCCACCCGCTTCTGTACTTTTTCCCACAGGAATCCTTCTTCAATTTCTACTGAGGGGTTTCTTGCCAAACCAATTGCCCTACTGTCTGAGTTCATGGATGCATCTGCTTCACCTGGGAACCTGACACCTGGAGCACGCAGCCTGGGATGAAGCTCGTGACATTCTCTCTGTGTGCGTCAATGGTGGCAGGTGCTCAGATCTGTCACACACGAATACGGCCTTACGGCCCTGTTAAGACACATGGGAAGCTTTGCCGTATCAAGGCGAAGGTGGGACGGTAGGTGGTAGGCCGTGGGGTGGCCTAGGCGTGCGTGCCTAGGTCGCCCTGTGGTTGGCCTTATGGGTTAGGTCGGGGGGCGTTTAGGGTGATGATGGCAGTCGATGGCTGGGTGGATGGTGATCAGTGGACTATGGCATAGGTGGTGAGGTGTTTGGCGAGGCATGTGGAGGTATGGAGCGATGGAGGCGCCTCGCCGGTGGGTGGCCAGAGATGGAGAAGATGGAGGTGGTCTGCTGCTGCGAGGGGTTGAAAGGGAAAATAGACAGAGGGGAATTTAGGAGGGGATAGAGGGGGGTAAGTCCAACCTAATTAAGTTGACGAAGGGGGAGAGATGGCGGCTGGCTGTACCTGCTATCGTCGGAGAAGATGGTTTCCAGTGGAGGGAGACAGCGACGACGAAGGGTCTAGAGGTGCACGCGCAGGTGTTGCGCGATGCAGAGGAAGATGGTGAGGGCAACTCTACCACTAGTAGTGTGGCAGAGCGATGAGAAAGAGGAGGGAGGCTCCCGGAGCTCACTGGGCTACTTGACCGGAGGAGAAGATGAAATTGGGGTGGATCTCTGGCCAAGTCGAGCTGAAGAGATGCAGCCGTAGGTGGTGGTGCTTTTATAGTCATTGGCTGGGGCTCTTTTGCTTGGAAGACAAGCTTCGAAGCAAAAGAGACCTCGCTGGAGATGGAAATTGTTGGAGACCCAAATCTCTCATGTGTTCGCACAAGAGATTGGGTGCAAATCAGAGATCAGGACCACGCTCAGATGGAAGGGAATTCCTCAGAGAATCTCCCTTCCAAATCTGAGAGATCTCTGAGGAATCAGAGAGTACTCCCCCTCCATTCCTCGTCGGAGTAGGATTTCTCCCCATTAATGGTGTAGGGACCTGTTTGTAAGAGTGGCGAGGAAGTTAGGGGGGTCGATGCAATGGTTTTCAAAAGATAGGGGCCAAAATGTAATTGGGTGTACTATTTTGAAAAGTAGGTCGAGATGACCTCCCCTCAGGTCCAAATTTTGGTACAAACCTAATTTAGACCTAAGGAATCTAATGGTGAAGTTGGATTTTAGGTTTGACCACGTTTGACTAGATATTTTGCATAAAATCCCAAATTAGGTCAATTTATGAGCTAGGACCCCAATCTAGGTCAAAATAGGTTCCAAAGGCCAATTGGAAGGTTATAAACCCTTGGGGATATTTTTCCATGAATTTTAGAGGGTTTACTTGATTTTTATCCTGACTAGAACCTTGTTGAATTAAGCGGGTATGTTTTAGGCTTATAGAATGTCATTTAATTCTTGGATTGTATAATAACCCATTTCTGACTGAACCAACCCACTTTCTATCTTATTCAGACCATTTGACCTATGCTTTGCCTCTGAGAAATCTCGTTTATGTTCTGCAATGGTGAAATTGCAGTTTTAACCTTTATTTCATGTTTTCTTCTCAGAACACTTATTCCTTGAATTAAGCCCTTCTTTAGGTTATGAAGGAGCTCTTATTCTCTTTCTTAGGTCAAAATGAGCTAGTTAGGGCTCATGATGAGGCTCTCATCAGTAAACCATTCTCATCCTTTTTAAGGGAGTTTGATTTTTCAAAAACATGAATTTTGTCAAGTAGTTCTTCTCTATTTAGGAATTTTTGCTCTCTCACAGCTGTATATAAATCATTTGTTAATGATTCTCTTCCAATCATCAAGTTTCCCACTTGCATAGTTAAGGTGGTTATTTCATTAGTGAGAACTAGATTCCTTTCCTTAAGATCCTTGATTATTTCCTACTTTCTATATTTTCAATTTTTAGTGTTTTGCTTTCAGTTTTTACTTCTTTAAACTCTAAATACAATGAATCAAATGCATCTTGTAATTCATATAGAGAATAAGAGTCTACCTTGGCCTCCTCAGAGTCGGATTCGGAGGCATCGTTTGTTGCCATGAGCCCCAAGCATGCGGTCTCTTCATTTGTCTCCTCCTCTTCTTCTTCTTCTTCAGAGGTAGAGTCATCCCAATTTTCTTGGAATGCCTTCTTCTTGAATGTCTTCATCTTTGAGAATTTCTTAAGGTCTAGGGGCTTCTTGCCTTTCTTTTCAACATCCCTTCTCAACAAGGGACACTCCTTCCTTATGTGACCTTTCTTCTAGCAATTGTAGCATACAAGAGGTTCCTCTTCCCTTTTCTTTCCCTTGATGTCTCTTCTATTCCTAGGGAACTTCTTAAACTTTTTAGCTAACAAAATGAATTCTTCTTCATCGGTACTTACCTTCGTGGGTTACCTCTAAAGTCTTCCAAATCTCATGGGAGGTCTTGAACTAACTGACGTGGTTGAACTCTTTCGATCTAAGTGCTCAATAAAATGAGTTCATTGCTTTGGCATTTAATCCAAAGTGATGGATTTGCTCCACGGTGTATCCCATCTCTGGCTTGATGGGAATCTTGTAGCTTGATTCACTTTTCTCCCATATGGAGAAGTCGTTGGCCTGAAGCCACATCTTCATACGTAGCTGCTAGTAGTAGTTGGGACACTCAAAGAGCGGTGGACAGGTGGTGGACTGCCCCTCTATCCTGCTAGTTGATATGATTCTCCCCTTTATTGGATCTTCTGTGGATGTTATTCCAAGGATGCGGAAACCTGCTCTGATACCAAATGAAATTGCACTAGGGGTTGAATACTGAAATTGAAAGATAATAGTTAAATAAAAAATCAATCACACAATGGAGGCACAAGATTTTTACGTGGAAACCTAAATCGAGTGAAAACCACCACCTAAGTCAATCTCTGACTTAGGATTTAGTATCACAATTGTGATCAATTCACTATCCACACTACTTAAAATGAGGGTAGTGTACCTCAACTACAATTCCCACTTCCGATCCCTAAACAGATGTTTCTCCCTTCACTAGGAAGAGAAGGGAATCCGATAAGCTAGATACCCAACTACTAAAAGATATATGTAAACAAAAAATAAAGCACCCTATAGAGCTCCCCAAAATATGATTACTTTAAATTAGCTACTAAGGGTGAGTGAACTCCCTGATGATAAAGGTTGTAGCACAATGAGTTTACCCAAGAAAGGATTGTTGCATAGCAGTAGGGCAATGGGAGCAAGGGAGCAAGTAGAATAAGTGATTTTCTTTATAAATTACCTCTCCAAGGTGTGTTTTGCTTAAGAGGGATTATAGGATAATTATAGGTAATTTTAGAACCTTCAAGAAGGCTTGGGAGAGGGCTCCTAGCCTTTGGAGGCAAGTCCTACAAGATTGGGACGAAATCCAACCTATATCAATCTCATAATGACTCTGACAGTAGAATCAGACGTATGAGTTTTGGGTCTAATGTCTGACAATATATTTGGACGTCTGAAACAAAGGGTCAGAATTTCTATTTTTATTGGATGGAAACAGGGTTCTAGGTCAGACGTCTGGGGTACTATCATAAGATGTCTGGGTAAAATTTTGGATGTCTAATTTTGTGCGGGTTTGTGCTTTGTTTTAGACTAGATCAAAACAAGGTTCTAGTGTTTAAGGGTTAGACGTCAAATTGGCCGTCTGACATGTATTCTGGTCATGTAAAGATCATGATGATCTTGGGGTTTGGATTTCTTTTGAATCTAAAAAGCAAGATTTATTCTAATAAATCTGCGTAAAGAGATTTAGGTGTAATGTTCCATTATTGGATGTGTGGAGACATGTCCAGGCATCTGGAGCACAGGGTTAACCATTGGATTTGAATAGACGAATGGAGATTTTGAATGAGTTGTCCAACAGTACTCTCTAAAGATGTCCGATAGACTTACCAGACGTCAAAATATATGTGCAAATGTCTAGAATTAAGTCTGATCAAATGGAGCCTAAGTTCTTGAAGTCAGAAGGCAAGGATAAGGGTATTTGGTCATTTGACAAAGAGTTCAGATGATTTATACTCAGAATCATACATCTGGGAATATGATCGGACGTCTGATGTGTGTTTCTAAAATGAGATTTTATTTCTAAATTTTTTCTGTGTTGAGAGCCTAAGTCAAGAGATATATGTTTTATTTGGGGGCCCTTTACAACTCTTTCTATACTCGAAATATAAAATTACAACTCTTGAAATATATAATAAATCCTAAGACCTAGACTTTATACATATCTTCATGCTCTAATTCCTTGATGGTGAAACCTACAATTGAGTTATGATAGAGAAAAAATATAGTATATCCAATATTTATTTATTTTACCTTATTTTGTAAAATCATCAAAGCATTTTTTAGGAGAGTTTGAACTAATAAGATTGTGTTTACACAGCCTCATTTTGTTCATGTGTTATTTCATATTCTCCTAAAAACATACTCAATATTGGTTTCTAATGGAAGAGCATAAGATGAGGAGGTCAGTGGCGGCACTACAAAAAAAATGGCCTCTAGTAGTGAATTAGATAGTGACATATAATGCATTTTCCACTAATTCCTTAGATTTAATGGAAAATTTTTTGTATTTTCCACTATAACATTTTGTCAAGCAATAATTAGTATTAGTGGCAATTATATTTGTCGCTATTGACTTTGATTTAGTGGCAATTGTTATTTATGCCACTATAATACTTTTGTCAAATGGCAATTAGCATTAATGGCAAATATATTTGCTACTATAGTATTTGATTTAGTCGCAATTGTTACTTATGCCACTATAATATTTTTGTAAAATAACAATTAGCATTACTGGCAAATAAATTTACCACATAGCCTTTGATTTAGTAGCAATTTTTACTTATGCCACTATAAATTTACCATTGTAGCCTCTCTTGATCGTCGGTGCTTACTACCCTAGACTGATGGTTCCCCTTTGCAGCGGCACTATCCAAGTGCCTCTCCTCCGCCTTCTACATGTGTGGCTCCACCGTCCTTAGCGTCCTCCACCGTTCGCTCCTACATCCGCAGTTCGTCGCTTCTCACCTCCTTGCCCTCCTCCTCCTCATCCCTGTCCCCTTCCTCTTCTTCATCCTCCCCACACTCCTCATCCTCCTCGCCCCCCACCTCCTCCTCCTCCTCCTCCTACTGCTCGTGAACTATCTACATTTTCTTTATTAATGGGTTTTATTTTGTGATCTATCTGCTATAATTTTGATGTTGTATGCATCTCTTTTTTTATTACTTTTGGTAGTTAATGTCAAGTATTATATGTTGATTGTTTAAATTTTAAGTTTTTCTTAAATACTTGGAGGGGCAATGTAGATGGCTGGGAGAAGAGATGGGTGAAGTTTGACTGGAAGAAAGATGAGGGCATGGCTGGAGAATGGGTGCACACTTTCTAAAATTGGAGTGGCGATGCGAATGAGAAAGGTTTGCTTCGCCTTGTGTGCCCTTTTCTATGTTTTTTCCATCTATTTGTGTTGCTTTTGCTAGTTGACTTGGGATTCTGGTAGTTACTTCATGACCTAATTGTTACTGTATTCTTTGTCGATCCACTTCTTTTTCAGCTTATGGCTTAATGTTTTCTGATCATTAATAACATATTTTAATTTAATTTGTGTGACACTCACATCACGTCAATTTCAATGATGGTAGCATTATGATCAAGTAAATCAAGTAAATCATTAACTGTTGTGGCAGCCTTCATCTCTATCTCTTACATTTCTTTTAGAGGGATAATCATTTACAGTAATTTTGTTTAAAGGCTTTTTATTCCTACAAAATTGTTAAAAGGATTTTCTTAATCTAACAGAAAGAGTGATTATATGGTTGTTTCTAAGTTTTAATGTTTTCAGTGTATTGTAATCTATCTATCTGCTCAGTACTTTTTTGTTTGTCTGATGTGTTAAGGATTTACTCAAAAGTAACCTAGGCTAATCACACATAGTGCTTCGATCAAGAAAGGTAAATGTACAAGTTAGGGAATGTGAAGGTTAAAGTCTAGTATAATGACAATATAAGCATAGGAAATAGTATTTCGATGTAGTTGTCCAGAAAATGTTCTCCAACCTCCCTTAAATAAATTTTGGTTTTTTGACTTGTGCTTTTCTTCTTTGAATATTTTCATAAAGTACTGTGGCCACTATGATTCTGTTCCACTCGCTGTTGTTTATCTGCTCCATTACCTACTTGATGGGAACACCATCATAGGCCTTAACTGGACACTTTTAGTCAAGTTTAAAAGATAAATGCTCCTATGTAACCATCTAAGGGTTATAACTCAACTTCAGGATGTTTTGGGAAGAGAATAGGAAATTAGGGTTAATTTTGTAATTTTAACAGCATATCATGAATACATAATAACTAAGGGGTTTGTTAGGGGTGAATTGAAGGTCAATTGAGCATTAATGACTAATAAGTGGGTCAACACTGACAGAAATGGGGTTTCACGCATTTCGAGTACCAATACAACACTCGAAACCTTAATTTCAGGCCTGCTTAAATTATAGAGGTTATGGTCAAGATAAAATCTATTTAAACCTTCTAAAATTTATAAGAAATAATTCCATGAGGTTTGGTATTCTTGATTTGACCTTTGGAACCTATTTTAACCTCAAACAAAGTCTTAGATGGAATTCTACCCTAATTTGGGTTTTTGTGTAAATTTATCAGTCAAACTTTGTCAAAATTAAAATCCAACTTCACCATCAGATTTCTTAGGCACAAATTAGGTTTGTACCATAATTTAGGCCCAATCAGAGTCCATCTTGACCTAGGTTGCACTTGAGTCTATTTAAACTCTTTCTCTTAATTAAGCCTCTAACTATTCAAATCTTTGCAATTAGGTCCTTAACTTTGTCATCATTTCTTGAAAAATGGTCCCTATTGCCATTGGTGTGCACACAGTAGCTCCGTTTAAATTCGAGTGAGGATTTTTTGCTCGATTCTCAATCAAACCTTTCAAAAATTGAAAGGGGGATTCCTCATGAGATCCTATACCATCTGGACCAAGAATTGGACCTTGATTTGCCCTAGATTTCTCATGTGAACGCTCAAAATGTAGGGATCTTTTCATCCCTACGTTCTTGAGCTTGCGAAGCTTGTTTCCAAGCTTGAATGCCTGTCTAAGGTCTTTAAATAGACCCCTCTCGCGACTTCGAGCCTCTTAGCGATGTTTCATGCCGGAATACCCTCATCTCCTCCTCCTCCTCCAGCCATCCGCACCTTTGTCTCCAATGAGCTCCTTCATCCTCCTCATCAAGCCAGCCAATGGTCAAATTGGCTAACCCACTACCTTCCCCTCTTCCTCGCGATCGTCGCCTGCCAATGCACAACTGCTCTTTCCCTCTCCTTCATCGTTGCCATATCGCCATCAACACCTTCTTCTTCGGCTCCGATCCATCACAATTGGAGCCCTCTACCTGTCATCTCTCTCCCTAAGTCCCTTTATCTCTTCCCCTTCCTCCACTGATCCTCTCCAACCTCTTAGCTCTTAGATTTAACCACCAATTTGACTGCCACCACCATCATCTCCCTCCACTCTGGCCAAGCTCCAGTGAAGGCCTCTACGCACTCCATTCCACCAATCACTTTGCCACAACGTCCAGAAGCTCTGCCATATCTCCATGATCAAAATCCCTAACACTATTAGGGCTATTGGCCACTCCAACACTTACCAAACTCCACCACCTTCACACACCTTCACCAACTTTGCCACGCACGAACACACCTCCTCATCGCATGAAACCACCACCATCACATTCACCACCCTAAGGCGACCCCCCTGATCACCTCTGACATGGTCGAGAGGTTGTCTTCTTTTCAGGTGACAGCCGGACCTCTGCCACTGCCCTTGACTTCTCTGACCTCGGGTGCAGTCCTCCAGCCACAATCACTCATGACTCCACCCCAGGACACTTAGCTGAACTCTAAGACTCTTCCCAGGTAGTAAATTGGAACCTATAGCCATGCCTTCGACTCCAATTCGAGGTCTCACTGCTTGCAGCTGCGTTGCAAAAATGACATGGGAACATAGTCCCACATCGTGGAACAAAGGGCTCGTGAGAGAGGATAAGAGTGAATTGTTCATCTGCCTGTTTGCCTTCGAACACTGGGGTCAAGTCCATACCCCACTCCACTCCACACGTCGCACCTCACGCGCTCGTCCACGCCCTCGCCTGTGCACACGCCATGTGGGTCTAGGTGTGGATCTGTTTACCTGTTTGTTGGGTTAGGTCTGATTCTAATCCTAGGTCTGAGAGAAAGAAGATTTGAGAGAGAGAGGGGAGGGTTTTGCTCTTGAGCCCTCATTTCCTCATAGGACTTAGCCTCTAAAGGCTTAGTGAGGCCCTTGTGTCTTGCTCTTGTGAGAGCCTTGTGCTCCTTTGCTGCTACTCTGCCTTGGCTCCTCTGAGGTGTGAAGGTTTAAGGTGTTTGTGCCTTAGTTCTGTCGACTAATTGGCTACATTGCTCTTGTGCTTGGTTTTGATATTACTGAGAAATTTGATTGTGGTTACTGTACATTTATTTGAATATTTGTGAGCTTTAAACTTAATGGTTAATTTGGTGATTTAAATCACCATTTTTACCCCATCGTTTTGCACTATTATTCTGATCTTATTGAAATATCATTTTGAATATCATTACTTTCAATTACCTACATTTCTTGTGATTAGTGAATTTAAATTTTATCTTTGCTTCTTGCGAATGACCTCGGACTCTATTTTCTGACTCTGAGCATATAAATTTAAATAATTTGAGCAATTTTGTCCTATACTACAATATATTTCTTAAACAACGATGATTTCACCTGAACACTACTTATTGCCCTTCTCTCTATATCAGAGACCAAATATTCATGAGAAGAATGACCATAAATTTAAATTTGCATGTGACCTCGAGTAACCTAGCCCACAATGATCACATTTCAAATTAGTGCACTTTCTATACTGTATTAAGGTATGGAGGACCCATTTCACATTATTTTTTAAACTTCGTGAAGAACAGAAGAAAAATTGAATTGGGTGGGGGGGTTATTAAAGCACTGAATGATATTTGAAACACTCCATTGAGCCTCAGATTCACTTATTTACCACAACCAGTTGGCATATGCTGTAGCCTATCTTCCTCATAGTATGTACTACGAATATTGTCCATATAAGGAAAGTTTTTGCCATTGAACATCTCACTCTGCTAGTACTGTACCAAACATTTTTTACTACGCTTGCATTTGAGTTACCTTTGCTATGCATGGTTAGTACTGTAGAGATATTTCTTCTAATCTGTCACATATTATTTAGGGGCTACCTACAAGTAGTTAAGGAGATAGAGCAACTGCTTTAGAGTGAATGCTTTAGACCATTTGATGATATTATTGTAGCATGTGGTAGGTGATGATATTTTCTCCATGCATTATTTTGTGTTAGTGTTTTTAATTCTATTTCTTGATGTGCTCAAGATAAAGTGGAAATGTTTAGGTTCAATGTTCATGAAATTTTAATGATATTTCTCTCTGCTTCAAACGTACTTCTTAGTAGTTAGATTAAAATTTAATTCAAAGAATGTTAAAATCATCTTCAATTTTACACATTGAAGTGTTGGTCACTAGCAATATGAGCTTATCTAATCACGGTATTTAGCATCAAGTTGATGTTCATGACTGATCAATCCATCTCATATAGTTGTTGGCTTGCAATTGCATTCTTTTATGGTCATTTCTTGGCTACCGACATTGAGATAGTAGATATATCTAACAACCTCGATCAAGTAAGACAAATATATTTTTACAATACAATACCGAAATGGTTGTAGAACAAAAATCTTATTTTGAGAGGGAGGGTGTGAGGTGGCTCAAGGTTGTGAGACACACTAGCTGGGTAATTAATCACATGGCATGCATGTGGGAAACAATTACCTATGGGTCATTTAAAAATAAAATAACATCTATTGTAGATTTATTAGTGGAGAAATCTCAGATATAGATGCCTCACATGAACTGGTAGGCCAGTGGTAAGATACCTCACATGAAGATAAGGGTCCTGGAACACCACAGATAATTGATCTCCATTATTTTTTATGATACTGCAAGAAATTATTTCTAGATCACTCTCCATAGTATAGATAAGATGAAAACAAAAAGGTGCAGGGAATCAAAATACAAGAAAATGAGTAGGTAATTGGCTATAGGCGATGAATTGAAACGATAGATGAGCTTGTAGCCCCCAATCATGGAGATAAGTTAAAAGTAGGCCCTGGACTTTTACTTTTTCCAACTCATACCCTTTCTTAGCATCAGTCATTGCAGCATCATTTCTTCCCATTCTTCAGTTCACATGAAATGGGATCTTTGTCATCTACCCTCCCCATCTAGAAAAATGAATTGGAATTCACACAGTCCCACTCATTTTTTCATCTTGTCTCATCTCTATAGGATTGGAGAAAGATAAGAAGATGGGAAGAGGCTAATACAATTCCTGCTCATTGCTCAAACTGATCAAACGTGCTTCGCGTGTTTGAAATCAGGGTTAAGAGTAACCCGTCATTGTAGTCACAAAACTCACTATCAAATAAAATTTTATCGAAACTCTAAGGGAGCCCCAGGTCAAACACAGGGAGGCGACGCTTACTTTAATTGAAAATCATGCTTTATTTTGTTTGTTTTTGGTATTTTGAAGCTTGTTATTTTTTTGTGTTTTTGAAACAAAAAGACAAGCAGAATAAATTCATAAGAGAGATGGAACAAGTAGGATATATTTCACAATTGTCTATTACAATAATCTACGAAAGCATAAAAAGAGGGGGAGGCGAGAAGAAATCTCCCAAATCGGCTGTTCAGTGAGACGACGGTGCCTGGTGGAAGCTTGAATGAAGGAGGTGAGGAGCAAAATGATGGAGGTGAGATGTAGGAGGACATTGGGTAGAGGAAAGCTTCAACGTGGCTCCGGAATGGAGGTGAGGAGGTGGAGATGATCTGCTACCGGAATGGAGGTGAGAGGATGGCTCCAAGGTGACCTATGAATGGTGATGGGAAGAGGGAAGAATATTTGGTGGGGCAGAGGTTTGCTACACTAATAGGAGCCTTGGGAGCTTGAGAGTAAGCTCTAACGAAGCGTTAGTATGCTTGCTAAAGCTTAGGCGTAGGTGGGAGTAGAGTAGGTAGAGATGAAGAGGAATGGGGGGTGTAGGGGTGTTTATATAGTGGAGGGAAGAAATTCATGTAGAGGGCTATAGTGACAGTTGCAAGCATCACTAAAGTCCCCATGCAGTTGTTGCTGAAGATCGTGCCCCCACTGCTCACGCCCGCAGTTGGCCTTGCACCTACAAGCAATTAGTGACGGCTGTAAGCATCACTAAAGATCTGTCCAGGCTATCGCTGAAAGTTTGTGCCAAGCCACGCCTACTACTGCTGTGCTTGTGCACCCATCACGTGTCGTGTCGCGTGCGTGCGCACTAGAACTGCGGTACGGGTGCGCGAGCTGGTGCGCACACATCAACGCACATGCGCTGGTTGGTGCACTGGCGTTGCCTCAATTGAACATTTGGGGAGCTTGGTGGGTTTCAAACTTGCGCCCCTCCTTTGAGAAGCAGGCACCTCACCATTGCACTAAGGCAGTGGATGGTTGAGTGGAGAGTGCGGTGGCATCCGCTGATCGTGCGATCATGGCCCTTGGATTCTCATCCAATGGTCACAATATAATCTTAAGCTCTTCTCTTGTGAAGGTGAGGCGATGTAGAGCACCCCTCAGTCATTGGATTGAGATCCAACAGCTAAGATCTCTCCATGCGTGAGGCTGGGGTGGCCGTGGTTCATGTTGGGCTGCCTGGATGGCGTCATGTGGTTCCATCTAGGCCATCCATTCTTTTTTGTTGCAGAGGGTGCCATGATGATTGGATCGAGTTGATTTCTGCGTTGTTGGACTGCGATTGTTGCTCCGAATCCATCCGTATGGTCGGATTTTTCATCCAAAGCCCGTAAGGATGTCACATTGCACTCTTGGAAGTTGATCTTGCTCAGACTTCATATGATGCTAGGCAACTCCGATCTAGACGATTTCAGGGGCATTAGCCTCCGATCATAGTCCTGATCAAATCCGTACGGTTCGATCGTCCATCTAAGACCCTGAAATAAATCATCTTCTCTCCTGAGCATAAAAAGGACCTAATTAACCTAAAATATATACAACTACTCTAAATGTAGAATGATGCATGCTATGCAATATTTATAATATGAAATGCAAATCTAAGCCTAGGAACATGCATGATTAGGCATTTTAACCTAAATAGATGTACCTATATTACAGACCATACTATGTTTCAAGGAAATTTTTGTGTCAAACTCCTCAACAACTTGATGCAATTACTTTTTTATACAGCAGGATTATCCACATTGTCTATTTTTTCAACTGAGTGAGTGATTTATATGTTTTTGTTCTTGCTATTTGTTGATAGATTGAGAATGAATATGGAAATGGAAATATTGCGTGAATATTGAAGTTGAAACAATTAGTATTCAAAAATCAACAAGCTAGGTGAATATTTGCATGGCCTGTGTACACTTGTTTGGCTTTAGAAGGGATGGACAACACCAAAAGGGTGGAATGTGTAGTTTCATTGAGCTTCTTGGCTTGGTTAATCAAGGTGTAACCCAAGCCATTCCTTTGTGGTTCTTCAGCTATGCAAACATTACTTAGATATGTCCCTGCAAACACTTATTAAGTTAGCTTCTGATATCCAAATCAAGCATTAAGAAATAAAGGAAAATAGAATAGCATACATACATTTAAATATTTTATCTCCTTCATCTACTAGCTCTCTTATCCCTTGCTACAAAAGTGATGGTGGGCACTTAGATGAGAATCTTTTCCCTTAGAATTCTTTGGTGACACTCCTTTTTGTCCAATTATTTCATCTAACACATTCTTATCTTTTGGTCAGGAAGTAAGGACGTGAAACTAGCATATTACCTGCATTGGCAAGTTGGGTTGTGAAATCTGCAGATACTTTTAATTCTGAATTAATTTCTTTCATATTTATGGGAATCAAGGAGAAGGAAGTAAAGAGACGAGGGCATCTTAGATGCTTGAGAGTCATATTCAAGAATTCGTATGTATTGGCAAAAGTAAGCTTTCCCTCTTTATGTTTCTTCTAACTTTCTAGGTCATGTGATACACCATCTAGTATATGTCACATGAGTAATACTTGATATCCAATCTAGGCTACTCCACTGCTGGATCCCCTTATCCAACTTACCAAGACTAGATTTACCAAAGCAGCACTATGATTGGATGGTATATATGCATTGCTTTTAGCAGTGAAAATACTTTCTGTCAATGCAAGAGTAGGTGCTTATATTTGTTTGCTCCAATTTATGCTCTTTCTTTGCTGTGTATCCTTTTGTTCATAGATGATGTTCTTGCAAAGGAAAATATTTGGTCCTTCTTGTCTCAGAATGAGCCTTCTTTGGTGCCTTTAACATTGGTAATAATTCTAGAATATAAACCTTGCATGTTGTTTTGTGTACTGTTCTCTAGTTTCATGAAAAGAAAGAGATAACTTGTTTGAGAAGCTATTATTATCTTATTCCATGTTAACCTTTGATTTTTCAAGTAAATCTACATACCTTGTAATCAGGTGAGTGAAGAAGCTTTATTGAAGTTTGATCCATTGAGTGCTATTTAGCGTTTGCCATGTATTGCTTATGTCATATTATGTGTTGTTTAATGGAGATGATTTCCACTTGGAATTCTATGTACCTATTTTTTGTTACAATGCCCCTGCCCCCCATGCCCACCCCCATAAAAAAAAGAAAAAGAAAATAAAACCACTAACCACTCTGTAAGCATACTTTCAAAAGATGGTGTTAGCAACTTGTCATCTCTTTCACACAACTAAAAGTCCATGAGCAACAAGAGTGGAAATTAGTCTTGAGCCAAGTATGGCTATTTGTGAGGCAGATTAATGACTGACATCATGCATTCTATACGAAATAAAATGAAAAATAGATTTTTTACCTCTTAGAAAAAAAAACAACAATCAATCCCCCCTGCCCATTGAAAAATTTAGACATCTAATGTGTATATTTCTTTTTGAAAAGACATCTAATGTGCCCAAGTCCTCTATGAACTACACCTCATTTATCTATACTCCTGGATCCTTATGGCTAAATTCATTATATATATATATTTTGCATTTGATGTAGACAATGTTCTTTCTATCTATTTCTTTTATATGCCCTTTCATGTATTTTCTTATTTTATTATAACATCAATGTAAGTTGCGCATCATTTGTACTTCATACAATAAGTATTGACTATCGAGGGTTTCATGTAAAACTACCAATACATCTTCTTGTAAAACCATTATTGTTAACGACAATTCACAGTGCCATGTTTTTGTTTTTACTTTTTGTTTCCAAATCATGTAATAGGACCATAATAATCTTAACTATCATGTAATTTGGATGCTTCTATATCTTACTATCTTGAGATTCAAGATGTGCTTGTAGATTTACTCCTATGTGTAGGGAGTAACCATGACATAGATCCTGATGCTAAAGAGTTAGTACCCATCAGGTAAGTTCAGCTATGTTTCAGATCTTACTGAATTTAATTCTCTTAACTAACTTACCATTTGTCACCTATTGCTTGAAAGTTGCTATGCATTTTTTTGGATGTGTGTTTCACAATCATGGGCCATGTAATTTATAGCCACAGAAAGGTAATGTTTATCATGTACTTAATGATGTGTGTTGTTTACATTAGATGATTTATGTATTTCCTTCCATGATTGGCTACTTTCATGGGTAACTAGGTCATTTTGATTTCATTATGTTATTTTTTATTCACATGGTTGCATCAATATTATTCTTTACTCTTTGGAAAAACATCTTATGATCCCACTAGATACCCCTTCCAAAAATATGTTCCTACTAAATATGCTAAATATGGCCTCCGCAATAGTAAATGTGTCTATTACTTTAAAATATTTTTGCATTAGTTGGATGCACCATCAATGTTTTTAGAATCAAGTAGTACCATTCTATGTATATAAAAAAAATGATGGAAGCATATCCAGCTAAAATTTTTCAACCCTAAATTATTGATTTTGAGATCATGGAAGGAAATTTTCATGTTTTCATTGACGTGTCTAAAACTTTGTCATAGCTATTTGTTGGGACCGGTGGTTTTCTGAGGTAGCACAAGCAATGGCTCTTCGAGGTACTAAGATATTACTTTATCCCATTGAAATTTAATTAGAACCATAGGATGAAGGCTTGATTCTCAGGGACACTAGAAGCAAGAGATGCAAGGGCATGCTGGTTCCAATCTAGTATATCCCTTCCCTTCAATGAAGTCATCCATGTATTTGATTGTTTCGTATCTCATTATGGCCATCTCTTCTTTTCATAAATGTAGGATCCTCTTGTGGCAATTGGCTACTAGATTAAGCAAGATTAAGCTGATCTTCTAGAGCTAGAATTGGTAGACTTGCAAATGCCAAATCACATGGCCATATTCAACCAAACGAGGAATGCAGGCTACAAAAGGGAAATGGGAAGGAGGCTAACAAGAGGGATGAGCTACTTATGAAAGATATTCATTAATTGGAAAGTTGGAATTAGATCTACAGAAGATATAATATGCTATGTGTGAACTCATTGTATTTTTATTGTCTCTGTATTTTTCTTTTCTCTTGTATCACCCTTAAGAGGGGAATATGTACTTTAATGATCTGGGAAGTCAATAAAAGGGACTTTGTGCTCAGGACCCTATATTTTGTGCTTGTTAAAAAAATTTATTTCTTAGTAAAGAATAAAATTAAATCGTATAGGCATCACTAAAGTGAATCAACAGTGGCAATTAAATTGCAAAAGAAAGTGTCATTAAAGTAAATAATTAGTGATGATTTAGTGGCATAAGAAGGCACCATTAAAGCAAATCAATAGTGGAAATTTAGAGACACAAATAATCGCTACTAAATAATATCAATAGAGGCAATTAAATGGTAAAATGAAGCGTCACTAAAGTAAATTAATAGTGGCAATTTAGTGACAAAAAAAGACAATTAAATGAATTATATAGTGTCACTAATAGCGTTAATTAAATTGCTACTAATATAAATTAATAGTGGCAAAATAGTGACAAATAAATTGCCACTAAAGAAGGTCATTAGCGACAATATTTGGGGCAATTAAAGTGCCACTAGTACCATTGATTTAGCAGTAATTATACAATTACCGCTAACCTTTTAGTGACGCCAACGAAGGCAACAATTAAGCAGCAATTATTTCAAGTATTGCTAATTACATATAGCGACAAATATAATGCACATAGTGGCAAATATTAAATGTTGCTAAAGGTAGTTTTTTTTGTAGTGCGGAGATGAAATTCGAAATAGACGTACATGCTAAACAGTGTGCACAAAAAATGAAATAAGGGAAAAAGAGGATAAGAGATGATAGAGAGAGTGACAAAGAAACTATAGCAACCGAAATGAAAGGAAAAGAAAATAGCGGAAGGGGAAAAATAAACGAACATTGTTTGCTATAGTGGCTACTCCACGAGGCTTCATTAGATACACTAGTTTTTAGCCTATGTGTTATTGTGGGAATGCAAAAATCATTGTGGAAGTGTAAAAGTTAATCATAACATGATTTTCAATAGGTGCATCTTGGTTTTTGATCAGTGGAAAACTAACACACTACACGTTGTAAAATGCATTACCCAATGTCTCTTGGTTTTCAACCAGTGAAAAATAAAAAATATCACGCATTGCAAAATACATTATCCAGTATATTTTGATTTCCAATTGGTGTCTTAAATTATATTTACTTTACCTAGTTTTGTACATATATTATTCCTAACTCTCATAGGAATGTAGTCAATATTGCTTTCTAATGGAAGAACATAAGACGAAGAGGCCGATGGTAGAGTTGGAATGTGAAATAGATGCACGAGCTAAACATTGTGCAAGGAAAATGAAATAAAAGGAAAAAAAAGAAAAGAGATGAGAGAGAGAAAGGGGAGGCACTAAGAAAAACGAAAAAAAAAGTGAAAGTAGTGGATACTGTATGAGATGTTAAAAAAAAAAGAAATAAATCAATAGGAGCAGCTGCAGCAGCTACCCTACGATGGTTCAATAATATTTTAGACAGATGGATACATTAAAGAATAAAAAAATGACACTAATAGGAAGTGGACTAGTGGGGGAGTACAAAGGGATTTTCTTGTTTGTTCTTTTATGCAATAGTCTTGGGAGCTTTGGATTTGCTTAATTTGTTCTCTCTCACTATTGATGCGTAGATTCCAAATCTATGTTAAATATCTTCCAATCTTTCAACCATAAATGTATATGGTTAATCCTTAAATCAATGTAGAACTATTCAAGTAATGTCATAATTTAGAATCAAATTGTTCATAATATGAGAAGTCCAAATACCAAAACTATGGCCCTAACTACTTCACTTCTTCATGGAAATGAGAAGATTACATGAAGGAACAACCAACACCAACCAAATCAAGATCGAAAAATAAATTTTAGCATGCCTTTTGCATCAAATATTGGAGTTGCTAAAAATGCATGAAGGGATGTGGGATGAACAACGTATAATTGTACAAGAAGTCATAACTAGGATGAGGAAGTGCAGGATGGATATATGAGAGACTAATGAATTGAAGTGAGGTGGGATTGGCAGAGCTGGACTTGTCACAACTGATGGTCATGGGAATTTTCTTTTGATGAAATAGGAAGAAATTGTGAGTGGGTGCCATGGTGGGATTTAAAGGTCAACTTTATAGAATAGAGGCATTTTGTTTCCTGGCTGCCACTTTCATGTAAATTAATGGGAATTGATCACAGCATGGACTTTTTTTTTGCTTTTTTTTCTCCATAATGATCACCTTACTATTTTCGTCAACCTAGAAGGTGGGGAGGGATGTGCCTAACCTCATGTAAGTATAAGCTTTCCCTTGTGTAGTGATACAAAGCAACATGATTATCCTTGACTCGCATCTCTATTTCTTTGTGGGAGATGGTGGCTTCTTTTGCTTGCATTGACGGGTTGTCCTAAGGTAGAGGTAACTGCAGGTTCACCTCGAATATCTGTTGGGTTCGATTCATGCCCAATCACCAACGAAGGGCTTTAAAGGAGCCTTCCCTTGGGGTAATGCTACTCCTGGGCTTGAGAGGCCTTAAGAGAAAGAAAGGCAGATGAGGAGAAATGGAGCACCCTTAGAAATTGTATGTAGGAGGTTTGAAGATCGAATTCATGCTTGCAAAGCAGGCGCTATGCCATGAGGGAGATGTATTCCTCCTAGTGCTCCATTATAAAGAGAGAGAGAAATACAATGGGGGATTGTTAGAGTGGTAGGGGAGGGACATTGTCCATCGATTTAGAGAGGGAGAGAGAGAGAGAGTGTATGGTAAATTGGAAGTTTCCTGACAATAAATGTGGTCCAACTTCCTCCCCTTTTTCAGGAGCTCTCCATCCTTATATATTTGACTTGAGCCTACCCACGACTTACAATGGTTGGAGAGGTCTTTAGTCATCATCGTCGAAGTTGGTGATGGCCTTAGGAAGGTGCCCGTTGAGGGGAGGCTTTCATAGCCATCTTATGGGTCGTTATGGCAGTGGTCACCACTGTAACAAAAATGGGCTTTAGCGACAAAAACATGTCGCTAAAAGTAATTATTTTGTTGCTAAAATACTTTAGTGACAACTAAAAAATTTGTCACTCCACTATCACGAAGAATGCTACCGCTAAAAGTTTGTGACAAATTTTATCGTCACTATATTAATACTTATAGTGTCAAATGTAGTTACACTAAATCGTTGCTATAGCAGCCTATAGAGTTAAATAGAATTGTCACAATATTTGTCCCTAAAATTTACCTTTACCTACAAAAAAGTACATTGTCAAAATATCATTGTATAATATCTATAGTGATAAAGTTAAATGTAAATAATTTGTCATTGAATAACTACATAATAATGATCGTTATAAATATTGTAATTTTCATCACTATTTGCATTTATTTTATTTATTTTGTGAAAGGGAATTTCATCTAATTATCATATTTCTCAACTACATGATTTCAAACTTGAATTTTAAGCTTAAACCATGCCTTTTATTAAATCAAAAAATTATTACACAAGTTGCCCTTTAAGGGGATTTTTAGAAAATAATAAAATATAGAAGCTACATTAAGAAAAGGATAAAGGTGCTCAAATTACCATAATTTTATTGATCTCCAATGAAGGAGTATAATAAGACCCATTCAAGGGGATACAACAAAACAACAAAAAGGACATAAGAAAGTAAAAAATACAAATATGTCTCGAACTTGAAAACATCCACCCCTAAAAAGAAACTGATGCTTAGCAACAACTTTAAAGAAAAACCATCCTGAATCTCAAAAGAGCAGCAGCTAATCTTGTAATCGATGGTAGCCAGAAGGGTGCATCTAGGAACTATAATTGACCACAAGACAGGGCAAGATCATCTATCACATGAGCTTGCAAAAAGTTCCAAGATGATGTCCAACAAAACCCGTATATCATAAACAAAATGCCATGTCAAGTCCCTCATTATAAGCAAATTTTCACAACTGCGACAGTCGGGTTTTCAAAACCACGATTTTTCCCACACAAAATCTTGCCCATCAATGTATCTTTAATTTAGTAGTTGCACATGCATCCTTCCTAATTACCCTAGGTAACACTTGCCTTTGGTGAGTTTAGGAAGGTTGGGTTTTTACCGCTTTCATTTTTATTGCAATTTCTTAGGCGTAATTTCATCCTTGTTGACTTGTGATTGCGCAGTAATCAGAGGCCCTAATTTGCCTAAATTAAGGTAGAACCTAGCTTAACATGGACATTCTGGATGCATACACATCATACTTTGCATCCTAGATGATTTATATGTTTTATACATAATAATGTGCTATTTGAGAGGTATTAATAATTGCAGGTAATCTAGGGCTGCAGATGACTGATCCAACCTTATGGATCTATTTGGAATGATGACAGGAGTCCAATGCTTCCAAGAGTGCATCAATCAGACTCTTGTAGCACCCTAGGGAGTCCATAGAAGAAGCAGGAGCCAAGGGGCAAATTGAAAATATCTAGACCTCAGATGACAAATCCAATCACACGGACAGATCCGGATCGATGTTTGCAATCCAACGGTGCAAAAATCAACTCAATCGAAGGCCTACATCATCAGATACAAGGAGAAGAAGATGGACAGCCATGATGGCACCACGTGTTGCCATTGTAGTCGCCCCTCACTGCACCCAATCTTGGAAGGAAAGCCATGGGCCATTGGATCATCATCCAACGGCCGCGATGCATCCACGTCGTCGCCTCCAGCTGGTTCATCAAGTGAGGGCAAGATCTTGACCGTTGGATTTCCATCCAATGGCTGAGGGCAGCTACATAGGAGATGGAAACAGCAACAATCCACGTGTGTAGCATAGCGGAGAGCATGCTTAACAGCCAACGCGTGACATGGGTTTGAGTCGCGATGTGGGAGTCTACAGTGCGCGGATGAAATTAAATCGTAGGATCTTCATCGAGTGGATCAGGCGCGAGCATGTGGCAGGTGCAGGAGTGTCAGATGAAGATACGTGTGATAACATGCACCTTAGGAATCAGAGGTCGCTGCGCACGCTCTTTAAGCCATTCGATCGAGAGATCGGACGGTTGAGATGGTTTAGGAAGATGAGGCCCGATTAAGCGTGGAGTGGCGGGCGTGCGATGGTAACGAGAGTGGCGGGCGAGTGGAGGCTGTCAGATGTAGATCCAAGGGTGCACAGTGTGCCACGTGTCAGTACCAGATCAAACCATGAATGGAAGAAGGATTTGGAAGGCTTAATCAGGACTCTTGATCTCCCGATCAACAGATCTGATTAATCTGTAGCCATTACACAAAATTAAGGGCTCCAATGCCTTAAATGCCCTTTGCAAAAGCTATAAAAAGAGGCCTAAGGGTCCCTTTTGAAGGCCATTCAATAGCTTTCTTCTTTCTCCTTCTACAACTCTTCTCCCTTCTTCTTCCTGTCTTCTCTGCCTCCGTCTCTGCATCTCTGCCTGAAGCATCGTCGGGCCACCTCGGTAGATCGTTGCTGCTCTTCCCAACCCTCCAGAATGCCACCACAGACCACCTGTGTTGCCCTCATTCTGTTACAATAGTAGTTGTTTACATTCATGTTTATATTTTATTGCATATATCAAATTCAATCTCTCTTTGTGATGTGGATATTATGATTGATTGTTTCTATTACTTGGTACTTATATTTGGAACAAATGCATGAAATCAAAAGTATTTTCTGCCTCCCTGTGATTGACCGGAACTCACCAATTCTGTTAATTTATTTTCTCGAGATGCATTTCGTGCTATACTACAACACACTCATCTTTTACACGATCTATGCCCTAAACAAATTGGCACCGTTGCCGGGAAGGCACGGTGACTTTTGATTTCATCTATAACATAGTATTTTTGTGTGCAAGTACAACGACATGAAGTGGTGAACGAGGCAAAGTGGGCATTGCGAAAATCAGGTGCACACATTCTTATTAGAAACTCAGTTAGAAATTAAGTGTCATCTTTAAAATTCAATAATTATATTTCTGATGCTCCAAAAATCCTAAAATTTGGACTGAAATTAGATCTTCAAATTATCTTTCCAATGCCATCTTTCCAAAAGGAAATTCTTTCTGTGGAATTTTCAAAAATTCATGGAGTACATACTGGTCAGATTGCTTGAAAATGGAACTTTTATGAATTTTAGAAATTAATTTTGACCAACATACAAATTGGATTTACCCACGATTTATGGGGTTTGAAATATAATCAAATTAAATTTCATTATTATATTTTTACAGAATTTTTGGAGCATATTTGGTATTTTTTCCAATAAAAAAATGAACACGAGGTCTAAATCCCATATTTGACCCCTGGTTTGTTAAAAATTCATAACTAATTGTTGCAAAAAGTAAAAATTTGGAAAAATACTATTTGAAAAGCTTATTAAAATTGGAATCTTTTTGCAAAGGTTCAAATCATTTGGATTCCATCTTACTTTATAGTATACATTTGAATTGTGGTCTTCAATTTGAAAAAAACTTAGAAGTGCATGAGCCAATAGGACCACATAGTCTAACTTGGACTTTGATGAGCCCAAGAGTTAGTTAGTGGGGCAAGTCACCTTGTAGACTGCCCACCATGTACTAAATTGAAGAAACAGGTTAACATTCACAAAAATATATCAAATAACATGCATTTGGCTTGAAACTACTAGGTAGTTCCAACCTCTCCTACAAAACTTGGTGTCTAAGCCTGCGGGGTAGCATCAAATGACCACGACTATGGGTAATGGAATCAGAGGGAAAAGCCAAAGGAAGAACTTTCCTCGTAGTCCCCTCGTAACCAGCCTGACTGAGTTAGCCTGAGAGGCAGGAATTCTTTACAGTCAGTCTCTCGTCGAATTGTTTTAATAACACAAACTTAAATGAAAAACCTGATCATTCGATCTAAAGGACCACTCTGATTAACAAGGCCTTAGCCTTGTTCTGCTTGACTACACCAACCCTTTGAGTTGGTGTACGCAAGGAAGAAGGTCGTTAGGACCTAAACTTATGGTACCTTGGGAGTCGAACCCAAGCAGTGATGGGAACACCATCATGAGGCATAACTAGCTCAATTTGATTTGATTAAGTCATTAAATGCTTCTACATAACCTCCAAAGAGTCGTAGTTCATTGCATAATTATTCTGAGAGAAATATAGTAAAACAAGGGTAAAACTGCAATTTTAATAGTATATCTCAATTGCAGTACACTCACGGGTTTTCTCAGGGGTTAGTTAAGGGCCAAATGGCTTTAAATGTCCAACAAGTGGGTTAGAATAGTTAGAAATGGATTTTCATGTGTTTTGAGAATTAAATGACATCTAAAATCCTAAAAATAGACTTGCTTAATTAACTGAGGTTTTGGTCAGGATAAAATTCATCTAAATCATCTAAAAATCAAAGAAAAATATTCTATAGGATTTGGTACCTTCAATTTGACCATCAGAACTTGTCTTGACCCAAAATAGAGTCCTAGACAGATATTTGCCCTAAATTGGGTTTTTGCATAAATTACCTAATCAAACTTGGTCAAAACATAAATCTAACTTCACCATTGGATTCCTTATGTCCATATTAGGTTTGTAACAAAATTTGGGCCCAATCTGAGAACATCTTGACCAAGTTTGCATTTTTGTCCAATCAAACCCTTTCTATCTCATTCAAACCCTTAGTTTTTGAATTCTTCGCAAATAGCCCCCAATTTTGTTGTCTTCTTCACAAAAATGTCCCTCTACCATTATCACTCAAGAATCCTACTCCAGCGAACTTCGTTTGGAGAATTCTCCTTAATTGATTGATGAAACCTTCCCAAAATCGAATTGGAGACTCTTTAGGAAATCCTCTTTCCAATGGGACCAACCTTGGATCCCAACTCCTTCTCAAAAGCTCGTGCGAAAGCATTGAAGGAATGGGTATCCTATTTTTGCATAAGCTCCAAGGTTCCTAAGCTTGTTTCCAAGCTTGGAACTCCCTCCTAAGCCCTATTTAAGCATGCCCAATGCATGGCCGTGCTCTTCAACAAGGTTTTAGGCCAAAAACATCTTCCTAACCCTACCTCCGGCCCCTCTCCAACCGAGCTCCGGCAAGCCTCTTCCTTCGTCTTCTTCGGCCTCCCAACTGCCAACTTGGGAGCGCCAATATTTTCATGTCCTTCGTCCACTCCTCGATGGCCAAATCAGGAGCTATTCCTTCTCGTTCTTCCTCGTCGTCCCCCTCCAGAGAATCCATCCCCTCCAGCGCCGGCCAATCAAAGCTAGTGCGGATCTCTTTCCTCATTGTCCCTTAGCTAGGTCCTTAGTTTCCTCTTTCCCTCTGCTCTATTTCTCTGTTCTTCATCTCTCGAAACCATCCCCCAACAACGCCAAACGCCGTCATCTTCTTCACCTCCGACGAGGTCCTCCGCCCACTCCACTGTCCCAAATACCTCACTAACACCGCCAAAACCTCCGTCGTGGCCCCTAGAGTAAAAGCCCTAACCTTTCCAGGCCTATTGCCCACTCCACCTCCTCACTGAACAAACCATCAGCCTCTGTCCAGTTCCATCTCCGCCAGCCACCTATACACCCTTTCACGCTACACCCCGCCCACCTCCATGATCACCGTCACATGGCGAAGTTACTGAATGTTCTTAACATGGCCAAGAGGCCGTTCTTTGGAGTTGCAGGTGATTGTGCTCGTCCACCATTACCGCAGCTTCAAGCAAGCTTGAAGTTTGGTCATCAGCTGCTACCTCGAGGTTTGGGCTCCAGGTGATGTGGATTCACCTCAGCAACACACACAGTTGGTCAATTGGGAGCATTGACTACTACCCTGGCCTCAATCGGAGCGACTGACTGCAGCCACCAAGGAGCAAACAGAGTAGGGATAATAGTCCCACCTCGAAAGCGCACAAAGTAATGCACACACATAAATTGATTTTATGATGCCAGCTTATCACCTCAACTAATATAGGGGCAAGGTCCCCGTACGGGCCTTACGCACGCCTCACCCGCAACACCTAACTCACGGGTCTGGTGCATCCGATTACCCGTCTAAGCCCTGCTCACACCTCGCTCACCACCAACTACCGGTGAGCCTGGTCCTTGGTGTGTGAAAGAGCAATCTTCATTTTCGTTGAAAACTTTAACATAAAATGATGTGTCATTGTATTTAATCGCGTGGTAGAAAATCGCTTTTCAAAACATTTTAATTTTCAGAATCTAACCACGAATAGTTAGGTCATCTCCATAGGGAGGAATTATCCTATTTAAACTAGTAAATAGTGTCTCGTTTATTCGAGAAACTCAATGGGTGTACATGCTACTTTGTGCTTTTCTTTTTCACATAAATGCTTGTTTTAACCAATTAATCAAGAATGTAGGTGTTTTGATGCAAAATCACCATAATATAATATCATGTAAAAGAGTGATCTCTATACTTGTAAGCACTATAAATACTAATTTCTAAAATATAACTTGTTCGCCATAATCCATGCATTCAATCATTCATGTGATATATACATATGCAAACAATTTAGATGAAGTAGAAGGGGGACTATGCAAATTCACCACACTAATTTAATGCCTAAAATAAATGAATAGGAACTTCCCCAATGGCATTTAAGGTAAATATTAATTGACGTAATACTGTAGCAAAACAGGGGATTTTGTTCCCTCGTGCGCATGCGGAGAAGGTGCGGCTAGCTGCAAGAGTCGTCGGAGAAGCTGGGTCGGAGGAGGGGAACACTCTGGTGGTGGTGCGGCAGCCTGCGGTGGTTGGAGATGCCATCGGCGATGAGGAAGAGGTGCGGCAGCAGTGGATCCTAAGGAGGCCGTGTGCAGACGTCGGCTGGTGGTGTGAAGCGGAGGGGAGCAACAGTGCAGCGAGGGCATCTCAACAGTGGTGTCGGCGACGAGAACAGAGATCGAAGGGGGCCGCATGGCGTGGGTTAGGCTGGTGGCTGATGGGTTCTTTATGTGGAGTTGCAGGCGTAGGCTGGTGGGAGGAAGAAGATGAAGAGGATTGCTGGCGGTGCATGCATGGCTGCGCATGAGGAGAGTGCGTGCACGCTGGCTGGAGCGCGGGTGAGGGGCGCAGTGCTCGTGTTGGCTGCATGTGCGGCTGTGGTTGCCTTAGGTCCTTCCTGCCGGTGGAGAAGAAGGTGCGCAAGTAGGCTGGGCGGTGGCGCGTGGGCGTGCACACAGTGCACACGAGGTTGGTTGTGCACGCCTTAGGCTACACATAGCTGGAGAGCGGAATCTACTATGTGCACATGTGGGTTGGAGATGGTGTAGCATGTGGTGAGGGCGGTGAGAGGCTGGTGGTGCGTAGAGACCACGGTGCATGCTTCCTTTACGGTGGTGGAGATGGAGGATAATTCCCCGCCAGGGGGAAGGCGGATCAGACCCTCTCCTCGGTGGATGCGACTTCTTTTTGAACCCAACTCTCCTCCTTTTCCTTCGGCCGCAAGTATCGCCAACTACTCACGATGATCGCGAGTGGTTGGAATGGTAGATAAGCACGGGCGGTTCCTTCTTCAGACGTCTAACTGGAGCATCAGACGTCTTAAAAGATATAATGCTGCGAATTTGTGACAGTAATTCCAGACGTCCAATCTAAGTCCCAGACGTCTTATATAAGTAAAAATTAGCTCCTGATTCTTGTACCTATCCTACATTTATCAAATAAATTATATTATCATAACATATCCTATTAAATGTAAAATTGAAACATAAAATTAAATGCTGGCCAAGGTGAATTGCCATATAACTCCTAATTAATTAACAACTAAGAATAAATAATTAAATAGCACTTAAGCTAAATAATAGTCCACAAAAGTGGATCTATCAAATGCCCCCATGACTAAGTTTTGCTAGTCTCGAGCAAAAATGAAAGACAATAGAAGTAATCAGAAGATTTCTCCTTTCCTTATTTCAAAACTTTAGAGATCCAGACAAATGTGAGGTAATAATAGCCTAGATAACAGATCTAAGTGAAAAAGCCAATTTGCATCAGTTCGTAATTCACCCTTGGTAAATATTGCTGTTGGGATAGGCAATTACTTCCCTCGGGGATAAAGCAGAAGATAATCTGTAATTTGACCCCAACTTTTGGCTTAGGTAGGAGATATCGAGTTGAATGGATTTGTATTTGGTGGCACACACTCATCTGGTGCTACATGTAGTCTAGTACTACAGACTCTAGATTTCTAGACTATTAGACAAGTCAACTCAGAGAGAGGCTAAACGACCGTGCTCTCTTGATGTTCCTGGGCACTTATTCTTTCCTTTCTTTTCTTTCCGAGATCACAAATCTCGCCAGATTTAGTAATTGTACTCACTGTTTGGTGGCCTCACATGGCATCCACACTTCAATTAAAATCCCAATAATTCTAAAACTAAGTTAGAGTCCTCAACCAGTATTCGGGCGATCAGAAATACTAAAAGGTAGGTATGGGTCATTTTTGGTGGAACGCGATAGGTGTTTTGTTGCCTCAGAAACACTATTACATTATAAACTTGGACCTTTTCTTTTTTTTTGTAATATAACTGTTTCTTCTGTTTCTTCTTTTTCTTCTTTTCTTTTCTCTCTCTCTCTATTTTTTTTTATCAACATAATATGACACAAACTTTTATTTATGAGGCATTATTAGGGATGATGATGGTCAAGAGGATATTGTGTGGCTTATTTGGTGGAAGTGCCTATTCTCGGCACTGGGAAGGAATGGATAGGACAGGCGTATTTCTGACCTTTGACACTATTACCCTCCTTCAGCCGAGGACTCTATGAAGGACGGTCGTAACCATCCACCATAGTCATAGCTTTATTAAGACTCCATCTCTGTGTATCTGCCTTATTTGGTGACTCTCAGGAATTCACACAAAGGACACTCACAGGAATAGAGAGCGAAAACTACGCCTAACTCTGAAGTATCATCATCTAATTATCCAAAACTTAAGAGTCCTTGCACTAGACTTAGTGCACTAGTAATCTCTCTACTTTCTTCTCTCAAATATGAGGTGGATCTACTAGAAGATAGTATGCTTGACTCCCTACTAACTATCCAAGGGTTTAGTAGATTACAAATGCTTATTGGTTTTCCTCAAGGATCCATTACCAAGTCTACTTGCACGTGAAATAAATGTACTGGATTCTAAACATAAGAAATAATTCAGGAAGAAAAACCTTCAATGACAAAGGTATTTTGCTAAGGACTAACCCATTCAGCTCAAGAAAATAGAAATTTTTTTTTATGCTAACCTAAATGCATGAATACTTCCTAAAATACAAAAATGCACCCCCCCATGCCTAAATCCTACAATGTCCCCATTGTAAAATTAAAACAGGAGGAGAAAGGAAAGAAATCACCTGATGACGGTGTTATTCAGACTGCTAGGTTGCCTCCCAACAAGCGCTGCATTTTCTATCAGCAGCCAGACTTAAAGGGAACCTATAAGTCTGGTTCCAGATAGAAAAGGTTAGGCCCTGAGAATATGCGTTACAGCGTGGGCCTAGAAAATAGGTAGCCACGGATGTTGGCAAGCTGATGATGCAATGTAATACCAAATGCTCGCCAAAAGATATGAAAGCAAAAAACCTCATTGGCTACCTTGGGAGGTCTAGGAATAATAAATGGAATATGAAAAGGGACCTCCCGAAATGGAATAAGTGGAGGATAACAAGGATCCTCCAGAGCAGGATGAGTTTTAAAAGCTATACACATTATTAGTTCAAACCCTTGAATGGCGAGAGTACAAGTACAAGCATCAATCCACACTCGCCATTCTACCTGAGGATGTACTAGCTTGAAATGTTCTCTAGAAACAATGTACATGAGCAGAGATCTGAGCCAAGGATCGGTTAGGGAGTATAAGGGTTGTTTGTAGTGTTGGAAGGTAATGGTTAAGTCCAATGAGGGCTTAGTCGGTGTTGGGTCTAATTCCAACAATGATTCAGATTGTGTATACTCCCTAACAGTTGTAGACAACTTCACGTTACCCTACCTAGTATTAATGATCGGAGTCATATTTGAATCAAGGGTAGACTCCAAAGTACAACTCTTTGATGGCAGGGTCAAAATATCTGAATCATTATCATTAAGCTCATCCTCGGATTCGGTTGGTTCACTCAAATTTTTGTCGGGGTGTATATGTGATTCATTAGGAGTTGGATAGTATCCTCAATTATTCCCAAAGGAGGATCAACCTTAATGTTTTGGAGCAAGCTTATATCACTGAATTTGTTATTCTTCTTGGGGTATAAATCGTCAATTGACGTGTTTTGTCCCCGAGAGTCTCCCATAGACTTCTCATTATTTTGTTTGTCCTCTTCTAATATCAACTCCTGTTTTGATGGAGGATGACTCTCAAAAGAAGCGAGGAGTCTGGATTTCACCATATTGTTTATATCCTTTGGAGGTAAATCCTCAAATGATAAATAATCTTCCTGTGATTCACTCCAGATTTTCAGTCTAGGTTCCTCTACTAGGGCATCCTCAACCTCTGAAATAGACTCTTCATATCCCTAAAACCAAAATTGATCATCCTCTATTCCCTTAGGGTCACCTTCATTGGGTGCATTTAAGTCCTCAGGATGCTGAATCGTAGGTGTTGATTCCCTAAGTGGAGGGTTAGGAGTAGGCTCACTAAGGGTAGAATGGGATTCCACCAAATAATTAATAGGGGAAGTGATAGGAACAATACAACCTTGACCTGGGTTGGTAGGGGTAAGGAGAATGCTGTCATTGGGGTCAAGGTCTTCAAGAGGTACCATCTTCCCTTGCCTTTGACTCCAATAAAGCTTGGGTGGATAATCACTATGATCGTTGTCCTCTAGTGGCCGTGTTTCATTGGGAGAGTCTAAGTGATAGCTACATAAAACTGGATCCCTATTGTCAATGGTTTCCTCAGAATTATGATCATGGTTGTATGGGTAGGGATTAGAATTATTGGGAAGCATGTAGCTAAGCTGTCTTATCTCTTCATTTAATTGTTGACTATTCCTCAACATCTCTCCCATTGATTCCATCATTTCCTTTTGTTGTTTTTGTTTCTATCATAAAAGAGGAGAGGCTATTATTATCAGGTTGGGGAGGATAGTCAATTTCAGGCTTTGGTTGCCTAGGGGTATCGGTCCAACCTCGATACGGAAAACCATGAAGGGTGGGAGGGTTGGGTGTTTGCATGGAAGTAGGGATTTCAGGGTTGGAAAATCCCGCTCCTAGGCTCTGCTCAAAAGTGGGACTTATCAAGCCAATACTCCCAGGATAGGAATATGAATGATCCCATGAATTGTCAATGTACCCATCAAAGGATGGATATGCTCGGGGCATGAGATCCTGATTAAAAAATGGGAAGTATTGACTCTGATAATCTAAATGATAGGAGTAAGGGTGATCCATTTCTTTATGTAAAACAGTTTTAACTCTCTTAGGATTCAGAAGAATTTAGAATACAAGCAGAAACTTCCTAGAGAGTTCTATCAAAGCAAACGCAAATTCAGTGGGATCTTATTTTTAGTAGATTGCAGGTCTTAGAATTAAATGTTCAATTGGTGACCAAACAAGTTTTGCAAAAATTACGCTTCCTAGGCCAACCTTCGCTGGTGCCTATAACCTACTTGCAAGGGATGGAAGTCTTGAATTAAGCCCACACACGAGGAACCGAAGTAACTTGGTGGATAGGCTTGTTGATTTCTGACTAACTTCCCTTGTGGTGCAAAAGAGGAATGGTAGAAATTTATCTAGTGACCTTATGTGTGAGGTGCACGGTGTCAAGTGTGCAAACATATGATCGTGTTTTGATTTTTGAAATTTTGAAAATAGGATCCTTTTGCGCACAATTTTCAGTCACAAATTTTAAAGTCCAACCTCTTAACATTCCCAATTTTTAAAGTGACCACTGAATTAATTTGATTCAAGCACTTAGTGGTCTTAGATTTAAGTTCAATGCATATGCAGACAGGTAATTGATGCTCAAGAGAAGGCGTACCTTACTCTAACTTTCTTCGTGTAATGTATGCAATGCAGTAAAAATAAACTAGATGCTGCTCATTCAGTCCTAGATGGTCGTCCTACAGATATGCAGCTTCTAGCAGGTAGTTCGAATCTTTTTTTCTTAATAATAAACAAACATACCTAACCTAACTAACTAATCGAAATGCAGTTCAAATAATGTAAATAATCCTATAATCTAAATAAATGGGTACACGCTCCTGAAAATATGCTCCCGCATACAAGAGCGATAAGAAATAAGGAAACACTTGGAACACGTTCCAAAATACCCGACAAGGGTCCAAAAGATAGAAATTAAATTCTAATGTCTATCTAAACTAAATCTAACTAAGATCTACTGACTAAATCAAAAATAGGCTCCTCCATAAGCCTATGTGCATGGGATCAAGGCCCACATGCTCCTGTTGCTGGCCTCCAGGTGGCGTCAAGGTCCACCAAAAAGATTGTCTTCGTCGTGCGTGCCCGTTGCGTTCGTCGTGTGTTTTTGCACAGAAGAAAATCCACAGTTAGTAATTCAGAAAAGCTTTCAAAATAGCATAAAAATAACATAAAATTCCCGAAAAAATTAATAGGCACTTTTCCTCCCTGGCAACGGTGCCATTTGAAAGAGCGATCTTCGTTTTCGTTGAAAACTTTAACATAAAATGATGTGTTGTTGTATTTAATCGCATGGTAGAAAATCGCTTTTCAAAACATTTTAATTTTCAGAATCTAACCACGAATAGTTAGGTCATCTCCACAGAGAGGAATTAGCCTATTTAAACTAGTAAATAGTGTTTCGTTTATTCGAGAAACTCAATGGGTGTGCATGCTACTTCGTGCTTTTCTTTTTCTCACATAAATGCTCGTTTTAACCAATTAATCAAGAATGTAGGTGTTTTGATGCAAAATCACCATAATATAATATCATGTAAAAGAGTGATCTCTATACTGGTAAGCACTGTAAATACTAATTTCTAAAATATAACTTGTTCTCCATAATCCGTGCATTCAATCATTCATGTGATGTATACATATGCAAACAATTTAGATGAAGTAGGAGGACTATGCAAATTCACCACACTAATTTAATGCCTAAAATAAATGAATAGGAACTTCCGCAATGGCATTTAAGGTAAATATTAATTGACGTAATACTGTAGCAAAATAGGGGATTTTGTTCCCTTGTGCGCGTGTGGAGGAGAAGGCGCGGCTGGCTGCAAGAGTCGTCGGAGAAGCTGGGTCGGAGGAAGGGAACACTCCGGTGGTGGTGCAGCAGCCTACGATGGTCGGAGATGCTGTCGGCAACGAGGAAGAGGTGCGGCAACAGTGGATCCTAAGGAGGCCGTGCGCAGGCATTGGCTGGTGGCGTGAAGCGAAGGGGAGCAACAGTGGAGCGAGGGCGTCTCAACAATAGTGTTGGCGACGAGAATGGAGACTGGAGGGGGCCGTGTGGGTCAAGCCGGTGGCTGATGGGTTCTTTAGGTGGAGTTGCAGGCGTCGGCTGGTGGGAGGAAGAAGACGAAGAGGATTGCTGGTGGTGCGCACATGGCTGCGCATGCGGAGAGCGCAGGCACACTGGCTGGAGCATGGGTGAGCGACACAGTACACGCTCTGGCTGTGTTCGTGGCTGTGGCTACCTTAAGTCCTTCCTGCCAGTGGAGAAGAAGGTGCGTAAGCAGGCTGGGCGGTGGTGCGTGGGCGTGCACACAGTGCGCGCGGGGCTAGTTGTGCACACCTTAGGTTGCACGTGGCTGGAGAGCAGAATCTGTTGTGTGCGCACGTGGGTTGGAGATGGTGTAGCGTGCGATGAGGGTGGTGAGAGGCTGGCAGTGTGCAGAGACCACGGTGCATGCTTCCTTCACGGTGGTGGAGATGGAGGATAATTCCCCGCCAGGGGGAAGGCGGATCAGACCCTCTCCTCGGTGGACGTGGCTTCTTTTTGAACCCAACTCTCCTCCTTTTCCTTCGGCCGCAAGTATCTCCAACTACTCACGACGATCGCGAGTGGTTGGAACGGTAGATAAGCACGAGCGGTTCCTTCTTCAGATGTCTAACTGGAGCATCAGACATCTTAAAAAATATAATGCCGCAAATTTGTGACAGTAATTCCAGACGTCCAATCTAAGTCCCAGACGTCTTATATAAGTAAAAATTAGCTCCTGATTCTTGTACCTATCCTTCATTTATCAACTAAATTATATTATCATAACATATGCTATTAAATGTAAAATTGAAACATAAAATTAAATGCTGGCCAAGGTGAATTTCCATATAACTCCTAATTAATTAACAACTAAGAACAAATAATTAAATAGCACTTAAGCTAAATAATAGTCCACAAAAGTGGACTTATCAGTGTGCATGTGCCCATTTACCCGATAACCCAGACGTTGGCCTTGGGAAGGCGAAGAACAGAAAACCCGGAGAGAGGAAAGAAAGTGAGAGTGGGGGTTAGGGGGTTTTGCTTCCCTATGCATTGGCTAACACTTAGCCAACTTCGTGAGTTTCCCCCTATGCATAAAGAGAAGGAAGAAAGCCTTCACAGAAGAGGAGGAAAGGAAGAAGGTCTGCAGAAGGTAGAAGAGGAGGAGAACAGTTGGAGAAGAGGCTCAAAGATAGGAAGTAGGAGAAGGGCTTGAGAAGACAGAAGAAGAAAGGAGAAAAGCAGAAGAGCAGAAACAGGAGAGAAAGAAGAGGATGAAGAAGAACAGTGTTTCTCTAGCACTGTAGCACCTGTTGGTTAAGCCGTTTGATCATCAGACACGACATTTGATTTGAGGCTTGATACTGTGAAAGCTTGATTTAGAATTACTATTGAGATATTTAAATTGGTTGAATGCTTGAGATATATATGGTTAGAGAGTAATTGGTGATTTAAATCGCCATTGTTTTAGCTTCTCTACTTTTTTTATTGTCTCTAGATACATGAGAATTCATTGAATATCTAATGTGACATATTAGTATTTATTGAATATCATTATTTGGTTTAAGTTATTGTGCTCAGTTACATATTACTTGAGATTAGTGTGTGAATTCCTATTTGCTCCCTATGTTCGACCTCAGACTTTCATTGGAGTAATAAATTCTATTTTTTTCCCACTGATTCAAACTATACTACAATGCGACGATTTTAAAACTTGATTCAGAGTGAACGATAGGTGAGAAAGGCGATTCTTGCCCAACCTCTCTTCGCAACCTTCATCCACTCGATTAGCTAAGATGGCTAATCCCAGTCCTCGAGTTGGTCAGGATCCTCAGAATCAGGGCCCAATGGCTCGTCTAGAAGCTAGGGTCAAGGAAACGGAATAGAAATACGAGCAGAGCATCGACAGGATTCACACAACACTAGATAGGATGCAACATTCACCACGTGGAGTACAACTATGGGACTTCTATCATCCAGCGGCAATAATTATAGCACCTCAGGTCCGGATTCCCGTAGGCAGAGATGCATTTGAGTTGAAGCCGAATATCATAAGTCTGATTTAGATAGATTTCTATGGAAACTCGAATGAGGATCCCTTCCATCACATCAAAAATTTGAGTTGGATTGCAGAGTCAGTTTGACCTAGAAGTGTAGATATCGGAATTATTCTCATGAGGCTTTTTCTTTTTTCTCTCAACGATAAAGTTGCTTACTGATTCAACACTATCAGGAGGCCAATTGGAGCCTGGGAGGAATTATGTCATGAATTCCTCCAAAAGTTCTTCCTGATTGGCCAAACAAATGCTATGAGGCACGTGATCACGACCTTTGCCCAAGGCCCTGGAGAGAAGCTGCATGACGCCTGGGATAGATTCCACGATCTTCTCTGGAAATGTGCACACCATGGTGTACCGAAATGGCACTTCGCTCAAGTCTTTTACCATGGGCTGGATGACACACATCGGTACTTGACTGATGCATCTAGCAGTGGGAATTTTCTCGTGAAGGACGAGAACTGCGCATTTGAACTGTTCGACTCCTTAGTAGAGAACTCGATGAATGCTACCTCAATGAACCAGTACTAGCGACCTGGACAGCAACGAGTCAGCGTCCATGAAGCTCAAGCCGAGTCTGCCCAAGCTGACATGGACATTATCACCAAAAAGATGGATAAGCTGGATCTGCTCGATAAGAAGCTCGATTAATTAATGTGAGCAAGATCTGGATCTTCTGGCAGCACTGCTCCATTTTACTCCTTGCAATCATCCCGAGCCCCCTCTGCTCGTACATATCCGTTCACTCGGGATGTTTACTCTCCATCTCCATGGGATCCTGCATACCAGATACCCGTGAACAATGTGGATCTGGTGCCGTACAATCAATGTTACACATGACGATGCGAGTATGTATTCTTTTGATGAATTTATATCTGCGACATCTTCGGCCTACAAAGATGTTAATACTATTTAGGGCTACGGGCATAACAACCTGTATTCTGAAACATATAACCCTGGTTGGCACCAGCATCCCAATTTCTCCTGGTCTGGTAACCCACAGAGACCGAGTCAAGATCCACACTACCAGACCAGACAATACAGGAACGCATAGAACACGTATCCTAGGCAGTAACCATTCCCCTCTCAGCAGCAACAAACATGCTCTATCTATCAACCACTGCACCAAGCTAACAACTATCCTCCAAAGCAGGCCGACCCTTTGGAGTCTCTTAAGGAGGAATTGCAGGCTTCAATTCAAAAATCCACTCATGACAACCTGCAAATAATGAAGACAATGGCTGAACAAATTCAGAGCATACAAAACATGCAAAACCAGATTATGCAGGAGCATAGATCACAGGGAGCTTTGCCCTCCCAACCTGTCCCAAACCCGAGATATGTGCAAAATCTGGGCACCCCACCTAGATTCCAAGCACCACAGGCAGGCACATGCTGTTCTGCAAGCACCTCCCACACCACTTGGTTATGGGCTCGGTCAGCCACCTCTGTTGCCAAACCCTGTGTATCCAGACCAACCCACTCGTCTGCCCTTCATGGACAACACACCAATGTAAAAGTTGTCACCTTAAGGAGCGGAAAGACTACACAAGACCCATCACCTAGGGAAGCGGGTAATGATTTTTTCTATGCACTACCGCAAGATGGCTTACAACCCTCTTCCTCTCACAAGCCATCTTCATTAGATAAGTGAAAGAAGCCCCTAGACCCTGAGATTCCTATCCCTTTTCTCGCAGCCCTAATGTGAGATTCAACACAGAAAAAGGATACGTGAAATTTCGAGGACCTAAAATCTATGTTCAAGGAAGTTCACATTCAGGTCCCTCTCCTCGAAGCAATAGATCACATCCCTGCTGTTGCTAGGTTCTTCAAGGACTACTGTACTCCAAAGCAATAGTAGAGAATCAGACGACAGGTGGTATTATCTGAGGAAGCCAGCGTAGTTATCTTAGCCGACTTACCGCCCAAAAAGAAGGACCTGGGCACACCACTGATTTCCTACTTTTTGTAGGACTCCCCTTTTGATAGGGTCCTTCTTGATTTGGGGTTCTCCTTCAACCTAACTCCCACAGAAGTATTTGATCGATTTCAATTCGGGGAGTTAAAGCCCACCTCGGGTACCATACAGTTGGCTGACCTATCGGTGAAAACGTCAAGGGGGGTGGTTGAAAATGTGATCGTAAAAGTCCAAGGATTCTGCTTTCCAGCAGACCATTTTTGTTCTTGATATGGAAGTTCCTCCTAATCTTTGTGATGCACCAATTATTCTAGGACGCTCGTTTTTGGCAATTGCCTACGCAAACATCGATTGTGCTTCAGGATGCATGGAGATTGCCTTAAGGAATGAAAAGCTTAGACTTGACATTTTCAGGGCATCAAAGAACTTCGATTGCAATTTAATCGAGGAGGATGGTGAAGATGAAGATTCGACATTCTGTGGGAACATTGGGCTCCTCTGTAGTGACCCAATGGCATATTCATCTTCACTATCAGGGGTCTTAGATCACGATCCACGTGGGATTGAGACTAATGACATACACATTTCATCCCATGGATCTGGTTTTCATGGGTGTTCATCTGCTCCTAACACCCCTGATCCTGACTATCATGTCCTATCTAGCACTGATATCTTAAGATAGGATTACATGACCACAGCAGATGGATTCTCCATTAGCCAGGATCAGCAGATTTTCGCTGTTGTTTCCTCTCTTCCGCTACATAAACCCTCTCCCCACCCTTCACTACTAGAGTTACACCCCTTACTTGATTTGCTCAAGTAGGTGTTTCTGGGAGAAAGTGAGACGTATCCTATGATTATCAATGCTCACTTGAATTAGACCAAGAACACCAATTGATTTCCGTTCTACAAGCACATAGGACTGCTATCGGGTGGGGCATTGCTGATCTCCGCAGGATTTGCCCCTCATATTGTACTCACCATATCTACACTGATGAAGGGGTAAGACCATCGAGACAACCTCTGAGATGCCTAAATCCAAATATGTTGGAGGTTGTCAAGAAGGAGATCATTAAATGGTTGGATACGAACATTATCTATCCAATTTTCGACAGCCAGTGGGTGAGTCCCATTCAGATTGTGCCAAAAAAGGTGGGACTCATTGTAATAAAAAGTGAATTGGGTGAATCCATCCTGACCTGCACCACAACTTCTTAGTGGGTCTGCATTGATTACAGGAAGCTAAACTCGGCTACCAAAAAGGATCATTTTCCTTTACCCTTTATTGATCAAATTTTAGAACGGCTGGGTGGGTATAGTTTCTTCTGCTTTTTGGATGGATACTCCAGGTATAATCAAGTAGCAATCACCTTAGAAGATCAAGACAAGATGACTTATATGTGTCCCTTCAGAACATTCGCTTTTAAGTGGATGCCTTTCAGCCTCTGCAATGCACCAGCTACTTTTCAGTGTTGCATGATGGCCATCTTTTCAGACATGATTGGGGACTACGTAGTAGTGTTCATGGATGACTTCTCCATGTTTGGAGGTGATTTCTCGTCTTGTCTTGATAACCTCACAAAGATCTTGAGGAAATGTATAGAAGTTAACCTAGTACTTTCAAGGGAGAAAAGCCATTTTATGGTGAGGGATAGCAATGTACTAGGTCACAAGATCTCCTCTAATGGACTCGAGGTCGACCGAGCTAAATCCGAAATCATTTCGCAATTACCTTCACCTAGCTCGGTAAGGCAAACTAGATCATTCTTAGGGCATGTCAGATTTTATCGAAGATTCATTAGAGATTTCTTAAAAATTGCTCATCCATTAAAGAATCTTCTGGTAACCAACACTCCCTTTGATTTTGACTCCTCGTGTCTCAGCGCTTTCGAGACCTTGCAAAGCACTATTTCAAGTGCACCTATTCTCCAACCACCTGACTGGTCTCTCGACTATGAGATGATGTGTGACGCCTTCAACTTCGCCGTCGGAGCCGTTCTTGGCTAGCATCGGGAGTGCCATCCATTCGTAATATACTACACTAGCAAAATGCTGAACGAGGCTCAGCGTAACTATACAGTCACTAAGGAAGAATTGCTAGCTGTGGTTTCTAGTTGGAGAAATTCAGGTCATACTTACTCGGGTCCAAAGTTATCATCTACACTGACCATTCCACCCTCTGGCATTTGTTGGCAAAGAAGGATGCCAAACCCCATCTTATCAGATGGATCCTTCTTTTGCTGGAATTTGATATCGAGATGCGTGAGAAAGCCAGAGCACATAATGTTGTGGCAGATCACTTGTCTTGGCTAGACCTAGAATATATTTCGTACTCCCTGCAGATATCAGATCGATTTCTGGATGAGTCTTTGCTGTCTATTAACTCTGTTGAGTTTCCTTGGTATGCTGATATAGCAAACTATCTCGTCACAGGCAGGCTACCTACAAGATTATCCAAGGATCAAAAAATCAAATTTATATCAAAGGTTAAATTCTATTTTTGGGATGACCCACTGCTCTTTTGCATTGGGGCTGATTAGATCATCCGTAGATGCGTCCCTAATTTGGAAATCTCTAGTGTGCTATCCTTCTGCCATAGCGATGCTTGTGGGGGACATTTCTCTTGCCGAAAGACCGCTGCAAAGATTTTGCAGTCAGGATTTTTTTGGCCAACCATTTTCAAAGATACATACGAGTTTGGCAAGTGCTGTAAGCAATTCTAGGTGGTCGGTTCTATGACCTGGAGAGACATGATGCCTCTCCAATCTATTCTCGTCATAGAAGTATTCTACGTCTGGGGCATCGACTTTATGGGCCCCTTCTCAAACTTGCATGGCTTTGAGTACATACTCCTTGCAGTAGACTATCTCAAAGTAGGTAGAAGTTATCTCGGCAAGATGAGCAGATCATAAGACTGTTATATCCTTCGTTCGGAAATTCATTTTTGCGAGATTTGGAGTTCCCATGCCCTGATAAGCGAAGGGGGTATGCACTTCATCCATGCCCATTTCAGGTCGTTATTGAAGAAATATGAGGTGCAGCACCGCATTGCTACCCTGTATCACCCACAGACCAATGTGCAGGTCGAAGTATCAAACCGTCAAATCAAGCTTATCCTTCAAAAGACGGTTAGACCTGATAGGAAGGATTGCTCTGATTGGTTGATTGACACACTATGGGCATATCGGACCGTGTACAAGGCCTCGCTTGGAATGTCTCCATACCACATGGTATATGGAAAGGCTTGTCACCTTCCTGTGGAGCTGGAGCACCGTGCCCTTTGGGCAGTGCAGAAGTGTAATTTTAACCTCGAGGCCAGAGGTTATGAAAGGAAGCTCTAGCTCAGTGAGTTAGAGGAGATTAGGCAGGAAGGTTATGAGAATGCAAAAATATACAAAGACAAGAGAAAGGCTTTCCATGAGCAACACATCCAGAGGAAGGAGTTTGCACCTAACCAGCAAGTCTGGTTGTTTTTCTCCCGACTCAAATTCTTTACGGGAAAGCTCAAGTCCAAGTGGACTAGGCTATTTCTGGTGGTCCACCCATTTCCTAACAAGGCAGTCCAAATTAGAGGCCCAAAATCTAGGCATGTTTTTATGGTTAATGGCCAGCGCCTCAAAACATTCTTTGCCTAGGAACCTCCTGCTGATGAAACAATACATCTTCTCGAGGAAATGTGACTGATGAGTTGCCCAGTTGGAGGCATTAAACTCAGCACGTATACATATATACATACCATATATACATAGCATATTTCACTTTCGCATATTATTTTGCATATTGTGTATGGCATTGCAGTGATGGTGTGAGTTGAACAACAACTCAGAAGTAATTCCAGGTGATTTCTATCCACATACACCCTACCTTATTTCTTTTATTCATGCATGAGGACATGCAAACAGTTATGAATGGGGGGAGGTAGTCCTTAAAAACTGAAAATTTTCTGCCGACAAGTGGGGGATTAGATTTTTTTATCAAGAGGTTTTATTAAAGATTTATTCTTTAGTAGATTCCTAAGCTTAGAATCTAGTATAGCCTCACATCTGCATGTAGAATTTGCAATGGATCCACTGTGAAAATCGATAAACATATCTAGTTTGTCAAGAAGCATTGCTTCTTCTCCTAAACCCTTGGATAGAAATCAAGGAGTCAGGTGAATCATCTTTTAGTAGATCCACCAAAACATATGTGAGACGTGAACAGGGAGTCTACCAGTGCTCTAAGGCTAGTGTAAGGAATCTGTAATTTTGAATAATTGAATAATGACTGATATAGACTCATATATTTAGGTTAAAATGCCTACTCATGCATGTTCCGAGGCTTAGATTTGCATTTCATGTTATAAATATTCCATAGGATGCATCATTCTGCATTTAGAGTAGTTGTATATATTTTAGGTTAATTAGGTCCTTTTTATGGTCTGGAGAGAAGAAGACTTATTTTAGGGCCTCGGATGGATAATCGGACCGTACAGATCTAATTAGGACAACGATTCAGAGTCTAGCACCTCTGAAATCTTCTAGATCAGAGAACCGTAGCATCATACGAAGTCTGAGGAAGATCAATAGCCAAGGGGCAATGTGACATCAATACGGGTTTCGGATAGAAAATCCGACCATACGAATGGATCCAGAGCGATGATCGCATTCTAAAAACATGGGAATCATCTCGATCTGAGCACCGCGGCACCCTCCACAAAAGAAAGAAGAATGGATGGCCTAGATGGCTCCATGTGGTGCCATCCAGGATGCCCAAAACCGACCAGCAGCAGTGCACGCACACAGTCGCAGCCATGCGCAGCACACTGCGCATAGCCACAACCACAGCCACATGCAGCGCACTGCACACAGCCATAGCCGTAGCTGCGCACCGTGCATAGCCGCAGCTGCGTGCAGCGCATGCCAGCGTGCATGCGTACAAGGTGCGTGGAGCATAGGCACGTGAAGTGCGCAACACGCGATGCATGCGCTAACGGAGTGGTGCCAGCGGGGCGGGCGTGGATCTTCAGTGATACGGGCCTTTAGTGACTCTTGCAGGTGTCACTAATGGTCTACGCGTGCTAGCAAGAGGAATTGAAGGGCAGATCTTCAACGACAGCTGTAGCGACATTTATGGATGTCAGTAATGACCTAAATGCGAATTTGTTCTTTCGCCTCCACAATAAAAGGACCTACCATTCCAAACCATCTCTTCCTTTCTTCCTCTCACCACCTCCAAGGCTCTAGAGAGAGCTTGTCCCAAGCCTGGGATGCTCCTCTAGAATAGAAAAAAATAGTTTTCCCATCTCTCATCCCCATTCGTGGAGCATCCCATGGTCGTCCTCTCATCGCCCTTTGGGAAGAAGATCTTCACCGCGACGCCGTCTTGCCCCATCCTCTGTCCTCCAACTCCATCCCCGTTCGTTTCGCTTCTCACCACCTTCCTCAAGGCGACGTCAGAGCGAGTCGTCCTCCAAGCGACCATCAAGGGGGATTTCTCTCACCTCATTCTATCTTTTTATGCTTTCATAGTGTAGATTTTCCGCTTTCATGGTGTAACAAACATTCGTTTATAAATAGATGATTTTTTCTCTCTTTCTCTCTCTCTTATATTGTTGCAAGTAGATTAGATAGAAGTCATTGACTTGATCTCTTGATTGCTAAAAATACCAAAAAAATTAGTAAAGATAAAAAAACATCAAAAATAAATAAAAAGTGAAGCACGGATTTTTATAAAATCAAATGTTTGCTTCCCCGTGTTCGACTCGGGACTCCCTTGGAGGTTCGGTATAAATTTTATTTGACCACAAGTTTTGCAACACCGATGAAGGGTTACTTGTAACCCTAATTTCAAACTCGCGAAACACGTGTGATCATTTTGGCACCATTACCGGGGAGGCAATGCTCTTTGGTTTTTTTTTTCCAGTGTTTTTTCCGCCTTACCTAACTTTTATCTCATTTTTCTCTGATCTTACTGTGATTGTAGGTACTCTTCCAAGGCGGGCCAAAGTGGCTAGATTGGAGAAAAGTGCGGATGAAGGTTTTGTAAGTTTATCCCCACCACCCTCACCCATTAGTTCATTTCACCACACTAATAACTCAAACCCAAATGAACTTAGTTGCTTTTTATAAACCCTAAGATAGATTTTGTTGTTTGTTTGCCACCTCCACTCATCTCACCCTGGCATATATATAAAAAAAAAACACTCTTCTCTTATGGGATTTTCTGAAAGCTACACACTTAACACCCACAACTTCTCACCCTAAGGTGCATAATTACATCGATTCTACCACTTAATCGAGATCTGACCTGTGGACCTGGTACACTTAACTCAACACACAAATAAGTGAGTAGAAATCTGAATAGGTCAAACATTTCTGTGTGCCTTAACTAACTGGTGCAATAGGCCAATTGCTTGAACTATTTGGGCTGCACCACTCAAAATAAAAGTGATTCATCAAGTAGCTTGCCACTTAGGTTTGATTCTTAGGGCTGAACCAGGCACTCCACATTTTTTTTCTGATTTCTAAAGAAATATATCATCACCAGTGATTGCAAAACTTGAGTGTGCTACTAAATCTTAATTGAACCAACCTAAGAATTAAATCCTAAAAGCTACTAAACAAGGTTAAACCCTAAAAGACACATCATCAAATAACCTTGTTTGTAAACCTTAGTTGTGCACGCACACACATTTTAACTGATCATTAAGGGCGCAACCCATCTAAAGGGCCCATCACATTCCAAGAGCACAATCATCCCAAGCCTAATTAAAACTGAGTAGACGTTGGCCTTAAGGATTGATTCACTCTTCGGGGCTCAGACTGAGATTTTTTTCGATTAATCCGCTTCTGCTGGTCCATCTGATGTCTAGCTAGGGGAGTAGCGTCAAACAACTGTGGCTGGGGAGTACACTAGGAATCGGAGGCATAAGCCAAAGGAAGAACCTTCTCCCCAGTCCCTCCTTCTAACTAGTTGGATTGACCGGATAAAAGTAGACCGAATCGTTTAAAATCTCAAGACGGGTCCTGGGAGTCAGTAGGTCTTTAGGCTAACCCACCTAAGGACAGGATTGATTGCTTGTACTGTAGGGCACCTTTCTCTCTTCTATTTTCCCTCCGATTCTACCATGTATCCTTCCACTTCCTACATGCATTTCCCATCCTATTCTCCTACCACCACTTATCCCTACGAAGATTACTATTCCGACTTGACTTGTAATTACCCATCCACTAGCTGGGATGACTTTGATTGGGGATATGAATCCAGACCTCAGTGTCCAGGGCCAAACCCTAGACAACAAGACTATGATTACTATCCTTCCCAGAGCTACAATGATTATAGATCTCCATCCTTTGATGATCAACCTAAACAGACTACAACCATGAAGGATATGCTGATTATAACACTTACCCTCCCCAGAATTATGCTAAATATAGGTCACCACCATTCTTTAAACAACCTGAAATGACCTACTTTTAGGGAGGGACCCGAGAACCTCAACATCCTGACTCCCCTAGATTTAACCCAAACCTAAATTGAACCAATCAATTCAGGTGAACCAGATCCAGGATAGGGTGTTGGCTAATTTGAGGAACACTATACAATCTTTAGAAGCTCAGCCAACACCATGCACTGAAGCACTGGAGCCTATGATCAAAATGATTGATGAACTTAATAGTTCTTTATTGGATTTGCTCCAAAGTGTTAGGGATAGGGAGCTGGGTGAGTTTTTTCTTGGGAAATTGTCGAGGTTTAGGATGAAATTTGTGGTTGCCCTAGTCAAATCTTGGGATGATTCTCAAGATGAACCCCCTTCAGGAGAGCCAATGTCTAAACCTGCTCAGGTGCTTGTTAGGGGGGATACATATTCTGAGATTGGAGATGACAAGGTTGCGCTAGAGCAACCCTTTGAGGATGAATGGAGTTTCTTACCCAAGATCCTAGAGCCAAGGAATGACGAAAAATATGTCTCCACGGACCATGAAATGACATATGATTTTGAGACATATATAAATGAGGATCATAGATTCTTTGATTATGAAGGTGAGGAATCTCTTAGTAAAGTCTCACTTGAGCTTAAGGAAGATGATTTTAGTGAGACAAATGGGCTCGAGGAGCATGACGAACCATGTGATAGCTCAGTCATTGAAGATTTTGATTCTGTTGGGGCTAACTTGGAGGATTCGAATCCTCATTTACTTGATGATTCAATTAGTGACTCCATTCCTCATCTGCACCCCGAAGAGCTGACTTTTGAGATCATTATGCCCAAGTCAATCTTGATTCAGCCACGATTTCTGGACTTGGGAGAATCATATAGGGTGAATGATATGCTAGAGGTCCCGGAGCCTGAGCCCTTAATGTTGGAAGATGGAATTGCTGAAATAAAAATTTGGGAGGCTTATTCTGAGGGAACTTTGATTTTGGATCTAAGGGTACCTATTGACCTGAAACCACCTACTTTCTACCAGGATCGTTACGATATCTTTCATGTGTAACCCAAGCTCGAAATAACTGATTATTTTTCTGAGATAGATGTTAAGTGGACAACCGCACCTATTGAACCATCTTTGCCCGTTGTCCGACACTTTGGTCTTGGGTTGCACACCACTAAACCGCAAGCTCAGCCCCACAAACACAACAACCTTCGATTTTGGGTGATTTTCATCCAGAACCTAAGAACCACTCAACCCTAGGGCATGGGTCTGCATCATAATCTGGTCCATGTTTGTGGACATCTTCTGCTGGCGGGTTTCAGGATCAATATTTTTATTTTGATTTTGACCTGCACTTGTGAATTCTCAATTTCTTCTTTGTCTGTATGTTATGCCTAACTGAAGGCATTAAACTTAGCACGTGTGTATACACTCTTCTCCCTGCGGAGCTGACCATATTTTCACGACACTCAGGTGATATTCTATTTACTCTGCCCTTTTCATGTCTTTATTTTTATAATGAGGACATTGCATCATTTAGGCATGGGGGGGTGGATACTTAATCCTAAAATCATTTTGTTAACTCCTTAGAATTTCTTTTAGTTTCTTTAAAAAAAGAATTGAAAATTCAAAAAGATAGAAAAAAGAAAAATTAGGAGAAGAGAACTTAAGCATTTGGAAGTTATTAACTTTAGGAAATGATACGAGAGGACCTAAACATTTAGACTCTTTAGGTCTTCGTGCTTAATTAGCCCGGGTGTCCACTCGAATGTCTCTAGTCCTCTCCAAGTCAATCTCATTTTAATTTAATAAATAATTTGGGATGATAAGTATGCGACTTATCAACCCGGCCCCTGATTTGGGGGGTCTTTAAGCCTAAGCATCTACACACATTGTTTTTGCACTGACTCACTTTTCGGCGATTTCTTCAAAAATTGAGTAGCTAATGAACTATCTAAGGTGGTATGGCTGGCAAGTTGTTGGCGGTAACAGCTCATCGACCGGTTGTCCAGAGCCTAGCCACAAGACCATTTTCGTTGTACTCCCTTTAGGTAAATCTTAGATCAGGGAAGCCACCTACTTACAAAAAAAATAAAAAAAAAGAAAAAGGAGAAAATAAAAAAAATAAAAAAAAATAAATAAAACCACACTTCACGGCACAAGTATGGCTGACAAGTTGCTGTGGGTAACAGCCCATTGGCCGGTTGTCCAGAACCTAGCTCACAAAAAAATGGACAATAATTCCTAAAACACTTAGGGAAGAAGCGGGGAAGTAGAATAAACAGGGGAGATATACTTGGGTTCGCCCTTGTGTTGACCCCATAAATAAAAGAAGTAGGGAGGAAGCTACTGATCGAAAAGATAAACGTCTAGGCAATGTCACTTAGGGTCGTAGAAACCCAAAGTTTATTTTAATGGTCACTTAGTGAGTCTTTCACTATTTTCACAAGATGCTTCGCACTTAAAGTCCTTTTTGAGTCTTAGGTGGGTCGAGTTGCCATAAAAAGTTATCTCGGAACTCTCAAACTCTAAAAGTACAAAAAGATTAGAAAAGAAGAAAAATAAAAAAATGTATCTTCCCTTTCAACTAAGGTGAGGACTTGGGCGGTCTGCATTCTGGAAGACACCCGGATACTGTTGAGTCTTCGTAGTTTTGGACCGTAGTTGAAATTTTCTATTGTTAATAAATGACTTAGGCCTAAGCGATCTAATCTTAATTCTACTTTTACACATAGCATATAGTTTAATTTTGCTAGGGACTAGCAAAAGATAGGCATGGGGGTATGATATAGACACATCTATTTAGGTTAAAATGCCTATTTATGCATGTTCCTATGCTTAGATTTGCATCTCATGTTATAAATATTACATAGCATGCATCATTCTGCATTTAGAGTAGTTGTATATATTTTAGGTTAATTAGGTCCTTTTTATGGTAAGGAGAGAAGAAGACTTATTTCAGGGCCTCGGATGGATGATCAGACCGTACGGATCTGATTAGGATGACGATCGGAATCTAACACCTCTGAAATCATCTAGATCAGAGAACTGTAGCATCATATGAAGTTCGAGAAAGATCAATGGCTAGGGGGCAATGCAACATCCATATGGATTTTGGATGGAAAATCCGATCGTACAGGTGGATCCAGAGCGACGATCGCAGTAGTAGCTTGGGAATCATCTCGATCTGACCACTGTGGCACCCTCTACAAAAGAAAGAAGAATGGACAGCCCAGATGGCACCTCGTGGCACCATCTAGGCCTCCCAATGCCGGTTAGCGGCAACGCACGCGCATAGTTGCAGCCACGCGTAGCGCATCGCGCACAGCCACAACCGCAGCCACACGCAATGCACCACGCACAGCCACAACCACGAACCGCACATAGCTGCAGCTGCACGCAACAGCAACGCAGTGCATGCCAGTGCGCACACGCACAGCACGGGGAGCACGGGCGCGTGAAGCACGCAGCGTGCGGTGCGTGCATCAATGGAGCGAGTGCCAGTGGGGCAGGCATAGATTTTTAGCGACACTGGCCTTTAGTGATGCTTGCAGCTGTCACTAATGGTCTGCGCATGGTAGCAAGAGGAATTGAAGGGCGGATTTTCAGCGACAGCTGCAACGACATTTATGGACGTTAGTAATGACCCAGATGCAAATTTATTCTTCCTCCTCCATTATAAAAGGACCTACCCACCACCATTACAAACCATCTCTTCCTTTCTTCCTCTTACCACCTCCAACTCTCTAGAAAGAGCTTGTCCCAAGCCAGGGATGCTCCTCTAGAATAGAAAAAGAATACTTTTCCCACCTCTCATCCCTATTCATGGAGCATCCCGTGGCCGTCCTCTCATCGCCCTTCGGGAAGAAGATCCTCGCCGTGACGCCATCTTGCCCCATTCTCTGTCCTCTGGCTCCGTCTCCGTTCATCTGACTTCTCAACACCTTCCTCCAGGAGACGTTAGAGCGAGTCATCCTCCGAGCGACCGTCGAGGGGGATTTCTCTCACCTCATTTTATCTTTTTATGCTTTCGTAGTATAGATTTTCCGCTTTCATAGTGTAACAAACATTCATTTATAAATAGATGATTGTTTCTCTCTCTTTCCCTTTCTCTCTTATATTGTTTCAAGTAGATTAGATAGAAGTCATCAACCTGATCTCTTGCTTGCTAAAAATACAAAAAAATTAGAAAAGATAAAAAATGACAAAAACAAGTAAAAAGGGAAGAATGGATTTTTATAGAACCAAATGTTCGCCTCCCCGTGTTCGACCTGGGACTCCTTTGGAGTTTCGGTATAAATTTTATTTGACTACGAGTTTTGCAACTACGATGAATGGCTACTTGTAACCTTGATTTCAAACTCACGAAACACGTGCGATCAATGACACTTGGAGATGGGCATAGTTTTCACTCCCAGTTCTTGTATACTAATTTTGTAAGAAATTCCATACGAGAGCCATCAAATAAGGTGAAAACACAAAAAGAAGGTTCTGATAAAACTAGGACTGAGGTGGATGGTCATGATTGTCCTCTATGGAATCCTCGGCTAAAGGAGGGTACTGATGTCAAGGTCAGAAATACATCGTCCTATCCATTCCCTACCCAATGCCGAGAATAGGCACTTCCACCAAATAAGCCACCCGAGATTCTCTTGGTCATCCCCAAAAATCCCAAATAATGCCTCATGAATAAAAGCACGTTTTTGTGTTGCATTATTGCGTTATGTTATGTAACGGCATTGTGCCAGTAGATAAAAAAAAAGTATACAAAAGAGGTATTTGCTTAAAAAAAAAATGTTATGTTAAGAAGTTTGAGTTATGTAAGTCAAAGTATTTTGAGGCAAAAACACCTACCATCCCACGAACCACCAAATACAGCCTAAACCTATTTTTTCTGTATTTCTGACCACCTGAATACTGGCTAAGGGGTCTGACTTAGTCGTAGGGTTATTAGAACCTAATTAAAGTGTGATGCCATGCAAGACCACCAAATACAGTTGCAAATCTAGTGAGATGTGAGCTCAGGAAGAAAAGGAAAAAGAAAAGAAAAGCGAGAGAAAGAGAGATAAAAAAAAATACAAAAGATCAAAGAGAGCACAATTTTCCAGCCTCTTTCTAAGTTAATTTATTCGATAATCTAGAAATCTAGATTCTGAAATACTAGTCTCTATGTAGCACCAGAAGAGAGTAAGCCACCAAATACAAATTAAGTTAACTTAGATGGCTTCTACCTAAGCCAAAAGTCGAGGCTAAAATCAGAGAATAGTTTATATCCCCGAGAGAAGAGGTTTTCCTATCTGAACAGAATTTTACTAAGGGTCAAGTACAAGCTTTAAATGTATATTGACTCTTTGCTTTGATTCGTTGTAGAAGCTACAACATTACATATTCATGGTTATCTGGATTCTGAATTTTTGGATGAAACAGAAAGAAATAAACCTTTAGTTAAACTCTTGATAAAATGCATTTAGTCTTTCACTTGCTAAGGGATAGCAAGATTTAGGCATAGGGGTATGATTGCGCAGTAATCATAGGCCCTAATTCACCTAAATTAAGGTAGAACCTAGCTTAACATGGACATTCTGCATGCATACACAATGTACTTTGCATCCTAGATGATTTATATGTTTTATAAATAATAATGTACTATTTGAGAGGTATTAATAATAGTAGGTAATCCAGGGCTATAGATGACTAATCCAACCATATGGATCTGTTTGGAATGATGACGGGAGTCCAACGCTTCCAAGAGCGCATCAATCAGACTCTTGTAGCACCCTAGGGAGTCTGTAGAAGAAGCAGGAGCCAAGGGCAAATTGAAAGATATCCAGACCTCATATGACAAATCCAACTGCACAAATGGATCCAGATCGATGTTCGCAGTCAATGGCGAAGAAATCAACTCAATCGAAGGCCTACATCATCAGATACAAGGAGAAGAAAATGGATGCCCATGATGGCTCCAAGTGGCACCATCGTAGCCATCCTTTACCGCACCCCAATCTTGGAAGGAAGGCTGTGGGCCATTGGATTATCATCCAATGGCCGCGATGCATCCATGTTGCTGCCTTCAGCCACTTCAAGCGAGGGTGAGATCTCAACCATTGGATTTCCATTCAACGGTCGAGGGCGGCTACACAGGAGATGGAAATCATAACAATTTACGTGTGTAGCACAGTGGAGAGTGCACTTAATAGCCAATGCACGACGTGGGTTCAAGTCATGATGTGGGAGTCGGCCGTGCGCAGATGAAATTCAACCACAGGATCTTCATCGGGCAGATCAGGCACGGACACATGGTAGGCACAGGAGCGTCAGATGAAGACGCGTGTGATAATGCGTGCCTTAGGAATCAGAGGGCACTATGCACACTCTTTAAGCCGTCCAATCGAGAGATTGGATGGCTAAGATGGTTTAGGAAGATGAGGCATGATTAAGTGCGGAGCGGCGGGCATTCGACAGCAGCGGGAGCGGCGGGCGAGTGGAGGCCGCCAGATGTAGATCTAAGGGCACACAGTGCGCCACATGTCAGCACCAAATCAAACCATGAATGGAAGAAGGATTTGGAAGGCTTAATCAGGACCATTGATCTCCTGATCAACAAATCTGATTAATCTGAAGCCTTTGCATGAAATTAAGGCCTCCAATGCCCTAAATGCCCTTCACAAAAAGCTATAAAAAGATGCCTAAGGGTCTCCTTTGAAGGCCATTCAGTAGCTTTCTTCTTCTTTCTCCTTCTACAACTCCTCTCCCTTCTTCTTCTTCCTTTCTTCTCTACCTCCGTCTCTGCATCTTTGTTTGAAGCGTTCGTCGGACCACCCTAGCAGATCATTGCTGCTCTTCCCAACCTCTCCAGAAGGCCACCACGGACCACCTGTGGTGCCCTCATTTTGTTACAATAGTAGTTGTTTACATTTTATTGCATATATCAAATTCAATCTCTCTTTGTGATGTGGATATTGTGATTGATTGTTTCTATTATTGGTACTTATATTTGGAACAAACACATGAAATCAAAAGTGCTTTTTGCCTCGTTGTGATCGACTGGGACTCACCAGTTCCGTTAATTTATTCTCGAGATGTATTTCACACTATACTACAATGCACTCACCTTTTACGCGATCTACGCCCCGAACACCCTGTATTTTGAAATATCCTAAAAAAATTGCAAAACCACAAAAACCTAAAAAAAAAAGATTTAAGAGAGTTTAATCATTAAGATAACTAAAATTTCCTCCTTTGACGACCCTAAATATTCACCCTACCTAGGATTATAAATTTAAAAGTTAATTAGATTTTCACATCTCAACGACTTTAATTCGAATCCTTATAAAATTGCGTATTTCTTGCATCAGTTGTCGAAGGAGGCAAGATAGCTATCAAAGTATAAAAATTTCTCTTATTCTCTTTAAATCTCAAAATTTTATATGGTTTTTACGTTTTGCGATTTTTTATGGTTTTAAAATATAGTACAACAAGATGATGAATGCCTAGATAGAAATGCAAAAATATGAAAGTGAAAATCGGACCTTCTTTAGCTCACCCTAGGCCTATGTAGCCTAGGGTAATTAGGAACGAAGTGAGTGCAATTATGAAACTTGAAGTAGCATAAAAATAAGGGAACGCAAATTGAAATGCAAGAAATTTCTATATTAGAAAGAAGAATCCACAACAATGTCAACTTGAACTCACTTATGTGGAGGAGTGCAACATAAGTAATATCCAAGTATATAGGAAAGCTTATCTACTAAAAGATAAAAGTAAGGTGAAGATAGTTGTAGTCTCCTGAAAGTAGAGAAATTGTTGGCCTTCGCTCCAAGCCTTGGTGTGCTCTTCGACTTGAAGAAGATCTCCTCCTTGCTTCTAATATGATGTTGCTCTCTCCTAGCAAGTCAAGGGTATGGTCGCTCACCCTTCTTCCCTCCTAGTCGTCCTCCATAGGTATGACCTCCTTAGCATGGCGACAAATAAGAAGAAGGAAGGACAAGTGGATACAAGAGGAGGGTGGTAGGCTTCCCTCCAATTCCAATGCCTATCCTTCTCTTCTAGGGTTTGGGGTAGATCTTTAAGGTAGAAATTAAGCTAGCCAAGAATGAGACTAGGTGGTGGTTATGGATAGGTTTCATAGACATGGAGGGGATGGTGGTTACATGATGAAAGGGTGGCTATGGGTGGGGCCAAAGTTGGTGGTGGTTAAGGGTTTTTGGTGGCACCTTGAAGAAATGCTATAGGTGTTGGTTTTCTGGAGCTTGGCGCCAATATTAAAGGATGCATTGAGGTGTTTGTGGATGGTATTTATGGGAAAAGTTGTCACCAATAATATGGTGATCATGTGGTGGTTAAAGGAGGGGATTTGGCACCAAGATAAAGAGGTGCTATGAAGGAGAATTGGTGTCAAAATGAAGGTGTACCTTAGGTGATTTTGGTGTGACCTATATGGTGGTTATTAGGTAGTTGGTGCCAACTTATGTGGAAGTTGTGGAGCTAGGTTAAGAGAGTAGGAGGATGAGCTAACTAGCTAGCTAAAAGCTAATAGATAAGTGGAACTAAGCTAAGCTAAGTTAAGCTAAGATGGAGCTGGAAGTAGATGAGAGGAGGTAAGGTGGAGCTATAATGGACTCGGTAGCTAGCTTAGCTAATTGCCTAAGAGCTAGTTGCTAAGCTGAGTTGAGTTGAGCTGGAAGGAGCTAAATGGAGCTGATTGAGCCAGGAAAGAAGCTAAGGGAGCTTCTGTAGCCTGGTGTCTTCTTCTTTTCTTGAGGGTTTTTCCTTTCTTCTAAGTCAACTAGGGTTTTGATGATGGCTCTGAATTCCACATTCCCTGACAAACCCAAAAACAAAGTTAGACAAAAAAAACAAAAATATCTATCTACTCATGCAAGGGTCCTAAGAATGCAAGAATGCCTAACGCTTGCCTAATAATGTAGTGCAGGTGCAAAATACCTAGGAACTAGCTGTGAAATGTGTATAAGAATGCTGATAAATAGGAGTTTATTAGACCAACCTTCAGTTGGTTTGGAGTTGACATCATTATTGGAGCGAGAGGAGCATCTTCTTCAAGCTCGGGAGCAACCAAGCTTGGAGCGAAGATCGCCTCATGCACTATCTTGGAGACTTCTATCTTACTTTACATATTTTGTTCTATAATAGTTAAGCTTTCTTGTGTGCTTCGGAATTAATTGTATGGAACCTTTCCACAAAAGTGAGTTCCTGCTATACTTGTGCAGATTCTTCATAGTTATAAAAATTTCATTTGCCTTCAGTTTATGTTTCATTCTTCTTTAGTTCCATAGTTGTTGTCTACACTGCCTTCCTAATTATCCTAAGCCACACTTGCCTAGGGTAAGCTTAGAAAGGTTGGGTTTTTGCTTTCATATTTCATGATTTACACGTTTTCAAAAACCTATTTCATTGTTGCCCCATTTTCAAAAACCTAAAAAATTCACAAAACATAAAAGCCAAAAAATCTGAGATTTCAAAAGAGCAACAAAGCATGCTATATTTTGTTAACTATCCTGCCTCCCATGGATGACTCAATTACTCATCATTATTCGATTTTACAAGTTTAAAAGTTTGCGAAAGCATGTGTTGTATTGACACAAAAATTTGCCTTCTACAAAGCGCGTGATTTCTCGCACCAACAACCAAGATTCTTTACTCTATTTTGGGTTCTTTTACAAGCATTCTAAGAACCAAAATAACAAGTAAAATACATTGATTGCATCAAATAAAACTAAGTCTTATTCATCATTCTCTTCATCTTGAAGCCTTTAGCTTCAAGCTTTAGCTCCATTTCTCCAACCCTATGCTCCTTGATGCAATTGGTCATCATCAAGCTCCACCATCTCCATGGATTAAGAGCTTGAACTCGTCCAAATCCTTCTAATCAATTACATTAATCCTGAGAACTAAATACTCAAATGCAATTGTCAAATACAAATTATTTCCTCCCCCTCTCTTGATGGAAAGTAATTCATCAAAATCAAGAAGGTTTTACCTCCATTGGTATGGGTTTCATCCATCATACTTGTTTGGTTCATCGACAACTTTAATCCTTCCCCAATGAAGTCCATAGAGATAGTTTCTTGGATTCCTTTGGAAACTTGCAAAACAAGATTGGATGATTTGTTTTGGTATCCACATATTTTTGGGTCCTCCATGGTTAGCCTTTCTCAACCACGGTTGGGGTCAATTTGGATTCCAACCACTTTGCCTTTATGCAAAAAATCTCTTTCATGTGTGTCCATTTCCAAATTTATTTTTAGAAAACTTATTCTTGCCTTTAGTTATTCTAGCTAATTCAATTTTCCTTAAGGCATGAAAGATCTTTTCAATCACACTATCTTTGCTTTTTAAAACTAAAATTTCAGGCCTTAGTTGATCGCACGTGTTTCGCAAGTTTGAAATCAGGGTTACGAGTAACCCGTTGTCGTAGTTACAAAACTCGTGATCAAATAAAATTTATGCCGAAACTCCAAGGGAGTCCAGGGTCGAACACAGGGAGATGATGTTTACTTAATTGAAAACCACACTTCATTTTGTTTTTTTTTTCTGTTTTTGAAAGAAGAAGACAAGCAGAATAAATCATAAGAGATATGGAACAAATATGATATATTTCATTAATGTCTATTACAATAATCTACGAAAGCATAAAAAGAGATGGAAGTGAGAAGAAATCTCCCGAAGTAGTTGTTCGGCAAGATGACGGTGCCTGGCAAAAGCTCAGACGAAGGAAGTGAGGAGCGGGATGATGGAGGTGTGATGCAGGAGGACGTCGAGTAGAGGAAAGCTTCGACGTGGCTTCGGAATGGAGGTGAGAAGGCAGAGATGATTTGCTATTGGAATGGAGGTGGGAGGATGGCTCCAAGGCGACCTATGAATGGGGATGGGAAGATGGAGGAATATTTGGTGAGGTAGAGGTTCGCTACACTAATAGGAGCCTTGGGAGCTTGAGAGTAAGCTCTAATGGAGCGTTGGTAGGCTTGCTAGAGCTTAGGAATAGGTGGGAGTAGAGTAGGTAGAGATGGCTTGGAAGGGAGGGGGTGTAGGTCCTTTTATAGTGGAGGAGAAGAGGCAAAAATAGGTATGGGACCATTAGCGACCTTTAGGCCGTCGCTGGAAGTGTTGCTGTAGGCAGCTCATGTCCGTTGGCTCGCACAGCTGGCCTTGCTGGCGTATGAATAATTAGCGACGGCTATAAGCGTCGTTGAAGATCTGCCGCAAACGTTGCTGGAGACAGCCCACGTGCCCACGTTGTTGCTACACTAGCGTGCGCTCCACGCGCCGTGTCGCGTGCGCGCACACTCACGTGCTGGCGTTACATTTTGCACATGTGTGCCTCCACGCGTGTGCACGCACCCATGCAGCTATGTGCGTGTGGTGGCACGTGTGTGTGCATGGGCGGCCTAGGTTGTGCCATGTGGCGCAATCTGGGCCGTCCATCTTCTTTTCGTTGTAGGGGCTGCTATAGAGTCGATTTTCATGCCATTGGGCTACAATCGTCGACCCAAATCCATCAACGTGATCTGATTTGTCATTTGAAGCTCTAAATTATGTCACCTAGTCCCTTGGCCGTTGGATCTTCCTTGGACTGCATATGATGCTACGGGACTCCGATCGAGGTGATTTCAGAGGCATTGGACTCCAATCGCCATCTTGATCAGATTCGTATGGTTGGATCTTCAATCTGAGGCTCCAAAATAAATATCCTTCTCTCCTGACCAAAAAAAGGATGCAATTAACCTAAATTATATACAACTATTCTGAATGTAGAATGATGCGTGCTATGTAATATTTATAACATGAAATGTAAATCTAATCCTAGGAACATACATGAATAGGCATTTTAACCAAAATAGATTGTTTACATCATACCCCCATGCCTATCTTTTGCTAGTCCCTAGAAAATTAAACTACATGCTATGTATAAAAGTAGAGTTAGGATTAGATCGCTTGGCCTAAGTGGTTTATTAACAATATAAAATTTCAACTAAGGTCCTAAACAACGAAAACTCAACAGTACCCAGGTGTTTGCCAGAATGTAGATCGCCCAACTCCTCACCTTATTTGAAAAGGGACGATACATTTTTTTATTTTTCCTGTTTTCTAATTTTTTTGTACTTTTGAGGTTTGAGAGTTCTGGGATAACTTTTTATGGCTACCCGACCCACTCAAGACTCGAAAAGGACTCTAAGTGCTAAGCATCTTGTGAAAATAGTGAAAGACTCATTAGGCGACCGTTGAAATGGACTTAGGGTTTCTACGACCCTAGGTGACCTTGCCTAAAGGTTTATCTTTTCGATTGGTAGCTTTCTCCCTACTTCTTTTATTTATGGGATCAACACAAGGGCGAACCTAGTGTATATCTCCCCAGTTTATTCTACTTCACCGCTTCTTCTCTAATTTTTTTGGGAATTATTGTGCATTTTTTTGTGAGCTAGGTTCTGGACAATCGGCCAATGGACTGTTACCCACGGCAACTTGCAAGCCATACTCTTGCAGTGAAGTGTGGTTTTATTTATTTATTTTTCTCCTTTTTCTATATTTTTTTTCTTTTTTTTCTTATTTTTCTTTTCTTTTTAAGTAGATGGCTTTCCTGATTTAAGATTTACCTAAAGGTAGTACGACGAAAATGGTCTTGTGGCTGGGCTCTGGACAACCGGCCGATGAGTTGTTACCACCGACAACTTGCCAGCCATACCACCCTAGATAATTCATTAGCTACCGAATTTCCGAAGAAACCGTCGAAAAGTGAGTTAATGCAAAAAGTGTGTAGATGCTTAAGCTTAAAGTCTCCTAAAATCAGAGGGTGGGTTGATAAGTCGTATACTTTTTTTTTTGAAGCAGAAAGGAAAGCTATCATCTTACGATAGCTATCTGGAGCGGTATAGTCGTATACTTATCACCCCAATTTATTTACTGAATTAAAATGAGATTGATTTGGCGAGGACTCGAGACTAAGTCCACATTCAAGTGGACACTCGGGCAAATTAAGCCTGAAGACCTGAAGAGTCTAAGTGTTTAGGTCCTCTCGTATCATTTCCTAAAGTTAATAACTTCCAAATGCCTAAGTTCTCTTCTCCTAATTCTTTTTTTTTTTAACTTTTTGAATTTTCAATTTTTTATAAGAATCAAATAACAGGAAATTACTATTATAGCTGACAAAAAGGTTATAAAATTTGTCCACCCCCCCATGCTTAGCTATTGTAATGTCCTCATTGTGAAAAAGGAAAGCATGTAGGAGGGTAGAAGTGGAAGAATAGCACCTGGTTTCTGAGAGACTTTGGTAAGCTTGGAACAGTCTTTACATGTGCTGAGTTTAGTGCTTTCAGCTAGGCGAGGTCCTCAATCAAAAATAACTAAACATTGAGACCACAGCAACATAGTTTCTGGGCCCCCAGGTATGGGTCCCGGAGAGTGAAAATGGGCTTGCCAAAGAGATGAACAATGAAAGTGGCAAGCTGGTGGTGCTGGGAGAGCCCAAATGGTCTCCAATAGGAATTTTGTTGATTTATTACAGAGGAAGTGTGGTTGGGTATAGAATTTGTGAAGTGGTTTGGTGGAAAAGGATGGTGAGGGTTTTGTGATGTTCTGGGGATTTGTGGGTACTCTAGAATACCTAATGTTTGAAGAGTTCTTCCCTAATGTTCAATTTCATCCTCACACTCTAGGTTCTTAAACCAACCATCTTGATCCTCAGAATTCCCACCCACAAGTTGGACCTCAAACTCTAAGCATTCAGGATAAGAATGTTGTTGAATGTTATCTTGATCACGTGAATCATCCAACAAATTTTTGATTTCATGTATATCTTCCTCATCCCGTGTTGCTACAATTGGTCACATTTTTGCTTTGTCCTCAATTATTTATGCAACCGTGTGATCTTCTTCTCGAGTTTGGGTTGAGTTAGCCATTACAAGGTTGTCTAAGGTATGTATGGCCATTACGTCCTCTATTCTACCAAGCTCCTCCATTGAACTACACTTAATTTTATTCTTCTTTGAGACCTCAAAAATATCAAATCAATTTATCTTATCCCCTAAGGCCATTTCTATATTTCCAGATTCACAATCAATCTTCGCCTTCGCAGTAACCAGGAAAGGTCTTCCCAAAATAATCGGGGTGTGGTTGAGCTATTTTGGGGCTTCCATGTCCAGGACCATGAAATCAGCAAGGTAATGCAAATCATTAACCTTGACTAAAACATCCTCCAAAATACCACTTGGTTTTGTAATGGATCTATCGGCTAACTACAAGGTTATGTCGGTGTGTTTTAGGTAGCCTAGACCCAATTCCCTGTGCAGTGAGGTGGGGTTCACATTAATGGAAGCACCCAAGTTGATGAGGGCTCGGTCACAAGTAATGTTTCCTATTGTACAGGAAATCAGTGGGGCTCCTAGGTCTTGCTTCTTAGGAGGTAGCTTGTTTAGGATCAATGTGCTTGTGTTATCAGACAAAACTACTCTCCTATTGATTTCAAATTTCACTCTACTTCTTTCTTTATATGCATTTAGTAAACTTATGGCATAGGCGGGGATTGATCCGAAGTAAGGACATCCTTTCCTTTAATTTCTCCAATGACTTTTTCTGTTTGCCCATACAACAACAACATACTCCTGAATCAAACTCTGATGTTTTGTTGATCACATTCTTAGTTGGGAGTTTGGAATTCTTTCTATGGGGCCTAATGGGGTTGACATGGGGTTGGGTTGGTCCCTTGTGTCTACTACCACTCCTCAAGGTGATGGTGTTTATCGTGGCAACATGCTGTTGGTTAGTGCCTTCAAGAGGGTTGGTGAAAATAAGAGGTTCCCGGTTGATTATGGTAGGAACTTGGTTCACTCCAGGAGGGGCTGGGGTAGCCTGATAGATATCATGAGCTTGAGCATGCAACTCCCCATCATTACCAAACCCCTGAGGCCTAGCGCCCCGATTCTGAACATTCCTTGGGTTTGGTACAGATTGTGATGGTAGAGATCTGGGCTGTCAGTTGTTTGTACTAAGTTCGGATTGCAAGGTGTCCAGTGAAGTTTTCATTTGTTGCATGAGCTGGAGCATTGACCCTTGCATTTCTACTATTTTCAGGTTCAAGTTAGCCTAATCAGCAGGTTGTTGAGCATTCCACATGGGCTGATTAACCTGATTCAGAGGCAACTAAGTATATACGTGACCTTGACCCATTGGTTTTTGTGGTACATAGTTGTTGGGTCGATATTGGGTTTGCTGCCCATGATCTTTACAAGAGAAGTTAGGATGATTTTTCCAACCAGAATTGTAGGAATTTTAATAAGGGTTGGACCTAACATTCTCTTGCACAACATGAACATCCTCATAAGATGAGGATGAAGAAGGATCAGAAAGACTGGAACCAAAGGCCCTAGTTTGGAACCCATAAGGTTCCGTGAAGAGTTGGCTTGAAGGTTGAGTCAGCTCCAGTTGGTTCACAAACTCCCGTCCCGTAGGAGCTTGCGAAGAATGGAATCCCGACCCCTGGGATTGAGTGGATCTAGAAAAATTAGAGTTTCTGGACATCCACTCTTCCATTCTTTTAGTAACTAGATCCATCTTATCTAATCTATTGCAAATCAATTCCATATCAGAGGTATGAGAATCTTGGACCTCATTGTCATTTGATCTAATTTGTTGGGATCGATTGAAGGTTTCCAAGGAGGTGTGGTCTAAAGAATTTTCTTTCATTTCCTCAAACAAATCATATGCGCTATCCGTGTCCTTGTTAAGGAAATTGCCTCTGCAAGAAGCATCCACATGATTACGGAGTTGACCATTCAACCCGTGATAAAAAATCTCCACAAGTTGCCATTTAGGCACCTTGTGGTATGGACACTTCCACAACAGATCCTGGAATCTCTCCAAGGCCTCATGAAACAGTTCCCCCTACCGCTAGGCAAAAGTCGTAATTGCCCATCGCAATGCATTGGTTCGCCCAATTGGAAAGAATTTCTTCAGGAAGGCCGATTTAAAAGCTGTCCAGGTAGCAATTGGTCTTCCAATGGTACGACACCAATGTGAGGCCTTATCCCCAAGTGAATGGGGGAAAGGCCTCATGAGCATCTATTCTTCATCCACATTCCGCGATTTAGTGGTTTGAACCAAAGTGATCAAGTCTTCCAAATGTTGGAATGGGTCCTCTGAGCCAAGCCCATGAAAGTGTTTAATTAGACTCAAAACTTGGTGCTTGATCTCAACATCTCCGGTGGGGATCACAATGTTGGGACGATCCTCATAATTTAAAGGACCATAAAAATCCTTCAAGGGCTAAGTGCCCTGACCATTCATTCGTTGGAACCATTGCTACATCTGTTGTAATTCTTCCAAATGCCTCTGAATCAGCTCCTGCTGGTTTGGGGGCGAGGGAGGTGGTTGTTGATCAACCATGGGATCTGCTTGGCTAAAGCTCAACCTCCGCCTCCAGGAATGGTCTAAAGGTCCTTCCAATAGAGGGTTCATTGACCTCCTTCCAAGCATACACTGGAAGGAAGTCGGAAGGACGGGGAAGAGAAGGGGCCCTGCAGCACGAAAAGTACAAACCTGTTCTTAGGTTGGGTAGCCTAAAGTTCTACAGACTCTCAGAATCCATCTTAAGATTATGGACGATTTACTCTACTTATGTCCAGGCAATCCAACCAGTTAGAAGGAGGGACTGTGGAGAAGGTTCTTCCTTTGGCTTGCGCCTCCGGTTCCTAGTCTACCCCATAGCATCAGTCGTTTGACGCTACTTCCCTAGCTAGACATCAGATTGACTAGTATAAGTAGGTTAATCGTGAATAATCTCAACCTGGGTCCCGTAGTGTGAACCAATCCTTAGGGCCAACGTCTACTCAATTTTAGTTAGGCTTGGGATATTTGTGCTTTTGGAATGTGATGGGACCTTAATGGGTTGTGCCCTTAATGATTTGTTTGAGAATGTGTGTGTGTACAACCAAAGTGATTTCATGCAAGATTATTGAGGATGAGGTGAATTTTAGGGTTCAACTCTTGCTTAGTAGCTTTTAGGATTTAAATGCTAGGTATATTCAATCAAGTTTTGTGAGGCAATCCATGTTTCGAAAGCACGAGTTCAAGCATTTTTCCTTTGTAAATCAAGAAAATATGGAGTGCCTAGTTTGACCTAAGTATTGAATCCTATGGGACAGCTACAAAATGAATCTCTTTTAAATTAGGTGGTGCGGCCCAAACAATTCAATCAATTGGCTCAAATGCACCACCGATTAAGGCACACAGTGATGATTAACCTAGATTGATTTCTACTCCTTTATGTGTTGATTTGTGTGTACGGGTTTCACAGGTTGGAATCCCAGTTGAGTAGATGAAAATCAAGTTAGGCTAGGTGCCGCAAATGTGGGTGTATGAAGTGTGTATATTGATTTGTCCCACAGAAAGTATCTTTTTGTTTCTTTTTAAAATGCAGGGGTAAGGTGGATGAAGGTGGCAAACAAGACAAACAATTCTATCTTAGGGTTTATGCGAATACCTAAGTAGATTACGTACTGGTTATGGGTGTGGCGAAATGGAACTAGTGGAGGGGGAATGTGGGGGGCACTTACAAAACACTCTACCCGCACCTTTCTTCTGTCTACTGCAGTTGGATCTCCATGCTAGGGTACCTGAAAGACAGCAGATCAAAGACAAGCGAGGTTACTACTATGTAAATGTAAGGAAGCACAGAAAACAATAAAGTAAATTATGTTGCCTCCCCGGCAATAGCACCAAAATAATGGGGGCGTGTTTCGCGAATTAAAATTAGTGGTTTTGAGGACTCGTCGTCGTAGCTCGCAAAATGCATCTATCAGATAAAATTTATACAGAAACTTCAAGGAAGTCTCAGGTCGAACACAAGGAGGCGATGTTTACTTTAATTGAAAATGATGCTTTGTTTTGTTTGTTTTTTGTATTTTAGGGTTTTGTTATTTTTTTTGTGTTTTTGAAAGAAGAAGACAAGTAGAATAAATCACAAGAGATATGGAACAAATATGATATATTTCATGAATGTCTATTACAATAATCTACGAAAGCATAAAAAGAGAGAGGTGAGAAGAAACCTCCTGAAGCGATTGTTCGGCGAGACGACGGTGCATGGTGGAAGCTCGGATGGAGGTGAGGAGCGGGATGATGGAGGTGAGATGCAAGAGGATGTCGAGTAGAGGAAAGCTTCGGCGTGGCTCCAGAATGGAGGTGAGAAGGCGAAGATGATCTGCTACCAGAATGGAGGTGGGAGGGGGGCTCCAAGGTGACCTATGAATGGGAATGGAAAGATGGAGGAATATTTGGTGAGGCAGAGGTTCGCTACACTAATAGGAGCCTTGGGAGCTTGAGAGTAAGCTCTAGTGGAGCATTGGTAGGCTTGATAGAGCTTAGGAGTAGGTGGGAGTAAAGTAGGTAGAGATGGCTTGGAAGGGAGGGGGTGTAGTTCCTTTTATAGTGGAGGAGAAGAGGCAAACACAGGTATGGAACCATTAGCGACCTCTAGGACATCGTTGGAAGTGTCGATGTAGGTAGCTCATGCCCGTTGGCATGCACAGTTGGCCTTGCTGGAGCGTGAATAATTAGTGACGGCTGTAAGCGTCAATGAAGATCCGCTGCAAATGTTGCTTAAGACAGCCCACGCGTACATGCTGCCGTTGTACTGCCGTGCGCGGTCACGTGCCTGCATGCTCACACGCTGGCATTGTACTGTGTATATGCATGCCTCCACGCTCACTCGCGCTGCTGCGTGTGTGCGGTGGCACGTGCATGCGCATGGGTGGCCTAGGTTGCACCATGTGCCGCAATCTAGGCCATCCATCTTCTTTTCGTTGTAAGGGCTGCTATAGAGGTCGAATTGAGTTGATTTTCACACCGTTGGGCTGCGATCATCAACCCAAATCCATTTGCATGGTCAGATTTGTCATTTGAAGCTCTGAATTATGTCACCTAGTCCCTTGGCTATTGATCTTCCTCGAACAACATATGGTGCTACGGGACTCCGATTGAGGTGATTTCGGAGGCGTTGGACTCCGATCGTTGTCTTGATTAGATTCGTATGGTTGGATCATCAATCCGAGGCTTCAAAATAAATATCCTTCTCTCCTGACCACAAAAAGGATGTAATTAACCTAAATTATATACAACTACTCTAAATGCATAATGATGCATGCTATGTAATATTTATAACATGAAATGCAAATCTAAGCCTAGAAACATTCATGAATAGGCATTTTAACCCAAATAGTTGTGTTTACATCATTAGTATATTATTTTCTTCAATCAAATTGGTGTTCCTTAAGACTTGATCATGATTTTCAAAAACAAAAGCATTCCTTTCAAATTTAATAGAATTGAAAGTAGCAATTAGATTTTGATTTTTAGCAATAAGATTGTCCTTTTCATATTCATGGGAATAGAAACAACCTTTTAAATTTTTATTTTCTAATTTCAATTACTTACTAAGTTCATAAAGCTCTTCCAAAGCATCGTTGAGTTCTTCCACAGTAAAAGAGTTTACCTCTTCTTTGTTGTTGTCATTGTCTTCCACTTGCTCTTTGTTTCTCTCATTTGCGATTGCCACAAAATTGAGTTACGTAATTTCATTCTTCATTATCTTGGGTTCTTCCCTGTCTTCCTCCAAACTTTTATCATCCCATGTAGTTGAAAAGCTTTCTTCTTGTGCTTCTTCTTCTCGTCCTTTTTCAAAGAGAGGTCATTCCAATCGAAGGTGCCCCTTTTTGTTGTAATTATAGCAATGGATTGTCTATTCTTCTTTTTCTCCTTCGATTTCTTGTTCTTAAGAAACCTGAGAAATTTATTAGTTAACAATCGAATTTCTTCATTATCAGAAGTGACTTTGAATGCAAGATACTTTTTCTTTCACTTGGGTGTTTCCTTTTGCTTCAGCTTAGTTTCAGAAGACATGAGGTTGCCTAGAAGGTCTTCCATGGTCAACTCCTAAATTTGATGAGTTTCTTCAATCACCGTGACATTTTTTGCCCACTTCGGACTGAGGGAATGAAGAATCTTTGATTGTAATTCTCCTACTATAAATGTCTTTCTTGAAGACTTTTAGTTGTTCACAACAAGTGTGAACCTTGTATACATCCCACTTAATTTTTCATTATCTTTCATAACAAAAGACTCAAAGTCTTGAGAAAGTAAATTTATGTTTGAAGACTCTACCTTACGCTTACCTTCATGCATACTTTTGAGAGTTGTCCATATCTTTTGCATGATCGTGCATTAAGAGATGTGCTCCTCTGGTCTCAACACGTGATAAAGACTGTTCATCATTTTCACATTAGGAGACAACTCCTTGATTTTCTCTTGAGAGTAATTGCCAGCGGGCTTCTTCAGGATGACGTAGGAAGTCTTGCTTCTCTCCTAAATCGAGTAGTGGTTCACTTGCAACCACATTCTCATGTGTATTTCCAATACAAATAATTTTTACCATTAAAGTACAGTGGCCACACGATATACTATCCCTGGGTGTTAAGACCTGAACATCAAAACCATTTTAAGATGTCTGGGAGTTGGTCCAGACGTCTGGACACCTTCCCAGACGTTTAGAAATTAATTTTTGCGTGCGTACGAAAGCGAATCTGCACGCGTGCTGCGTGCAGACTGAAACCCGCCGCCTCTTTTTTTTTCTCTCTCTCTCCTCGCGGACCTGCAGATGCCTCTCCCACGCCTTCAAATACCCCTCCCCTCTCTCTCGTTCACCACCCCACCGTCTCCTTCTTCCAGCAAGAGCACGAGAGCGAGGGTAGCAGCTACTGCCGGGTGCGGTGTGGAGAGGAAGAGGTGCAGCGAGAGGGAAGAAGAGGGAAAGCGGGTGAAAAAGAGAGAGAGAGCCCACCGGAGCAGCCCGAGGTCGGCAGGCGTACTCACGGAGGAGAGTCATGCTGGGGAGATCTCCCCTGGTGCTGCTGCAGCTCGAGCAGCGTACGAGCAGCTGCGTGGTAAGTTCGCACGCAGCAGGAAGAAGATGTGGAGGTTTTGATTCTGGGAATTTTTCCTAGAATTAGACATCGAACCTACATCCTGACAATGCAGGCGATGTCTGGAGGGAGCTCCAGACGACTGAGAGGTACGAAATTTCTCCTCTACCTCCTTTTGCGGATACAGCCATGCAGGCCATTCCACCGAAGTTTTGTTGCGTGCTGTATTGAGAGAGTGTTTGCATTCGCATGCAGGTTTTGCTTTGGGAAGGCACGGGACATGCCCTCCCACGCGACTCAAACGTCTGGGAAAGTCACCAGATGGTGGAGAGCGTCTCCAAACGTCCGGAGTGATAGTCGGACGTCTGGAACTAGGTCCAAATGGTTCAGCGGGATCCTGGACATCTGAAGAGTAGCGCAGAGTGAGGTATGACCTAGACCACTTTTTAAGACGTCTGGAAGGTGTTTCAGACGTTTGATTTGAGTCAGAATTGTCATTTTTGACCTGTTTAAGATCCGTTCGAGGTCCGATTTCCGCGTTTAAGTTTCCATTCTTCTCAGAATTAGTTCCTCTACTTGTTCAAAATACTTCTATCCTATTCTGAGTGGTTCCTTGTGATTGATCCTTGTGTTAGGACCTCGTTCTGTTGTGGCTTTGGGGGTTGCGAAGGCACGTGGACCTGCCGATCACTCCCCCATTACTCCAGGTTTTGCGGGTAGAGTGGCTCCCCTTAGTTAATTACAAACATTAATGCATCTCTGAATTAAATGATAGATCCTAGGGTATGGCATGAATCCTAGGACCTAAAAACTAGATTGAATGGTAGATCCTAGGATATGACATGAATCCTAAGACCTGAAAACTAGATTGAATGATAGATCCTAGGGTATGGCATGAATCCTAGGACTTGAAAACTAGATTGAATGATAGATCCTAGGGTGTGGTATGAATCCTAGGAACAGAAACACTGAAACGAATGTCTTGAGTACCTGAATTGCAGTCTTGAATAAGTAGATGGAATAATGATAATTGCCTGAAATTGGATAACAGCTACCTGTGAAATGTAGAGTACTGTTGCTAGTAACTGCTACATGTAATTCCTATTGTTGGAGACTAAAATTGAGTTGCTTGTATATAAATTTATGTTAAATGTTGGAAACAAGGGCTATATGTGAACTAAACTGAAATGATGAAACCTAGTATGGCTAGGACCTGAGAAACATGAGCATGAACCCTACGGGGAATTAGGAGTAGAACTCCTTGAAATAAATAGAATGGAACTGGAAAAGTGAATGGGAAAGTGTGTTGTCTCTTGGGTACGTAGTACCAAGGGAAGCATAGGTTACCTCCTAGGGCAGAGCGGAACCAGCCACCCTAGGGACCCGGGGTTAGGTCTGGCCACTTTATATCGACTTTTGGCCCTCGTGTACACCATACCGGGGAGAGCTACTAGTGTAGGGTGGGAGCTAGCCACCCCACGGGCCCTGGGGTTCAGCTAGTCGTCCTACACCGACTTGTTAGGCCCACTGGGCAAACCAGGGTAGTCCATCGAGGGTGCACGGACTGTGGAGGGGCTGGGCCCCTGTTACTGAGAGGGCTCTGCCCTATACTGGTTCCGTGCTGTGCTTTAGGCGCACCTGTTAACGGAAACGACTGACCATGTGCCAGTGCGGGGTAGCTACCCGTGTGTGCCGTAGTCACCGTTACGTCTGTCAGCGACCTTGGTGTGGTTGACTGAGGGTAGGACCACCACAGGGGACTCTCCCGACCAGGAGAGCACCACGTGCTACTTCTACTTTTTGGAAAAGATTGCAATCATGATCGTTCCCACGAGGAACATTCGAGATCAAGAGAAAGATCTAAGATATAATTCAAGAAAAAGTAAATAGAGCAATAAAGAAAGAAACTAAAAACAACAACTACTTATCCACCTTTACTGTTTTCTTAGCTAGCTGGTTGTCACTCTACTCAGCGTTTCTCTGACGTGTCATATTTGTCACCTTTTTCAGGACCAGGTGTTGAGCAGCCAGAGCCTGTGGCTGCAGAGGGTGTTGGGCCTAGTAGAGCCCAGTAGTTGTACTTTTGTTGTACCATTTTTCTATAGTAGTGAGTATTTCTGTTTCACCTTGTACTCTTTTATTATAAACTTCATATTTCTGTACCTATTTTTAATTCTCTACTGTTGTGGTGGTATGTACTGTAGTAGTTCTTTTCCTTACTACTGTACTTTTGCTACTGTTAGTTACTTGCATGGTGAATGTAGTTTATTTTATTGCTTCTTGGTTACTTTCTCATTGGACGACTGAGTCTTGGGATCAGTGGAGTCGGTCCGATTCTCGTGTCCTGTAGGGATTTGGGAACCGAGTCGTAACATGATGGTATCAGAGCAATGTCGTCCCGAGAAGTGAACCAACTAGTTGGAAAATAACCAATTCACGTGTTTATAACTAGAGTAACCACTACAACATACCTTTTGACATCTGTTCTAGGGTTCTTTCATTGATTGTCTAGTAGAATTGATGTTTTTCTATTCTATGTTCGTGTCTCCTTGTAGGAGATGCCTTGACGAGGAGGTAGCGAGGCGGGCCGCAGACGCGGCCGAAGACGTAGTCGGAGGGGCAGACGTGTTGCGCTCGACGTCTCAGTGGATCAACCACTGCTCCTAGGCATTCAGGCCTAGGACCTCGCCTAGCTGATATGGGACATCGTGCGAGAAGAGCTCCACCAGCTGCCACGAGCACCTCTTCTTGGGGCTGCGGAGGGGGAGTCCTCTGTGGGACGGTGAGATGGACACGGCGTTGGATGTGGGGGAAGGGGTGGGCCTCCACTCCCCTGCCGTCCTCTAACACTTCCGCACATGAGCCCTCCTTACCGGGAGGTGTACTAGTATCTCCCCTTTAGTGCCACTACGAGCTTTTCAGGAAGTTTCGGAAGCTGAAGCCCCCCTCCTTCAAGGGGGATGAGGACCCGACCGGGGCAGAGGACTGGCTCTAGCAGATCAAGAAGATATTTGACACCCTTCGCCCCCCTGTGGAGTGCCGCGTGGCCTTCACCACGTACCAGCTGGAGAGCACGGCACACAGGTGGTGGAAGGCAGTCAGGGGTCAGGAGGGGGACGAGCCGACTTGGGACGAATTCGTCACCCTCTTCTACGAGCAGTACTTTCCCCAGACGTGGCAGGACCAGAGGAGGTGGGAGTTCCACACTCTCCACTAGGGGACGATGACCGTGAGCACGTACCGTACGCGTTTCCTAGAGTTGTCTTATTTCGCAGTGACAGCCGTGGATACCGAGGAGGAGCATCTTTGGAGGTTCACTGAGGAGCTCCGGCCTGCCATTCGGGGGTATGTCAAACCCCTGAAGTTGCCTACATTCTCGAGGGTGGTGGAGGCAACTATGACGTATGAAGAGACCAACCCATCCGCACGAGACACTGACAGCGGGCGAAAGAGGCCCTACCAGCCAGACTTCTCACCGGGCCGATGAGAGTGGAGGCATGTGGCACCCGCGGGAGAGCCGTCACGCTTTGCAGGGCCATCAGTGGCCTTTGGGGGCCCCAGATAGGGGCCAGCTGCTAGCACCAGACCCCTACCCAGCTGTCAGCAGGGACCCACTGAGGGGGGGAGTCGGGTCCCCCTTTGCTACCAGTGTGGCCAGCCGGGCCACATCAGGAGGGACTGCCCGTCTAGGGCAGGAGGTCAGCAGATGCTCCCCGTGAAGAGCACTGGAGGGTGAGTAGGAGGCCGCGGTTTCCAGGCGCAAGGAGGGGGACAGCAGTCGCGGGGAGGGTACCGGCCGGTGGCTACCCATCCTATTCAGAGTGTGGCTGCTTCGTCCGCACCTAGGGCCGAAGGGCGTATCAACGCCTTGACACACAGGGATGCCAGAGCTTCTGGATCAGTGGTGGCAGGTCTGGTTTCAGTTTCCAGCAGACTTGTTTACACGCTTTTCGATTCCGGCACCACGCACTCGTTTGTCGCGACCAATTTTGCAGCTATTTAGGGCAGGATTGTGTGCTGTTAGATGATCCATTCGTAATCAGAGGTCCGAGTGGTCAGCTATTTGTAGCTGAGGAGGTGTACATAGGTTGTGAGGTTAGCGTTGGGGGACACAGCCTTCCCGCTGACCTGATTATGATACAGATGGAGGACTTCGATGTAATTCTGGGGATGGACTGGCTGTCCGCTTACCACGCCTTGGTGGACTGCTTTGAGAGGAAGATCATCTTCTCCATACCGGAGTTGAATTATTTCGAGTTCCACGGGTAGCCAGTGGACGGAGGCTTCAGGTGCATTTATGCACTTCGGGTAGCAAGACTTTTGGGCCAGGGGTATGAGGGCTTCCTAGCTTGTGTGGTGGCGGAGCCCAGCCCTGTGGCAGACTTTCAGAGTATCCCGATGGTCAGAGAGTACCCCGATGTGTTCCCAGATGAGTTGCCAGGACTACCACCTAAGCGTGAGATCGAGTTTGAGATCTCACTAGTACCGGGGACCAGCCCCATTTCTACGGTGCCTTACAGGATGGCACCACTTGAGCTGCGAGAGCTCAAGTCCCAGTTGCAGGACCTTCTGGAGAAGGGCTTCGTGAGGCCCAGTGTGTCTCCGTGGGGAGCCCCGGTATTGTTCGTGAAGAAGAAGGATGGTACTCTATGCCTTTGTGTGGACTACAGACAGCTGAATAGGGTTACCATCAAGAACAGATATTCGCTGCCGAGGATTGACAACTTGTTTGACCAGTTGCGAGGTGCCACGGTATTCTCCAAGATAGACTTGAGGTCTGGGTACCACCAGTTGAGGATCAAGGAGGCGAACGTCTCCAAGATAGCTTTCCGTACCCGGTACAGACACTACGAGTTTTTGGTCATGCCGTTTGGGCTGACCAATGGCCCCGCTGCCTTCAAGGATTTGATGAACCGGGTGTTCAGACCATACTTGGACCAGTTCATGGTGGTATTTATTGATGATGTGCTCATCTATTCTCGAGATCAGACGCAGCACGGACAGCACTTGTGGATGGTTTTGGACATGCTGAGACGACGTAGGCTGTACACCAAATACAGCAAGTGCGAGTTCTGGTTGAGGGAGGTGACCTTCTTGGGTCATGTGATCTCCAGAGATGGCTTGGCTGTGGACCCTGCCAAGGTTGAGGCAGTGCTTAGGTGGGAGAGACCACGTACAGTTACTGAGATCCATAGTTTCTTGGGACTGGCAGGCTACTATAGGCGATTTATCAAGGGTTTCTTGTAGATTGCATGTCCTATGACACAGTTGACCCAGAAGGACGTGCCCTTTACTTGGACAGATGCTTGTGAGGCGTGTTTTCAGGAGCTGAAGGAGAGGCTAACTTCGGCTCCCGTGATCACCATTCCAGACAGTAGTGGCGGGTTCGTTGTGTACACAGACACCTCTTTGCAGGGATTAGGGGGTGTGCTCATGCAGAGGGGTCATGTTGTCTCTTACGCTTTGCAGCAACTAAAGCCCCATGAGCATAGCTACCCCACCCACGACCTGGAGCTGGCAGCTGTTGTCTTCGCGCTGAAGACTTGGAGGCACTACTTGTATGGTGAGACCTTTAAGATATTCACAAATCATAAGAGCCTCAGATACTTCTTTGATCAGAAGGAGCTCAACATGAGACAGAGGCATTGGTTGGAGCTCCTGAAGGACTATGACTGCAGCATTTCCGACCACCCAGGAAAGGCCAATGTGGTGGCTGATGTCTTGAGCCGGAAGGCGCCCGCCCACTTAGCTAGTTTACAGGCACAGAGTTGGAACCTCATGGAGGAGATGGGCAGTTGGCGACCCCTAGAGTTACGGGGGCACTGTGGGGCAGTGACTGTGACACGATATACGAGGCCAGAGCTGATAGACCGCATCATCACAGGATAGATGGCCGACCCATACTTGCAGTCATTGTGTGACAGAGTGCTGTCAGGAGACCCTGCAGACTTCTCTTTTATAGACCAGGGACTGCACCTGAGGGGACGTTTGTGTGTTCCCAGGGACGAGGAGCTATTGAGAGAGCTCCTGACTAAGGCACACAGTTCCAGGTTCACCATACATCCCAGAAACACAATGATGTACCATGATTTGAGACGTGACTTTTGGTAGAGGGGAATGAAGCGGGATGTAGGTGAATTTGTACAATAGTGTTTACTGTGCCAGCAAGTGAAGGTCGAGCATCAGAAGCCTACAGGACCATTGCAGCCACTTCCAGTGCTAGAGTGGAAGTGGGAGAGCATCACCATGGACTTAGTGGTGGGCTTGCCCGTTACCCAGTGAGGATACGATGCAGTCTGGGTGATCGTGGACAGATTGACGAAGATGGTACGTTTCTTGCCAATCTGAGTCACCTTGGGACCAGCACAGTAGGCAGAGAGGTATATCCGCGACGTGGTACGTCTACACGGAGTTCTGTGGGAGATCGTATCTGACCGGGATACCCGTTTTATATCCCAGTTTTGGGATGAGTTTCAGCAGGCCCTGGGGACACAGTTGATGTTTAGTACAGCATACCACCCCCAGACGGACGGACAGTCTGAGCGCATGATATAGACACTCGAGGACCTTTTGCGTGCTTGTGTACTAGACTGGAGGGGCTCTTGGGAGGAGCACTTGCCCCTGGTGGAGTTCGCATACAACAACAGCTATCACTCGAGTATCGGCATGGCCCCCTACGAGGCTCTGTATGGACGGAGATGCACGGCACCCTTGAGTTGGGTTGAGGTGGGGACCAAGTGGGAGGTTGGCCCCAGGCTGATTTGGTAGAGCCAGGAGGTGATCGAGCAGATTCACAGGCGACTCCACACTGTCAGGAGCAGACAGAAGAGCTATGTAGATCGGAAATGCAGAGAGGTGCAGTTTGAGGTTGGGGACCACGTCTTCCTTCGTGTTTTGCCCATGAAGGGCCTGCAGCGGTTTGGGGTGAGAGGGAAGCTCGCGTCGAGGTTCGTGGGACCCTTTGAGGTCCTGGAGCGGGTTTGACCCGTTGCTTACAGGCTTGCCCTCCCTCCCCAGCTTTCCGGCATGCACAACGTGTTCCACGTGTCCAACCTCAGGAAGTACATCGTCGATCCCAGTCACATCCTGAGCCACGAGAGCATTGAGGTGGGTGACGACCTGACCTAGCCCGAGCAGCCAGTACAGATTCTCGATAGAGCCGTCCGTAGTTTGAGATGGAAGTAAGTACCCCTGGTGAAGGTCTTGTGGAGGAGCCAGCGGTACGAGGAGGCTACCTGGGAGCCTGAGGTGGCGATGTGGGAGCGGTACCCGGAGCTCTTTCAGGGTACGTCTTTTCGGACCAGCTTCGGTCCTCTTTGAGTTTGTTATGCGTATATTGTTCTTTTTCCGCACCCTAGTTAGCGCAAGTTTTGGGGACGAAACTTCCTTTGAGTTTGTTATGTTGTTAAGACCCGAACATCAAAACCATTTTAAGACGTCTGGGAGTTGGTCCAGACGTCTGGTCAGATGTCTGGACGCCTTCCCAGACGTCTGGAAATTAATTTTTGCGTGCCTACGAAAGCAAATCTACACGCGTGCCACGCACAGACTGAAACCCACTGCCTCTTCCTTTTTTTATCTCTCTCCTTGCCGACCTGCAGATGCCTCCCCCACGCCTTCAAATACCCCTCCCCTCTATCTCGTTCACCACCCCACCGTCTCCTCCTTCCAGCGAGAGTGCGAGAGCGAGAGCGAGGGCAGCAGCTGCTGCCGGGTGCGGTGCGGAGAGGAAGAGGTGCACCAAGAGGGATGAAGAGGGAGAGCGTGTGAGAAAGAGAGAGAGAGCCTGTCGGAGCAGCCGAGGCCGGTCGGCATGCATGCGGAGGAGCGTCGTGCTGGGGAGATCTCCCTTGGTGCTTCTGCAGCTCGAGCAACGGACGAGTGGCTGCGTGGCGAGGTCATGCGCAGCGAGAAGAAGACGAGGAGGTTCTGATTCTGGGAATTTTTCCCAGAATCAGACATCTGGACCTACATCCAGACGATGCGGGCGATGTCTGGAGGGAGCTCTAGACGACTGAGAGGTACGAAATTTCTCCTCTGCCTCCTTTTGCGGATACGACCATGCAGGCCGTTCCGCCGAAGTTTTGTTGCATGTCGTATTGAGAGAGTGTTTGCTCATGCATGCAGGTTTTGCTTCGAGTAGGCGTGGGACACGCCATCCCATGTGGCTCAGACGTCTAGGCAAGTCACCAAATGACAGAGAGAATCTCCAGACGTCCGGAGTGATAGTCAGACGTTTGGAACTAGGTCCAGACGGTTCAGCAGGATCCTGGACATTTGAAGAGTAGTGCAGAGTGAGGTATGACCTAGACCACTTTTTAAGGCATCTGGAAGGTGTTCCAGACGTCTGATTTGAATCAGAATTGTCGTTTTTGACCCGTTTAGGGTCTGTTCGAGGTCTGATTTTCATGTTTAAGATTCCATTCTCAGAATTAGTTCCTCTACTTGTTTAAAATACTTGTATCCTGTTCTGAGTGGTTCCTTGTGATTGATCCTTGTGTTAGGACCTTATTCTATTGCGGCTTTGGGGGTTGCGAAGGCACGTGGACCTGCTGATCACTCCCCCATTACTCCCGATTTTGTGGGTAGAGTGGCTCCCCTTAGTTAATTTCAAACATTAATGCATCTCTGAATTAAATGATAGATCCTAGGGTATGGCATGAATCCTAGGACCTAAAAACTAGATTGAATGGTAGATCCTAGGATATGACATGAATCCTAGGACCTGAAAACTAGATTGAATGGTAGATCCTAGGGTATGGCATGAATCCTAGGACTTGAAAACTAGATTGAATGATAGATCCTAGGGTGTGGTATGAATCCTAGGAACAGAAACACTGAAACGAATGTCTTGAGTACCTAACTTGCAGTCTTGAATAAGTAGATGGAATAATGATAATTGCCTGAAATTGGATAGCAGCTACTTGTGAAATGTAGAGTATTGTTGCTAGTAACTGCTACATGTAATTCCTACTGTTGGAAACTAAAATTGAGCTGCTTGTATATAAATTTATATTAAATGTTGGAAACACAGGCTATATGCGAACTAAACTGAAATGATGAAACCTAGTATGGCTAGGACCTAAGAAACATGAGCATGAACCCTACAGGGAATTAGGAGAACTCCTGGAAATAAATGGAATGGAACTGGAAAAGTGAATGGGAAAGTGTGTTTTCTCTTGGGTACGTAGTACCAAGGGAAGCACAGGTTACCTCCTAATGCAGAGCGGAGCCAGCTGCCCTAGGGACCTGGGGTTAGGTCTGGCCACTTTGTACCAACTTTTGGCCCTCGTGTACACCGTACCGGGGAGAGCTACTAGTGTAGGGAGGGAGCTAGCCTCCCCACAGGCCCCGGGGTTCAGCTAGCCGTCCTACACCCACTTGTTAGGCCCAGTGGGCAAACCAGGGTAGTCAGGCGAGGGTGCGTAGACTGTGGAGGGGCTGGGCCCCTGTTACTGAGAGGGCTCTGCCATATACTGGTTCCGTGCTGTGCTTTGGGCACACCCATTAACGGAAATGACTGACCGCGTGCCAGTGCGGGGTAGCTATTCGTGCGTCTATCGCGTGTGTCGTAGTCACCGTTACGTCTGTCAACGACCTTGGGGTGGTTGACTGAGGGTAGGACCACCACGGGGGACTCTCCCAGCCAGGAGAGCACCATGTGCTACTTCTACTTTTCGGAAAAGACTGCAATCAAGATCGTTCCCACGAGGAACATTCGAGATCAAGAGAAAGATCTGAGAAATAATTCAAGAAAGAGTAAATAGAGCAATAAAGAAAGAAATTAAAAACAACAGCTACTTGTCCACCTTTACTGTTTTCTTAGCTAGCTGGTTGCCACTCTTCTCAGTGTTTTGCTGATGTGTCATATTTGTCACCTTTTTCAGGACCAGGTGCTGAGCAGCCAGAGCCTGCGGCTGCAGAGGGTGCTGGGCCTAGTAGAGCCCAGTAGTTATACTTTTGTTGTACCATTTTTCTGTAGTAGTGAGTATTTCTATTTCACCTTGTACTCTTTGATTGTAAACTTCATATTTCTGTACCTGTTTTTAATTCTCTACTGTTGTGGTCGTATGTACTGTAGTAGTTTTTTCCTTACTACTGTACTTTTGCTACTGTTAGTTACTTGCATGGTGAATGTGGTTTATTTTACTACTTCTTGGTTACTTTCTCATTGCACGACTGGGTTTTGGGATCAGTGGAGTCGGTCCGATTCTCGTGTCCTGTAGGGATTCGGGAATCGGGTCGTAACACTCGGTGTGTCTCGTAGCAATGGTTCTCCCCTCCATCAGATCCTCTCCGATTTGTGATACTGAAATTGCAAGACCCTGCTATGATACCAACTAAGATTACACTATTCGGTGAGTCAATAGTGAAGGAAATAAACTGATGAACAATTGCGAAATAAAATCCAGCCACACAAATTGATTCACTACACGAGATAAGATGCTTTTAGGTGGAAACCAAACATGGGTAAAAACCATCACCTAGGTCTATTCATTTAGGATTTACCAAGTAGATCAAATTCACTAAATGTACCCCTTAAATTGAGGGTCACACAACTTCAACACAACACTACATTACAAGATGATAGTGTACCTCAAATCCCTTTTCTTCATGAAGAGTTTTTTATCTCACGAGGTGACGGAAATTCTCCACTCGAATACCTAAGCAAAAACAAAAATAAAACAAACCTATAGAGCCCAAAAATAAACTATAGACCTAGCTCTTATAGGTGTATATTACTTCCCTAAATGCGAAAGTGGATTGATGTGGAAGTGCAACTTAGACGATGGTCTCAGATGTCAGGTACGGTGCCATGGAGAGCATCTTGTCAATTAGTTACTCTTATTTTCACTTTAAGATGTAAGTGGATGAAAGAATTGCTTACAAGGATGTTGCAAACTTGAATTCTCTCTTTTATATGTGTATGTGTCTTATGCTTAGGATTAGAAGTGTCCTTTCTATTTATAATGGTGTGTAGAACACTCTAGAGAGGCTTAGCAACCTCTACTAGCAGTTGGACAACTTAAGTCAAATAAAAGCTGCATCAAATTTTTGAAAAATCTTGAAGACTATCAGATAGTAGTAGCTGCTCAACACTTAGTTGCCTGGCTACACCATAGTCGGTCGACCAAAACCTAATTTCAATTGGCACCCTACAATGGGTGGAAATGGTCGTAAGTGGCCGTTACAAACAGGTTGATTGATTGTTGGCTAGGTGTGTTCTGGCTGGTCAACTGATGGTCAACTTGCTACTTAATGTTCCCAAGTTCAAAGTTCCTAGACTTGGTATTTTTAGCAATCGCTTAATGCCTACTACAGTATCAACCGACACACTATACTAAGATGAGTTGGTTGGTGGTTCTTTGACAACGAAGGTTCTCTTGGGAAATCGAAGCCTAATTAATAGGGCATTAATGACACAAGTTCCAAGAGAATTTGAACGTTAGAAGCCCAACATTTAGGTCACTAGACGACTACTTGGCATCCTACATTGCAGCCAGTTGGTGAGCAAGGCAATCGGTTCACTAGCTACTAAATAGTCAGTCGACCTTGAGCTATTATGTGTTGTTTTGAGTGTTCTAAGTGCTTGCTTTGATTTCTAATGAGTCCTAATAGCCAACTAAGATTCTTAACTCTATTTTGGGCTCTTTTACAAGTATTCTAAGAACAATAATAACAACAAATAAATGACATTTATTGCATCCAATAAAACTAAGCCCTACCCTTCATTCTCTTCATCTTCAAGCCTTTAGCTTGAAGCTTTAGCTCCATTTCTTCAATTGCATTTTCCTTGATGCTTTTTCTTATCATTAAGCTCCTCTATCTCCATGAATTAAGTGCTTGAGCTCCTCTAAATCCTTTTAATCAATTGCATTAATCCTGAGAACTAAACATTGAAATGCAATCATTAAATACAATTTGTTTTGTTATCATCAAAATCAAGGACCTTGGTGCATTTGCACCAACAGGGAAGCTTTAATCAAGTTTGGGAGTTGAATCTTGAGGTTTGGGTTTGGGCTAGGGATATAGCCAGCTAGTCAAACTGCACACTATCTTATTTTATTGAAAATAGTAGTTGTTTATCCCAAATAGGATGATTGGCTCATCTCTATGTTTGCAACCTACTTTCTGGTTCCTGTAGGATCTAAATAAAGGATATGCGCACAAACACTCAAGCACAATATTAGTAATAACAAGAAAGATTTGCACAAATAATCAAACCACAGAAAATTAGAACAATATGTATAGTGGTTCCCTTCCCTTGGGTACTCCACTACCTAAGCCTCCCAGCTTAGGATTTTTAACTCGATTTCCTCAACCCAGAGGAAATCAATTTACTAATCAAGATAATTCATGGGTTACATCAATCCAATTACAACAATGGGTTTGTTACAACCCAATGAGCAACAAGCTCAAATACAAAAGAAGTACAGGTGTAAGAAAGATAAATCTTACTACTAAGTTCCTAAGCCTCTCAACAATATATAAAATAATATTATCGATATGAGAGCCTAGTGAAGACATGAATGTGTGAAAGAAAATCACGTCGACGCATTTGCAAAAGCGTGGAAAGATTGAGAACAACAAACTCTATTCTTCTCTTCAAATATGGTGGAAAATATGAAATATAGAGCTCTAGAATTTTCTTATCTCTCTTGTATCTCTAGTGTGCAAACAAAGAGTCCTAGGATCATTTTATAGAGTTTAAGACCTCAGGGATTCGTCTACTAGACGTTGGGATTTAATTCCCAACGTTCACATAGCCTAAATAAATTTTCTAGCCATTCAGAATTGAGCCAACGGCTAACTGGTATCGGTACTAAAGTACCTGTATCGGTACTAGCAGCTCATTGCCACCAGTACATGAGTCTTGGTACCGGTACTTATCATGGGTATCGATACTTGTGACTCCCAGGTTTGAAATTCCTTGGGCACAGTAACCTACTTGTACCGGTACTCATCATGGGTACTGGTACTTGTAAGGTTCAGGCCAGAAATAAGGCTTCAACCTATGGCCAATATGTATTGGTACTCATGGTTGGTATCGATACTTGTTGTTCATAGTTTGAGAGAAATTCTCAAACCTGTGCCTTGCAAATACCAATACTGATGAACAGTACCGGTACTTGCTTACAAGTACCTGTTTTAAGTGTATTAATCTATTATGACTTTGAAAATGTTTGCAATATAAATCCTAATTTATCACTAATTGATTTTACGATCTAAGTTATGATTTTTTGTTAAGAGGCATATACAATCTATAAATATAAAATCTAAACTAAAAGGTCGAAGATGATCTTCTCCTCCTCAACTCTTCCTTGTCATCTTGCCTCCTTCTTACCATGATATTTTCATCAAGCCTCCATCATTTCCTGTTTGCCTTGATCCTTCACCTAAATCTGAAAAACACTTAATGGCAAATATTAATCCATAACAATTTTGTTAACACCAAAAGAAGATGTGGAATAAGGTTCCAATAGTTGTTGCCGTTGTGCGTCGTCAACATGATGAATTTGTCACAGTTCTGGAATTACCAAGTGACGCTTTATAGGTAACATTTATAATTTGGTTTTATAATGGATTTCTATTCTATATGTCAACTTGATGGATGTTTAGATTGCATTGAGAACCATCATTCTATATGCCTTTTTTTTGATACTTTCCTTCCATTTTGTTGATCAATGGAACTTTTGGTAGCCCAACTGGAGTTTGTGCAACTTGAATTAAACAAACCGGTGCTTCTTATGTTGCCACTCCTTGTAAATAGGCCCTCGTTGGGGGCCTAGGTTTTTGGAGCATGACAAATTAGGGCCAAAACTAGAAATGCTTCCTATTATAATATCAGATGTTTGTCTAACCATTAGATGCCTTATTTTACAATAATACTATTTGCTTATTGATCACTTACTAAAATACACATTGTAGTACTTGAAATCGAATGACACTTTCAAAAATTTTTTAATCAAACTCAAAGAATACGTATTTTGAAATCAAAGTCTGAGTCATCTGAGCGAGGCAAATTGGATTGTCTCACTTTCCTAAGTCTAATATATTTTTTTAAATTTTAGCTCTTATGATTTGTTTTGGTCTTTTTAATAATTGCAAGAATCAGAAATGAAATCTACCCTATGACCTTGCAAAATATAAAAAGAGATACACAAAAAAGATGAAAGCTTTCATTTATTGAAATTGCAAGAACTATTTTACAACTAAGATGAAAGGAAATAGGAAAACAGATAATGCAAGTATGTAAAATGGAACCTTGTTGGAGAAGTGGAAGATCGAAAGCGAGAACGAATCTGGCATGCCACTAAAGACTGGCAGGTGTAGCCTTAGGCAATGGAGACCTATGCCCAAGGTGGAGAGGAGAGGTAGTGGTTGGCTACAGGATTAAGGTAGACTAAGATAGAGAGACTATTTAATCTTTGGAATTGTGGGGTCTTAGGTGTTTCTATAGAGGTGTAGGAAAAATGTGGGCCAAAGGATTTAGATCTAGGGCTATAGGTTTGCCATCACACCAAGTAAGAAATAGGCCCTTGGATGTGCATCCAAGGATGGAGAATGAAGCTACAAGTGGCTAGCCATATGGCCTTCTAGAATATATCATCTTGGTCGGCCGTAGTGTTTAAATTAGGGCCTTGGATTAAGTTTGAAAGTTGCAGATGGGTTTGTCTTTATTGAAATATTTTAGGAGAGGATAAGTTCTTAACATTTGGAGTCCTTGGGAAGCTTCAACAGGATTAACTACTTGGTTTAAAGGAAGGCCATAGGATGAGGTTTGGAAGGTGGATCAAGTGGCTTAAGTGGCCAGCCACATTACTTAGTGGCTATGCATGCATGGTCGACCAAGTGATGTGGATATGATCTTTTAGTTTCCTATTTTTAGATGGTGGCCTAGGCCTTAGGATTAAGGATCAAGGGTGTAAGCTCTTAGGTAGTTTGCGAAGGATAGGTTTAATTAGGACATAGCATTAGAGAAATTGGGTTGTCCTAAGGTAGGTTTTAGAAAAGGTTTGGAGTGTGTCATGCGTCATCCCTTGCCTTTATTTCTTCGCTTGTCTTTATTTCTTGAACTTTGTCTTTATTTCTTCTAAACTCTTCATTATTTAGCTTCCAAAAAAATTCTTCTCCTCTCCTCCAATAAGTGGTTCTCCATCTTCTTGGCTTGCTCAACTCCTACATTATTCACAAGAAATCATAATTAGATGCTGATTAATTATAAAGTATATGCATGACCTAATTACGCACCTATGATTATAATTCAACATATGTACAACCTATATGCACTAAACTAGCATAAAGGAGGCAAGTTACCATTAATAATTTTGTACTTATCAAATACCATTATCAAATATCTGATACCTTGACATGTATCCCTAGTCATCTGGCATCAAATGTTAGATGTTTGGGATACTTGTAAGGTGCTTGATCTAATGATCAAATAACCTATATTCAACCCATCAAATGTTTGACGTCGAAATTAGATGTATGCTAGGTGATTGAACTAATTTCAAGTTCTGATTCTTCGACCTAAATGTTTTCGAAGCTCAAATCTGCTCATTTTCTCGTAAATCTTGGATCGACCTAGGATCTAATACCACTATTGGGGATCGAATTATTTTAATTCTCAGATCCTAATGGCATCATTGAAGTGTGGAAATTGGTTCTTTAAAATTTCTCTTCAAATTGATATATGGATCAATGCCTGAGAATTCGAATAATGAAAATTGACAAACAATAATGACCTAGATAGCCATAACTACATGGGAAGATCTAACATCTCCCCGTTCTGGGTTCCCCATAACTAAAGAGGTATACAACAGCCTAAGTGTTGTGCCTCCTTAAATAAGTCCCAGCCTCTTAGGACATAATTTTTCTTGATAAGCAGATGAAGCCCTTTGTGCCAAGAACACTTGACCTCTGTGTGGCATGAACATTTAATGCCATGCAAACTCCTTCACATTCTTTGAAGCATCCTTCACCTCGAATCCACCAAAGATCAACATTGCGAATCAAAATCATCAAGGGCAACAAGTATTGGATGTCCAGTAATAGAGTTGGGCATCTAGAACCTTTTGCTAGATGCCATAGATATCTAGAATGAGGTGATCTAGATGTCCAAGAAGAGGCATGCGTTGGATTTGTTATGTCTTGAGCAAGCCATCCAAGTTATGTAATAAGATTACATTTGCATTTGAATAAAGAATTCAATTATTTTCCAGTAAATGAATTGTATCCCTCAGTATGATTAGGATAATGTATTTAGCTAGATCAAATAAACCCTGTGTGTTGATTGGAAGATCTAAATGATCTAGAGGACTCGATAGTATATCAAGAAACCATTTGATTCGATCAATTATTTTCGTTTTGAGTTGGGATGGCAACCTTATCTAGAGGCTATCACTCTATTGATGTTCTTGAATGGAGATTCGAGAACTATCACATAGGTTATGTTAAGGAGTTAACCTGATGAAATAAAAGATAGCAGAAATCCTTTTCCAATGCTATCATAGAGAAGGCACATCCTCTAACCTAAGACAGATTTGTGTCTCTATTCACAAACACATGCATTTAGCAAACCTATTGTTTATGCACCCACGTTGGTGTTGACATTGGAAAGTTGGTGTATGTGGGAAGTGACAAGAGGTGCATGGTCGCTAGATGGGATCACACAAATTTGTTACATAGGTGCATGTAATAGATTGGAGGCATGAGCTCACTCTGTGTATATTGGGAATGATAATTCCACGTGTGATCACATAATCTTGATCAGACTAGAAGCAAGAAGAGAAGATAAACCTTTGAGAAAGGTTCTGAGCTTTGTTCTTGTCCCAATGGTGCAACGAGATGTTAAGAATAATACTATTCAAGGAGGAATAGCAATAGTCCACTGATATTAGATCTCAAGATAATATTTTCCTCCATGTGTGAAGGATTCATGAGTATTTAGAATACTTGAGGGGGCAAAGTGCCAAAATTCTGTGAATCCTATAGCTTCATTATTTGAGTGATGAAATCAATAATGATTTTGATGGATTCCTAATTGAAAGATAAATTAATTATAATTTAAAGATTTAAATTACATTTTATTTGGTAATTAATTGCACCTAATTTGATTTGGTACAAAATCAAAGTGTTGAATTGCAATTAATTTAAGTTTGGATGTTGGATCTAAATACCCCATAATTTGTTATGAGCTATGCAAATTTCAATTAGGATTTGATCCCCACCATTGGATGAAGATTAAATGGGTCCCATCAAATTAGGATTAAGATTTGGAATCCTTATAAATCTCTCCAAATGCTAGAAACCCTAATTCAATCATTCAATGAATTCCGCACTTGATTGCCAAGCCACCAAAAATCCCACCACCAAAAGCCATAGCCATTGTCGCCGATAGGGTTTGATTCCCATTATATCAGGTTGTCCAGGAAGCATGTAGGATGACCTGCCACAAAATAGCCAAATGTCTTGTTCCTGAACGAGATGTCTGCCAATTGAAGGGTGATACTGAATACTGGAGAGATTTGATCCCTTTGTAGCAAGTCGACCAACCATCTCTATTGGTCGGCTGGATACTATAGTGCTAGATTTTCTTGGTCCTCTTCATTGAGTTCTCAAGGTGCGATTTCGGTTCCGAGGTGATAGCCGCTTCGGATTCTTAAAGGAGTTTGTGAATCGTTAGTGGGAAAGGACCTTCACAACATCAAGGGCATTAACTTCCCATCGACGAGGAGTTCAGGTTTCGTTCTGAGACTTACTTGACGAGGGATTGCACTTTGGGGTGCTACACCATGCCACCCACAAAAGGTATAAAATCCTATATTTGTCGGATCCTAGAAAGGGAAGAAGCTAGTTCCTCCCATGTGGTTCTAGATTTAAGTGTTTTCCTTTTCGTTTGCTTGATTGGTTTTGGCATCGATTTGATTTTCTATTTAAAAAATTTTAAAACACCTATATTCATGTTTTGATGCTTCTACAATGCCATGGATCGATACTATCGATCCCTTCACCCCAGATGTCTCTTAGGCCAGGCCCTCTCCTGAAGTAGTAGGATGCTAAGGAATAGAAAAGGGAGATGAGTAGTGAAAACCTTGCTTTCTTCTTTCTTTCTCTCTCCACGGTGGATGTGTTTTACACACAATTGGGGATCATTGATTGGAGATCAATTAGGGTTTCTCATGGACTTTGGGAGATATTTATAGGGTTCCAATCCTAATCCTAATATGATGGGGACTATTGGATCTTCATCTAAGGGTGGGGATCAAATCCTAGTTAAATTTTATAGGATAACCTCATAACAACTTACGAGATGTTAGGATTTAGTATCCAAACATTAATTAATTGCAATCCAACCCTTGAATTTTAACCTAATCAAATTAGGTGTAATTAATCACCAAATTAAATGAAATTTAACTTTTTAAATCACATTTAATTTACCCTACAAGTAAGAAGTCATCAATATCATTATTGGTTTCATCATACCAATAATGAAGAATCTAGCATTTGTGGAATTTATAGCACTACGTCTCCCTTAGGTATTTCAAATACTCATGAGTCTTTCACACTAGAAGATATATGTAACCTAGGATTAATTGCTAGACTCACAATCCATCTTATAATGGGTTACACTTTTTCTATGTTCTCCTTGCACTACCAAAGAAGCCATGTTTTGCGATGCTCTTTTGTAAGGATTTGATAACTGTCACCGAATATGTCCATTGGTGATGGTTATTTATATAACCGTCGCCTAATGTGGCATTGAACCCCTCACTTGTTATGGCGACGGGGCAAAATTTCATACAATCAATAATTAAATTGTCACCGTATACATTTTAGGACAGCTATTGAATTATCGTCGTAAAAATGTCATAAATTTTATGTTTCGCACGTGAGAACACTATTTTTTTAATGAATTCGATGACGGTATTTTTGAAACCATCGCGAATAGTGGTGCATAATTTGGTTAAGGCGTGAAAGAATTAATTTTATAATATAATCAACGTGATTTTTGTTGAAACCGTCGCTAATCGTAGTACCTAATTAATTTTATAATACCTTTTAGAAATCGTCACTAATGGAGTATTAGGATGCAACACGCCCATTAGAGGTGATCCCTCTACTCTTCCTCAATCTCCCCCTCCCCTTGCAGCTGCCCGCATGACCACCTCCTTGTCGCCCGTGTGACCTCCTCGCTGCTCTCCTCCTCAAGGTATCAAGCCTCTGCTCATCCTCCACCTCCCCCTCCTCTGGCCAAAACTCCCTCACCTTCCCCTAAAGTTGGACCCCTCCGCCCTCTTGTCCTCCACCTCCCCCTCTACCCTTTCCTCCTCCGCCACCTCCCCCTCATCCGGCCTCCATCACCTACTCTCCTCCTCCACCCATGTGCCCCCAGCTTCCCCCATTTCCAACCATCCTCCTACACCTTCCCCTCCTCAACCTGCCACCCACACCCCTTGCTCCCTTCTCCCAGCCGCCGCCTATACTCGCCCTCATCCTATATGCCCCCTCCTACATGATCCCCACACCCCCTCTCTTTTTTTTTGAAATTCTTTTTGTTAAATTCTATTATTTCAAATTGTTGGTAATTAACTTGTTTGATACTTGTTTAAATTAATGTCAATTATAATTTATATGTTTCACAATAAATTAATGTGAATTATGATTGATGTTAATTGATGTAATTGGGTTCCAAATAGGATTAAGTGTTTTTGCATGGAATTAAGGTTAGGTGGTGATTAGCCCATATTTGTGGGCTATTTAAGTATTTAAGTGTCTAGACATTAAGTTAATTTTAACATTTAGATAGCATACATTAGGATGCAAATAAATTAATTCATATTTTTAGCTTAAGTGCATAATTCATGCATTTAGAATTAACCTAGGATTGCATACATTTGATTAGTTAAATAATTAGGTGCATTACATACACTATTTTAATTAACATAGAAGTTAAGGAGTTATGTATAAATAATCTTAATTATTTTATTCTTCTTTTCATCTTCTCCTTTATAGGTAACTTCTCCGTCTCCGCTTCCTCCTCCTGTGCATCAGCATTGACTCAATGGTGGCCTTTTGAATTTCAAATCTTTGTAGCTATGGCTACAAAAGAGGAGGAAGGGCTGCCATTCAAGGGAGGCCACCATCCCATTCCTCACTGCGTAGAGAGCTACGTTGCTCATCCACTCCTCACCACCGGCCTCAACTGCGGCAGTGCGACTCCACCACCATGGGCGTGTGGGGTGACAACCCACACTGCCAAGAGTCCTTTTATCACCATGCATCATCTTCCCTTCGACATGCAGATCACAGCTGCTGCATGCCCCATTCACCCTCGCCACACCCACTGCAGCACACAGAGCTGCAACTTCTCCTCCCTGCGCCTCAGCCCTGCCAAGCGCTCCACTGCACGTGCCTCCACCCAGCGTACTTCATTTTCTGCAGCGGACCACGTGCATGTGTTGCACCTCCATTGTAGCAAGCGTGCGCATGCCCACCTCAACCATTGCCCGCACCTCTAGCCAGCACCCCACCGTGCACCTTCACCTCAGTGCCTGCACGTCTGTGCCTTCACCTCCAGCCTGCACGCCCGCGCACCTTCACCTCCAGCGCCCTCGCCTAGTGCCTGCACCTCCACATGCTCCAGCTGTAGCGCCCGCGCGTCACCCCCTGCAACACCTGCAGCTGCGCTCCCATCAAACCCCGGGCATGCCCGTGCAGCCTGCAGAGCACCCACCCCTCCACGTGCCCACCCTCCTCGCGCCTGCAGCAAGTGCAGCCAACAGCAGCAACCTCTACCACCGCCGCTTCTCTCCTCCGTCCGGTCGACTCCGGCCATCTCGCAACTTGCCACCGCCACCGTTACAAAGCCCTTGCTCCGGCCAAGTAATTCCCAAAAGAGTTCCTCGAACAAACCTCTCTCCCATGCGTGAGGAGGAGAGAGGTAGAATCCTCTGTTTTCACTCATTAATATTTACATTTCATGCCATTTCCACAAAAATGAATTTTGATTTATCATTATTTTATTGTGGTGAATTTATGCCTTCATGCTCATGCTTCTAGAGAATTGTTAAACCTTATAATTCATCTCTATGTGCATTGAATTTAATTTTGAATTATATTTTAGTATGCATGCAAGTGAATAGTACATGGCATACCCTTACACATGGATAATCTTCTTACGTAAAAATTACATTAACACCCCTTGACTTCTCCATAAATTTAAGGTTTACTTTCAGAGCTACATAGGCATTATTTGATTTGACTAATAGTTCAACGAACCTGATTTCTACCTAATTGCAAGTTTAAATAAGTCATTGCCTCCCTATGGACACGACCCACTCTCCTATGAGTGGTTTAATTTTAATTTTAATTATTTTGTTAAGTGATTTTCCACCACTTTGATCCTACAATGACAAATCATCTTAATAACATTATTCGAAAGTGAAAATCATCTTATCAGGTAGCTTGGAAGGGTTAAGGTTTTAAGAAATGACCATTATATGAATGAGATGAGGAGGCTTGATCTGTATCCTTGAAATTCTCCAACAAAGCACTCAACTTGATGATGAGATATCCTATAGGCCAAAACAAAAGCTACGAGGTCGAGGGGAGATTGATTAAGTATAACAGAACGAATACGTTCACATAGCCATATAAGCCATGAATTTGTCTCTTCATCTAGAGAGGAATGATAAGGAGACATCGAAGAGAGGAGAGTCCCGAAGGAGCTAAACCTAGCTAGCTAGCTAGCTACCATGCTTGAGTTGACTTCACCTCCTAATTATCACCTGACTTCTGCGAGCCTCTACACTAATTAATAATTATAGTTATAGTGAAAGATCACAAACCTTAATGAGCATATATAATTTTCTACTCTAAGAAAAAAAAAAAGTTTCTTTAAAAAAAATATTAGAGGAAACCATCAGTTGTCTTCACCCATCACTCAAAATAAAATTTGTTGTCATTTTCTTGGCTTGACAAATGTTGTTGGGAGGCTTTTTTATAGCACTATGACTGTAGAGTTGAAATTTATTGTTAATCATTTGCTTCTTCTTTTCCTTCTCATTGTATAAAACTAATTACTGAAGTTATTAATAACATAACAGTTAGTTATTCAATTTATTTTCTGCTCTTAAAATTACAGGTTGTTTGCATGCAGTAGTCACTCTTAGAGGAGTTAGAGGTATAATTTAAATTCTTCTAATTTATATATGTGATATTTTCAGACCATTTTAGATGTGGGGTGTTGATGGTAACACCATCATCTACCATAAATGGCCTAATTTAGCCCAAACTTAGAGATAAAAGCTCCTTAATAATCATCAGAAAAGCATAATTCAATTCTAAGTTGAATTTGAGAAGAAGAAAAGAAATTGAGTTAATTCTATTATTTTAACGCATAATCACAAATGAATATTAACTAAGGGGTTGATCTGTGCCTAATTTAAGGTTAAATGAACTTAAATTCCCAAGAAGTGGGTTTGAACTGACTGAATCAGGGCTTTCTGAGAAGTGAAGATTAATTTAATAATAAAAACCTTAATTACAGCCTTACTTCAATTGATAGGGTTTTAGTGGAAATAAATATAATCTAAATCTACTAAAAATCATTGAAAAATATTTAATGATGTTTGGAACTTTTACTTTGACCAAATGAACCCATTTTGACCAAAAATAGAGACCTAGGTGGGAAATTACTTTATTTTGAGTTAAAGTGTAAATTACCCAGTCAAACTTCATCAAAAGCATAATTTGAGGTCACCATTATATTTCTTGGGTCAAAATTAGGTTACCTCTAAATTTTGAGCCCAATCAGAGTCCATCTTGACCTAATTTACAGTTTAGGCCATTTACCTCAATTTATTACAAAACCACCCCTAGGTTTTCATTTTTCTTGCATTTAGGACCCTGTCATCCTCGTCTTCATTCCTAAAGAGTTGAGTAGCAGTAGCTAGAGGAAACCCAAACCCACTGACTCTTGATTGACAAAATCTCCATCAACACTCAACCAAATAATACCGAACTTGGTGGGATTGGTATTCAAATCATGCCCAACTAATTGGGTAAGGTCTTGGCTCCAATTTGGATTGATTTCTTTCCAATCAACTGAAATTCATGGGATTCGAAGGTGCCAAATTTGTAAGGAAATCTTGCGAATTCAAGGTAATTTGGTGTGGATCCATCTTTTATATAAGTGCTTGGGCATTCCCAAGCACAAATTGGTTGAGAAATAGCCATGTTTCCTCCTCTTCTTCAATGTACAGCCATCCCATTCTCCCTCATCCATGCATGCTTTGGCCAAAAGAACATCACCACCATCTTTCCTATCTTCCTTTGATTGTGGTCGACTAATGCTAGGTCACCTTGAACCCTTCATCGTCGTCGAACCCCTCACCGAAGCCTTCATCTTCCTCACGTTCGACCAACCAATGTTGGATGCAATTCCTCCTCATTCATCAATTCTAAGTCATTCTCCATTCTTCACCTCCATCCCCTTGGCGAGAGCTCGATGACCTTCTCCACAGTAGCCACACCATCTTCCACCTCTCCAACCACTCCACAACAACCACAAGGACATGGTGATTAAAGACCCTCAAGAAATTGAGGCTTTTGAACAACCAAACCCACAGTCGGATTCAACCTTCATCCATCACCTTTCCCACAACTGACCGATCTTCTTAGGTCATTTCATGCCGATTACCACCACCACCTTCATTGGGTCACGACAAAGGTTTTTGGGTATTTAATTAGGGCCAAAATCCCATTTTCGTGATTTCAGGTTGCTCGCTGACGTCATCTTCTTCCTTGACTCTGAGCAATGTCTCCCCTATGTAATCAACGAAGACCCCACCCTTTCCTCACGCAAAATCACTTGGGGAAGCCTTCTAGGATGTTGGATTCAAGATCCATGACTGATTGAGCTTCGATCATCAAGCACCTCCTCCACACTGTAAGACAAGGAAGAAGAGGGGCTATTAGTCCCACGTCATGGAATTGAGGAGGCTGAAATCAAGCTTATAAGAAATCTTGTGCATTAGTTGCTTGGTCAAGAACTCAGGGGTTGGGTCCCCATTTACACGTGCACACACGCCGGCACACACGTGGGCGTGAACAAGGTTCGGGTTGGTTTTGGGCTGGCTTTTAGGCGTGTTCTGGACTAGCTTTGGCTTACTACTTTGGGCTAGCTCTTTGGTTTGAAAAGTTGCGTAAGTGTTGAAGCTGGCTTTACTTGGTTGAAAAACAACATTTTTGCCTTAACATTAATCATTCTTTTTGAGTTTAATAGTGGTATTAATTGAGTAAATTGTTTCTTTTTGCATCAAACTCTTGTGCCTCATTCTATATTAATGGTAAATTGTGAATTAATTTGCTCCCCAAGATGACCTCGGACTCACAAACTCAAGATATAAATTTAAATGTTTTCGTTGCTTTAGTCATTATACTATGACATGTATTTTAAGCCCAACTTTAGCGTGCTAGCAGGTGTGCCCACATATATATTATATTTTGTTGGATTGATGGTGTGATGTGCCCACTTTTATGTCTTTTGATTGTAATTTTAGGATTTTATTGGATGTGGGGTGTACTCACATATATGGTTTTTTATGCATTTATATTTTGTTTGTTACAATTTTAATGTGGGGTGTGCCTAGTTTTATAAGTATGTGTGGTATGCTCTTTTGAAATGCAGGTTCATGAAAACCTTTAAATATTTAAGGTGAAACTCTGCGAAAATTTGTTAAAATTCATTAATATTCAATATATTCATTGGTTGGGGGTTTATTGTGTTATGGTTAGGTTATGTCAGGATTTGGGTAAGATGAAGCCCATGATTGGGATGGAGTTGGGTCATGGCTAAGAGGTTGGGTTTTGGCTTGAGATTGGGGTTTGGGTTGGATGATGTTTGTTTTGTGTTGGATTAGGTTTAATCTATGTTGTATAGCTTTGGTATTGGGTTGTGTATAGGGTGGTTGGGCTAGGGTTTAGGGATTGTTTTGTGGTAGGTTTATGTCGATTGGGTTGTATTAGAGTTTAAGGATTGGGTTGTGATAGGTTTAAGTCAATTGTGTTGTGTTAGGGTTTAGGAACGGGTTGTGGTAGGTTTAAGTCAATTGGGTTGGGTTAGAGTAGGAATGGGTTGTGCTAGGTTATGGGTTTAGTGATTTAATTAATTTTGTAGTTAAACATAATTTATTATAATTGTTAGATACACACACTTGATTAATTATAGATGCATGTGAGGCCAAACACTAGGTATTCTAACTCCTACGGTAAAAGTTGTCAGAGTCAAATTGTGTCAAAATACTTACCCGTTGAGACATAGGATGATGTTATATAGATAATGCAGTAGTGTATGTATACCTCACTTACATGCACGATTCTTTGTCTTTATAGGATTCCATAAGTGTTGATCGTCTTTAGTTAGGTGAAGTACTAGGCTAAAGAAGGTCCTTGAATATTTGATCACAGCTTAGGATTACTTGTTACATGTAACCAACTGTATCTAGAGGAATTTTGGCAGCATCTTCTCACGTTTCTCTGGTATACCAACTAATCTTATCTACATTCCTGAAGCACAGTTAAATGGGAGTTAATGGGAATGTAGTTAAGGTTAGTCTTAGGGGGTATATTGGAGAAGTGCGTGGAGATGCTATCAAAATTTCTCCAGACACCGGTTACATGTAACAAGTAATGTTTTGATCAAATCTTCAAGTATGGGATATCAAGTGAAAACATTCATTAAAATACACACATCATCCCTATATTCCTTTCTAACTTGCAAGTGGTTTACTGTAAATTTTAGGTTACCATGAATAAGTCGTGGATTAGCTTGAAGACCTTGGATTACACTCAACATAAGAGTGGAGTCCTTTCATTCTTAGATTGGTCCTTCCATGAGGATATGAAACAATATAGACTAGGAGAACATCTGAAGAAGATATTTTATCCATGTAGGAGTTGTTTTAATGGATTCACATAGGACAAAAACACTATGTTTGAGCATGTGATCTGTAATGGTTGATGCTAGCATTACACAAAGTGGCCTACACATGGAGAGGAATCGACAAAGGAGATCATGGGGAATGCAATGGAAGTTGATGACTCTAATGATGATGATGTCAAAAGTAATCAAATTGATGAGATGCTTAATGAGATGAGAGCATGTGATGCTGAGATTGGAAATGAGGAAGAAACATTGAGAAACTGTAATTAGTTTTATGATGCAATGAAGGCAATAGAAGAACCAATTGCTACCGAAATTAGCTCCATGACTAGGTTACTGTTCCTTTTAAATTTAATTTTACGTTTCTTGACATTAACTTGTATTTAATTTAATGATAATATGATATAATTTATTTTTAGGTAAGAAAACATGGGGTCCAACATGTAATGTTGACCTAGATAGATTACCAGCAGGTACTAGGATCCCAGTCAAGGGTAATTCTTTGAGGGAAGCAAAGAAATACCTGAAGCTCACTAGTAGGCTGATGACTCTTATGAAGTCGATCTTGCCTCTTCCATGCTTCGACTAGAGGAAAGTGTCGAAGGAGTTGAAGGCAACACTTATTTATGAGCTACAGGTAAATACATTTCCACTATCCATTTTTACAATCCTTAATTAAAATTTATTTATATAAACTTTACAATAATTTCCTAATTTTAGGAGATATTTAATTGGGGGCTCAATCCGAACATGCCCAGGTATATTCTAAAGAACACGGGAAAGATCCAGCGTGGTTGGAGGGAGGAGGTGAAGAGTACGGTAAGAAATTTTACGATTAAAAAATACAACAATTAATATATTTTTTTAAAAAGTTGCTAACGATTTATATAAATATTTCAACACTTTAATAATAGGCCATTTGAGGAGGCATTAAGAAATGTGCCTCCAATGGTTACACTTGACATTTGGAGGGTGGCATGAGAGCATTGGACAAATCCAACGGTAGAGGTAAAGAATTAGTTGTTTATATAAAATTTTAAATGATTATATTGTTATTTACTATTAATAATTTCTTGTAGGAGCAAGCTTAAAAAATAATGCCAACAGGGTCCAAGCTCCACCACAGACCCATTGCTTGGGTTGAATGAGTATTGACTCATTAAGAGTTAGATATGTAAGAAAAAATATTTATTTACATTCAATATATACATATGAATATATGTAAGCTAAAATTTTTTCCTTTATTAAATTTTCGATTGATGCGCACGAGGGTATAGAGCTGAATTGAGTGGTAGTTTAGGAGCACACTCACAGTAAGCAGACACTCTATGGTCCCTGTGCATGGATTCATGAGACATATCAGGAGAGACATCTAAGTATCATGGATTTTTTCACTACTAATTTAGTACACTAATTTACATTTTGAAATAATTACAAATGTATTTACAAACTCATATGATTGACTTGATCCATCCTCCTGAGGTCATAGATGAGAAATCCTCAACTGTTCTGCAGCCTTCGATGACACCAGAGGAGGCATTCAGGACCGTGATGCCTCTGGAGCACAAAGGCTTTGTCCATAGCGGAGGAAGGAGTGCGACTATCTCTTCCTAATATGGGAGGAAAGGAACATCATTGACTACGACATCCTAAGTGGAGAATCTAAATAAGAAAATAGAAACAATGGAACGTCGAGAGGTGGAAAGGGAGAAGAGGTTGGAGGATGTGACCTTGCAGGATGGAGCGATAGGATGAGTTATTAGAGCAGTAAAGCCAACAATTGATGGACCTAACGGCATTCCTCCGAGGATTAGGACCAGACCATTCGACATTTCACGTACCTCCATGACAGGATGACAACGATGGGGGTAGACCAGGAGATGGTGGCATAGGTGCCCCAGTGTAGTGTATATATTTTATAAACATTTCTTATCTTTTATAATAGTTAAACTCTTTTTATATGTAAATGATTTGCATTTTTATTGTGGTGTGATTTACTTTATATGTTGGTTTGGTATATATAGCTATAAGCTATAAACCCAAATTAAAAATTTATTTTTAAAAAAATCATATAGCCACTTATATTATGGTGAGCTTTATGAAACCATCGTCTAATGTCAAATTTTCACGCCACTCAATCTCCTCCTGCAACTCAACAATGGCCACGGTAACATAAAATTTGGCGATGGTTATAATGCATCACAAAAAATCAATATTTTCCTGCAAAAACTACTTTCGTGGCAAGTCATGGTTTACAGCAACAGCATTGAGCAATATGGAGATGGCCTGTAACTGTCGCAAAATGAAATTTTTTCCCATGTAAATTATTCTCCTACCAACATTTGGCGACGATTATTTGAATAACCATTGCAAATACATTTAACGATAGTCTATAATTGCTGCTAAAGTTCCTTATCCTTGGACCTAGCATCGAGAGAAATAGTGTCAGTACATCATTTTAACCATTGCCAACGCCTTACAGTGACGCAACAATTCACGACGATAGTTGAAGATGGCTATAAGGGAATTGGTGGTGGTTGAAAACTGTCGCCAAAACTGCCTTTTCTTGTAGTGTTGTATAATTGGGATGAGAACGAAGATCAGATCCTTTCTCAAATGACTGCCTTCTCTTGTTTGATTGGGACCCATATGACCCTACATGGAATTTCGTACTTACCAATATATGCAAAGCAAGATTGAGTCTCCTGATCTATTACGCGATGTTTATAAGGGTATTGGAGACAATTATTGGAGACGGTTGAAAACTGTCGCTAAAATAATCTTTTATTGTAGTGTTGTATCATTGGGATGAGAATGAAGATCATATCCTTTCTCAAAAGATTGTCTTCTTCTCTTGTTTGATTGGGACCCATACATCCCTGCATGGAATTTCTTACTTACCCATATAAGCAGAGTGAGATTGAGTCTCTCGACCTACTGTTTACAGTTATGTTAGCAGATCTGTGTGATTCCTTTGAGAACTCATGTGTCTCATGTCCTCTCATATGCACACTAGCTTTCCAATTTTAACACCATGGTGAGTGCACCAATTATCGATCCATGAAATGTGCATACTCAAACATAAAGACACATATCTGTCTCAGGTCAAAGGATATACCTTCTCTATGACAATGATAAGAGAACTAGTTTCGAATCTCCATCTCATCGAGTCAAGGATAATGGCTTAATTTATTACCCTAATTGGCTCAATCTAGGGTTAGCTCCATAGTAAAATCATGCATTTAGAATATGAATATTGCATTTAGAGAATACATATCATATGCATTGTCTTTATTTTAAGACTAATTATCTAATTCTAGTCTTTTATGAATAATGTAGGTAAAGGATGTAGAATGATTTGGAGCCATGCAGAATAAAAGAGGGATAGAAGATAAAGCTACAAACCTAGGAGCTGGTTGAAGACTAAGACTTGATTAAGGAAGAAATGAAGATCCAATTAAAGAAGAAGAAAGAAAGGGACTAAGATAGCCTAACCCTACCCTTAGAACCATAGGATACCCTTATCGCAACTCCAATCCTTAGGATAGCTCAAATTGGATAAGTGAGCTCAAATCCCAAAATCATGGATACCATTATCCATGATCCTAATCCTTCACCCATAGAGTTGTCCTACCATCCAAGAACCTAACCAACCTATCCTAGAACCAATCCCCAATCCCAAAACCTATTTACATCCATGAGCTCACTTAATTGACTTAGTATAAGTCAATTGGGCTCATGGAACCTAATTAGGACCAAAACTCAAACCCATTGGACCAAGCCCTTAACCAATTGGGTGTACTTAAACCTAATTGAGTTCACCCCTATCTAGATTAGGACAACATAGATCCAATAGGTCCACATCTACCACACTTAGTTTAATTAGACCCGATTAGATTAGAACCTAAACCAACTTAGGTTGAACCCACCTATACACATTTGCACGTACCCACAACAACACCCACATAGGTTCACGCACACACACACAAACACACCCACTTCCTCTTTTCTTAGCCCCTAAGCAAAGAGGCTATCCTTTTAGCCACCCAACAAAGTAAAGATTTTATCTCTTGGAACTTTCTTATGAAAGATCTAAAGAGATAAGATCTTTTAAGAACCAATCTCCACCTTAGATCCCTCATCCTATGGATCCCCTTTAACCACCTATAGCTAGCCATGCAACTTCCCCAAACCACCACATATGGCCGATTATAGTTGTCCAGCTAGCCACCCTTGGATGAAAATCCAAGGGTTATCATACCCTTATATTAAATCCAATGGCCATAATTGTTCCTACTCTTCTATAAAAGAACTTAGCCTCTACCAATTAGAATAGGGAGCCTTAGTATAAGTTAGATCACCATAGTGCATGTCCCTTCTCTCTGCAACATCTCCCTCTCCAGTCTTCCTCTCGACACCTTGGATTTGAAGTGTGACGTCATTTCCACCACATTTTCTTCTTTTGTTTCGTCCTCCATAGTTTATTCTTCTGTTTCATATCATTTTCAAGCATTCTACTACATTAGATTTGTGAGAATTTCTTTTTATCAATAAAATGTTTATTTGATCTCATGAATGCTTGTCCATATATACATATATAAATATTTACTTATAACATCTTTTCGAAAAGGTTTCACACAAAAATCATGTTTGCCTCCCTACGAATGACTCAATACTTACCGAAAGATTTAAAAATTAATTTTTCTCTATGTTATTCACAACTACAATGATATAAAATCTTTTTATGCGATTTGCAATGAAATAATTCACGTCATTGCCGAGGAGGCAATGGAAATTTTTAAAATCTTTTGTTATAAGTACTTATTTGAGAATCTAACTTGCTATTCTATTTAATTGCATGTGCATAGGAATTGTTGAATTACAAGAAGAAACATGCAACAACAAGAAAAAAATAGGTTCAAATCTCAAGTAACTACTTCTATCTTAGATTAGGTTAGATTTCCTTTCAAAAAAAAATCCAAAAAAAGTTAGACGCCTTGCTTGATCCTTAGGTTAGAAGTATTTACTTGCTCTCTAAATAAAAAGAAAAAAGTTTCTTTTGGTGGAATGTGTTATCTCTTGAAACTCTTAACAAACCACCTCTTAAACTTTCAGGCTGCAATAAATTCTATTTTTAAAAATTCAATTCTTGAAAATTTACACATCCAAAAATTCTAAAATTTCTACTAAACATGAGTATTGAAGTCAGAAACATTATATCTAAATTTCGTGCAATTCTGATTTATATAAAAATTTCAGAAATTCTCCAACTGAACTATTATCAAAACTATTATTATTCCTAATTTTTTAGAGTTCAAAAACTCATAGAAAGTTTTATATTACTCCGATTGACTTGATATTTATAGCATTGAATTCCTTCAAAAATAAAGAATTTAGGAAAAATTTGTAAAAAATATTTTCTATACGTTTGATTGCACAAATTATCTAATCATTGACTAAGGGTCAAAATAGACTGTAGGACCCCTAGAGCACTTTAAATCTTGAAAATTTTGAAAAATGTGCATTAAATTCCTGGAAAAATATTTTTCAGTGCCTACTTAATGGTACAACAAGAGCAATTGATTACATTGTTTGGGTCACACCAAATTTCTCAATTTTGAACATAAAAGAATCATCCTAGCGGCTACTTGTTTCTAGGGTTTCAAACTTTAAGGTAAAGCACCCTTTGCATTGCATACTTCTAAAGGAAATCTATCTTATAGATTGGGACTTGCAAAGAAACTCTTGCATGCTCAACAAAACCTTGCCTAAATTTATCTAACTATGAAACCCTAAAACACATTTATACAAGCAATTGAACCTTAAAATTCACTTCATCATAAAAAATTGTTTGTGAACCCCTTGCCTATGCACTTCACACTTTTGAAATCAATTTTAAGGGAAACACCCCTCTAATGCCCATCATATTTCGAAAGCACTTCAATCTTAAGCCTAAAATTGAGCAGACATGCCCTAGGTAGGATTAATTTTCTCGGTAACTTGAAGTTAGATTGGGCTAAGTCAAGGCCTTATCTACTTGGACTAACTGACGACAAGAAAGGTCAGTAAAGTAACTACGTTAACTCTTAGAGGTGTCCCACTGTGTGGGGTGTCCTAGGGGGTCCCACCCTTCTGGCTAGCAAGTAATTCAAGGGTTAGTCTAACCTAGTTGTATTTTGGGGAGCCAGGATTAGATCTAATTAGGGTTTACACTTTACGGCTTAGTTGTTTACTTGTTTGGGAATTCTCTTAGTTGTCTTCTCTCTGCCATCTATAGACTCTCTTCTAGTTTATTCAAGGGAGATGATCTCTAAAATCTGATTTTCTACCACCTTTAGAGAGAAATCCTAGGAGAAGACTTGATTTTCCAAAGTTTGAATCTGAATCTTCTTCAATGGCTAGTCACCATGAGGGAGATGATCTTGAAGGGGAACTAAACTCTAGATCCAATGGCTCTTTTACACAGGCAAATTGATAGGCAGGGCTAACATCATGACAGACAGATGCAGACTATAGTGCAAGCCATTACTCGACTCCAAACTGGGAAAGCAAACCACCCTCTCAGAGACTTTTACAATCCTCATGATGCCCAACCTAGACCTTTCATTAGGGTACCTTAGGATGGGGATGATTTTGAGCTCAAATCACAAATCATCAATCTAATTCCCCACTTCCATGGCCACAATTTTGATGACCCCTTCCACCACCTTAAAGAACTTCTACACATAGAAAGGACCTTTGGTTCTAGCAACATGAACGATGATACCTTGATAAAGAAAATGTTTCTATTTTCCTTAGAAGATAAAGTTTCTCAGTGTTGAGAACAATTGGTAGACCAATCCTAACTTGGGAAGATTTGAGAAAAACTTTTTAAAGAAATTCTTTCCCATAGGAAAAACAAATGCCCTTAGATGTGCGATTACAACCTTCAAGCAGAACCCTGGGGAAGAATTGCATGAGGCTTGGGAGATATTTAATAACTTAGAGGGGAAATGCCCTCATCATGGGATTCCCAAGTGGCACTTGGCCCATATTTTCTATTAAGTGACAACTTGAAGAATTTTGTTGATGCAACATATGGGGGGAATTTCCTAACAAAGATGCTAAGGGAGCCTTTGAATTATTTAAGAATATGAGTGAAAATTCCTTCAACAATGCCTCAATGTTCGCCTTCAATAGATCAAATCAACCAAGGAGCAAAGTCCATGAGATTAAGAATAATTCAAATTTGGTTGATTTAGAACTAATTGCACAACAGTTGGATAAGGTGGAACTTGTTGGAAAAAATGTTGAAAATTTGAATAAGAAATTGGATAACCTTCTGAAAGGAGGGAATTCCTTAGGTACACATTCCAAGGTAAACCCCATGCCTACCCAAAGAATTTCTATGTTAACCTGCACCCAACTCCGCAATGCTCTAGGTCAAGTATTAGTGTGCAATATTAATAACCAAACCATGGTTCCACCCATGAGCCAACTTTACTTGGACTCATCTCTTTCTGGGTATCAAGGAGGGACCTTTATTTTAGAATTAGGCATCCTAATGTCTAATTATCCTAATGATGTCAACGCACTCTAGGGATACACTAGAAATGATTCATGTTCAAACACTTACAACCCTAGATGGCATAACCATCTAAGCTTACCTGGTCAAGCCAGAAACCCACCTAGGGTCCTAACTTGACTAGGTAGAATAATTATGGGCAACCTAGTAGGTCCACAAAACCACCAACTTACTAGCCTCAGCCTACCTAGGAAGCCTACCCATCTGATCTGAGTTTAGTCCACAAGGAAACTCTGGAAATGAATTTAAGACAAAGAAGAAATGAATCAACTGAGGACAGAATTGACAGGATGATAGTGCCAATTAATTGATGCTAGACAAAATAGGATGCTACCATCCCAACCCATTCCCAACCCAAGAAACTTTAATAGGGTCAACCAAAACAACACATTGGAGCAATAGGCACATATTGTTTAACCTGCTCCCCAGCACCACCCTGGCTTTGTTAACCCTAATACTAACCAGGTGATGATAACGTCATCTTCATCCATATCTATCTTTAATTAGTCATATTCCATTGATAAATGCTCCTACAAAACCGTCAAAAGATCGTAATTCATTGCAAATCCATTCTGAGAGATAAACAACAAAATAGGGGTAAAACTGTAATTTTAATAGAATATCCTAAATGTAAAACAACCATGGGGTTTCCCAGGGGTTTATTGAAGGTCAAATGGTCATAAATATCTAATAAGTCGGTTCATGCAGAACAAAATGGGTTTTCATGCGTTTCGAGAATTAAATGACACCTAAAACCCTAAAAATAGACCTGCTTAAATAACTGAGGTTCCGATCAGGATAAAATTCACCTAAACCTTCTTAAAATCATATAAAAATATTCTCTAGGGTTTGGTATGCTTGATTTGACTATTGGAACCCAATTTAACCTAAAACAAAGTCTTAGATATTTACCCTAATTTGGGTTTCTCTGCAATTTACCCAATCAAACTTGGTAAAAACCTAAATCCAACTTCACCATCAGATTCCTTGGGTTCAAGTTATGTTTATACCAAAATTTGGACCCAATCAAAGATCATCTTGACCAAGTTAGCATTTTGGTCCAGTCTAACTCTTTTCTCTCGCAGACATGCCCTAACTTTTGAATTCTTTGCAAATAGCCCCCCATCTTATTCATCTTCTTCACAAAAAAGCCCCTGCCGCCATTGAGGTCAAACCTGAGCTCCAAGCAACTTTGGCTAGCCTGAATCCTACTCTAATGGCAATCAAATCCCACCAAAATTGGTGGGATTGATGTTCACACATGGGCATATAAACTGAGATCATTATGGAGTTCCAGATCCCCATGGATTGCTCGTGTGAACGCACGAGAATCATGGGTTCTTTTCCTTCAAGCCCAAGCCATGAATCCTTCTTTCCTGATCTAGAGCTCTCCTTGTAGCTCTATAAAAACTTGCCCATGACAAACCTTACCTCCTTAGCTTGGTGTGGAGGCCAGACACCTTCTCTTCCATTTTCCCCGACCTCCACCTCCACCAACTTTGGTAAGCTTCTCCATTTAGCCTCTTTGCTCATCGTCACAGACAATAGCCGACGAGTTCATCTTCCCCAACTTCTTCCGCTCCTGGCAATACACATAGGAGCCCCTTGGACCCCTTCTTTCCTTGTCGTTTGCCCCTTCAGAGAGTTCTTCCATGGCACCGGCCAATCAAAGATGATGCCTCTCCGTCCCTTTCATCCATTTAAAGTAGGTTAGTTAGGTCCTTGTTAGTTCTCTAGGTCCTTTCCTATATTCAAAACCTAAAAACAACCCCTCGATCTCCATGCACGCTGCCATCTTCCTCAGTTCAGGCCACCACTCCAACAAGGCCCATCTCACACCACAGGCCACCAATCACCTCACCAACAACCCCAGAACCTCAAACACATCACACTCACCAAAACCCCCTCCTATTTCACCATTCCACACACTCAAACCCTCCATCGACCAACCTACTGTCTTGCCTCCTTCCCCGACTCCGTTCGACCGTTCCATGCACTCCCACACCCCATAGACATCACCATCATCTTCCACACCATTTGACGAACCTTATGAGCTTGTTTAATATGGCTGAGAGGTTGTGTTCTTGATTCTCAGGTACTCACCGTTCTCCTTTGCTACCGCCATCAACACTGTCGTGTTCTTTGAGCTCTAGGTTACGCAAACCCCAAGTTCAACCTCCAGGTAGCACAGAGTTGCTCCAGGCTTCATCCTAGGTCGTCGGTTGGATTTCGCACCCTTGATTCCACCCATAATTGGAGACATCTCCCTACTGTTGGCGCATGCAAAGGAGTGGCTTTAGCGCCACATCGTAAAGAGCCAAGTATCTATGTGCACATAAGAGGAATTTCTGCATAGGCTTCTTTGCCCAGTACATGGGGGTCGGGTCCCCAGCACCTTACCTGCTTATCGACCTGCCTATGCCTACTCACTCGGCTACTACTGATAAATGCCAATTTATCGTCATTCTTATGAATTAAAACAAACCTGCTCATAGGATTTTACTCTGCAAATGGGTTTTTGGGTTGCATTTAGGCATTAACTAGGTTAGGCATGCATTGTCTTTTCTTTTGTTGTTTTAATGTGTTTTTGTGAGTGTTAGGGATGAACAGATATACAGATCCCTAAAACCCTAGCACTCAAGAAGGCAAATGGTGAAGGAGGAGCTCAGACTAGTTGGAACTCAGCTTGATCTAGCTCACCACAACTGGAGCCTAGCTCACTTAAACTAGGGTTAGCTCATCCTACTCCATTTAGTTAATCATAGCTGAATGGTAGCTCAAGAGAGTTCATCTTAGCTCACCCTAACTCAAGTCAGCTCAGATCCAGCTCAACCTAGTTGAGTCTAGCTCATTTTAGCTCCCACTAGTTCACAGGGAGCTCTAGCTAGCTCAGCTGAGTTGACTAGAGTTCACCCCAACTCAGATCCAGCTACATCTAGCTCCACTCAACTCCAGCCAACTGAAGAAAAACTCATCCTAGCTCAGGAAGCTCAAGTCCAGCTCCCGGGGACCCAACTTAGCTCAAGCTAATTGAGCTAAGCTACCTTAGCTGTCTCAACCAGCTCAATCCTCCCTGAGAGTACCAGACCCAACTCACCTCAGCTCCTTTCAATAGAAGCCAGCTCACCTTAGCTTGGCTTAGTAGCTAGCAAGGAACTAGCAAGCTAAGCCAGCTAGAGTAGCCCCATGTTGACTTCGTCAGCAGCTGCCAGCTCCACTTTAGCTCCAGATTCTTCAGATCTAGCTCCTCCCTCCAAACCCTAGCTCCAACACCTCCTCCTCTAGTCCACCATTAGCTAAGCTAGCTTAGCTTAGCTTAGCTTAGCTAGCATCCACCTCCATGGCACCAAAAACATAATCCTAATTCCACTTTCATAACCTACCACTCCAAGTCCAACTAAGCCTACTTAATCTAGCTCCACCTCTACTCAAAGTTGGTGCCACCTCTTCACCACCTTTCACCCCTCAACTAACCACCAAAAGACACCTAAAGTTGCTGCCAAAACCAACCCTAACTACTTCCCTTTTGGCGCCAACCTCAACTCCCATATCCACCCTACACATAACCCCTCCAAGCCATCTCCACCATCCACCTCAACCCCCTTCTAGAAGCCTCAAAGTTGGCGCCAACCCATGGCACCTCTCCATGGTTGGCACCACTTTTAGTTGCCTCTTGACCAACCCTAACTACCCCCCTTACACCCCTTAGGTGGCACCAACCATCCTTAACCCTAGGATCATCTAACCACCTCCATCCTCCCATCTTAGACCTCCATTTCAAGAGGCACCTTAACCCCTCATCCTACCCTATAAAAAGACTACTACCCACCACCATTGAAAGCATCCTTGGCTAGAAAATTCACTCTCATATTCTACCTAGAGCCCACGCCCAAGAGACAAGAAGAAGAAGAAGATTAAGGGGATATTCTATCCCTTTGGTGCCTTCCCCTATTCCCTTCTCTCTTAAGCCACGCCAACCAAAGGAGAAGCCAGGCAAGGAAGATCTTTGGAGGAGACCTTGAAGGTGGTCCACGCCACCTTGGAGGATCTCTTGAGGGTGGTGCATGCCCACCCCTTGGAGGAGAGCATTGAAGGTGGTAGCTTCCACCTTGGAGGAGCTCTCTAGGAAGAAGAAGGAGGCCCTCTTTTCAAGCCAAGGAGTAGCTAGGCTTGGAGCAAGAAGACTCCCTTCTTCACCAAATTTTGCAAGAGGATTTGTGTTTCTTTTATTGCTTTTAGATTTTTTCATTTCTAGTAGAAGCATTCCTCTACTTGTCTTGAAAAAGAACACAAATTCTAGTTAATCAAATTTCCTTCTTTTTAATTTCCTATTGCAATTGTTACTGTTTTTCTAGCACTTATTCTACTTCCACTCCCTAATTGCTCTAGGCCTCCACTTGCCTAGAGTGATCTTAGGTAGTGGACATTTTAATCTCTTAAGTTTCATCTTAGTATTTTAGCTGTTAGCACTTTCCGCCACAATTCTCATTTTGCCCTCATCTTTTCAAAATAAAAATATTACATATTTAAAATACCAAAAAGAAAGTTGAGATCAATTTTGTAAGCAAGAGAATTAATTTTACAAACATATTGCCTCCTTGGACGACCCTAGATACCCCACTATCTAGGTCTTACAAATTTAAAAGCGAAAGCGGATTTACGCGTTGCAACGACACTAAATTGCCTAATTAACAAACCGCATATTTTCGGACCACTTTTTTGGCGCCGTTGCCAGGGAGGCACAGCTTTGCATTAATCATTTTTCTCTTGCTTGAAGTGGATCTCATCCCCTTCTCTTTCTTCTCCTTCATGTGTGCATGAACTATTGCAGGAAGAAAGCGGGAATCTGGAAGCGAGATTTCAAAGTTCCTTTTCTTCCCGCGAAATTCAGGTTGGTTCCCCTTTTTGGTCACATAATTAATTAAAACTACCAAAAATATATTAAACTTGGCTTTCAGGATCCCAAACATCTTAATTAAGTGGAGTGGTTTTTATTAAAATTCATTGTTTGCTTGAATGTTTCACTAATACCACTCCATTTCAAGTATTGGTGTTCTATTTTTCAGGTCCAGATTTCTGTCTGGATTTGAAAAATTAATTCCCAACACCACAGACCTCCTAAAATTATAAAATTTCATACAATGATTCCAAATTAAGGTAGGAACATTTTTTCCAAATTTCAGATCAATTGGCTTTGTATTTAATTTTTAACAATTCATGGACTGTAGAGGGGTCACCCCTTTAATCTTCCTATTTTTCTCCTGTCCATGAATTTTTATAATTTTTATACTCATCCAATTTTTGCGAAATTTATCTTTGTAGAATCCTTGTGAAATTTTACACATCATATAAAATCACTAAAATTTTCGGAGGTCAGTGGTAATACTGAAAAGTCCAAAATACCCACGGGTATCATTTCTGGACTTTGACAACAGTACACATAAAAATTTAAAAAAATTATCAAAAAAATTCCTAAAATCTTACAAAAATCCTTTCTGGAATCCTTGTTTGATTTTACATAAGGTAGTGGTGTTGGTTACATTGTTTGAACCACTACCTATTTAGAAAGCCTAAAAGGAATTCATTGGTAGTAATTTTTTGTATTAGGGTTCAAATCCAATTAGGGTTTCTTTCTTGCTTTTTAGTCCCACAATATAAAGGAAATATACCATCACCCATACAACTTATTTTTCCTTTGATTGTGGAGTTTCAAACTTGTCTGAACATTTAAAAGAATAACCTTAAAACACATTCAATTAAATTGAATCCTAAAAAAAATAAATACAAAAAAAAATTGTGTGACAACTTGCTTTTCATTGGAACCACTTTCCAATTCTTGCACACACACAAAAAAAATTGAAATAACAGGGTAACAACCCAATTAACGCCCTCCACATTCCGTGTGCACTATAGTATCTTAGACCTAACTAAAATCTGTAGCAACTTGACCCCTAAGGCTTCATCAACTTAGGCTTGCTATATAGGTCTTAAGTTTTCTTTAGTTAATACCAATTCTGTCATCTATATCTGGTGTTCAGGCTGAGGGGCCGTGTCAAACGACCAAGCGCGGGTTTGTACAAGCTCCTGAGATTTTCCCTAGGAAACGTTTGGGCCCAAACCTCCCCTTAAGTAACTTGGCTAAATTTGTTGATAGAACGGGTATTCACTATTGATTACTTATTTCCTACGTAGACCAAGTCTTAGGTTTATTATTAGGGAGTCACACTTAAGTTAGATCTAGCCTTGTTTGTTTGAATTGTACACTTTCTCTCATCTCTTTCTCTTTTCCTCCCCTCCAATTCTTCCCAAACAGTGCATGCACGGGCGACGATCCCAAAAACCACACCTTGAGGGACCATTTGATTTCGTCCCTCGCAGTAGAAAGTCATTGTTTTCTTCCCCCTCCTCTTCTAAAAAAATGGAAAACCCAGGAAGCCGACAAAAAAATTCTGCTTCCACTTCTAACCCGTTAGCCGACCCACAAGCTGACTTCACCCTCCCTCACCTCCCTAACTTAGAGCAACCAGAAATACCAGCAGCGCCAGGTGGCCCTCCAATTATAACTCAAAATCCAAATCCCTTTGCATTAATGGTCAACCATTTGGTTCGACTACAACAAAATCAAGAAGATTTAGCTAGGACTGTCACGAGCCTAGCTAACCAAGGACAAAATCCACCACCCCACCAACAGCCTATCGTTTCTCTTAAGGATTTCTATGATCCTTTCAATTATGAGGAAAGACCAAGGGTGGTCATACCACAAGGGGATTTCGAGATCAAACCAGCCATTCTAAACCTTATTAAACATTTTCATGGTCTTCTAAGAGAGGACCTTTTTTGTCATCTTGAGGAATTAATTGTCCTCGCTCAAACCACTAGTTCCCACAATGTGTAGGAAGATATGTGGTTAATGAGACTTTTTCCTCTCTCTTAAAGACAAAAAATCTCATTGGTTTAGAATGGTTGGGCGCTCTATTACCACCTGGCACCAATTAAAAAGTGCTTTTCTTAAAAAAAAATTTTCGATCGGTCGAACGAATGCATTAAGAAGATCCATAATGACCTTTCAACAGAAAATTGGTGAACCCCTCCACGAAGCCTGGGAAAGATTTCAGGAACTTCTAAGAAGTTGTCCCCACCATGAAATTCCACAATGGCAGTTAGTGCAAATCTTTTATCATGGATTAGAAGATCAATTGAAATGATTTGTGGATGCCTCATGTGGGGGCAATTTTATTAACAAAGATGCCGAAAGTGCCTATCTCCTCTTTGAAGAAATGAGTGAAAACACGTTTAACATTACTTCAATGGATACTTTTGGTAGATCACAAAACCCCAAACACGGAGTCCATGAAATTGACTCCAAATTCACCTCTATTCTAGTCACTCAAGATGATCTATATATGTTAGCTCAACGACTGGACCAGATACAAATTCACCAAAAGAAAATGGGAGAAAAGCTCATAAATAAACAAGCTCCACACGCTCACTCTTCACACACCAACCCCCTACACATTCTCCGAAGAGAAAATCTATACAACATTGATGCCACATCTGCTGGCCAGCAATTCCTGGCTAATTTCCCACAAGATTTGACCGGGAATTCTAATCAAAATATTTTTGATCCCACCTCAAAAAATATTTATGCTCTCTAGGAGCAATTTAGAAACCCCTCCAACACTTCCAATCAAAACTGGAGGACTAACCCGAATCACTCCTGGAAAAACCTGAACCCAATTCCTTTTCCCAAACAAAACTATTTTGGGAATTATGGGCAACCTATGTATCAACCTGGACCATCCTAGGATGACATTAATAATCAGGTCATGAAAGCTCTACAAGGAATGTAGACTCAAATGACAGAAGTAACCCGCATGATTACCAACTTGCAACACCAAGTTAAGGTTACTCCTGATCATCGACCTATTGGGAATTTACCTTCCCAACCCATGCCCAACCCAAATAATCAAAGGAATCAGTTCCAAGGTGGATATCCCAGTCAACCCATTTAACCAGCACCTCAGCATCCACCGAGTTTCAATAACAGTCAGGCTTCCCGTCCTCATCATAGAAACAACCAGACTGCAAATGCAGTTACTTTGAGGAATGGGAAAACCACTCACAATCCCTTGCCTATTAAAGAAACCCGCTTTAATGAAACACAGATTAACTCTTCCCCATCTCCCCCTCCTATTGTTCAGGAACCAATTAATGCAAAATAGAGAAACCTTGCTCCATTTCCACAAGCCCTCCACTCTTCAAATAAGAAAAAGAAGAAATCCGAGCCCACTGAGAAGGAATTAATGGATTTATTTGGGCAAGTAGAAATTAGTATCCCTCTCCTAGATGCCATTAAATACATCCCTTCCTATACAAAATTCCTAAAAGATTTATGTACTTCGAAAAGGCAACCCATAAATTTAGGAAAGGTGATCCTTCCAAAGACAGTTAGCTCAGTTGTGTAGAGCTGACTGCCTCTTAAGAGAAAAGATCCCAGCGCCCCCCTAATTCAAGTTATCATTAATGATACCTCATTTGATCGTGCTTTGTTGGATCTTGGTGCCTTAATTAATCTTATCCCCACAGTTGTTTTTGAGGAATTTACGATCAGTGAATTAAAGCCTGTTGAGGTTACTCTCCAATTAGCCGACCAATCTACAATTAAACCAAGGGGAATTGTTGAGGATGTTCTTGTCCGGGTCAAAAATTGTCTATTTGCAGTAGACTTTTTAGTTCTAGACATAGAGGTACTAGAAGCACTAAAGTTTACCCCCATTATTCTTGGAAGACCACTCTTAGCCACTGCCCGTGCAAATATTGATTGTGATTCTGGAAAGAAGATTATGTGTGGCAGTGAATCTGTAACCCTAGACATTTTCCAAGCTTCTAGGCGGTTCCAAGAACCAGATTTCTTTGATGATTCGGATTCAGAAATAGAAAACATTGTGGAGGAAACTTTGCAGATTTCCCATCTAGGTTCCTGTTTTGCCATGAATACGGTTCCTGAACAATCCACTTCTCACCCTTCCACCCTAACCACACGTCCAGCAAACCTTCCAGCTGACCCTTTCACTCTCACCTCACCACTAATCCACAAAGCAAAAACTCTTTCGGAGCTGGGCCCACAATTGGAATTAAAACCTTTGCCTGACTCCCTTAAATATGTCTTCCTGGGTCCTAATCAGACCCTGCCCCTGATTATAAATTCTGGACTTACCAGGGCACAAGAGCACAAGCTTCTCCAGGTTTTGAGTAAATATCGAAAAGCTATTGGCTGGACCCTTTCTAATCTTAAGGGTATTCGTTCATCCTATTGTACTCATCGTATATATTTAGAGGACGATTCTTGCCCCTCCCACCAACCACAAAGGCACTTGAACCCTATTATGCAGGAGGTGGCAAAAAAGGAGATTATTAAGTGGCTTGATGCTGATATCATACCCCATTTCTGACAGCTCTTGGGTTAGTCCAACACAAGTTGTGCCTAAAAAGGTCGGACTAACAGTTTTCACTAATGATAATGGGGAGAATGTAGCCACTCGAACCGCCTCTTCTTGGCGCATGTGTATTGATTACTGAAAATTAAACATTGCCACCAAGAAGGACCATTTCCCGCTCCCCTTTATTAATCAAATCTTGGAGCAGTTAGCCAGATGGGATTTTTACTATTTTCTGGATGGTTATTCAGGCTATAATCAGGTAGCAGTTCATCCTGAGGACCAGGACAAAACAACTTTCACCTGCCCCTTTGGAACCTTTGCTTTCTGAAGGATGCCCTTCGGTCTTTGCAATGCACCTGCGACTTTTCAAAGGTGCATGTTTGCAATTTTTTCAAACCTAGTAGGTGAATGTTTAGAAGTCTTTATGGATGACTTCTCAGTTTTTGGAGATTCTTTTGACCATTGTCTTAAAAACCTTGAAAGAACTCTCCAAAAATGCATAGAAGTTAATCTGGTCCTTAGTTGGGAAAAAAGTCATTTCATGGTCCAAGAAGGTATTATCTTGGGCCATGTTATTTCGAAACAAGGAATCACAGTAGATAAAGCAAAAATAGATGCTATATCTAATCTCCCACCACCCACTACTGTCAAACAGATCAGATCCTTTTTGGGTCATGTGGGTTTCTAACGTCGATTTATACAAAATTTTTCCCAAATCTCCAAGCCCTTAAGTCAGCTTCTCACTAAAGACCAGCCATTTGATTTTAACGATAAGTGTCTGGAGTGCTTTTTGAGGTTGAAGAAAGAAGTTACTGAGGCACCAATTTTGCAAGGACCTAATTGGAATAGTCCCTTTGATTTAATGACAGATGCCTCAGATTTTGCTGTAGGAGCTGTTCTAGGGCAAAGAATTGGCAAGAAGCCCATTGTGATCTATTATGCTAGCAAAACTCTTGATGGTGCACAATGGAATTACACGGTTACTGAAAAGGAACTTCTTGCCATTGTATTTGCCTTAGAAAAATTTAGATCTTATCTGTTGGGGTCACATGTCACTGTATATACCGACCACTCAGCAATTAAATATTTGCTGACAAAGAAAGATGCAAAACCCCGCCTTATCCGTTGGAATCTGCTGCTCCAGGAATTTGACCTGGAAATCAAGGATATGGCGGGATCACATAATGTAGTGACCGACCATCTCTCTCGTCTTATGACGAATGACACAATGACCCTGCCCGATCAGTTCCCCGATGAAAGCATTTTAGCTGCTACAACCCTCCCTTGGTTTGCACCCATCGCAAACTACTTAGCAATAGAACTAATCCCAGCTGACTGGCCAAAAACAAAATGGGATAAGTTCTTTGCTGATATTAAATATTATTTTTGGGAGGAGCCCAACCTTTTCCGCATTTGTGCCGATTAGCTCATTCGACGATGTGTACCCGATTTTGAAATCCATGATATTTTGACACATTGTCACTCAATGGCCTGTGGCAGATACTTTTCGGGCAAGAAAATTGCAGCTAAAATCCTTAATGCGGGATTTTATTGGCCCAGCCTGCACAAAGATGCTCATGACTTTGTTCAGTCTTGTGTGCGTTGCCAGTGCATCAGCAACATGACTTGGAAGGATATGATGCCCCTTAATCCTATTTTAGAGGTTGAAATTTTTGATGTTTGGGGCATCGACTTCATGGGACCGTTCATCAACTCTGGTGGGTATTTATATATATTAGTCGTAGTCGACTATGTTTCAAAATGGATGGAAGCAGTACCCACCCACACTAGTGATCACCGTGTGGTTGTTGAATTTCTTAAGAAAAATATTTTCTCAAGATTTGGCATACCAAAAGCCATTATCAGTGATGGAGGCTCACATTCACCCATTCACAATTCCATCACCTTCTTTCTAAATATGGGGTTAATCATAAAATTTCCACACCTTATCACCCCCAAACAAATGGCTAGGCTGAAGTTTCTAACTGGGAAATTAAAAATATTTTACAAAAGACAGTCAGGCTCGACCGTAAAGATTGGTCCACCAAATTGGACGACGCTTTATGGGCCTACCGTACCGCTTTTAAAACCCCACTCGGCATGTCTCCCTTCTGTCTGATTTTTGGGAAGGCATGCCATCTCCCGGTAGAGCTAGAACATAGGGCTTTTTGGGCAATAAAACAACTCAACATGGATTTATCTGACACTGGTATCCATAGAAAATTACAATTAACTGAATTGAAAGAATTACGTAATTTTTCCTATGAAAATACGAGGATTTATAAAGACCAAACAAAGAAATTTCATGATAAATATATTGTTCGAAAACATTTTGACGTTAATTAACGTGTTTGGCTTTTCGATGCGAGATTACGTCTTTTTCCTGCAAATTAAAATCTAAATGGACTGGCTCCTTTATTGTCCATAAAATATATCCATACGACGCTGTTGATCTTTTTGATCCAAAAACTAATTCATCCTTTCAAGTCAATGGCCAACGTTTAAAGCCTTATTTTGATCATACGCCTAATCTTCCATCTGAATCTTTTAATTTTACTGAGCCAGCCACCCTTGATCACTAATGCACACTATGCTAGGCTGAATGGCGTAAAAGATAGCACTAAATGGGAGGTAACCCATCATTTTTTCCTACTTTCCCTTTTTCTTCCTTTTCCAGGTTTTGATCATCCTAAACCCAGCCATTCTTCACTAAGGTGATCCCTTTTCCCTCCTAATGCATGAGGACATGGAATATCTTAAGCATGGGGGGGAGTTTTTAAAATTTGACGATCGATTTAGGATTTTCAAAACCTAAAAACATGCATTTTTCTTTAGTTATTTTATTTTCCTGCTTGCATCCCCCAAAAAAAAAAATAATAATAATAAAAATAAAAATGTTAAAAACTTTTTGAGGAAAAATTGTTGAAATCGGGACTAAGGTTGAAAAAGTTCACTTTTGGGTACAATGGGATTTAATCTTTAGCAAACTAGGGATGAGGATGCGAATCTAATCATTAGATTTTCAGGGTCTATTTTTAAACTAGATCAGGTATCCTTCTTTAAAATTCCTCCTGAACTCATGATAGTTTAGGTGACTTGATCCTATTTTGTAATATGGAAAGTATTTGGCTTAGTCTCTGATTCAAAAACTGGCATTTCTTGAGGAACTTCTTGTGTCAATTTTCACACACAAGCCAACACTTAGAAAACAACTAAAAATTAGAAAAACTCCCTTGTTTGGACTTAGTAAAAGTTTAAAGCAGATCATTGGTTTGAGTTCCCACCACCGAGGAGGAAAATGCCTCATTTGAGGATGCGATGTCAACATGTTACTGCCTCGGCGCTGCTCCGTATCTATATTTCATATCTTTAGATGGAGCATTAAAGCGCATTTTAGCAGCTCAAGTGTCTTGGACGGTGCTCTACCTATAGTGTCGGAGCAAGAGCTTGAGTTTGCTTGGAGTGCCCCTTTACACCGCATTGTGTTTTGGGGTTGTGAGCTCCTGGGTGGTGTCATGGACAGTGCTATCCCGAAGTACTAGCACCAGAGCCCCCTCGAGGATTGGTAACAGGAATGATGATCCCGACACATCTGTTGTAAGACTAAGCTAAAAATAAGCATGGGGGAGAAAAAAAATTAATAATAAATTAATTAACACGCCCTTATAAATGTTGGCTTTTCACAGGCATGGACATAAGGTTTTAAAGGATTTTGCAAGGTGTAAATCAGATTCATGAGGTAGAAAAATCCTAAAAACAAAAATTTCAAGTCATCTAAATTAACAAGGGGTTAATTTATGAATTTTTTGGAGGATATATTGATCCCGTTTTGTCTAATGGTTGAATCCAAAACAAATCCCATACCTCCTGTGTTTAGTTCAACCAAGGTCCCTTAATCTTTTTTCTCCTCAAAAGTCAAAAAAATTAGATTTCCCAAAAATTTCGTTTTCCAAAAAAATTAAAGTTTTGCTAAGAGACTAGCAAAAGATAAGCATGGGCATGTGATAAACACCGTTTTATCATCATTCTTATGCATTAAAATAAACCTAGCTCTTAGGATTTTACTCCGCAAACGGGTTTTTAGGCTGCATTTAGGCATTAACTAGGTTAGACATGCATTGTATTTTCTTTTGTTGTTTTAATGTGTTTTTGTGAGTGTTAGGGATGAACAGAAATACAGATCCCTAAAACCCTATCACTCAAGAAGGCAAATGGTGAAGGAGGAGCTTAGACTAGCTGGAACTTAGCTTGATCCAACTCACCACAGTTGGAACCTAGCTCACTTGAACTAGGGTTAGCTCATCCTAGCTCCATTCAGCTAATCTCAGCTGAATGGCAGCTCAAGAGAGTTCATCTTAGCTCACCCTAGCTCAAGTCAGCTCAGATCCAACTCAACCTAGTTGAGTCTAGCTCATTTTAGCTCCCACTAGTTCATAGGGAGCTCTAGCTAGCTCAGCTGAGTTGACTGGAGTTCACCCCAACTCAGATCCAGCTATATCCAGCTCCACTCAACTCCAGCAAGCTAAAGAAGAACTCATCCCAGCTTAGGAAGCTCAAGTCCAGCTCCCGGGGACCCAGCTTAGCTCAAGCTAATTGAGCTAAGCAACCATAGCTGTCTCAACCAGCTCAATCCTCCCCGAGAGCACCAGACCCAACTCACCTCAGCTCCTTTCAACAGGAGCCAACTCACCTTAGCTTGGCTTGGGAGCTAGCAAAGAACTAGTGAGCTAAGCCAGCTAGAGTAGCCCCATGTTGACCTCTTCAGCAGCTGCCAGCTCCAGTTCAGCTCCAGATTCTTCAGATCCAGCTCCAGATTCTTCAGATCTAGCTCCTCCCTCCAAACCCTAGTTCCAACACCTCCTCCTCTACTCCACCATTAGCTAAGCTAGCTTAGCTTAGCTTAGCTTAGCTAGCATCCACCTCCATGGCAACAGAAACCTAATCCTAATTCGACCTACATAACCTACCACTCCAAGTCCACCTAAGCCTACTTAAGCTAGCTCCACCTCTACTCAAAGTTGGCGCCACCTCTTCACCACCTTTCACCCCTCAACTAACCACCAAAAGACACCTAAAGTTGGCGCCAAAACCAACCCTAACTACCTCCATTTTGGTGCCAACCTCAACTCCCATATCCACCCTATACATAACCCCTCCAAGCCATCTCTGCCATCCACCTCAACCCCCTTCTAGAAGCCTCAAAGTTGGCGCCAACCCATGGCACCTCTCCATGGTTGGCACCACTTTTAAGTGCCTCTTGACCAACCCTAACTACCCCCCTTACACCCCTTAGGTGGCGCCAACCATCCTTAACCATAGGATCATCTAACCACCTCCATCCTCCCATCTTATACTAGACCTCCATTTCAAGAGGCACCTTAACCCCTCATCCTATCCTATAAAAAGACCACTACCCACCGCCATTCAAAGCATCCTTGGCTAGCAAATTCACTCTCATATTCTACATAGAGCCCACGCCCAAGAGAGAAGAAGAAGAAGATTAAGGGGATATTCTGTCCCTTTGGTGTGTTCCCCTCTTCCCTTCTCTCTTGAGCCATGCCAGCCAAAGGAGAAGCCAGGAAAGGAAGATCTTTGGAGGAGATCTTGAAGGTGGTCCATGCCACCTTGGAGGAGCTTTTGAGGGTGGTGCACGCCCACCCCTTGGAGGAGAGCAGTGTATCTAGTCGGCACCATATCTCTTAATCCACATCCATCAACCCACTAGATTGATTGGGTTTGGGCTGCATCATCAGGCTGTTAATCTGATCAAGCACCTGGTTGGACCAACCAGGCCTTTGATCAAGTTGCTTGTTCTACAAAACTCCACTGATTTGACCACTCCTCCTTGACCATTTTGTTCTCGATTGAAGGCATTGAATTTAGCGCTTAACGGGAGGCAACCCATCATTCCAAAAGAATGAGACCCTTTTGATTATCCCTTTGAGCTTCACGTCTACTACACTTTGAGTTCAGCTTTTAACAGTCGACTCCACATCCAGTACATGTACCAGAGCTTGAAATCGTCCACAACAGTCATCCCGACCCATTCACCCACTGATGTAGACACATTCATTTAGGTTAAAATGCCTATTCATGCATGTTCCTAGGCTTAGATTTGCATTTCATGTTATAAATATTGCATAGCATGCATCATCCTGCATATAGAGTAGTTGTATATATTTTAGCTTAATTACATCCTTTTTATGGCCAAGAGGGAAGGAGCTTTATTTTAGGGCCTTGTATGGACAATCCGAATGTACGGATCTAATCAAGATGACAATCGGAGTCTATCACCTCCAAAAATGTCCAGGTCAGAATCATGTAGCATCATATGAAGTCCAAGGAAGATCAACAGCCAAGGGGACAATGTGACATCCATACGGATTTTGGATGGAAAATCCGACCGTACAGATGGATTTGGAGCAATGATCGCAGTTCGGTAATATGAAAATCATCTCGATCTGAGCATCGTGGCACCCTCTGCAATAGATAAAAGATGGATGACCCAGATGGTGCCACGTGGTGCCATCCAGGCCACCCAACACCGGCCAGCAGCAACTGGGTGGAACCCCCTCATCATCTTCATCAATTCTCAGCCATTGGATCTTGATCCAACAGTTGAGAGCTCTCCTCCAACACGTGCCTTAAGAAGTCCGCGGGACCATCCAGATGATTTGGCGCAATGGTGGAGGCGTAGGCTTTCAATGGAGGGGTGTGGGTTTGAATCCCCACAGCCCCCCCAATTGGCTAATTGTGCACAGCGCTAGCAAAGGAATTGAAGGACACGGATCTTCAGCGACAGTTGGGTGGGCCTTTAGTAACGCTTGTAGCTGTCACTAATGGCTTGCGCTATGCACACGGCAGCAAAGGAATTGAAGAGCGTGGATCTTCAGCAACAGTTGGGTAGATCTTCAACAACGATTACAACCGTCACTAATTACCCATGGATGATTTTCTCTCCTTCACTATAAAAGGACCTACCCACCTCCATTCCAAACCATCTCTTCCTTTCTTCCTCTCACCACCTCCAAGGCTCTAGAGAGAGCTTGTCCCAAGCTCGGGATGCTCCTCTAGAGTAGAAAAGAAAATAATTTTCCCACCTCTCATCTCCATTCGTGGAGCATCCCATGGCCATCATCTCACCGCCCTTCGGGAAGAAGATCCTCGCCACGACGTTTCCTGCCCCATCCTCTTTCGTCCCGCTCCTCACCACCTTCCTTCATGGGACGTCAGAGCGAGTTATCCTCTGAGCAACCATCGAGGGGGATTCTCTCAACTCTTTCTATCTTTATTGCTTTTGTAGTGCAATCTTTCATGCTTTCTTAGTTGTAGAAAAATAGTTGATTAGAAATCCATGATTGTTTCTCTCTCTCTTATATTTTTGCAAGTAGATTAGCTAGATAAAATTTCATTGACCTAATCGCTTGCTTGATAAAAAAATACCAAACAAATTATAAAAGATAAAAATGACAAAAACAAATAAAAGCGAAATGTAGATTTTTCAAAACCAAATGTTCGCCTCCCCGTGTTCAACCTGGGACTTACTTTTCGAGTTTCGGTTATAAATTTTATCTAATCGATGGATTTTCTTGCAAATCGAACTATGACAACAGGTTTTCCAAACTCGAACCTCTCCACGACGAATCCGATGTGATCATTTTGGAGCCGTTGCTGGGGAGGCAATGCTCTTTGGGTTTTTTTTTCGCATTTTCCCACATTACTTACATATTTTTCTAACCTATCTTTCTTCTTCCATTTATTGTCTTGCAGGAACCTGATCAAGGAGCCAAAGGCGGTAGATTGGAGTAAAGTGAGGGTAGAGACATTTGTAAGTTTTCCCCCACTTCCCCACCCACTAGATCGTTTCGCCACCTTAATAATCAAGACCTAATCTACTTAGGTGTTTTCACAAACCCTAAGATAGAAATTGTTTGTCTTGTTTGTCACTCCGCTCACCTCGCCATCAACAAAAATAAAAAAATAAAATAAAAAAAAGTTATATGATTGTGGGATTTCTTGAAAGAGACACACATTAACACCCACAACTTTCGACTTAAGGCGCACCATTCACTTTGATTTTACCACTTAATCGAGATCTGATCTGTGGACCCGGTACACTTCAACTCAATGCACATAAGTGAGTAAAAATTTGACTAGGTTAAGACTTTTTGTGTGCCTTAACTAAGTGGTACAACAAGCCAATTTACTGAGCTGTTTGGGCCACACCACTCAAATTAAAATAGATTCGTTAAGTAGCTTGCTACTTAGGGTTGATTTTTAGGACTGAAGCAGGCACTCCACATTTTATTTCTGATTTTTAAGGAAATATATCTACACCAGTGCTTTCAAATCTTGGAGTGTTCTACTAAACCTGATTGAACGAACCTAAAGATTAAATCCTAAAAGCTACTAAACAAGGTTAAACCCTAAAAGACACATCGTCAAATAAGCTTGTTTACAAACCCTGGTTGTGCATGCACACACATTTGAATTGATCATTAAGGGCACAACCCATCTAAAGGTTTCATCACATTCAAAGAGCACAATCATCCCAAACCTAATTAAAACTGAGTAGACGTTCGCCTTAAGGATTAATTCACTCTTCGGGGCTTAGACTAAGATTTTCTTGCTGGTCCATCTAATGTGTAGCTAGGGGAGTAGCATCAAATGACCACGGCTGGGGCATACACTAGGAACCGGAGGCACAAGACAAAGGAAGAACCTTCTCCCTAGACCCTCCCTCTAACTGGTTGGATTGACTAGATAGAACTAGACCAAATCGTTTATAATCTCAAGATGGGTCCTGGGAGTCTGTAGGTCTTTAGGCTAACCCACCTAAGGATAGGGTTGATTGCTTGTATTACAGGGCTCCTTTCTTTCTTTGGATTTCCCCTCCAATTCTACCATGTACCCTTCCTCATCCAACATACATTTCACATCCTATCCTCCTACCACCACTTATCCCCAAGATGATTACTATCCCAACTTGACTTGTAATTACCCATCCACTAGCCGGGATAACATTGATTGGGGATATGAATTCGGACCTCAGTGTCCAGGGCCTAACCGTGGACAACAAGACTATTATTACTATCCTTCCCAGAGCTATAATGATTATAGATCTCGATACTTTGATGATCAAACCAACCTGATCTACAATCAGGATGGATATGATGATTATAACATCTACCCTCCCCATTATTCCATTGAATATAGGTCACCTCCATTTTTTTAACCTGAGATGACCTACTATCAGGGAGGGACTCGAGAACCTTAATATCTTGAATCCCCTAGATTTAACCCGAGCCCACCCAACCCTAAACCAAACCAGATCCAGGATAGGGTGTTGGCTAATTTGAGGAACACTATACAATCTTTAGAAGCTCAGCCAACACCATGCACTGAAGCATTGGAGCCTATGATCAAAATAATTTATGAAAATAGTTCTCTATTAGATTTGCTCCAAAATGTTAAGGATAGGGACCTAAGTGAGTTTCTTCCTGGAAAATTGTCAAGGTTGGGAATGAAATTTGTGGTTTCCCTAGTCTAATCTTGGAATGATTCTCAAGATAAACTCCTTTCAAGAGAGCTAATGTCTGAACCTGCTCAGGCACCTATCGGGGGGGATACATGTTCTGAGAATAGGGATGACCAGGTTAGGCTAGAGAAACCCATTGAGGATGAACCAATTACTTCACTTGAGATCCCCAAGCCAGGGAACGATGAAAAATACGTCTCCATGGACCATGAAATGACATATGATTTTGAGACATATATAAATGAGGATTAAGAATTCTTTGACTCTAAGGGTGAAGAATCATTAGGTGAAGTCCCACTTGAGCTCAAGGAAGAGAATTTTAGTGAGACGAATGGTCTTGAGGAGCATGACAAACCTTTTGATAGCCCGATTATTGAAGATTATGATCAAGTTGGGGCTAACTTGGACGATCCAAATCCTGATGATTCAATCAGTAGCCCCACTACTCAACCACACCCTGAAGAGCTGAATTATGATATTTTTGATATCACTAGACCCAAGTTAATCCTGATTCAGCCATAATTGTTGGACTTGGGTATTTTAGATGGGGCGTACAATGATCTGGAGGCCCCAGAAACCTTGATTTTGGAGGATAGGAAGGGGGAAATAAAAATCTGGGAAGCCTCTGAGGGAACTATGAGTTTGGATTTAAGGGTTCCTATTGGCCTGAAACAACCTACTTTCTACCAGGACCCTTATGATATATTTCACATGCAACCCAATCTCAAAATAACTGATTATCTTTCTGAGCTGAACTTTAAGAGGACATCCAAACCTATTGAACCATACTTACTTGTCGAACACTTTGGTCTTGGGTTGCACACCATAAAACCATAGGCTTGACCGCACAAACACAATAATCTTAGGTTCTGGGTGATTTTCATCCAGAACCTTAGAACCACTCGACCCTAAGGTATGGGTCTGCACCATAATCTGGTCTACGTCTATGGACATCTTCTGTTAGTGAGGCTAAGGATTAATTTTTTGATTTTGATTCTGACCCGTACTTATGAATTCTTAATTTCTTCCTTGTATGTATGTTATGCGTAGCTAAAGGCATTAAATTTAGCATGCGTTTATATTCCACGTTCTATGTAGAGCTGACCGGATTTTCACGTTATTCAAGTGATTTTTTGTTTACTCCACCCTTTCCATGTCTTTATCTTTACAATGAGGGCATTGCATTATTTAGGGATGGGGGGATGGATACTTAATCCTGAAATTATTTCGTTAGCTCTATAGAATTTCTTTTTAAAAAAATTGAAAATTCAAAAAGATAAAAGAAAAAGAATTAGGAGAAGAGAACTTAAGCTTTTGGAAGTTATTAACTTTAGGAAATGATACAATAAGACCTGAACACTTAGTCTCTTCAGGTCTTTAGGCTTAATTAGCTCGGGTGTCAACTCAAATGTGAACTTAGTCTCGAGTCCTCACCAAGTAATTCTATTTTAATTTGATCAATAAATTGGGGTGATAAGTATACAACTTATCAACCTGCCCTCTGATCTGAGGGGACTTTAAGCCTAAGAATGTACACACTAATTGCTCTGACTCACTTTTCGGTGGTTTCTTTGACAATTGGGTAGCTAATGAACCGTCTAGGGTGGTATGGCTGGCAAGTTGGTGGTAATAGCTCATTGGCCAGTTGTTTAGAGCCCAGCCACAAGACCATTTTCTTCATACTGCCTTTAGGTAAATTTTAGATCAAGGAAGACACCTACTTAAAAAAATAATAATAAAAGAAAAAAAAGAATAGAAAAAGTATAAAATAAAAAATAATAATAAGGAAAAAAATAAAAAAATAAAATTACACTTCATTGCACGAGTATATCTAGCAGGTTACCGTGGGTAACAACCCATTGGCCGGTTGTCCAGAGCCCAACTCACAAAAATGCACAATAATTCCCAACGCACTTAGGGAAGAAGTAGGGAAGTAGAATAAATCGAGGAGATATACACTTGGTTCACCCTTGTGTTGACCCCATAAATAAAAGTAGGGATTCGACAATTGGGTAGCTAATGAACTGTCTAGGGTGGTATGGCTGGCAAGTTGGTGGTAATAGCTCATTGGCCAGTTGTTTAGAGCCCATCCACAAGACCATTTTCTTCATACTGCCTTTAGGTAAATCTTAGATCAAGGAAGATAGCTACTTAAAAAAATAATAATAAAAGAAAAAAAAGAATAGAAAAAGTAGAAAATAAAAAATAATAATAAGGAAAAAAATAAAAAAATAAAACTACACATCACTGCACGAGTACGGCTAGCAGGTTACCGTGGGTAACAGCCCATTGGCTGGTTGTCCAGAGCCCAACTCACAAAAATGCACAATAATTCCCAACGCACTTAGGGAAGAAGTGGGGAAGTAGAATAAATCGAGGAGATATACACTTGGTTCACCCTTGTGTTGACCCCATAAATAAAAGTAGGGAGAAAGCTACCGTTGGGAAAGATAAACCTTTAGGCAAGGTCACCTAGGGTCGTAGAAACCCAAAGTCCGTTTTAATAGCCGCCTAGTGAGTCTATCACCCTTTCATTAGATGCTTAGCACTTAGAGTCCTTTTTGAGTCATGGGCAAGTCGGGTAGTCATAAAAAGTTATCCCGAAACTCTCAAACTCCAAAAGTCCAACAAAATTAGAAAAGAAGAAAAGAAAATGTATCTTCCCTTTTCAAATAAGGCAAGGACTTGGGCGGCCTGCATTCTAGCAGACACCGGGTACTGCTGAGTCTTCCTAGTTTAGGACCGTAGTTGAAATTTTCTATTGTTAATAAACAACTTAGGCCTAAACAATTGAGTCCTAATTCTATTTTTATACATAGAATGTAGTATAATTTTGTTAGGGCCTAGAGAAAGATAGGCATTGGGGTATGATGTAGACACATTCATTTAGGTTAAAATGACTATTCATGGATGTTCCTAGGCTTAGATTTGTATTTCATGTTATAGATATTGCATAGCATGCATCATCCTGCATTTAGAGTAGCTGTGTATATCATAGGATAATTACATCCTTTTTTTAGCCAGGAGGGAAGGAGCTTTATTTCAGGGCCTCAGATGGACGATTCGACTGTACGGATCTGATCAAGATGACGATCAGAGTCTAACACCTCCAAAAATGTCTTGATCGAAATCCCGTAGCATCATTTGAAGTCCAAGGAAGATCAACGGCCAAGGGGCAATGTGACATCCATATGGGTTTCAGATGGAAAATTTGACCATACGAATGGATCCAGAGTAACGATCACAGTGCGGCAATGCGGGAATTGGTAAGTCGATTTTCTCTTTCTATAATATGATTAAGATTTGTCATTTTAGCATCAAAGTGGTGGAAAATCGCTTAACAAAATAATTAAAATAAAAATTAAACCACTCACAGGAGAGTGGGTCATGTCCACAGGGAGGCAATGACCTTTTTAAACTCACAATTAGGTAGAAATCGAGTTCGCTGAAATACTCATCAAATCAAACAATGCATATGTCACTCTGAATGTAAACCTTAAATTTATGGAGAAGTCAAGGGTTGTTGATGTAATTTTCATGTAAGAAAATTATCCATGTGCAAGGGTATGCCATGTACTTTTCACTTGCATGCATAATAAAATGTAATTCAAAATTAAATGTAATGTATATAAAGATGAATCAATAATGCTTAACAATTCTCTAGAAGAATAAGCATAAAGCCATAAATTCACCATAATTTAATTAATATAAGAAATCAAAAAAATAAATGTTGACAATGGCAATTTCCATAAATAGAAATTCACACAAAAACAGAGGATTATACCTCTCTCCTCCACGTGCATGGGAGAGAGGCTCATTCAAGGAGCTACTCTGAGAAAAGGTCGGTCAGAGTGAGGCCTTCGCGGTAGTGGCGGCGATGCGTCACGAGATGGCATGGGCCGGTTGGACGGAGGAGAGAGGCAGTGGCGGCGGCTGTCGCTGCTGCTCTTGTGCGCGGGAATGGAGTTGCTGAAGGGTGTTGATGGATGCGCATTGCGCACGGGTGAAGCAGCTGGAATAGCGCGCGCTTCGCGCGCTCGGTTGGAGGCGAGGCCCAATTGCTGCAAGGAGGGTGCGCTCTACTGCTAGAGGATGCATGGCAGGTGCTGCGGGCTGAGGTGTGGCAAGGGAGGTGCAGGCGGAGGTGCAGTGCTTTGCACGCGGGTGGGGTTACTGCGAGGAGTGCGCACTCTGCTGCTGGAGGGCGCTGCTGTGCGTGGTGAGTGCGGTAGGAGATGAGGCTTGCCGAGGGGAGGTGTGCGCATGCTGGAAGTGGAGGGCACTGCTGCGGGTGTGCGGTAGGGGTTGAGTCATGGGGATGGTGTTGGTGGTTGAGGAGCTGATGAAGAAGAAGCACGGTGATGCAGGGACTCTGATTGGCGGTGTGGGCTGTCACACCACACGCCCTCAGTAGGGGAGTCTTGCTGCCGTAGTTGAGGCCGGTGGTGAGGAGCGAAAGAGAAACTAGGATCTTTGCGAAGTGAGGAAAGGGGTGCTGGCCTCCTCTGAGCGGCAGCCCTTCCTCCTCCTTTGTAGCCACATCTACAAAGATTTTGAAATTCAATCAGGCCACCATTGAGTGAAGTGAATGCACAGGAGGAGGAGGTGGAGATGGAGCGATTACCTACAAAAAGAAGAATAATAATAATAATAAAATAATTAAGATTATTTATACATAACTCCTTAACTTCTATGTTAATTAAAATAATGAATGTAATGTACCTAATTAATTAACTAATCAAATATATGCAATCCTAGGTTAATTCTAAATGCATTTAGATATGGATGCCACACATGAATTATGCCCTTAAGCTAAAAATATGAATTAATTTAATTACATCCTAATGTATGCTATCTAAATGTTAAAATTAACTTAATGTTGAGGCACTTAAATGCTTAAATAGCCCACAAATATGGGCTAGTCAAATACCCTCATGCCTAGTTTTTGCTAGTCCCTAGCAAAATCTAAGCAATAACCTAGCACTCCAAATAGACTAGCCAACCCAATCGGTCTTCCTTTAGAAACATTTTAAGTTCAAACTTTAGACCTAAGGTTCTCAAGTAGTTGTTAAGTTACAGACTAGGTCGGCTAAAGATGAGTTGCAGGCACAGGTTTCCCTGATTTCTAACTCTACCCTAAGGTTTATTGATCCCTGAGATTAAAGCATCTGTGCATGTACATTGGTCTGAGTTATTTGAGGTTGATATGATTGCCAACCTAAAGAGGAAAAAGGATTTTTTTTTAATATATATATATATTTTTGTTTGATTCCTCTAAGTCTAACCTTGGATCAGCTATCAACATGGTTTATGTCGGATTCATTGTCCCCATCACTATACCTCGAAGGGTGCCTGGCTTTTGATGCTTCGAGATAGCACTGCCCATAGTGACCCCACGGACTCCTGGCAATCGACACTTCGAGATGGCATCGCCCATGGATTTCTTAAGCAAATTCAGGCTTGTGGCAATCGACACTTCGAGATAGAGCCACCCATGGTACCCGAACCACACAATGCGCTTACATGCCCCCAGTAGGATGGATATCCTAAGAGACAAGTTCCGAGGAGGTAACATGTTATCATCACATCCTCAAGGTGAGTATATACTCCACCTCTCCTACGGCATGACTCATCCAATCAAATTATGTTTTCAAGCTTCTCCTAAGTCAAAACTAAGAGAACCAACTTTTCTTAAAGAAATGAATTAGGGTGATCACTTACACAAGACCATGTGTGCGTGAAATTTGGATGCTTGGGTTACAAGGACCCGTAAACCAAAAGGTAGAACATGACTCCAGGTACTACCCAGCCTTTAACTCAATCCCTAACTTTCCTTCCTCAACCTCTTGAGGAATGGTCCGCAACTTAACTCCTACTTAAGTTTTTAAGTCCACAAAAGACCCTAAAGGTCTAAAGCTAGTAGCTCACTTAGCTTCTAAAGTTTGACACTTAGAATCAACTTAGTCTAACCTAAAGTTTTGGTCTGCTTAAGAATGTAGGGCCCAGCTAGTTATGCACAATAATACATTTTTTTTTTTAATGCAATATGCGTGAATGCAAAATGTAGACATGCTATAAATAGATGCCTTAAGTCCTCTCCCCCAAGCCTGGTTCAAACAATGTCCTCATTGGAAATAAAATAGTTAAAGGAAGATATTACTTGAGGTGGAGAATGGCAAGAGCTAAGGCTCCTCAAGAGTGACCTTGTCAACCAGATTGCCATCCAAAGTAATGTATGGTTTTAACCGTTGACCGTTGATGATAAAGGGAGTTGCTGAAGAAGGGCTTTTAATCTCCACAGCTCCATGTGGAAACACTTTAGTGATTATATAAGGCCCATCCCAACGAGATTTAATTTCCCTGAAAAAAGCTTAAGTCTGGAATTGAAAAGCCAGACTTGTTGGTTGGGCTCAAAGGTCTTTCTAAGGATATACTTATCATGCAAGACCTTTGTTCTCTCTTTATAAGCTTGAGAGGTGTCATAAGCATCATTCCTCAGCTCCTGAAGCTCACTTAATTCCAGAAGTCGTGCCTTACTCGCCTTTTCTAAATCAATGTTAACACTTCGAATAGCCCAAAGTGCCCTATGTTCCAGCTCAACGGGTAAATGGCATGCTTTCCCATACATAATCTGAAAGGGAGATGTTCCCAAAGGGGTCTTATAGGCCGTTCGATATGCCCACAAAGCATCATCGAGCTTTTGGGACCACTTTTTCCTATCAGGTCTAATGGTCTTTTCTAAAATATTCTTTATCTCCCTATTCGATAGTCGTCTAAGGATGGTAAGGGGTAGCTACCCTATGAGTCACTCCCAAACTCTTGAGTAGCCGATTGAAGTGGTGGTTTCAAAAATGAGGTCTCCCATCACTTATAATGGTCTTGGGGCAGCCAAAATGAGATATGATATTGGCCTTCACAAATTTCAAAACCACATAGTAGTCATTTGTGCGTGTAGGAATGACCTCTATCCATTTAGAGACATAATCAACTGCCACCAAGATATATTCATAACCATGGGACAAAGAGAAGGGGCCCATAAAGTCAATTCCCCACACATCAAAAATTTCAATAGATTGAATAGGGTATTGAGGCATCTCATTCCTCTTCCCAATTGTTCTAGTTCGTTGACATCTAATATAGGCCTTAACAAAATTATGAGAATCCTTAAATAACGAAGGCCGCCAAAAATTGGACTGGAGAACCTTAAAAGTAGTTTTCTTAGCACCAAAGTGTCCTCCACAATGAAGTTCATGGCAAAAACTCAGCACACTTTGTTGTTCCTCTTCAGGTACACATCGTCTCAATACTTGGTCTTGTCCAATTCTTAATAATTCAGGCTCTTCCCAATGAAAGTATCTAGCTTGGGAAATGAATATCTTTCTTTTTTGCTCATCCCAAGAGCCAGGAGTTTCTCCAGTGACCAAGTAATTTATGGTATCAACATACTAAGGTGAAGTTGGTGTTACCGCCATAAGGGTTTCATTAGGAAATGTCTCGCGGATGTCTCCAGATAGAGAGTCATTAAGTGGAAGGTGAGACAGGTGGTCAGCCACAACATTTTCTACTCCTTTCTTTTCACGTATCTCCAAGTCAAATTCTTAAAGGAGTAGGATCCACCTAATCAGACCTGGCTTAGAATCTTTCTTAGCAATGAGATGTTTCACTATCGCATGATCAGTGAAAATAACCACCTTAGACCCAAGAAGAAAAGACCTAAACTTCTCCAGAGCAAAAACTACAATAAGTAATTCTTTTTCAGTGATGGTGTAGTTTTCCTGTGGTTTGGTTAAAGTCTTATTGCCATAATGCAACATATGAGGTCTTCCCTCAACCCTTTGTCCAAGGACTGCTCCCACTGCATAATCCGAAGCATCACACATCAGCTCAAATGGGAGTGTCCAATCAGGAGCTCGGAGAATAGGTGCAAAGTTAAAGGCCTATTTCAGAGTTTGAAAGTCCTCAGCACAATTTGAATCAAAATTGAAAGAAGATTACTTCGCCAACAAGTCACAAAATAGCCTAGAAATTTTATTGAAATTTTTAATAAAGCGCCTATAAAAGCCAGCATGACGCAGAAAGGATCTAATATGTTTGATATTCGTGGGCAATGGGAGTTTGGAAATAGAATCAATCTTGGCTTTATCTACTTCCAAGCCTCGCTGAGACACAGCATGCCCAAGTACAATTCCTTTCTGTACCATGAAGTGGCTTTTCTCCCAACTGAGGACTAAACCAATCGCCTTACATCGCTTCAACACAATCTCCAGGTGCAAGAGACACTGGTTGAAAGACGAGCCATAAATGGAGAAGTCATCCATAAACACTTCAACACACTCATTAATCATGTCAGAAAAAATGGACATCGTACACAGCTGGAAGGTTGCAGGGGCATTACATAATCCAAACGACATATGCCTGAATGTAAAGGTACCGTAAGGACTCATGAATGTCATCTTCTCCTAGTCATCAGGGAAGACTACAACCTGGTTGTACTTAGAATATCCATCGAGAAAGCAATAGTACTTATTCCCTGCCAATTTCTTGAGAATTTGATCAATAAAAGGCAAGGGAAAGTGATCCTTCTGGGTAGTGGTGTTTAGCTTGCAGCAATCAATACAGACCCTCCATCCAGTTGAGTGTCTAGTCACAACTTGTTCACCTTGGTCATTAAATTCCACAGTAAAGCCTGCCTTCTTTAGCACCACATGAATAAGACTTACCCATTTACTATCTGCAATGGGATACATGATCCCAGCATCCAACCACTTCAAGATTTCCTTTTTAACCACCTCCCACATATTAGGGTTCAGACATCTCTGCATGTCCCTAAATGGCTTGATGGAATCATCAGTATAAATGTGGTGCATGCAGAGTGTAGAGTCTATACCCTTAATGTCAGCAATGCTCCAAGCAATAGCTTCCTTGTGCCTAGACAAGCATTCAATCAGGGCTCCCTCCTGTGCCTCAGATAGCACAGCCGAAATGATAACGAAGAGCATATCATTGACACCCAGGAAGACGTACTTGAGAGTGTCAAGGTGGGGTTTCAACTCAAGGTCGAGGGCTTGTATGGTTGAGGGTTTCATAATAGATGTCCCCATCTAAGGTAGCAGATCTACCTTTTGTAGAGATGATGGGGAAAGAGACTCAGTAGAAACACCCAGCAACTCCTCAAGTTCTAGTATATCCCCTTACATTCCTTCAAGAGATGGGAATGCTCATTTAGCATGACATGCTGAAAGGGGTCATCACATAACATTGCAGGGGTTGTCTCTTTAATCAGGTCATCTATCACCTCAACTTGAGAACAATCCTCAAGCCCGGCTTGTTTATAAGCATCAAACACATTAAGCTGGATTTTCCTATTCCCAAAGCCTATTTTCAATGCCCCAGTATTGCAATTGATTGAAGCATGCAAAGTTGCAAGGAAGGGGCGACCCAAAATGATGGAGGGCTTGGTTGGCTTGTTGGTAGGGTCAGTGTCCAAAACTAAGTCAATGGGGAAGAAGAAATCCTCCACTCTTACAAGGACATCTTCCAAAATTCCCCGCGGTGTCTTAAGTGATTGATCAGCAACTTGAAGGATTACCAGGCTAGGCTTCGGATTGCCTCCCCTAAGTTGTTCATACATGTCACTCGGAAGGATGTTCACCCCCACACCCAGATCATGTAGAGCCTCATCAATCTGTAAGTCACCAATAACCACTGAGATGTACGAGGCTCCTGGGTCCTTATGTTTCGAGGGTGTGCCATGTTGAACATTTGAGCTAACAGAATCAGGGAGGATATCTTTTAATTGGACTTGTTTCCTAGATTGCTGCTTTTTCATGCGCAGGTCTTTTAAGAAGAGGGCATAAGACAAAATCTGCCTGATAGCTTCAAGTGAAGGCAGGTTAATCTGCACTTGCTTGAAAGTTTCCATGATCTCATCCATCTTATCTTTGTTTCCAGATGAGCCAGCAGAAGTCTGCCCAGAGGTGGATAAGCGCTCTAGAAAGGGCACTCTCGATCTCTGGGTGGAAGGGTTGTCATGTCGAGTAAGGGGTGGAACGAGGGCAACTTCTTTCGGTGAGGTGATTTCAAGCGAAGGAGATTTGGGCAAGCCTTCTCCAGTGGGGGTAAAAATCGGGGTGGATGGTTTTTCAGAGGGTTAGACTATAGGCGCATCAGGATTGGAAATTTCTTTCCCACTCCTCAGAATAGTCACCGCCTGAGCCTGCTCTCTAAAGACAATCCCTTTTCCTTTAGGATTCTCCTCAGCAGCACTAGGAAGCTTCCCAGTTTTCCTCTGTCTAACAGCCTAAACATGGTGTCCTATCTGCGATTTCATTTCATGTATAGCCTTGTCAGGAGATTGGATGATAGCACTTTGACTTTCTTGCATAGTTCTCAACATTGCCTTCAATTCATCCATCTCAGAGGTCTTAGGTTGGGCAAAGGTTTGAGGTTGGTTCATTTGTTGATTTTGAAAGGGTTGTGGTTTATAATTCCCTGAATTTGAAACATTCCCTTGTCTCCAGGAAAAGTTTGGGTGATTCCTCCATCCCTCATTATAAGTGTTGGAGAAAGGTTCATTACGAGGTCTAGGACAGAACCCTTGAGAGGCATTCAGATCCGCCTGTACAAGCTCAGGGAATTGGGAGGCTAAGTGGCAATCCACATTGGTGTGTGTATTGCCTTGGCAAATGGAGCATTCAGAAGCTTGGGATGTGGAGGTGTTAGATACGAATTGGCCTAGGCTCGACATAAGCCTTTCCATGTTTTGATTCAACAATTGAATCTGATAGCCTAAATTCTGGGTGTCCCTTTCCTCATTCACGTCCAACTTTCTTTTCATGAGAGTGGGTTTTCTATCCCTGTAGGCAGAATTCAAGTGAATAGAATTCTCACTCAAAGTATCAAAAAGGTTCCAAGCTTCATCCTCAGTCTTAGATAGAAAGGTTCCTGCACAGGCACCATCCACAGTCTGCCTATGCGAATCATTAAGGCCGATGTAGAACCTTTCAACCAGTTGCCACTTAGGCACCTGATGATGTGGGAAAAGTCTCAACATGTCATTAAAGTGCTCCCACACATCATGGAAAGCTTCCACATCCTTTTGAACAAAACTCATAATTTCCCTCCTAAAGTGATTTGTTTTTCTCATGGGGAAGTACTTCTTCAAAAACTCCTTCTTCAGGGCATCCCAAGTGTTAATATCATCAAGGGTATGATACCAATACTTGGCTTTGTCCTTGAGGGAGAAAGGAAAGAGGGTGTGCATTTGAGCAACATCAGTAACGCCCTGCAGCTTCATTGTGGAATAGACCTCGGTGAATTCCCCTATGTGCCTATAAGGGTCTTCCCTAGCAGTTCCATAAAAGGAGGGTAGCAAGGATATGGTACTGCTTTTGATCTCACAAGGATTGTCCCCTCCAGGTCTACGTAGTGCAGGGCCAGCTTGATTGGTTGGAATGAAATATTCCTTAAGGCTCCTTTGACCAGCCATTACTTCCCTTGGCAGGATCCTTCTTAAGATTCTTTCAGGTTCAGGATCAAACACAAGCTAGCTCCTAAGAGATCGCCTACCAAGCATGTAGTACAAAAACAATTCAAAAGGACTTGTTCAATTTTTACAAAGTTAGGCTTTTGACTTTAGTTCAAATTGTAGGTGACAAAGCAAGTTGCCCAATCAATTAGGCGCCTATTGTCGACCTTCGAAATGCCTAAAAAGACCTAGTTGGAGCTTAGGTGTTCTTCTCTAAATCTCAAATGGTAGAGCAACTCCAAAGATGGAAGATCAAGGGATGCAAGTAGGCCTAAGCCTTTCTTTGAAGCTGTGCTTTCGCGGTGCTTCTTAACTACCCCCAAAAATCTGAGACAAGGTATCCCCCTCTTTGGATTTACAAAACCTTTGATCTTAAGTTCTGAACACTTCAAAATGCAACAGTAGGAGGTCTCTTGTCCTAGTAGTTCCAAGACCTAGGAGTGTCCAAATGCATGCCATGGTGCAAGAGATACAAGTGTGCATACACCATAAAATTTTGAGTTTTGAATTTTGAACCACAGCACAATGTCTCAATTCAAGTCCTTGGTTTTCAGTGTTCCTCCTTAATTTAAAGTCCTTTTTCAAGAAAATATGTGACCACTTGTTAGATCTTTTCAATTCAATTAGGTGGTCTTACAATTAAATCCAAATGCACATGCGTGAGCAATATAGAATGCAAAGAAACAAGGCATACCTTTCCTCCAGCAATCAGCAACGCAAGATGCACGCTCATGCAAACAAAATAAATCTAGAGGTTGTTCATTCACACCTAAATGGTTGTCCTAAGGCAGGCAGCTTCTAGTAGTTAGCTCATTTCTTTTTTTTTTTAGCTACTTATGCACAAGCAAAGAAAATGATAAACAACCACAAAATAAAATAAAAGCCTAGATCTAAAGAAAAGGGAACATGCTCCCAAAAAGTTACCCAACATGAGCCTAAAAGAAAGTCGGGGAACAAACTCCTAAAAATGTACCCCAGAACAAGGGTCTCAAAATAAAATTCACAAGAAAAATTAAGTCTAAAGTCTTAATCCTACTCTAATCAAATCAGTGACAAAATGTGCAGAGACGATCGTCACATCCTCGTCCTTCCCCTCCTGGCAATCTAGTTCTTTGTAAGGTGGATCGAATAATTTCTCCTCTGGCGACGCCAAGGGTCACCTCTCACGATGGCTGGTGTGATGGCAAGTCGTAGAATGTGTGCTGTAGATCGTTGCACTCGCACCAGAAAGAAAGGCCAGAGTTAAAATACGATTCAAAGTTTAAATCAATGTGAACGAATGAACGAATGCGATTTAATTAAGCATATTGCCTCCCTAAAAATGATGCCATTTGGTAAGTCAATTTTCGCTTTCGAATAATATGATTAAGACGATTTATCATTTTAATATCAAAGTGGTGGAAAATCGCTTAACAAAATAATTAAAATAAAAATTAAACCACTCACAGGAGAGTGGGTCATGTCCACAGGGAGGCAATGACCTATTTAAACTCACAATTAGGTAGAAATCGAGTTCGCTGAAATACTTGTCAAATCAAACAATGCATATGTTGCTCTGAATGTAAACCTTAAATTTATGGAGAAGTCAAGGGCTGTTGACGTAATTTTCACATAAGAAAATTATCCATGTGCAAGGGTATGCCATGTACTTTTCACTTCCATGCACACTAAAATGTAATTCAAAATTAAATGTAATGTATATAGAGATGAATCAATAAGGCTTAACAATTCTCTAGAAGAATAAGCATAAAGTCGTAAATTCACCACAATTTAATTAATCTAAGAAATAAAAAAAATGAATGTTGGCAATGGAAATTTCCGTAAATAGAAATTCACTCGAAAATAGAGGATTATACCTCTCTCCTCCTCTTGCATGGTAGAGAGGCCCATTCGAGGAGCTACTCTGAGAAAAGGTCGGCCGGAGTAAGGCCTTCGCTGCAGTGGCGGCGGTGCATCAAGAGATGGCCTGGGTCGGGTGGACGAAGGAGAGAGGCGGTGGCTATCGCTGCTGAAGGGTGCTGAAGGACACGCTCTGCGGCGGGTGGAGCGGCTGGAATAGCACACGCTTTGCGCGCGCAACTGGAGGCGAGCGCCGGTGGCTGCGAGGAGGGTGCGCTCTGTTGCTGGAGGGTGCGTGGTGGGTGCTGCAGGCAGAGGTCTGGCGAGGGAGGTGTAGGTGGAGGTGCAGCGCTCTGCAAGTGAGCAGGGTTACTACGAGGAGCATGCACTCTGATGCTGGAGGGCTTTGCTGCGTGTGGTGTGTGTGACAGGAGATGAGGTGCACGTGGGCTAGAAGTGTAGGGTGGCTGCTGCAGATGTGCGGTGGGGGCTGAGGCATGGGGATGGTGCTGGTGGTTGAGGAGCTGATGAAGAAGAAGCACGGTGATGCAGGGACTCTGATTGGCAGTGTGGGCTGTCACACCACACGCCCACGGTGGGGGAGTCTCACTGTCGCAATTGAGGCCGGTGGTGAGGAGCATATGACAAACTGGTTCTCTACGTAGTGAGGAAAGGGGTGGTGGCCTCCTCTGAACAACAGCCCTTCCTCCTCCTTTGTAGCCATAATTACAGAGATTTTGAAATTCAAATAGGCCACTGTCGAGTAAAGTGAATACATAGGAGGAGGAGGCAGAGATGGAGTAGTTATCTGCAAAAAGGAGAAGAAGAATAATAGTAAAATAATTAGGATTATGTATACATAACTCCTTAACTTCTATGTTAATTAAGACAATGTATGTAATGCACCTAATTAATTAACTAATCAAATGTATGCAATCCTAGGTTAATTCTAAATGCATTTAGATATGGGTGCCACACATGAATTATGCCCTTAAGCTAAAAATATGAATTAATTTATTTACATCCTAATGTATGCTATCTAAATGTTAAAATTAACTTAATGTCGAGGCGCTTAAATACTTAAATAGTCCACAAATATGGGCTAATCAAGAATCATCTCAATTTGAGCACCGTGGCACCCTCTACAATAGATAGAAGATGGATGGCCCTGATGGTGCCACGTGGTGCCATCCAGGCTGCCCAACACCATCCAGCAGCAACTGGGAGGCACCCCCTCATTATCTTCATCATCAATTCTCAGCTGTTGGAACTTGATCCAATGGCTGAAAGCTCTCCTCCACCGCCTACCTTAAGACGTCCACACGACCATTCAGACGATTGGGTGCAATGGTGGAGGTGTGGGCACTCAACGGAGGGATGCTGGTTCGAATCCCCGTTGCCCCCCCAATTAGCCAATTGAGCACGACACCAGCAAAGGAATTGAAGGGCGTAGATCTTTAGCGACAGTTGGGTGGATCTTTAGCAATGATTATAGTCGTCACTAATTTCCCATGGATGATTTTTTCCTCCACTATAAAAGGACCTACCCACCTCCATTCCAAACCATCTCTTCCTTTCTTCCTCTCACCACCTCCAAGGCTCTAGAGAGAGCTTGTCCCAAGCCCAGGATGCTCCTCTAGAGTAGAAAAGAAAATAGTTTTCCCACCTCTCATCCCCATTCGTGGAGCATTACATGGTCGTCCTCTCACTACCCTTCTGGAAGAAGATCCTCACCGTGAGGCCATCCTGTCCCATTCTCCAGCTACGTCCTCCTTTGTCTTGCTCCTCACCACCTTCCTCCAGGTGACGTCAGAGCAAGTCATCCTCCGAGCAACAATTGAGTGGGATTCTCCCACCTCTTTCTATCTTTATTGCTTTCTTAGTGTAATCTTTCCTGCTTGCTTAGTTGTAAAAAAATAGTTGATTAGAAATCCATGATTGTTTCTCTCTCTCTTATATTTTCACAAGTAGATTAACTAGATAAAATTTCATCGACCTAATCATTTACTTGATAAAAAATACCAAAAAATTATAAAATGTAAAAATGACAAAGATAAATAAAAATGAAATGCGGATTTTTCAAAACCAAACGTTCGCCTCCCCGTGTTCGACCTAGGACTCACTTTTCGAGTTTCGATTATAAATTTTATCTAATCGACAGAATTTTTCGCGAATCGAACTACGCCGATGGGTTTTCCAAACTCAAACCTTTCTATGACGAATCCGACGCGAACACCCACCCATTGACCTTGTTCTAATCCTTGAACCCAAGCTGATTTCATACCCTCTGATTTACAATGACATTGCAAAACATAGGCATGGGTGAGTATTAAAATGCAAACACATAAAAATTCAAGTTTTTGAAGGGTTCTGATAAAAAAATTACGCACATTCAAAAAATCAAAAAGAAATAAAAATTGAAAAAGAATAAAAAAATGGAAAGGGGAGGAAATTTTGTGAGATTAATTGCATGTCATTTTTGAGGAGGAGGTGATTTAAATGCCAAAAAGAAGCACAATTTGAAACAAAAAAGTGAGTCATTAGTAAATAATTATGGAATCTACTTAAGTTCTAGACTAAATCAAAAGAAAAAAATTAAGTACTAGAATGACAAAAAGACAAAGAGATTAGTATGAGTGCTAAGCTTAGGCCTCTTGGGCCTGTTTTAGGGCTTAAACATTCAAGTATCCGTTAAGATCTGGATAATCCTCAAGAGGTTGCAGAAAATGCAAAGCTTATGTATTAGGTCTAAGGCTTAAGGATTATGCGGTCTCATTAACTGACCTCTGGCTTGCGGGACTCGATAACCTAAGCACCCTAATCCACACATAGTCTAGTTCAGTATGCTTAATAATTAAAATCACGCAAAAGCATTTGTTCTGTTCTGAAAAAGCTACCTAGATTACAAGTTGCTTATCAACACAAGTTGATTTGCATGAGTTCCTGGTGTAGAGAGGTGGAAAATTCCCCTCAAAGATGTGCAATAACATACCGTCTCCTCGGTGCTTGTCTCCTAGGATATCTAAATATCCTTCTGGGGGCATGTAAGCACCTTGTGTTAGTTCAGGTGCCATGTTGAAACGCCAGAGGACTACGCTTTCGGATTCGGTTTTGAAAACCTGTTGTTGTAGTTTGAATAGCAAAGAACTTGGGTTCAACAAATAAAATTTATACCGGAATAGAAATCTTGGGTCGAACTCAGGGAGGCTACGTCGATCAAAATTCGCAATTATATTCTTTTTGTGTTTTTGTTAAAAAGCGGAGTAATTACAATGAAATGAAGTACTATAGACAATAAGAGAAAGAGGCAGAGAGAGAGAAAACATGCACTTGATATTGCAAAAGGTTTATACAACTAAGAAAGCGAGAAAGTACACTTGAAAGCAGGAAAATTCTACTCTAGAAAGTAGGAAAAAGGAATGGGAGAGAGAAGTTATCCTCCTCGATGATCTCTTGGAGGACGAGTCGGATGAGACGATGCCTAGTAGATGAGGAATGGAGCGGGAAGAAGGAGGTCAAGGTAGGAAGAATGGGAATGAGGCAGCACGCCGTCGTCGTTACGGGATCCGCTTCCGAAATGGGGGCAAAAAATTGATTTTATGTACTAAGGAGCATCCCGAGTGTGGGACAAGCTTCTCTTGAGCTTTGGAGAGGGAGAGAAGAGAAGGAAGGGATGAGAAATTAGTATGGAGGGGGTCTCCTTTTATAATTGCAAGGAGTGGGGGCATTTTAGTCATTACAATTTGAAAAATAATAATTCAAAACCTTTAGTGATGGATAAATCCGTTACTAAAGGCCTGAACGTGGCCTTCGTGGGCGATTCTCGTGCACCCGCTCCTCTTCCGCACCTAAAATGCACGTCACATTCTTCAAATCTTAGTTGTCCGATCTTGAGATCGGATGGCTTAGATCTCTCCTTGCCGTGCCTCAACTGCAAGTGCCTGCATATGTGATCTCGCGTTCTCGCCACGCGTACGATCGCACGTGGGTGCAATCGGCTACGCAGCGCCGTTGGATCACAATTGCACGGTTCCTCGCACTTGCATGCTCACTCACCCACGCTCCAATCTGAGGCACCCACAGCTCGAACGAGCATCTCTTCTTCTCGATAGCGCACTCAATCAACGTGCTGTGGGTGTGTTTGTGTCGCGTGCTTATTTTGTGCGTGAGCGCCTCACAGCAGTTGGATGCACATCCAATGGTGGAGAAGCATTGGTCAGATGAGCTGAGGCGGGTGCTTGCGGGCGGTTGTGCAGCTGAGATGGCACCACGTGGCGCCATCTTGGCCATCCATCTTCTGAGTATTGTAGATGGTGCCATGGGTGTCAGATTAGATCGATTTTCACACCATTAGGCTGTGATGGTCGATCCAAGCCCATCCGTGTGGTCGGATTTATCGTCTGAGGTGCGGATTAACACCATCTTGGTCCTTGATCTTCTAGGATTCTTTGATCTCTATCTGATGCTACGGATGTCTGATCAGGGCGATCTTAGAGTCGTTGAACTCCAATCGCTGCTCTGATCAGATCTGTATGGTTAGATCTTTGATCCAAGGTCCTGATTAGCAAGTTGCCCTATCCATGGCCATAAAAGGAGATAATTAACCTACATTTTATTCAGACTAATCTAAATGCAAGATGATGCATGTTATGCAATATTTATAGTATGTGATGCAATTCTATGCTTAAGAACATGCATAAATAGATAGTTTATGTAATATAAACACGTTTACATCACACCCTCATGCCTATCTTTTGCTAGCCCCTAGCAAAAACTACATGCTATTTATATAAGAATTAGGTTGGATTACTTGGGGATAAGTTATTTTCAACATTAATAAAATTTTTACTTTGGATCTGAACTTTCAAAGACACAGTAGTGCCCGAGTATCTACCAAAATGCAGACTTCCTCAAGCCCTTGCCTTGTTCAAAGAAAAATTTCTTTTCCTCTTTTTCTTCTTTTCTAATTTTTTTGGATTTTTGAGTTTGGGGTTAAAGAGTGGCTTTCTACAGCCATTCAACCCACCCAATATTTGATGAGAACCCTAAGTTCTAAGCATCTTATTGTGAATGTGATAGACTCGTTGATCGACAATTAGAACGGACTTCGGGTTTCTATGCCTCTAAGTAACCTTAAAAAGAGAGTTCTACCTAAAGGTATATCTTTATGACCGGTAGCTTTCTCCCTACTTTTATTTTTATGGGGTCAACACAAGGGTGAATCCAATGTATATCTCCCCAGTTTATTCTACTTCTCCGCTTCTTCCTAAGTGTTTTGGGAATTTTCAGTGCATTTCATGAGCTGGGTTCTGGACAACCAGTCGATGAGCTATTACCACCGACAACTTGCCAGCCATACTCATGCGGCGAAATGTGGTTTATTTCTTTTATTTTCTTTTTCTTTTCTCCTTTTCTTTTTCTTTTTGACTTTCTCTTTTTTTTTTTTAAGTAGGTGGCTTCCCTGGTCTAAGATTTACCTAAAGGCAGCAAGAAGAGAATGGTCAAGTGATTGGGCTCTGGACAACCTACCTATGGGTTGTTACCCACGATAACTTGCCAGCCATATCACTATAGAAGGTTCATTAGCTACCCAATTTTCATTAAAATCGTCGATCAATAAGTCAGTGAAAATATAGTGTGTAGATGCTTTAGACTTAAAGTTCCCTCAAATCAGAGGGTGGGTTGATAAGTCATGTACTTATCACCCAAACTTATTTAATTAAATTACAATAAAATTAAGATGGTGAGGACTCAAAAAATAAATCCACATTTTAGTGGATACACGGGCTGATTAAGTCCAAAGACCTAAAGGGTCTTTGTGTTCAGATCCTAATGTAATATTTCCTAATATTGAAAAGTCTTAATGTCCAAGTATTCCCACCTAATTCAATTTTTTTTTATGTATATTTAAGAAGAGAAATAAAATTTACAAGAATTTCACAGAGCTGAGAAAATGATTAAAAAATGAATCTACCCCCGCTGCCTAGCTGATGCAATGTCCACATTGAGAAAAAGAGACATGAAAGAAAGGGTAGAGTATGGAAGATATCACTTGAATATGAAGCTCGGGTTAGCTTTGTGTCATATGTACAACTGTTGAGTTTAATGTCGTCGGCTAGGCGAAGTCCAACCAAAGAAGTCACAACATGGCTAGAGCAACCATGTCTGAGATGAGTTCTGGAAGAGTACGGTCAATAACAGGCTTTAGACGTTGACCGTTGACTTTGAATGAATTACCCATCTTCGGGTCAGAGATTTGAACGACTCCATTTGGAAAATTTTGATCAATAATGAACGAGCCGTTCCAGTTTGACCAAAGTTTGCCGGGAAATAGCTTAAGTTGAGAATCGAATAACTTGACCTTTTGGTTCGGCTCAAAGCTCTTGCGGGAAATCAATTGATCATGTAGAGCTTTGGTCCAAGCATTGTAGATCTTGGCATTCTCATATGCATCATTTCTAAGCTCTTCCAACTTAGATAGTTGGAGTTTCCTGGTCTTCTTGGCTAAACTTAGATCTAAATTGCACTGCTTGATTGCCTAGAATGCCCTATGTTCTACGAGTAAATGGCATGCCTTTCCATACACCAGACAAAATGGAGACATGTCAATGGGTGTTTTATGTGCCGTACGGTAGGCCCAAAGAGCATCCTCAAGCTTTTGAGTTCAATCTTTGCGATCGGGCCTAACCATTTTCTGCAAAATATTCTTGATTTCCCGATTGAAGATCTCGGCCTATCCATTCATCTGGGGATGGTAAGGTGTGGAGATTCGGTGATTAACCCCGTATTTAGCCAAGACATTACGGAACTGGGCATTAGTGAAATGAGTGCCACCATCACTGATGATGGCCCTCGGAATACTGAACTTGCTGAAGATGTTTTTCTTGACAAAATCGATGACCACCTTATGGTCATTGGTTTGGGTGGGAATCGCCTCAATCCATTTTGACACGTAATCAACAGTGACGAGAATGTACTGATGTCCAAATGAAGGGAGAAAGGGTCCCATGAAATCAATGCCCTAAACGTCAAAGATTTTGACAGGAAGAATTAGGTTTAGGGGCATCATATCTCTCTTAGTTATGCTCCCGAGTGCCTGACATCGGGAACACGACCTTGAGAAATCCTGGGCATCCTTGAATAAAGATGGCCAATAGAATCCAGATTGCAAAATTTTTGCAGCCATCTTTTTCCCGGAGAAGTGTCCACCACACGCAGATGCATGGCAGAACTTGAGTATACTTTGAATTCGTTCTTCGGAACACGTCGGCGAATAATCTAAGAGCCAATGCGGTACAGTTTAGGGTCCTCCCAGAAGTAGTATTTGGCCTCAGATTTGAGTCTATCTCATTGTTTCTTGGTCCAAACATGGGGGATTTGACCAACGGCCAAATAATTAACAATGTCAGCAAACCACGGGGTTTGGACACTTGAAACTGTAAGGATGGTTTCATCTAGAAAAGTATCAGTAATTGAGATGTTCGAATGAGAAGAACCACTTAGAAGTCACGACAAATGATTCGCCACCACATTTTGTATCCCGGATTTATCCTTGATTTCAAGATCAAATTCTTGAAGCAGAAGAATCCAACGAATAAGCTTGGGTTTGGCATCCTTTTTGTCCAAGAGATGTCTCAAGGCTGAGTGGTCGGTATAAATAATGACATGAGACCCTATAAGATAAGCCCTAAATTTTTCCAAAGCAAATACTACGGCTAGTAATTCCTTCTCAGTAACAGTGTAATTCCTCTGGGCTTCATCTAGAGTTTTACTAGCGTAGTAGATGACAGAGGGCTTCCTGTCAACTTTCTGACCCAAAATAGCCCGACCGCGTAATCAAAAGCATCGGTCATGATCTCAAAAGGGGTTGTCCACACTGGTGGTTGCAGCACCGAAGCACAAGTGACTGCCATTTTGAGAAAATCAAATGCCTTACGACATGATTTGTCGAAAACAAACGGCATTTCTTTGGCGAGAAGATTGCTCAGAGGATGAGCAACCTTCGAAAAGTCCTTAATGAATCTTCTGTAGAATTTCACATGACCGAGAAATGATCGAATTTGTTTAACAGATGTGGGAGGAGGAAGTTTAGCGATAGCATCAACCTTAGCTTTATCCACTTCAATTCCCTGTTCATAGATTACATAACCCAAGATGATGCCTTCTTGTGTCATGAAATGACTCTTTTTTTAGCTAAGGACCAATTGTGTTTTGATGCATCGTTTAAGAATCATTTCAAGATTAGCTAGACAAGAGTCAAACGATTCTCCAAAAATAGAGAAATTGTCCATGAAGACTTCCATAAACTCTCCCACCATGTCAGAGAATATGGCTTACATACACCTTTGAAAAGTCGTAGGTGCATTGCATAAATCGAATGGCATCCTACGGAAAGCAAAGGTTTTGTAGGGACAGGTGAAAGTAGTTTTTTCTTGATCCTCAGAATGGATAGGAACTTGGTTGTATCCCGAGTAGCCATCAAGAAAACAAAAGTACTTCTGCCCGGCTAATCTTTCTAAGATTTGATTAATGAAAGGTAGAGGGAAATGATCCTTTTTCGTGGCCGTGTTCAACTTCGTGTAATCGATACAAACCCTCCAAGAGGAAGCTGAACGAGTTGTGATAGATTCTCCTCTCTCATTAGTCACAACGGTAATCCCAGCTTTCTTAGGAACAATCTGCACGGGACTTACCCAGGGACTATCAGAGATTGGATAAATGATTCCTTCATTGAGCCACTTAATAATCTCCTTCTTGACCACTTCTCGCATATTTGGATTTAATCTCCTCTGCATATGGCGAGAAGGGCGGGATCCATCTTCCAAAAATATTTAATGATTACACTAAGATGGCCCAATCCCCCTAAGGTCATGAATGATCCAACCAGTTGCCTCCTTGTGCTCCTTTAGGACCTTAATCATTTTAATCTCCTACTCCTTTCTTTATTTAGCACTGACAATCACAGGGAGCATCTTGTGTGGTCCTAAAAATTGATATTTCAAATTCTCAGGCAATGGTTTTAGTTCAAGCTGGGGTGAGTTGATGATTGAAGGTAAGGAAGATGCTGATGACTCATCAAGAGGAAGAGGTTGAGAGTGAACAAAATCAATAACCTCTTCAGAAGATGGCAGGTTTGCCATAGAGGGTTGCGGGTCCAATTCATCATTAAAGGAGGAATTTTCAATTGCAGAAACCATCATACAAGTTTCAATGTTCACATTATCATCCTCAAGTTCCTCAATAAATCCACAATCCTCAAATTTATTAATCGCCTTAAAAATATCCAATTTCATTCGTTGATCCCCAAAGGTGATTTCCATGCTACCGCTTTCATAGTTAATGTTGGTCTTAGAGGTAGCCAGGAATGGACGCCCCAGAATGATGGCCGTGTTCCTTAGATTTTCAGGTACATCCATGTCAAGGACAAGGAAATCTACAAGAAAATAGAAATCCTTAACCTTAACAATAACATCTTCAATAACACCTCGCGGATTTATGACCTAACGGTCTGCTAACTACAGTGTCACTGAAGTCGGCCGAAGTTCACCTAATCCAAACTTCTCGTAAAGAGAAGTTGGAATTACGTTGATGGATGCACCCAGATCCAGAAGTGCTCTATCAAAAGTGTAATCTTCGATGACACAAGAAATCAACGAAGCACCTAGATCTCTCTTTTTCTGAGGGAGGTGGTGTAAGATAACAGAACCAGACTGCTCGGAGAGTACCACTTTCCTTGGAATAGATTCTCTCGACTTACGCTTTTGTGTACATAAATCCTTTAAAAATCTTGTGTAAGCCAGTATATGCTTAATAGCGTCGAGGAGCGGGATATTGATCTCAACATTCTTGAAAAATTCAGAAGCTCCTCATTACTATCAACAAACTTCTTCCTTGATCTGATCAAGGCTTCAGGAAAAAGAACATGAGTCGGATCTTTAGAATCAGGCTCCTAAGCCTTGATTTCTTCTCTTGAATTCTCCTTTCTCTCCTTAGGTTCTTTAGGATTCAGTAAATCAGAACAGTGTGGTTGTGAATCTTGAGTTTGTTTACCACTCCTCAAGGTAACAGAATTTGCGGATGCATACGAGCTTAGTGACTGGTCGATCTTTCGCTTTAAAGTCGTTTATAGTTTAATGTGGTGGAAAAATCGACTAATCAATTTTTAACAAGAAATAACCACTCGCAGAGGAGCGGGTCGTATCCATAGGGAGGCAATAACGTATTAAAATTCGTGCCACTTAAGAATGTTTGTTCGTAGTCAATTTGGACAAGAACCAAGCCAAGATTGCCTTTAGATTAAGGTTTAAGCAAGAAACAATGCTGAAATGGCAATTATGAGAAACTATAATAAAATATGATTAAAATTTGGCAATAGCAGAAAATGTAAATTTTAATTGAAGGTTTCCTGTAGCAAAACAGGGGAATTTTTCCCCATTGTCTTGCGCGACGAGGAGCCGATGACCGGGCGCAAGAAGCTCGGAGGAGGTCCCTTGGAACAAGAGCTTCAAATAGGTGGTGGCGGCGAGTCGCGCGGCGGCCGGAGGTGGCCGGACGAGCTCCGGCGGAGGTGCTGCAGCCGGTGACCTTGCGCGGCTGTTGGCGTGAGATCTGCTCGCGCATTGCTGCTGCGGGGGTGGCTGCTGCTGCTGGCGTGGGCGCTGCTGCGGCTGGCGTGGGCACGGGAGCGCAGGCGTGGTGAGCGCTGGACTGCAGGCGCAGGAGAAGGGTGCTGCAGGCTGGTGAGCGCGGTCTGGAGGTTCGGCAGGCGCAGGTGCGGTTGCGGTTTGAGTTCTTCAGGCGCGGTTGCTGCTGCAGGCGCGGGAGGTGGGCACTGCAGGCTGAGGAGGGCGTGCGCGATCTGGAGGGCGTGGAGATGGCGAAGGCTGATGGTGGGCGCGGTTGCGCTGGAGGCTGGTGGGTGGCGCTGCAGGCGTGGGTGCTCACGGATGAAGGCGCAGGCACGGGGGTGGTGGTACGGGCGTGAACGGTGAGATGGGCGGATGTGGTTGTGCGGGTGTGGGTGGAGTTCAGACGGGTACGCAGGCGGGTGATCGCAGGTGAGCTGGTAGCTTCAGACGTCCGGGAAATTTTCCGGATGTCTTAAGTGAATGAGAAGGTGATTGCAGTGACGGTGGTTGCGGCGGTGGTGGTTGGTGACGACGGCGAGGGAGTTGCACGCTAAGGTGCTCACGGTAATGCGGGCGAGCTCCAGATGGCGGTGTGGCCTGTCACACCACACGCCCACGGTGGTGGAGACTCGCCGCCACGGTAGAGGCCGGCAGTATGGAGTGGAAGAGAGAAGTTCTCTCTGCACAGTGGTGGGTCGGTGGCGGAGGCCTCCTGAGCTCGGCTGCCTCCCTCTTCCTTTTGTAGTGGCCTGAACAAGTTTGAAATCAGCAGCCCGACCAGATCCACCACATCCGCTCCCCCTTGAATGGCTTCTTCACTGCAGCAGCCGGGCGTTGGAGCGGCAGCCAGCCGTTCTGAAAGAAGAAGAATAAAGAAAATAATGTTAAAATATTAGGGTTATTTATGTACAGACCCTCAACTTCTATGTTAATGAAAACAATGTACCTAATTGGTTATCTAATTAGATAAATGCCATTCTAAACTAATTCTAAATGTACTTAAAGTATGAATGCAATGCATGGATTATGTAATTAAATTAAAACTATGAATTAATCTATTTACATCCTAATTTATACTAAATAAATGTTAGAATTAACCTAATGTGTAGGCACTTAAATACTTAAATAGCCCACAACTATGGGCTAATCACTTAGGTCTTCGGGAGGGTTAGGAAAGATTGGAGGGGCTTGATTAGCCAAGAATTGTTGATGTGCAGAAGAAGAAGAAGAGGAAGGACCCTGCTCAACCACCTAAGCATGTGCATGTGGATCCCTTTGATTTTCGTACCCATGGGCTTGATTGCCCGGATTCAAGATATTTCGTAGGTTGGGTACAGGATGGGATGGTAGAGATCCGGGTTGACAAGAGTTAGCTCTGGGCCTGATTTGCAAGTTGTCCAGCGAGGTTTTCACTTGCTGCATGAGTTGGAGCATGGATCCTTGCATCTCTACCATTTGTCGGTTCAAATATGCCTACCCTACTGGTTGACGGGCATTCCAAGCTGGCTAATTGACCTGATTTGGGGGCAACTGAGTATAAACATGTCCCTGACCCATTGGTCGTTGCGGAGCATAGTTGTTGGGTCGAAATTGGGTCTGTTGCCCCGAATTTTTCCAGGAGAAGTTAAGGTGGTTTCTCCAACCTGGATTATAAGCATTGGAGTAGGGATTGGATCTAACGTTCTCCTGTATAGTGCAAACATCCTCATAGGTTGAGGATGGAGAGAAAGAAAGGGAAGGATCTGAGAAACTGGGATCAAAGGCCCCAGTTTGGGACCCGTGGGGTTCCGAATAATGCTGACTCACAGGTTGAGCCGCATCAAGTTGATTTATGAACTTCCATCCAGAAGGAGCTCAGGACGAATGGAATCTCGAATTCTGGGATTGAGTGGATCGAGAGTTGTTCATTGAATTTCTTGCCATCCACTCTTCCATTCTCTTAGCAACCAAGTCCACCTTATCAAGTTTGTTACAAATCAATTCCATATCGAATGAATGAGAGTCATGGCCTTCATTAACATTTGATCTAGGCTACTGGGACTGGTTAAAAGTATCCATGGAGACATGATTGATTGAATTCTCGCTCATTTCCTCAAACAAATCATTCACACTATCTGCGTCTTTGTTGAGGAAATTGCCTCTGCAAGAAGCATCCACATGATTTCTGAGTTGCTTAGTCAATCCATGGTAGAAGATCTACACGAGTTGCCATTTTGGCACCTCGTGGTGTGGACACCTCCGCAATAGGTCCTGGAATCACTCCCAGGCCACATGAAACTGCTCCCCCAACCGCTGGGTAAAGGTAGTGATTTCCCATCTCAAAGCATTGGTACATCCGACAGGGAAAAAATTCTTAAAAAAGGCCGATTTCAACTCATTCCAAGTTGCAATTGGTCTTCCTATAGTCCTGTACCAATGAGCGGCTTTATCCCTAAGAGAGTAGGGGAAGAGCCTCATGATCATTTGCTCCTCATTCACATTTCGTGCCTTGGTGGTCTGAACCAAACTGGTCAAGTCCTCCAAGTGCTGAAATAGGTCTTTAGAGCCAAGCCCATGGTAATGTTTGATTAGGCTTAACACCTGGGGCTTGATTTCTATGTCTCTGGACTGAATCTGGATGCTGAGACGTTCCCCGTAATTTGAAGGATCATAAAAATCCTTTAAGGGCTGAGCACCTTGCATTCTCTGCATTTGTTCCAGCTGCCTTCGAAATTCGTCCTGTGGATCCGGGGTGTTGATTGTCTTCCTTTCGCGGTGTTTCAATGATGTATTCATTGCAGTATAATGAAAGACGATTATCACTTTTATTTGTTTATTACTCGAGATTTTAAAATATCCCGAGGTCGAACTCAAGGAGCACACTAGGATTCTAGAAGTATATAAATTCACAATATATATTGTTTTACAAAAAGTTAAGAGAGAGAGAGAGAATGAGTAAAAATTTCTTTTTCTTTCTTTTTCCCTTTCCCTTCTTTTCTTTCTTCTTCTCTTTTCCTCTAGCTTCTTCTTCTGTGCGGCAAGCTCATCTTTTTCGCTTCTTTTTCTTCTCTTTCTTTTTCAGTCGGCTTCTCTACCTTCTTCTTTCTTCTACTTGACTTCTTCTCTCTTCTCGTACTGTGCTTCTTTTCTTTCAGCAGCTGTGGTTCTTTTCTTTCTCTTTCTTTTCTCTGCTGCTGCTTCTTCTTCGTTCTTCTCTTTTCCTTCTCTTAGCTTCTCTGGCCCTTCCTTCTCCTTTAGCTCCTGCTAGGCTACAGTTCCTCCATGGCTTCCTCTCTCTGTTTTCCTTTTCCTTTCTTCTGTGTCTTCTTCTCCTTCTTCTACTTGTCTTTCCTTCTTTCTTCTCTTCTCCGCTCCTTCTTTCTTCCTCTTTTTCTCTGCGGCTAAGTCCTCACCGCTACTCTTCTTCTTCTTCCTCACCTGTTTCCTGCAAATGCAAGTGCAAAACCTACCCCTATCCTCTCCACGCATCTCTCTCTCTCTCTGAATCTCTCTTCGGTATGCTCTCCTAGAGCTGGGTTATCGGGTCGGTCGCGTGCCAGGCTCTAGGCGCACCGACGTGGGTGTGGTGTGCGAGGAGTGCACGGATCAAGGTAATCAGGTCGCGGGTAAGGTTCGCGTGGGCAGTGCAACGGACGAGACCCGGTGAGTGAGGGCGAGGGACCTCGCCCCAGTGTTTCGAGGCGATAAGCCAAGAACACATTTTCAATTTATGTGTGGGCGCGCGCCCACACACTTCTGAGGTGGGACTAAAGTCCCACCTGCTACTTTGCGTGCCTACAGGAGAAGGGCGCGACCAATTGGGCAGCGGCCGAGGCCTTCGATCCCAATTGAGAGCCTGAGTGTGTGTGTGAGGGTGTTCCGCACCTGCTGGACCTGGAGACCTGAAGCGCTGCAACCTGAAGCAGCTTGCGAAGTAGCTCCAACTTGCTCGTCAATGGCGGCGAGCTGCTCTATCCCTGAAACACAAGCATGGCTTCGCAGCCCTATCAGAAGGCTCAGGAAGGTCCGCCAAGGTGTGGCGAGTGTGTAGAGATGGTCAGGGAGATGTGAGAGTGCCTGTGGCCGTGCGCCTAGAGCACACTGCAGAGGTGCAGGTGGGTGTGTTCAGGGTTGTGTGTGAGTGAGTGGAGTGGTTGTGTGAGTGAGGGGATGCTTATGGGCTTGTCGGCAAGGGGTGGGATGGCCTGTGAAGGTGGAGCGGCCTCGCCGGAGTTGGTGGTCGGAGGTGGAACTGATGGTGGTGGTAGCAGTAGTCGAGGGGTGGAAACAACAAAGTAATAAGGGGTAAATAAATGAGAAAGTAAGGGGAAGAGTTTCAACTATTTAACTGATGAAGGGGGGGGGGGGAAGTTCTCGGCGCGTGCCTGCCGACGCCGGAGATGAAGATGCCCAGAAGGGGGTAACGACGACGAAGAGGGGATCTGGAAGGCGCCAGCTGGTGCAGCCTGGCACGGGAGGACGAGGCAGAGTGAACTCTGCTGCAGGTGTGGTAGCAGAGTGACAAAGGGGAGGAGGAAGGATTGCCGAAGCCTGTGGGCACTTGACCGGAGGAGGAGACGAAGTGTGGGGGTGTTCTTCGGCCAAAGCAGGTTTGAGGAAATCAGCAGCCCCAGCCGCTTTTTATATAGGTGCTGGCGAGGAGAGGATCTAGAGGGGGCGACGTGGGGAGCTCGCCGGAGAATGGATGGAGAAGAGACCCATTCCTCTCGTGCGTTCGCACGAGAGGCATGGGTAATGGCAGGGCATGGGAGGGAGTCCAAGCTGAAGAGGACGACGTAGGGAAGCCCCCTTTCATTTCTGAGAGTGGTTCCCATAACCTGTGCGATGTCATCCTTCGTGCAAAGTCGTCGAAGATATGGGCAGTTGCGCGACGTGGCAGAAGGACCATTCTGTAAAGAATGAAAGGAAAGCTAGGGGGTAAAGTGAAAGGGTTCAAAAAGTTAAGGGTTAAAAAAGTAATTCGTGAGGACCAATTTGTAAAGTTGGTCAAAATGGTCTTCTCTTAGGCCCAAATTTTTGTACCAACCTAATTTGGGCCTAAGGAATTCAATGGTGAAATTTGATTTTCGGTTTGACCATGTTTGACTGGTCAATTTGCATAAAAACCTAAACTAGGTTAAAAATTGGGCATGGTTCTCAATCTAAGTCAAGATAGGTTCCAAAGGCCAAATTGAAGGTTCTAAACCCTAGGGAATATTTTTTCATGAATTTTAGAGAGTTTAGTTGATTTTTATCCTACCTGAAACCTCATGAATTAAAGTAGGTTTGTTTCAACGTTACAGAATGTCATTTAATTCCTAGAAGTTGCTATAACCCTTTTCAAATCAGATCATCCCACTTTCTTTCTTATTAAGTTCATTTGACCTTTGTTTAGATCCTTAGACACCCCGTTTGTGTACTGCAATGGTAAAATTACAGTTTTACCCCTTATGAATTATTTTATTCTCAAACTTAGAATTCTCTGATTTAGGCTTTCCTTAAGTTTTGTATGAGCTTTTATACACTGATTTAGGTCAAAATGTGCTAGTTAGGGTTCATGATGAGGCTCTCATCACTGGGGCAGAGGAGGCTGTTGATCGACCATGAGATTAATTTGCTTAAAATCTAATCTACGCCTCCTAAAATACTCTAGTGGTCCTTCCAATCGGGGATTCAATGACCTTCTTCCTAGCATAAACTAGGAAAAGGTCAGAAGGACTGGGGATAAGGACCCTACAGCACAACAAAACAAGCCTGTCCTTATGTGGGGTAGCCTAGGGATCTACAGACTCCTAGAACCTACCTTAAGATTATAAATGATTTACTCTACTTATGTCTGCTCAATCCAACCAGTTAGAAGGAGGGACTGGGGAGAAGGTTCTTCCTTTGGCTTGTGCCTCTGGTTCCTAGTGCACCCCCCAATCACGGTCGTTTGATGCTACTCCCCTAGCTAGACATCAGATTAATCGGTACAAGTAGGTTAATCGTAAACAATCTCAGACTAGGCCCCAAAGAGCGAATCAGTCCTTAAGGCCAATGTCTACTCGATTTTATTGAGGCCTGGGATGTAGTGTTTATGGAATGTGATGGGCCCTTAAAATGGGTTGTGCCCTTAATAATTGATTGAGTATGTGTAAGTGCGTGCACAACCAGGGTTTTCAAGCAAGATTATTTGTGATGCGTAGATTTTAATGTTCAAATCTTGCTTAAGTAGCTTTTAAGGTTTAAAATTAGGTTGATTTCAATTAAGTTTGAGGCAAACCAGGTTTTCAAGCACGGGTGAAGATTGCTTTCCTTTAAAACTAGAAATAAAGTGGAGTGCCTGGTATGAACCTAGATTGAAAACCCTAAGAGGAAGCTACTTGATGATTTGATTTTAGGTTGAGTGGTGCGGCCCAAACAGCTCAAACAATTGGCCACAACACCACCACTAGGTCAGGCACACAGAAATGGTTAACCTAGAATGATTTCTTCTCTTTTACGTGTTGATTTGTGTGTATCTGTTCCACAGATCAAAATACGATTGAGTAGAAGAAAATCAAGTAGGTTAAGTGCCTTGAATGTGAGTGTATGTTGTGTGTATGTTGAAAATTACCCCACAAAATTATCTTTTTGCTTTTTTTATATAAGCGAGGGTGAAATGAGTGTCAGTGGAAATTCAAACAACCAAACTAATCCTAGGATTTATGCAAACACCTAGGTTAATTGGAATTTGAATTTAATGTGACAAACGAAATCTATGGAGGGGAAGAATGGGGAACACTTACAGTTGTCTTCAACTACACTTTACTCCAATCTACCGCTTGACGATTCCCTGATGGAGGTCTCTGCAAAATAATAGACACAAGAGAAAGCAAGTTAGAAGACAATAAAGTGCGTGAAATGCGAAAAGAAGATCAGAAAATTGTTGCCTCCTCAGCAACAGCGCCAAAATGTTGAAACGCCGGAGGACTACGCTATCGGATTTGGTTTTGAAAACCTATCATTGTAGTTTGAATAGCGAAGAACTCGGGTTCAACAAATAAAATTTATACCAGAATAGAAATCCAGGGTCGAACTCAGGGTGGCTACGTCAATCAAAATTTGCAATTATATTCTTTTTGTGTTTTTGTTAAAAAGTGGAGTAATTATAATGAAATGAAGTACTATAGACAATAAGAGAAAGAGAGAGAGAGAAAACATCCACTTGATATTGCAAAAGGTTTGTACAACTAAGAAAGTAAGAAATTACACTAGAAAGCAGGAAAACTATTACAACTAGAAAGCAAGAAAAAGGAATGGGAGAGAGAAGTTATCCTCCTCGACGATCGCTTGGAGGATGAGCCGGACGAGACAATGCCTGGAAGATGAGGAACAGAGTGGGAAGAAGGAGGTCGAGACAGGAAGAACGGGAATGAGGCAGCACGTCATCATTGTCGGGGATCCGTGTTGAACGTTATGAATGCTACGCTAACGTGTTTGATTTTGGAAAACCTGTCATTGTAGTTCGAAAGCGAAGAATTCGTATTCAACAAATAAAATTTATACCGAAATGAATTCCAGGTCGAACACAGGGAGGCTACGTTGATCTATATTCGCAATTATATTTTTTTAGGATTTTTGATAAGCAAGGCGATATAATTACAATGGAGCTATCAGACTAAAAGAGAGAGAGAGAGAGAGAGAGAAAGAGAACATGCATTCAATATTTCAACTGTTTATATAATCAAACTAAATAAAAGTTTCACTAGAAAGCGGAAAATCAATTACACTATAAAGTAGGAAAATTCTACACTAGAAAAGCTGTAAATAAGAATGGGAGAGAGAAGTTATCCTCCTCGACGATTGCTTGGAGGATGAGCCAGACGGGACGACGTCTGGACGAAGGAGAACGAAGCAGGACGAAGGAGAAGAACGGGAACGAAGCAACACGCCATCGTCGTTGTGGGATCCACTTCCGAAGGGGAACGAAAATTTAGACTTTATCTCACGAGGAGCATCCCGGGTGTGGGACAAGCTTCTCTTGAGCTTTGGAGTGGTAGAGAGAAGGAAGGGATGAGAATTTCGCATGGAGGGGGTCTCCTTTTATAGTTGCAAGGAGTGGGGGCAAAATGGACATTACAACTTCAAAATAATAAATGAGGGGTCATTAGTGATGGATAAATCCGTCACTAAAGCCCCGACGTGGGCGTAGCTTCCGCGCCCACGCGCGCCACTTCAGCTGCCCGCGCGCTCAACGCTATTGCACTCACAACGATCCTCAGCCATCCGATCGCAAGATCGGACGGCTTAAGATGCATCTCCGCCCGCTGCGTTGCGTGCCCGCCCGCGTGCGATTGTGCGTCCGTGTCGCGCGTGGACAATATCGGGCGCGCACGGCCGTCCGATCTCCTTCTGACTCTCCACCCGTGCCCAATCACCCGCGCCTCCAGCCCTCTACTGCGGATCGAACCCGCGCCCGCTGGTCGCGTAAGCGCGCTCGACCGTTGCGCTACGGGGCGCGGATGGTTGAGCGAACGCTTTTAAGTGCGGCCGACCACAACCGTTGGATCAAGATCCAACAGCGGAGAGTGAGCAGGTGCGGGGCCTTCGTAGAATGCATGCGGCTGTTTGGGCGGCCGAGATGGCGCCACATGGTGCCATCTTGGCCGTCCATCTTCTGGAAGTTGTAGATGGTGCCACGGATGTCGGATTGGCTTGATTTTTGCATCGTTGGGCTACGATCGTCGATCCGAATTCATCCGTGCGGTCGGATTTGTCATCTGAAGTGCGGATTTTCACCATCCTTGCCCTTGACCTTCTAGGGTTCCCCGATCACTATCTAATGCTACAGATGTCTGATTAGGGCAATTTTGGAGTCGTTGAACTCCAATCGTCGCCCTGATCACATCCATACGGTTGGATCTTTGATCTGACACCCCGATAAAATGTTTGCCCTGTCCAAGCACATAGAAGGAGACAATTAACCTCCATTTTATTCAAATTACTCTAAATGCAAGATGATGCATGTTATACAATATTTATATCATGAAATGCAATCCTATGCTTAAGAACATGCATAAATAGACATTTTAAGTAGTGTAAATGTGTTTACATCATACCCCCATGCCTATCTTTTTCTAGTCCCTAGCAAAAACTATATGCTATTTATAAAAGAATTAGGTTGGATTATTTGGACCTAAGTTATTTTCAATCATTAAGAAATTGTCTACTTAGGAACTGAACTTTCAAAGACACAATAGCGCCCGGGTATCAGCCAAAATGCAAACAGCCTCAAGCCCTCGCCTTATTCAAAGAAAAATTTCTTTTTCTCTTTTTACTCTTTCTAGTTTTTTTTTGGATTTTCAAATTTTAGGGTTTAAGAGTGGCTTTCTACGGCCATTCAACTCACCCAAGATTTGATGAGAACCCTAAGCTTTAAGCATCTTATTGTGATTGTGATAGACTCGTTGACCGGCAGTTAGAACGAACTTCGGATTTCTACGTCTCTAGGTGACCTAACAAGAATTCTGCCTAAAGGTGTATCTTTACAACCGGTAGCTTTCTCCCTACTTTTATTTTTTTACGGCGTCAACACAAGGGTGAATCCAGTGTATATCTCCCTGGTTTATTCTACTTCTTCACTTCTTCCTAAGTGTTTTGGGAATTTTTAGTGCATTTTCTGAGCTGGGTTCTGGACAACTGGTCGATGAGTTGTTACCACCGTCAACTTGACAGCCATACTCATGCGGCGAAGTGTGGCTTATTTCTTTTTGTTCTTTCTCCTTTTCTTTTTGATTTTTTTTTTTTTTAAGTAGGTGGCTTCCCTGATCTAAGATTTACCTACAGGTAGCAAAAAAGAGAAAGGTCCAGTCACTGGGCTCTGGACAACCTACCTATGGGCTGTTACCCACAATAACTTGCCAGCCATATCACCCTAGAAGGTTCATTAGCTACCAAATTTTCGTTAGAATCGCCGAACAACGAGTCAGTGCAAAGAAAGTGTGTAGATGCTTAAAACTCAAAATTCCCTCAAATCAGAGGGCAAGTTGATAAGTCGTGTACTTACCACCCAAACTTATTTATTCCAATTATAATAGAATTAAGATGGTAAGGACTCAAAGATAAATCCACATTTTAGTGGATACACAGGCTAATTAAGTCCAAAGACCTGAGGGGTCTTTGTGTTCAGATCCTAATGTAAAATTTCTTAGGATTGAAAAGTCCTAATGTCCAACTAATTCTTCCTAATTTTATTTTTTTTATTTTTTTATTTAAATAAGAAGAGAGACAATTTATATGGATTTCACAAAGCTGACCAAATAATTCAAGAATGAATCCACCCCCCATGCCTAGCTGATGCAATGTCCTCATTGAAAAAGAGACATGAAAGAAATGGTAGAATATGAAAGATGTCACTTGGATATGAAGCTCGTATCAGCCTTGTGTCATATGTACAACTGCTGAGTTTAATGCCGTCAGCTAGGCGAAGTCCAGCCAAAGAAGTCACAGAATGGCTAGAGCAACAGAGTCTGAGATGGGTTCTGGGAGATTACGGTCAACAACAGGCTTCAAATGTTGACCGTTGACTTTAAAGGTGCTACCCGTCTTTGGGTCAGAAATCTGAACGACACCATTTGAAAAAATCTGATCAATTATGAATGGGCCATTCCATTTAGAAAATGCACCAAAAATTCCCAAAACACATAGGAAGAAGCGGAGAAGTAGAATAAATTGGGGAGATATACACTGGATTCACCCTTGTGCTGACCCCATAAAAAAATAAAAGTAGGGAGAAAGCTACCAGTTGTAAAGATACACCTTTAAGCAGAATTCTTGTTAGGTCACCTAGAGGCGTAGAAATCCGAAGTCCGTTCTAACTGCCAGTCAATGAGTCTATCACAATCACAATAAGATGCTTAAAGCTTAGGGTTCTCATCAAATCTTGGGTGAGTTGAATGGCCGTAGAAAGCCACTCTTAAACCCTAAAATTTGAAAATCCAAAAAAAAATTAGAAAAGAGTAAAAAGAGAAAAAGAAATTTTTCTTTGAATAAGGCGAGGGCTTGAGGCTGTCTGCATTTTGGCTGATACCCGGGCACTGTTGTGTCTTTGAAAGTTCAGTTCCTAAGTAGACAATTTCTTAATGATTGAAAATAACTTAGGTCCAAATAATCCAACCTAATTCTTTTATAAATAGCATATAGTTTTTGCTAGGGACTAGCAAAAGATAGGCATGGGAGTATGATGTAAACACATTTACACTACTTAAAATGTCTATTTATGCATGTTCTTAAGCATAGGATTGCATTTCATGATATAAATATTGTATAACATGCATCATCTTGCATTCAGCAAAAGATAGGCATGGGGGTATGATGTAAACACATTTACATTACTTAAAATGTCTATTTATGCATGTTCTTAAGCATAGGATTGCATTTCATGATATAAATATTGTATAACATGCATCATCTTGCATTCAGAGTAGTTTGAATAAAATGGAAGTTAATTGTCTCCTTTTATGTGCTTGGATAGGGCAAACATTTTATCAGGGTCTCGGATCAAAGATCCAACCATATGGATGTGATCAGGGAGACGATTGGAGTTCAACGACTCCAAGATCGCCCTAATTAGACATCCGTAGCATCAGATAGTGACCGGGGAACCCTAGAAGATCAAGGGCCAGGATGGTGAAAATCTGCACTTCAGACGACAAATCCGACCACACGGATGAATTCGGATCGACGATCGCAGCCCAACGACACAAAAATCAAGTCAATCCGACATCTGTGGCACCATCTACAACTTCCAGAAGATGGACAGCCAAGGTGGCGCCACGTGTTGCCATCTCGGCCGCCCAAATGGCCACATGCATTCAACATTTTTGCGCCGTTGCCGGGGACAAAATGTTGAACGTTACGAACGCTACGCTAACATGTTCGGTATTGGAAAACCTGTCGTTGTAGTTCGAAAGCGAAGAATTTGTATTCAACAAATAAAATTTATACTGAAATGAATTCCAGGTCGAACACAGGGAGGCTACGTTGATCTTTATTCGCAATTATATTTTTTTAGGATTTTTGATAAGCAAGGTGATATAATTACAATGGAGCTATCAGACTAAAAGAGAGAGAGAGAGAGAGAAAGAGAACATGCATTCAATATTTCAACCGTTTATATAGTCAAACTAAATGAAAGTTACACTAGAATGCGGAAAATCAATTACACTATAAAGCAGGAAAATTCTACACTAGAAAAGCTGTAAATAAGAATGGGAGAGAGAAGTATCCTCCTCGATGATTGCTTGGAGGATGAACCGGACGGGACGACATTTGGACAAAGAACGAAGCAGGACGAAGGAGGACGAAGCAGAAGAACGGGAACGAAGCAGCATGCTGTCGTCGTCGTGGGATCCACTTCCGAAGGGGAACGAAAATTTAGACTTTATCTCGCGAGGAGCATCCTAGGTGTGGGACAAGCTTCTCTTGAGCTTTGAAGGGGTAGAGAGGAGAAGGAAGGGATGAGAATTTCGTATAGAGGGGGTCTCCTTTTATAGTTGCAAGAAGTGGGGGCAAAATGGACATTACAACTTCAAAATAATAAATGAGGGGTCTTTAGTGATGGATAAATCCGTCGCTAAAGCCCCGACGTGGGCGTAGTTTCCGTGCCTACGCGCGTCGCTTCAGCTGCCCATGCCCTCAACGCTATCGCACTCACAACGATCCTCAGCCGTCCGATCGCAAGATCGGACCGCTTAAGATGCGTCTCCACCCGCTACGTTGCGCGCCTGCTGGTCGCGTAAGCGCGCTCGACCGCTGCGCTATGAGGTGCGGATGGTCGAGCGGACGCTTTTAAGCGCGGCTGACCACAACCATTGGATCAAGATCCAACGGCGGAGAGCGAGCGGGTGCGGGGCCTTCGTAGAATGCGTGCGGCCGTTTGGGCGACCGAGATGGCGCCACGTGGCACCATCTTGGCCGTCTATCTTCTGGAAGTTATAAATAGTGCCACAGATGTCGGATTGACTTGATTTTTGCGTCATTGGGTTGCGATCGTCGATCCGAATTCATCTGTGCGGTCGGATTTGTCATCCGAAGTGTGGATTTTCACCATTCTAGCCCTTGATCTTCTAGGGTTCCCCAGTCACTATCTGATGCTATGGATGTCTGATTAGGGCGATCTTGGAGTCGTTGAACTCCAATCGTCGCCCTGATTACATCCATACGGTTGGATCTTTGATCCGAGGCCCCGATAAAATGTTTCCCCTATCCAAGCACATAAAAGGAGACGATTAACCTCCATTTTATTCAAACTACTCTAAATGCAAGATGATGCATGTTATACAATATTTATATCATGAAATGCAATCCTATGCTTAAGAACATGCATAAATAGACATTTTAAGTTGTGTAAATGTGTTTACATCAATCCACTTCTGGAATGGGGGTGAAAAATTGATTTTATCTCTTGAGAAGCATCCCAGGTGTGGGACAATCTTCTCTTGAGGTTTGGAGAGGGAGAAAAGAGAAAGAAGGGATGAGAAATTCATATGGAGGGTCTCCTTTTATAATTACAAGGAGTGGGGGCATTTTGGTCATTATAATTTGAAAAACATTAATTCAGGACCTTTAGTGATGGATAAATCTGTCACTAAATGACTGAACATGGCCTTCGTGGACAGCGCTCGCGTGCCCCCTCCTCTTCCTTACCTAAAATGCAAGTCACGTTCTTCAAATCTTAGCAATCGAACGGCTTAGATCTCTCCTCGCTGCACCTCAACTGTGCATGCTTGCGCGTGCAATCTTGCATTCTCATTGCGCATCCGATTACGCGTGGGCGCAATCGGTTACGTAGCGTCGTTGGATCAAAATCGTACGGCTCCTCACGCCCACGCGCCCACTCACCCCCGCTCCAATTTGAGGAACCCGCGGCTCAAATGAGCGTCTCTTTTTCCCGATAGCGCACTCGACCAACGCGCTGCGGGTGCATTTGTCGCGTGCATGTTTTGTGCACGCGGGCCCCACAACCGTTGGATGTGCATCCAACAGTGGAGAAGCGTCGATCAGATGAGCTGAGGTGGGTGCTTGCAGCCGGTTGGGCGGCTGAGATGGTGCCACATGGCACCCTCTTGGTTGTCCATCTTCTGAGTATTGTAGATGGTGCCATGGGTGTCGGATTGGACCAACTTTCATGCCATTAGTCTACGATTGTCGATCCAAACCCATTCGTGCTGTCGAATTTATCGTCTGAGGTGTGGATTAACACCATCTTGGCCCTTGATCTTCTAGGGTTCCTTGGTCTATCTGATGCTACGGATGTCCGATCAGGGCGATCTTGGAGTCATTGAACTCCAATCATTGCCCTAATCAGATTTGTACGGTTGGATCTTCAATCTGAGGTTCCCACTAGCAAGTTGCCCTATCCCTGGCCATAAAAGGAGACAATTAACCTACATTTTATTCAGACTAATCTAAATGCAAGATGATGCATGTTATGCAATATTCATAGTATGTGATGCAATTCTATGCTTAAGAACATGGATAAATAGAGAGTTTATGTAATATAAACATGTTTACATCATGCCATGTGTGGGATTATCCTGAAATGGCGATAGCCAAGGCTTAAGTTTAGCTACAGAATGCCATGGGTGGCACTATCTTGAAGTATCGAAAGCCAGGGTTCTGGAGGTTGCCATGGGTGGTGCTATCTCGAAGCACCGATAGCTTGGGACCCTACGAGGATTAATGGTGGGAGAAAGGAATCCAATACAGACTGTGTTTTTCAGCCGATCTGAAGCTAGAAATAAAGAAAAGAAAAAGAGAGAAAAAGCTCTCCAAAAATGAAAAAAATTCTTCTATCCCCCTCTCTTGCAAAAATGTACTGCAAACTGAACCTGGACTAACCATGTTACAAGCACGGGTGCTTTAATCGTGGGGTCCAACGAACCTTAGGAAAGCTTCTATGGGCCTTAGAAACCTTCGCGGCAGATTGAGGCTAAAGCTGGTCAGGTTCGGATCTTGGTTGGTACTTGAGTACCATTAGGCCTACTATCAGCATTCTGATCTAATTTCTAAATAGAAGAAAAAAATCGAGACTTAGAGCACCAGGGCATGGTATAGAATTCGAGTTAATTTCATAAGATTTTGCTAAGTGACTAGCAAAAGTTTGGCATGAGGGTATGATGATAACGTCATCATCAGCATTATCTAGCTTCAATTAGTCATATTCCACTGATAAATGCTCCTACATAACCATCAGAAGATCGTAATTCATTGCAAATCCATTCTGCGAGATGAACAGTAAAATAGGGGTAAAACTACAATTTTAACAGAATATCCTAAATGCAGAACAATCATGGGGTTTCCCAGGGGTTTATTGAAGGTCAAATGGTCATAAATATCTAATAAGTGGGTTCATGTAGAACAAAATGGGTTTTCACGTGTTTCGAGAATTAAATGACATCGGAAACCCTAAAATCAAACTCGCTTAAATAATCGAGGTTTTGGTTAGAATTAAATTAATCTAAACCTTCTAAAAATCATAGAAAACTATTCTCTAAGGTTTGGTATGTTTGATTTGACCATTGGAACTCAATTTGATCGAAAATAGTCTCAAACAGACAGTTACCCTAATTTAGGTTTCTATGCAATTTATCCAATTAAATTTGGTAAAAACCTAAATCCGACTTCGCCATCAGATTCTTTGGGTCTAAATTAGGTTTTTACCAAAACTTGCACTCAATCAAAGATCATCATGACCAAGTTTGCATTTTGGTCCAGTCTAACTCTTTTCTCTCACACACATGCCCTAACTTTTGAATTCATTGTACATAGCCCCCTAGCTTCTTCATCTTCTTCACGAAAGAGCCCTTGCAGCCATTGAGGTCAAACTTGACCTCCAAGCAACTTTGATTGGCATTAATCCTACTCTAATAGCAATCAAATCCCACCAAAATTGGAGGGATTGATGTTCACACAAGGGCGAAAAATCTAAGATCATTGTGCAGTTCCAAATCCCCATGGATTGCTTGTGAGAATGCACGAGAATCATGAGTTATTTTCCTTCAAGCCCAAGCCATGAATCCTTCTTTCCGAATCCAGAGCTCTCCCTAAAGTTCTATTAAAGCTTTCCCATGACAAACCTTACCTCCTTAGCTTGGTGTGGAGGCTGGACACCTTCTCTTCCCTTCTCCTTGACCTCCACATCCACCCACTCCAGTGAGCTTCTTTGTCTAGCCTCTTCGCTCGCCATCACAAACAAAAGCTGGCAAGTTTGCCTTCCCCAACTTCTTCCGCTCCTCGTGATACACGTAGGAGCCCCTCAGACCCCTTCTTTCCTCGTTGTTCGCCCCTTCGGAGAGTTCTTCTTCCATGGCAACGGCCAATCAAAGCTAGTGCCTCTCCATCCCTTTCATCCACTTAAAGTAGGTTAGTTAGGTCCTTGTTACTTCTCTATGTCCTTTCTTATATTCAAAAACTAAACATAACCCTTCAACCTCCACGCACGCCGTCATCTTCCTCCGCTTGAGCCACCACTTTGGCGAGGCCCATCTCACACCACAGGCCACCAATCGCCTCACCGACAACCCCACAACCTTTGTCACATCACACTCACCAAAAGCCCCCTTCTATTTCACTATTCCACCCACTCAAACCCTCCATCGACCAACCCACTATCGTGCCTCCTTCCCTGACTCCGTCCAACCGTCCCACGCACTCCCACACCCCACAGACACTACCATCATCTTCCACACCGTCTGGTGATCCTTATGAGCTTTTTTAATGTGGTCGAGAGGCCGTGATCTTGACTCTTAGGTACTTGCCATTCTCCTCCACCGCCGCCATCAACGCTACCATGTTCTTCAAGCTCCAAGTCATGCAAACCCCAAGTTCAACATCCAGGTAGCATAGAGTTGCTCTAGGCTTCATCCCAGGTCATCGATTAGAGGCCGTACCTTTGATTCTACCCGCAATTGGAGACATCTCCCTGCTACTAGCACACGTGAAGGAGTGGCTTTAGCACCATGTCATGAAGAGCCAAATATCCATGTGCACATAAGAGGAATTTCTGCATAGGCTTCTTTGCTCAGTACACGGGGGTCGGGTCCCCAGCACCTTACCTACTTACCAACCCGACTATGCCTACTCACTCATTGGCTACTACCCACTGTCGGTAGCCCTGGACCCAGGTACGCTTATCCAAATACCAGATTACCCTGGTTTGAGAGAAGAGAAAGGAAGGAAAGAGAGAGAGAGAGTAGGGGAGGGGTGGGTTTTGCTCTTCAGAGAGATGGCTTGACCCTTAGTCACTGTGAGCAGAAGGAAGAAGAAGAGAGAAGGCTATGCTAAAGGCAGAAGAAGAAGAAGAAGAAAAGGAAGAGGTGAAGCAAAGAAGAAGAAGAAGAGAGCCATGCTTGAAGAAGACACTGTAGCAGGCGACAGTTAAGTCGTCTGATACACCTACCAGATGTCTGATTTGGGTTTAATGCTGGTACTGTTGGAATATTTAAATGCCTAAGTTGCACGGTTGAAAATACTGTAGCATTATTTGAATAATTAATACATGTGCTTAGGCTAATAATTGGTGATCTAAGTCACCATTATTTTGTCTTAGTTATCTTTTTGGTCTTGAAATATATTGAGCTTCATTGAATATCTTAATGTGATAGATTAATATTCATTGAAATATCATTATTGTGCTCAATTTCTTGTGCTCATTTATTTATTAATTGAGATTAGCATGTGAATTCCTACTTGCTCCTTGTGTTCGACCTCGGACTTTATTTCTAGATTTTTGAGTTATAAATTGTATTTGTTCACATGCTATTTCAGCTATATTGCAACAAAGTGATTTTAAAACCTCGATGTGGCACGTAAACACCAGGCTCAACCTATCTTGCAAAACCCACCTCAACCTTCTAACTATAATGCATTTGCTGGTGCCATAACTTTAAGAAGTGAGAAATAAATCCAAGATCCTTACTCTTCCAAATCTAAATCTAATCAAGATCTTGAGGAGCCCGAATATCCTAGCCTGTGCCAAATTTTTGAAGGAAATGTGCCCACCTAAATGCTAGGCCAAATCATCTAAAAGGGCAGTGTTATCTGGATAAGTTAGTGAAGTTATCCTTAAAAATCTACCCTAAAATCAAAAAGATGCTAGAGCCCCTTTGATTTCTTGTGTTATTAGAGATACTGTCTTTGATAGGGCTCTTTTAGATTTAAGTGCCTCCATCAATTTGATCCCCACAATGTTATATGAGAAATTTAACTTTAGAGAATTAAAACCTGCTGAGGTCACCCTACAGTTGGCTGATTGATCTGTGACCGCACCACGAGGAATTATTGAGGATATAATTGTTAATGTTTGTGATTTTTATTTTCTTGTGGATTTCTTGGTCCTTGACATGGAGGTGCCAGAAAATTTGAAGAACATTCCAATAATTTTGGGAAGACCATTCTTAGCTACTGCTAAGGCTAATATTGATTGTGAATCTAGCAATATGGAAATTAAATTTGGGGACAAGAAGACAAGGATTAATATTTTTAAGGACATCAAATGATTTGAGGATTGTTGAATGATAAGAGATTCTAAGGATGTGGATCATAATGTTGAATACTGTATGAACTTAGGAGTTTCCCAATCCAACCCTACATGCGTTGATTCCCAAACTAATCAAGAGGTCAGTCACCCAATCACTAACTTGATTCCAAGACCTCTTGAGGATAACTGTGATCCACCTTTGGACCCTTCATCCTAAGAACCCAAAACTAAATTAAAAGCTCTTCTTGATTATCTAAAGTATGTTTTCTTGGGATCTGATCAGACTTATCCAGTGATCATCAGCTCTTATCTAACCTAAACTTAGGAAAATCAATTAATTTATGTTTTGGGGAGAAAGAGTAGGGCAATTGGTTGGACATTAGATAATCTATAGGGAATCAGTCCTACTTACTACACCCAAAGAATATATGTTGAGGACGGATCTAAACCCTCCCGGGAAATGCAAAGATGATTGAATCCTGATATGTGGGAAGTTTTGAAAAAGGAGATGATTAAGTGCTTAGATATGGGAATAATCTACCCAATCTCTGATAGCCCATGGATCAGTCTTGTACAAGTGGCTCCTAAGAAAGCTAGGCTGACTGTGATTACTAGTGATAAAGGGGAATTGATTCCAACCCGCATAGCTTCATCTTAGAGAGTCTATATCAATTATAGAAGAATGAATAATGTAACTAGGAAAGACCACTTTTCACTTCCTTTCATTAATTACATTCTTGAAAGACTAGCCAGCCAAAAGTTTTTCTGTATCTCGGATGCCTACTCCAGCTACAATCAAGTAGCTATCCACCTTGGTGATCAAGAGAAAACCACCTTCACATGTCCCTACGGAACCTTCGTATTCCGTAGGATGCCTTTTTGATTATGCACTACACCAGTGACTTTTCAAAGGTGCATGCTTGCAATCATTTCAAACATGGTGGGTGATTTTATGGAAATCTTTATGGATGATTTTTCCATGTTCGTGGACTCCTTTGAATATTGTCTGATCAATCTAGAGAAAACCTTACAAAAGTGCATAGAGGTAAATCTTGTCCTATCTTTGGAAAAGAGGCAATTCATGGTTAGGGAAGGCATTGTCCTTGGCCATGTTGTGTCTGAAAGAGGAATTGAAGTGGATAAAGCCAAGGTGGACACTATCATAAAACTCTCGCCACCTTTGACAGTTAATCAAGTGAGATCATTTCTTGGACATGTGGGATTTTAACGTCGATTCATTAAGGATTTTTCTAAAGTGGCTAGGACCTTAAGTAATCTATTGGTGAAAAATCAAACCTTTGATTTTGATTCAAGTTGCTTAAGGGCTTTTAATATATTGAAGGAGGCCATTATGCAATCACCTATCCTACAACCTCCTAATTGGAATCACCCATTCGAAATCATGACTGACACCTTTGATTTTGCTATTGGCATGGTCTTAGGACAAAAGATTGATAAGAAACCCTCCGTGATTTACTATGCTAGTCAAACTCTTGATGAGTCTCAAAAGAATTATACCACTACAGAAAAATAGTTGCTAGCAATAGTTTTTGCCTTTGAGAAGTTTAGATCTTATCTACTTGGATCACATGTGATTATCTTCACTGACCATGCTGCATTAAGGCACCTCTTGGCTAAGAAGGATGAAAAGCCCCGTTTAATCAGATGGATCCTCCTACTTGAGGAATTTGATCTTGAGATTTGAGACAAATCAAGTGACCGAAATGTGGTAGCAGATCATCTCTCTCAAATCCTTGTAAAAAATTCTACACTAGAATTTGCTGATTCCTTACCTGATGAGACTATTTTGACCATCTCTAAGCTACCTTAGTTTGCATACATTGTCAACTATTTGGCAATTGGAAAAATACCTTTGGATTGGCCTAAGCAAAGGCAAGATAAGATGATTTCTGATGCCAAATACTAATTTTGGGAAGGCCTAGAACTTTTCAAGATTTGTGCAAATAATGTTATCCGTCATTGTGTTCCAGACAATGAGTTCACAAATGTACTTGAATTTTGTCATGCTATTGCTTGCGGAGGTCACTTCTCTGGGAAAAAGACAACAGCTAAGGTGTTGCAAAGTGGATTATATAGGCCATCTTTATTTTGTGATTCTTACAATTTCTGTAGGTCATGTATTAATTGCCAAACTTTAGGAAACATGACCAAAAAGGATATGATGTCCCTAAATCCAATCCTTGAAGTCGAGATCTTTGATGTTTGGGGCATTGATTTTATGGGACCTTTTACCAATTCCTTTGGGTACCTATATGTGCTGGTAGAAATCGGCTACATATCCAAAAGGATTGAGGCCATCTCAACCTGAACCAATGACCAAAAGTTGGTCATGGACTTTGTAAAGAAAAACATCCTTAGCCAGCTCGGTGTACCAAAGTTTCTAAGTAGTGATGGCGAGTCCTATTTCACTCACAATCAATTCAGGACCTTACTGACTAAGTATGGAGTCACTCATAAAATCTCTACTCCATACCATTCGTAGATTAACAGACAAGCTAAAATTTTCAATTGGGAAATTAAGAAAATCCTTCAAAAGATGGTCTGACCAGATTGGAAGGATTGGTCTACAAAATTGGATGATGCACTCTAGGCCTACTGGACTATGCATAAGACCTTGATTGGAATGTCTCCTTTCCGTTTGGTCTATGAAAAATCTTTTCATTTACTAGTTGACCTTGAATAAAAAGATTATTGGGCAATCAGGACTTTTAATCTGAATCTTGATCAATCTGGATGACAAAGGAAGCTCCAGTTGACTGAATTTAAGGTAATATGAAACGATGCTTATGATAGTGCAAGACTTTATAAGAATAGGACAAAAGCTTTACATGAAAAATATATTTCCCGCAAAAGCTTCGTCCATGATCAGAAAGTTTGGCTATTTGATGCACGCTTGAAGCTCTCTCCAGGAAAATTAAGATAAAAGTGGATAGGTCCTTTTATTGTGAGAAAAATTTTCCCTCATGGAGTTGTTTGAATTCTGGACCCCAAGATTGGCCAGGAAATGAAGGTCAACGGTTAGAGGCAGAAGACTTATATTACTCAGTATTTTAATCATATTCTTGATAATCACATTAGCCTCATGGAATTATCTTAAAGCTGAATTAAGTCCTGCAAATGACGTTAAACTTAGTGCTGGCTGGGAGTTAACCCAGTATTCTATATAGGTATTTTTCATTATTGTCTGTCCAAGCTAACCTGGATTAACAAGCTCAATCAGGTGATATCCCCTCTTCTTGCTTATTACATTTTGATTTTCCTACATACATTTTAATGACAACATTCTAATGAATAGGCATGGGGTGGACATTGCATGCCTTATTTTTGAGTTAGTTAATCTTGCCAGAACTTATAAATAGCATCCACTACAAAAAATTACCCTTAGCGACATTTAATATTTACCACTATAGGCATTATATTTGTCGCTATATGTAATTAGCGGCACTTAAAATAATTTCCACTTAATTACCGCCTTTGTTGGCATCAGTAAAAGGTTAGCGGCAATTGTACAATCGTTGCTAAATCAATGGTATTAGCAACACTTTAATTGCCACAAATATTATCACTAATGACCTTCTCTAGTGGTAATTTATTTGTCACTATTTTGCCACTATTAATTTATATTAGTGGCAATTTAATTAATGCTGTTAGTCGCTATATACTTTATTTAATGACCTTTTTTTGTCACTAAATTGCCACTATTGATTTACTTTAGTGGCACTTTATTTTGACATTTAATTTCCTCTCTTCATATTATTGAGTAGCAATTATTTGTCTCTAAATTGCCACTATTAATTTGCTTTAATGACAGTTTCTTATGCCACTAAATCCTCACTAATTATTTACTTTAATGGTACTTTCTTTTGCACTTTAATTACCACTATTGATTCACTTTAAAGATGCCTATATGATTTAATTTTATTCTTTACTAAGAAATAAATTTTTTTAACAAGCACAAAACATAGGGACTGATCACAAAGTCTCTTTTATTGACTTCCCCCAGATCATTAAAGTACATATTCCCTTCTTAAGGGTGATAAAAGAGAGAAGAAAAATACATAAAAATTAAAAATACAGCGAGTTCGCGCATGACATATTATATCTTATGTAGATCTAATTCCAACTTTCCAATTGCTAAATATCTTTCATAAGCAGCTCATCCCTCTTGTTAGCCTCCTTCTCATCTCCCTTTTGGATCCTGCAATCTTTGTTTGGTTGAATATGGCCATGTGATCTGGTATTTGCAAGCCTGCCAGTTCCAGCTCTAGAAGATCAGCGTAATCTTGCTTAATCTGGAAGCCAATTACCATAAGAGGATCCTACATTTATGAAAAGAAGAGATGGCCATGATTAGATATGAAACAAATAGATGCATGAATGACTTCATTGAAGGGAAGGGATATACCAGATTAGAACCAACACACCCTTGCTTCTCTCATTTCTAATGCCCCTGAGAATCAAGCCCTTCATCCTATTGTTCTAATTAAATTTCAATGGGATAAAGCAATATCTTAGTACCTTGAAGAGTCATTGCTTGTGCTATCTCAGAAAACCACCAGTCCCAACAAATAGCTACGACAAAGTTTTAGACACGTCAATGTAAACATGAAAATTTCCTTCCATGATCTCAAAATCAATAATTTAGGGTTGAAAAACTTTAGCTAGATATGCTTACATGATTTTTTATATACACAGAATGTACTACTTGATTCTAAAAACATTGATGTTGCATCCAACTATTGCAAAAATAGTTTAAAGTAATAGACACATTTACTATTGCGAAGGCCATCTTCAGCATATTTAGTAAGAACTTTTATTGAAGGGGATATTCAGTAGGATGATAAGAAGTTTTTCCAAAAAGTAAAGAATAATATTGATGCAACCATGTGAATAAAAAATAACATAATGAAATCAAAATGGCCAGTTACCCATGAAAGTAGCCAATCATGGAAGGAAAATACATAAATCATCTCTTGTAAACAACACACATCATTAAGTACACTATAGACATTATCATTCTATGGCTATAAATTACATGGCCCATGATTGTGAAATGCATCTAAAAAAATGCATAGCAACTTTCAAGCAATAGGTGACAAATGGTAAGTTAGTCAAGAGAATTAAATTCAGTAAGATATCAAACATAGCTAAGCTTACTTGATGGATACTAACTCTTTAGCATCAAGATATATGTCACAGTTACTCCCTGCACATAGGAGTAAATCTACAAGGAGCACATCTTGAATCTCAAGCTAGTGTAGGCCATTAACGAATAACAAAATAGAAAGTAGCATGAAAATAAATCCATAAATGGGCTTAGCCAAGTCAGTGATGTGGCAAGTATTGAGCCAAAAAAATGACCACATGTTGCACCAGCACCACCAATTCCAAACAATCTTGAACAAGACTGTTGATGTAAAAAATGGCAGCTCAGATAAATATAAATATCCAATTTATTTCAACACTTTGATGTTTGAACGATCTGCTATCATGGAAACCCCATTGTCCATAACATCAAGAATGAGCACCCAAGTGGATGAAATGCTAACAAGATTAAGCATGGTAACATTCAAAAGTCCTCAATGAATTATGCGATATTCTAAGGACAGATAATTTGCTAATGTATAAAAGAGGTATGCCATACCCATAGAAAGAAAGCTATCTTAACTAAAATATAAAACCACCCATGGTTATCCCATCCAGCATGTACATTCTTCTCTCAACCAATAACACCCTCTCTATCACCAAAACCTGAAAATTATGGCAAAAAAAGATAACACAAATTCAATCAATTATAAACCAGATACTATTTTTTCTTCCATACCTTGGACATGGAAGGCAAATCCCGAGTGACAGAAGCATATCGAAGAATGAAGAATGCACAAAGCGATACATTGAAAAATCTACGCATAAAAGCCAAGGCTTTAAATTTATAAGTGACTGATTTCCATCAAGCACGTCATATAATTCACTTAAATTTTAATTTGTCACAATCCCTTGGAATAGCCCTAGAATGCACCCAACGACATTGCATGGGTACTTACAAGGCATGCATATAGGTATGGGAGTATCTGTAGCTAAGAATGGAATGAAATATGCATTTCAAAAGCATAAAATTGGTGTTTTAATCTCTATATTTCATAGTTAAAGCATAAAATTGGTGCATTTCTTTGTAGGATGCCATTACAATCATCATAGTCAAAGCACCTATATTGCCTAGAGTTGTTTAACAACAAAATTAGCTTTTTAACCCAAAACCAATGCATAATAAGAAAATGATGACTACTCTGGCATCAACATCATGTTTAATACAATACTAAATCATGTACCTTTCTTTTAATAGGTGCTGATATGCTTAGAGCAGGCTTGAAGGATTTCAACCTATAAAAATAATTATAGACATCATGAGAATTTAGAACAAAGAACAATCTCCAGAAAAAAGTTTTTGATTTGGAAAATAAATGATATTACCCCTATGGGAAAAAAAACCATGACATTCATTAAATTCTAAAAGCACATGTACAAAACAACTAGAAAAAAGGAAAAGAAAATGATTTACCTCTTCATCAGGTGCAGTCCACTTCATGTCAAGCATATAATATAGAGATGAAACTATTAGCCCTTGAAGTGGTTCATATCAGATTTCTGCGAAAATGTTACCTTTGCCTGAAGTGTATGCTTAGAGCCACCTACTATCTTTTTCAAGCTCCATTCAAATTTTTTGTTTCCTTCTTTGAAATCGATTATCTGTCCTACAGTCCAAGGCTCTAGTTCAAAGCTAACTCTAGTGGAGTAATTAAGTTGGCAGTGGCATCTGTACTATAATAGAATTTGCAATGATACTTGAAGGGAAATCAACATGTATTTTCAATGTGAATTTAGTTCTATAAGATCCTACTTCTACTATTAATGCATTTATATAGAATGGAGGCTTGAACTCTTGGATCATCCTGTAGCTCATCACAAAAAATTCTCTGAAAAAAAAATGGTGGCCAGAGATAACTAGGTTTTATTATAGCGTTGTAGTATAGCCAGTTATTGCCATCATTTCAAATATATAATTTTTTACTCGGAAAATAAAGAGTTCCCGAGGTCGAACTCAGGGAGCAAGTTGTATTCTAGGGATACAAATTCTTATTACAAAAATAAAGAGAGAGAGAGAGGGAGAGAGATGAAAATTTGGCTTCTTCTTCTCTTCTTTCTTCCTCTTTGTTTTCTCTTCTCTTTGGCTTTTGGTTTCTTCTTCTTTGTTTATCTCCTTGTGGTCTTCTTCTTCTGCCTTCTGTTCTTCAGATCTTCTTTTTACTTCTTTCTTCTGATCTTCTTTTCGTGCTCTTCTTCTGCTTTTGCTGTCAGGACATCGTCTCTCCTTCTTTCTTCTTTTTCTTTCTGTCTTCTTTATCTGTAGCAGTGGTGATGTTCTTCTTCTTTCTTTTCTGCCTTCAGGGCGTCGTCTGATTTTCCACTCAGACGACTTAAGTCGCCACTGCTACAGTGCCGCTCGGTGCTCCTTTCTTCAGTCTTCGTCAGCCTTCTTCTCTGCCTCGCTTGTCTTCTTCTTCTTTGCTTTCTCCTTCCTCTTTGCTTCGACCTGGCTGCTCTTCTTCCTTCAGTCTTCTTCTTCTTCTCTTCAGCCCTTCCGCAGTCCCTTCACCTGTGCCTACACACTCAAAGTTCCAATCAGAGATGGCAAAACCTACTCTACCCTCCCCCCCCCCCTGCGTTTCTCTCTCACAGAAGCCGCTCTTAGGAAAGCTCTCCTAGAGCTGCCGGGTAGTTGGGTACGGGTCGCGCCCAGGTCCAGGCCCACCGGCGTGCGTGGTGGGCGAGGAGTGATAGACAAGTCAGGTCGGGTCGGCCGGATCCACGTGATGAGCTCACGGATGGGCCCGGTGAGACGGTGTGAGAGGGACCTCACCCCGTGTGCTGAGGCGATAAGCCTCCAGCACGTTTTCAATTTGTATCGCTGCGCCGCTCCAGAGCCTTCCGAGGTGGGACTAAATGTCCCACCCCAATTTGGCGCCTGCGCGGAGGAACCAGCTGGTAATTGAGGCTTTACGTGAGGCCCTCGCCCCTGCTGCGAACCTGGGACTCTTCGCGAAGACACCCCACGCAACCTGGGAGCCTGATATGGGCGTAGCGAGGCTGCAGCTGCAGGCGGAGGCAGCTCCTTCTGCACAGCAATGGCGGCGGAGGACGGGTGACCTGTTCATAGCAAAACGGCCTCTCGGCCTAATCAGAAGGTGCCGGGAGCTTCGCCAGAGTGCGGCGAAGCTCGTGCGGGTGGTGGCGAGGAGTGGGGCGGCGTGCAAGGGCTGCCCTAGGTCGGACTGTGGGTCGGGAAGTGGGTGTGTTCGGTGGATTTGCAGAGGTCGGGTGGCGGGAATTGGAAGGGTGGAAATGGATCAGGGTGAGGAGGCGGAGATTATGTGCAGGTCGGCGAGCCGTGTGGGGTGCTGGAGTGATGGGAGCGGGTCGCCGGAGTGTGGCCGGAGGTGAAGGTGAGGGCGATTGGTCAGAATCGAGGGCGACAGTAAGGGTTTAAAGTGAGGAAAAGGAAGAGGGGAGAAAGGTGAGAAGTTATACCTACTCAGCAGGACAAGGAGGGGCCAGAACAGGCGACAGTCGTATCGACTGTCGTCAGAGAAGAAGCTGCCCAGAGGAAGGAGCGACGGCGAGGAGTGGGCTGGAGAGGCGCGCGCCGGGTGCGGCGCGGCACGGGAAGAGCAGGGGAAGGCAGCCCTGCTGCTGGTAGTGCGGCAGAACGACGAGGAGGAGGAGGGAAAAACCGCCAGAGCTGGAGGGCTTCCTGTCGGAGTGGGAAGAGAGTGAAAAGAGGGTGTTTCTCCGTCAGGACCGAGCTGGGAAGAACGGTGGAGCGACGGGGGTATTTATAGGGGCCGAACCAAAGAGGAGGGCGGAGGGAGACGACGTGTCTCCCTCGCCGGAGGACACCGGAGGAAGGAGACCCATACCGTCCATGCGTTCGCACGGCCGGTATGGTGGGTTGCAGCGACCAGGGGGGTGTTCCTGCGACGGTTGACGACGCAGGGCATCCCTATTTGACCTGGCAGGCCCTCCCCCTTCCTCTGCGCGGCGCCATGCTCCGTGTAGGGTCGCCGGAGCATGGTGCTGGCAGGTTTTGCAGGGAGGACCTGAATGTAAAGAACGAAGAAGAGTTAGGGGCCAAAATGCGAGGGTTCAAAAGTTGAGGGCCAAAAAGTAAATAGATGAGGACCAAAATGTAAAGTTGGTCAAGAAGGTTTCTTCTTAGGCTCAAGTTTTTATACGTGACTAATTAGGACCTAAGGATTCTGATGGTGAATTTTATTTCTAGATAAAACCTTGTTTGACTGGTCAATTTATGCAAAAACCCAAATTAAGTTATTAATTGGGCATGGTTCTCAATGTAGGTCAAAATGGGTTCCGAAGGCCAAATTGAAGGTTCTAAACCCTAGAGATTATTTTTTCTATGAATTTTAGAGGGTTTATTCTATTTTTACTTTGCCTCAAACCTCGTGAATTGAAGTGGGTTTGTTTTAAGGTTACAGATTATCATTTAGTTCCTTGGAATTGCTGTAGCCCTTATCAGATCATCCCACTTTCCTTCTTATTCGGTTTGTTTGACCTATGTTTGGACCTGTATGCAGATTATACTGGTAAAATTGCATTTTTACCCCTTATGACTTGTTTTCTCCTGAAACTCAGAATTCTCTGAGTTAAGCCTTTTCTTGAGTTATGTAGGAGCTTTTATCCTTTGTATTAGGTCAAAATGAGTTAGTTATGGCTCATGATGAGGTTCTCATCATTCTCCATCAGAGATAAATCCTTTGTAAGAGCTCCAAAACAAGTGATGGTGATACATTAGATCTTGTTCTTACCATGAATAACAATCCAACAACCTTCACATGATTGCAATTAACACCATCAACATTCTGCAGTCAAATAGAAGATAGTAAGAAATTGTATTTGGTGGAGAAATAACATTTGTAATACCATCTTCCTATAGTGTGTCAGGAAGTTTTTGCACTCAAAACTTTTAACAACCAAAATAGCACATTCGGTTGGTTAATTGCTCTAACATCCTTTACACAAAAAGGAGGAAATTTTAAACCTCATCTCACGAAAATGTTAATTGACATACCTAGCATAGCCATAATTCTTGACAAAAAAAAGGAAAAATAGATTGTAGTCATAATTGAAAGTAACCTACTTGATCAAAGAGATCATCCAAAGTAACCTGTTTCATAAAAAAGATCTAGCTAGAAATGGTAGTAACTACATACCCCAAATAATGATGTTGAGTAAGCATTCAAAACTATAAATTAGGTGTCTCACAAGGTTGGTTCATATATCATATCATACATTGTTACATGGATAACCATTATACAGAAGTCAACTCTACCTCAATTATCCAATGATCTCACTCAATGCAGGTCAATTAGCAAAGCAAAAAACTAGAAGCTTCAAATAAAGAGGTAGAGGACAATAACTGTCACATAAGTTGCACATTTTTGCATATTCCATGGTTTTGTCCCAAGTACAAGCAAGAAAATAGGTTGCTTCAAATGAATACCTAAAAAGATAGGAGGTGCCTCCTCTCCATCACCCCCTTTCCAGAACTTGACATCATGAAAGAATATCTCAGCACTTCCTTTTTGCACATCACCGCAGTCTGACAGGCATTACCATGGGAGCGTTATCATCTAGCAATATCATGACAATTTAATTAGTTATTGAGATATCAAGAACATCACCTATAAATACTTGCTTTTCAACATGAAAAAAGGCGTAAGGTCGTAAGGGAATAGTACACTAAAAACAAGAAATATAGACTTGGGTGGTAGTAGCCTTACAATGTCTTTAGTGATTCTAAATCCTGATATAAGATGAAATTATTGCAGTATAAATCACTTTCTATGGGTAAGGCATTTCTTATTGATAAGGCAATAAGCATGTGCAATATATATTACCAAAAATCACTTCACTAAAACTACAATATATATTCTAAAATCTGAACTAGCATGATTAGGTTAGCCATTCCACCAATCTAAAACTTTCTATTATGAAATCTATATATACTCGCATTATTAGATTGATCCCTATTAAATTGATGGTTGTTATTTTGAGATCTAAACTTGCACAATTACATAAGCCCTCTGACACCTGCTATTCTGAAATAGGAAATTGCATTATTTGATCAGTTTAGTTAAAATGATGGTTGTCAATATGAAATCTGAACTTGCATTCTTAGATAGGTTTTGTATTTTTAATTATATATTTTCGTACATGGGCTACATGTTTTATCAAACTTGGTTGCTATGTTGTTAATATTACTCTATTTTTCATTATTATGTATTTGCATAGTTCTACTACGTATTGTTTTATTGTATCACAATTGGTAATACTTATTATGCTGGACCCTATTAGTAATGACAAAAAAAAATCACAGAATGATATGAACCACAAAATAATGATGGAAACTATGAAGAACATTACCTCTACAAAGAATGCTAGTATAATATGCTGATTACCACTATGATGATAAATGAATAGAGATCGAGAAGAATGAGCTTCTGTTAAGAATAGATTAAAGGGATTAAGAAATACTAAATAAATAAACAAAACTTTGAATAAAATGACAATATTTACTAAAAAATAATTTTTATTGATAATTTAATGTTGTTTGCAAAACAAAGAGAACTTCAATTAGCTTGTTAGTCAAGGTTTGAGTTTGCCTCGGATTTGAGATCTTTTATGGTCCTTTAATCCTATATAGTAGACTATAAACCACAGAGGAGACCTCCATAGAAGTAACCTCTCACAACCTAAAAACAAAAGATAGTAATTGATGATAGGCAAGCTGTGTGGCATAAAACATCATGGCAACGTTTGTAATTTGAAAAGGGTAAAGTTAAACCAACTCTTAAGCTGCTTATCTAATAGCTCTCAAACAAAGATCAAGTCCATAATGCTGATTCAATCGATTTTTCAGAATCAGGTGTAGAATTTAAGAAATAATCTTGAATGAAGTATAGGAAAAGAATATGGTGAAAAGTTAGATTCTAGAGTGAAATAGAATACTTGGCTGGCAATCCTGTAATCGCACATAATGCTTTATTACGATCTACAGGGTAATAAAATCGTGTTAGTTGGGAGTTCCCAAGGAGAAAGGACTATAGATGAAACATACATTTAAGGTGAAAGAATACCAATACATATAGAACGTATAAACAAATCTAGGAGGAAAATAACTATGGAAATAAAGTAACAACAATAATCAGGTACATTAGTTGGATTTACATGATTTGGTATAGCATAGAGACACTCATATAAGTTAATAATAATAGCTTCGTTGGTTTATGACCCCATACATATAAGTTAATCTTTCCTTCAAAAGGAAGTTAAACATGAAATAGGAATAAGAACAACCTACTTACCAAAAATAACTAAGAAGCCACATTTGCATAAAGAATTTAACTTGAGAAATCAGTTTGTCAACAAATTATTGAGAATATGATTTTTATAGCCTCTGGTTTGTCTTGACAATGTATGATTACAAAGTACATGAGGCTGAGTTTGAAATCTAGATTCCTTTTCCAACACGACAAACAAAAATGGCAAAAAGCATGAAGGGATATGGAAGCTACCATTGCTCTAGCCATAAGATAGACCTATTGTAACGAATGTGTGCCCCAGACGTCTTTTAAGACGTCTGGGAGGTGGCTCAGACGTCGGACAAGACGTCTGGGATAACAACCAGACGTCTGATAAGACGTCTGGGATAGTTTCAAGACGTCTGGAAATCCGTTATTTTCGACACACGCGAGTCGCCTGCGCGCCTGAGCGCGCAGACCGCATATTCCCCCTTTTTCTCTCTGCGGCTACAGGCGGCCTGCCACCTCCTCTCTCCTCTCCGTGCGGCGTTAAAAGGGGCGTGCCTCCCCTCCCGTCTCCACCGTCTCCTTCTTCTTCTCCTTCCTGTGCGCGAGAGCGAGCGGACGCGAGGGCGGCAGCGGCGGCCGCAGTGAGCGTGGAGGTGCGGCGTGCGAGGGCGGAGCTCTGCCGTGAGGGCGAGCTCGCCGGAGCGGCTTGGCCGGCCGACGGAGGGCGCAGGGGGCGCGGAGCGACGTGGAGAGGGACCTGCTGCGGTCTGAGCAGTAGGAGCAGGAGGTGCGACGCGGGCGGCGTCGCGAGCGGAGGCCGAGCAGGGTCCTGATTATGGAAAAATTTCCAGAATCAGACGTCTGGATTGATAGCCAGACGGCAAGGTCGACGTCTGTAAGATCATACAGACGTCTGAAAGGTGAGTTTCCGCCTTCTTCTTCCTTCTTGTCGACTGACCGTACTGAGGGAGGGGGTTGGCTGTGCGCAGGTTCGCTGATTCGCCATCCTTTGCGAATCAGACGTCTGGAAGTTGTACCAGACGGCGGGAGTGACCTCCAGACGTCCGGAGTGACCATCGGACGTCTAGGATCTAGGGCAGACGTCCCCGCAGACTTCTGGACGTCTGGGAAACCACGCTGAACAGGTAATTCTCTGATCCACTTTTTAAGACGTCTGGAAGGAGTTCCAGACGTCTGATTTTGCACAGTATCGTCTTTTTCGACCCGTTTAGGGCCCGTTCAGGCTCCGTTTTCCGCGATTCGAGTTGCGTTCTTTTCAGAAGTAATTCCTCTACCCGTCTACAGTAGCTATACACTATTTTGAGACACTCCCTGTGTTTGATCCTTGTGATAGGACCTCGTTCAGTTGCAGTCTTGAGAGTCGCGGAGGCACGCGGGATTCCCGATCACGCCCCCATTACTCCCGTTGTACCAGGTAGAGTGGCTTTAAGTATTAATAAAATTTGTTAAAGTATGGAACCATAACTAGAACCTAGGACATTGCATGAATCCTAGGAATGAGAAATATATGGAATGATAGTTCCTAGGTGTTGCATGAATCGTAGGGCCGGAAAACTAGATTGTATGATAGACCCTAGGATATGGCATGAATCTTAGGATGGAAAAACTAGTGGAATGTATAATAATGCAGTCTTGGAAAAATGGAAAGGAATATATGAAGCTGCCTGTAAATTGAGTTCACAGCTGCCTGTTATGAATAAAGAAACATGATTGGGATCATGGTTTGTAAGAACGTGAAACTGGAAAGTAAGACATGAGATGTTCTGGAACCCTACGGGGAAGTAGGAGTAGAACTCCTGGAAAGCGAATGGAATAGAATTGGGGAAGTGAGTTGGCCCTTGAGTATGGAGTACCAAGGAGAGCGACTGTCCCCCTGTTTAGTGCAGAGCTGAGCTAGCCACCCTAGGGACCCGAGGGTTAAGACTGGCCACTCTGTACCGACTTGTTGGCCCTCGTGTATGTAGTACCGAGGAGAGCTAGTAGTGTTAGGAGAGTACTAGCTACCCCACGGGCCCCGGGGTTCTGCTAGCCTCCTTCACCGACTTGTTAGGCCCACTAGGGCAAACCAGGGTAGTCAGGCGAGGGTGCGCGGACTGTGGAGAGGCAAGGCCCCGGTTTGGTTACTGTGGAGGGGTTGGACCCCTGTTACTGAGAGGGCTCTGCCCTGGTTCCGTGCTGTGCTTTGGGCGCACCCGTTAACAGAAACGACTGACCGCGTGCCAGTGCGGGCTAGCTACCTGTGCGTTTATCGCGCGTGCCGTAGTCACCGTTATGTCTGTCAGTGACCTTGGGGTGGTTGACTGAGGGTAGGATCACCACGGGGGACTCTCCCGGCCAGGAGAGCACCACGTGCTACTTCTACTTTTGGAAAAGACTGCAATCAAGATCGTTCCCACGAGGACATTCGAGATCAAGTAAAGGATCTGAGAAATAAATGAAATAGTGAGAAAAATTGAAAGATGTGAATAAAGGAAGTAATAGAACATAACAGCTACTGTACACTCTACTGTTGCCTTTAGTTAGTTTGCCACTCTACTCAGCGTTTTGCTGACGTGTTACACTCGTTACCTTTTTCAGGACCAGGTGTTGAGCAGCCAGGGTCGGCGGCTGCAGAGGACGCTGGGCCGAGTAGGGTCCAGTAGAGTTACCACAGCCTTTTGTACCCCTTTTGTTTCTGTTCTAGTGAGTAGTTTTTGTTTCCGCTGTACCTTCTTTACCTGCAGTTCTTGTTATATGATAAATGTTGTTTTACTGTTGTGGTGGTACCTACTGTAGTAGTTTCTTTCCTTACTGCTGTACTTTCTTACTGTTAGTTATATTCATGCTGAATGTGGTTTATTTTACTGTCTTTTGGTTACTTCCTCGTTGGACGACTAGGTCTTGGGATTAGTCGAGTCGGTCCGGTTCTCGTGTCTCGTAGGGACTCGGGAACCGGGTCGTTACACCTATTAATAATTAGTGATCCCTCCACTGATAATTCCTCACAGTTGACAAAGAACATCTAATTATATAGACTACCATGGCACTTGCTTCTTGCAAATAACATTATCTTCTTAGACAAAGAACTGAATTAATAGGAAACTAGAGTGCTACAACTAAGACCAAAGTCAAAGGTTGAATGTATGCAATGCAAGTTTGGTGTGGTAGAGGAAACAAATTAGAAATATATAAGATTGAATATGCCATAGTCCTAAGATTTATGCACTTTGGATGGTATAATCTCAACTATGATTCCATATACTCTCTTGTAGAAACAAAAACCATCATTTGATGTTGTTTTTGCATCCATTCCATGACACAATTCTATAACAAGAATACCTAGCAAGAACCTTCAACAAGAGTAAGTAAACATAACAAAATGCACCATTAAAGATTCCCATCAACACCACAACATCCATGCTTTTAATAATCCAATAAACTTCAATGATAAGGATTCATTAATACTACTTCCCCAGACTTCCTTCTAATAGGGCACACCACATTTACACGGCAAGCATTAGATAAGGCATGAACTCCTGCATCTTGAAGCAATAATATTTGAAAGCAACATGATGGCTACAACTGATAAACTAAATACCTAAACCTAAATACCAAATTGCAATATTTGATAAAAAAATGTATATGATTTGGTAACTTACAGTACAACTTGAGAAAAAAATGGCAATTGCCAACCCAACAAACTTCTGAAAAGCCCCATGCATGAAATAAAAAAATAAAATAACAAAGAGCAGTTCTTGAACAATGTAGAAAAGGTTACTTACAAATATGATCAATAAGATGAATTGCATTTTCTTGGTGACTTGGCTACCAAAATCAAGAAACATGCATCATCTGTGAACTTAAGTAGTTGTGAAAGAGGATACATCATATACACAATCTATCATTTATCAAAGTAGAAAAAAAAAACATTGCAAATGCGGTGGATGTCAAATATTGCAAATGTGGTGGGAAACATTGCAAGCGTGAGAAGCAATGCCTGTGGTATCCATCCATATTTCAAATTGAAGGCCTAGAGGATGTCACAAATGATAAAAAAGGGCAATAATCTAGTTCTTGACCATTGCATATGAAAGGAATGGAAGGGGTTACCCAGCGGTGTGGATGTGGAGGTTGGGGCAGATGTGGGGGAGGAGGTGAGGAAAGGGCTGGTTAGAGGAGGAGATGAAGGCGGGCCTCGTCGAAGAAGGGGCAGCATTGTAGTTGCCAGAGAAGAGGTCTCAGGACCGGAGGAGAGCAGTTGAGATCAGCGAGATTAGGATGTCGCAAGTGGACGAGGAGGGGGCGCAGGCAAGTCGGCAGAGTGGAAGAGGGGGTAAGGATGTTGGTGGGAGAGGACGAGGTCACACTCCAGTTCGGTAGTGAGAAGCAGTCACTAATGCGGTAGGTGGCCAACAATGATAGATGATGTATTAGGAGAGGTGGACGGAGAGGAGTAGGGTAGCAGCGATTAGAGTTGGGGTGAGGTTTTTGTGTTTTTGTGATTGGGGGATAAGGGGAGTCATGGGATTTGGGGGTGAGGGGAGTAGTGGGTTCCTGTTTTTGTTTTCTGATTGTATTTGTGAATTTGGGGGAGAAGGAAAGTCATGCGTGGTGGCTTAGTAGGGGAAGTGAGGCTTTTACTTATCAGAATCATAAGTAGTCTGGGAATGCGTGGGGTGTGACGAGAGAGGGAAAGACGGAGGGGGTCAGGTGGGTGGATGGAGGGGTTGTCGGGCCTAGTGGGAGGGAGGAGGTGATAAAGGCTTACCATTGCTAGAGATGAGATGCATGTCTGGTGAAGGGGTAGCATGGTCGCTGCTAGAAAAGGCACTCCAATAGTCATGTTCGTTAGTCGGAGAAGGTGTTGATGCAGGAGACGGTTCGACGGCAATGACCCAAGGATGGTGGAGGATGAGGCAACTACGAAAGCAAGGGGGTTTTCATGGATTTAGGGCAAAGGGAAAAGAGGAAAGGGAAAGGGGTATTTCAGTGCATTAGCAGGAGAATGCCTACCAGATCTTTTTCTTTATTTCGTGATGGTACTTTTAAGTCTCAAAAAATATTATGACTTAGTTTTGTGTAAGGTATGTATTACTATCACAAAAAATGAATTTTTTTGTGATGGAAAAATTTACCATTGCAATCAGCCGTTGCAAAAGTATACTTTTCTTATAGTGAAACTATCATTTTTGAGATGGTAATATTTACTGTGACAAATATCTATCCCAAAAGATATATTTTCTTGTAGTGAGTTTCAATTGACCTTTTCCCTATTTATGTTATTAAAAAATGTTGAAGATGAAATGGTGGCCTCATTTCATCTACATCAATTTGTTGTTCGAAAAAAAAATTATAGCGGCATAAGTAAAAGTTGCTACTAAATCAAAGACTATAATGGTAAATCTATTTGCCACTAATGCTAATTGTCATTTTACAAAAATATTATATTGGTATAAATAACAATTACCAGTGAATTAAAGTCAATAGTGGCAAATATAATTGCCACTAATACTAATTGTCGCATGACAAAATGTTATAGTGGCAAACATAAAAAATTTGCCACTAAATTAAGGAATTAGTGGCAAATGCATTATTTGACACCATCTAATTCACCACTAAAGGACATTTTTTTGTTGTGATTTAAAAAAAAATCATTCATACATATTTTATTCATTCATAAAATATTTTTATCATGGAGGTTTTATTGAGGATTTTCTTCTAGAATTATTTCTTAGTTTAGAATCTAGTATAATTATTTCACTTCCATGTAGATTTTGTAATGGATCCTTTATGAAAACTAATAGTCATTTTTAGTTTATTGAGGAGAAGCATTGTTTCTCTTCTTGAACCCTTGGATAGTTAGTTAAGGAGTCAGGCAAACTATCTTTCATTAGATCTACTAAAAATTTGTGAGGTGAGAGTAGAGTGTCTACTGGTGCTCCAAGTATAGGGCGATGACTCTTAAGTTCTGGATAATTTGATGATTATGCCTCAGAGTTAGGCATAGTTTTCACTCTCAATTCCTGCATACAAACATTTTGTGAATTCCTGTATGACACCAAATAAGGTAGATATGCAGAGATCGAGTTTTAATAAAACTATGACTAAGGTGGATGGTTATGACTGTTCTTTATGGAATTCTTGACTGAAGGAGGGTATTAGTGCCAAAGGTTAGATGTACGTTATCCTACCCATCCCTTCCTGGTGCTGAGAGTAATCACTTCCACCAAATAAGCTACATAATATCCTCTTGAACAACATCATTCTCCACAAATGCCCCTTAAGTAAAGTTTGTGTCGTGTTATGTTGTGTTGGTATTCATTGAAAAAAAAAAGGGAACAAGAAAAAATAGATATATATATATATTTGATAAAAAAAAATTTTGAGTTCAGAGTTTAGTCTATATATGAATTAATTTTATTGAGGCAAGAAAACACCCATTGAGATCCACCAAATATGACCCTTACCTATTTTTTCAATATTTTATGACCGCTCGAATACTAGGCTAAAGAATTCTAACTTAATTGTAGGGTTATCAGAATTATAATTGGAGTGTTGATGCCATGTCAGCCCAATAAATATTGATTGCTTCTACAAACTTGGTGAGATCATGAGCTCTTTAAAGAAAAGCTCAAAGCTAAAAAAAAAAGGAACAAAGAGAGAGAGAGAGTGAGCACAAAGGAACTCAAAGGGAGCACAATTTTGAGTCTTTCTCTAGTTTGACTTGTTTGATGATTTAGAGATCTAGAGTCTATAGTACTAGGCTACATGTAGCACCAGATGAGTGTGAGCCACCAAATATGAAAATATTTGACTCAGGCAGCTTCTACCTAAGCCAAAAAGTCGAGGTTAAATTGTAGATTACTTGCTATGTTATCCCTGAAGGAAGAAGTTTTCCTATCCTGATAGAATTTTCCTTACTGAGGGTAAAGTATGCATTTTAAATGTAGGTTGATTTTTCACTTGGATACGTTGCTTAGGCTACTATCACATCATTTTCACATTTGTCTAGATCTCTAAATTTTTGGAAGAAGACAAGAAGAAATCCATTGTCAAACCCTTGATAAAAAGGAATAAGAAATCCTTTGGAGGCCGAGTTCTAATTAGCATGGATCATAAATTTTGCATTCATTTTTCATTCTTGCATTTGCTAAGGGATTATCAAAGGATAGGCATGGGGGTGTGATAACAGCTTAATTTATTACTCTAATTGGCTTAATCTAGGGTTAGCTCCTTAGTAAAATCATGCATTTAGAATGTGAATATCGCATTTAGAGCATGCATATCAAATGCATTGTCTTTATTTTAAGCCTAATTATCTAGTCTAATGTAGGTAAAGGAAGTAGAATGACTTGGAACCATACAGAATAAAAGTGGGGTAGAAGATAAAGCTATAAAGCTAGGAGCTGGTTGAAGACCAATACTTGATTAAGGAAGAAATGAAGATCCAATTAAAGAAGAAGAGAGAGAGGAACTATGATAACCTAACCCTACCCCTAAAACCTTAGGATATCCTTATCCCAACTCTAATCCTTAGGATAGCTCAAATTGGATTAGTGAGCTAAAAAGATAAAATTATGGATAGCATTATCCATGATCCCAATCCTTTATCCATAGAGTTGTCCTATTATCCAAGAACCTAACCAACCTATCCTAGAACCAATCCCTAATCCCAAAACCTATTTAGATCCATGAGCTCACTTAATTGGGTACATGGAACCTAATTAGGACCTAAACCCAAACCCATTGGACCAAGCTCTTAACCAATTGGGTGTACTTATACCTAATTGAGTTCAACCCTATCTAGATTAGGACACCATAGGTCCAATTAGGTGCACATCTACCACACTTAGTTTAATTAGACACGATTAGATTAGAACCTAACCCAACTTAGGTTGAATTCACCTATATACATGTTCATGTATCTACAACAACAGCCACATAGGTTCACTCACACACACACACAAACACACCCACGTCCTCTTTTCTTAGCCCCTAAGCAAAGAGGCTATCCTCTTAGCTACCCAACAAAGCAAAGATTATGAAAGATCTAAAGAGATAAGATCTTTTGAGAACCAATCTCCACCTTAGATCCCTCATCCTATGGATCCCCTTCCACCTATAGCTGGTCATGCAACATCCCAAAACCACCACATATGACAGGTTATGAGTTGTCCACCTAGCCACCCTTGGATGAAAATCCAAGGGTTATCTTACCCTTAGATTAAGCACCCTTTTAGTAGCCCTTATATTAAATCCAATGGCCATAATTCTTCCTACTCTTCTATAAAAGAACCTAGCCTCTACTACTTAGAAGTGGGAGCCTTAGTATAAGTTAGATCACCGTAGTGCATACCCCCCCTCTCTCTGCAACATCTCTCTCTAGTCTTCTTCCTAGTACCTTGGATCTAAAGTGCTGCTGCACTTTGCACAAGCATCCCTCAAGCAGCTCAGTCATCTCTACCACATTTTCTTCTTATGTTTCCTCCTCCATAATTTATTCCTTTATTTCATATTATTTTCAAGCATTCAATTACATTCGATTTGTGAGACATTCTCTTTATAAATAAAATGTTTATTTGATCTCATGAATGCTTGTCTATATATACATATATGCATATATAAATATTTTCTTAGAATGTCTTTTCAAAAAGCTTTCGCACAAAATCACGCTTTGCCTCCCTACGAATGACTTAGTACTTATCAAAAGATATAAAAATTTATTTTGTTTCTGTGTGATTCGCAACTACAACGGTATAAAATTCCTTTTACACAATTTGCAACAAACAATCAACTCCTTGATTCAACTTGTGTGACAGCCTCAAATCTCCATTCTTATGTAGACGATATGCATCAAGGGCATCAATCAGGCAACAATCCCTTGAGAAGATTGCCATCTCTTTTCAAACTAGAGATAACATTCATAAATTATGATGATTGTTGATGACTTATCAAAATCCTCGATCTAAATTATTTGGATCTTTGATAGCCATCATCGGTATATCGAACATAACTATAGAGGGACCCATCTAATCGTATTACTGTATGTCCACGTGATCTAAAATTCACAATTGAATCATTGATCAAGTGATTCTACTCAAGTTGGTTTGCTCAGGGTGCATAACTCCAACAATGTGATGGGTAGTCTACAGTCGAGGTACTAAAGCTCCTAGCCAAAAGTTGGTATTTGCAACATATGTTGTAGGTACAATGAGAGTGATTAACATTGGCTGCAGCAATAGATGATCAATCTCGTGTATAGGTATTACATCCTCAGCCACCCTATCTTCCATGATTGCATGTAGAAAATGATGTGAGGCCACGGATGGCTTGATCATATTGAAACATCAAGTTGGGCTTGAGCTCATTGTAGGTGTTGCTCATGTGAGATTAATATTCTAACCAAATCCTTAAAAGAAGTTGGTTCAAGTCGATTGGAAGCATAAGTAATAATAGACCTATAATTGGTACATAAACCTTTCAAGAGAGCCATAACAAGTTCATCATTATCGATTTGCTTACCAGATGCAATACCCAAATGCATAGCAATTACCTTGACCTTATCGAGATATTCAACAACGAGTAAATCACCCCTTTTCAAATTAGTTAAAGCTCACTTGAAATGAAAGATATGACTACAAGATTGAGTAATATTATAGCACTCTAAATAAAATTGAACAAAACAAGTAGGTTTGTGAAGAATGTGCAAGAAAATATCATTAGAAAGAGTTATAAAGATCCAACCCATGATGAGTTGATCCTTCCTTTTCCATGTAAAGTAATTATCACTAAGGATGAGATTAACTATTGCATTTTTTGTGCAAGTAGGTGGAGCATAAGTACCATCGACAAATTCATAAAAGTCATGTGCATATAATAATAACCAGTTGCGCACACTCTCCAAATAGAAAAATTGAAAGTAGTAAGCCTTGTAAGAAAAAGGTTTTGAAAACATGAAGGTAATGAAATATTAGATGAAACTTTTTAGCTTCCAAGGTTGGCTATTGCAGAATCACCTATGGCGCCCAAGAGAGGCTCATCAGAGCTTATGCCCTAATACCATGTGAGACGAATTAAGAGGTGGACCAAAATCGGAATGAGGTGGTGCACCATCCACACACCTCAATAGCTATATTTATAGAGTAGTAAGGAGACAAGCTTGCATGTGGCCCTACAACTTAGGTATATAAGGTCAAGAATAATACCTTGTATTTACAAGTTTACCACACAAAACTCGCAATTGAAATACATGCTTATTACCTGGCTAACATGAATAGGTGCCAAGTGACGCTTAATGTGTGGTAAGGGGTACCTAGGGATTGATTTGGGTTGTTAAGTTTAATTTAATTGAGCCAATTCATGACATCTTTGGCTCCTACAAGTTGTTCAAGGCTCAGTCAGAGTTTGTTTTTCACAAATAAGGACTCTATGGAATCATCTTTTCATGTCTGATGTGTTAGTGAGCCCTAATCCATTTTTTGACCCTAGTTTCATGTTGTAAAACCTTAGAAAGGCTTCTATGGAAGAACCTACTCCTAGGGGTAGGTGGAATTGGGCAGTCCTAGCTAGGATAAGCCATGCAATCCTAGAATTAGCCAATCTTGGGATAAGCCATGCAATTCTAGAATTGGATAATTCTGGAATAAGCCTTGCAATATCAAAAATGGGTAATCCCTTGATTAGGATGACACAAATGTACAATTGCAGGCACAATCCCATAAAATAAACATTACCTAAGTGACAATTAAGTTAATAAAAGGTTGAGTTGGTGAATAAATTGAAAGTACGATAGTGGTTTGGTTTGAAGTTATTGTTAACGTGGCGGACAAAACTAATGTCAAATCAATTTAAGAGTAGCTTAAAGATCAATTTTGACAAAATACATCAGAAATCCATTCAAAAGATTGCAGTTTTCTACCTAGTAATTAATCTTACAAAAATGAGTAGTCTTGGTCAAATTTAATTGGATAAGTATATATATAGAAATAATTCCAATTGCGAGGATGAATGATGAGTACAGGACTGAATCATTGTCCTCCGCCCGCCGAACTTTCGTCATTTTGTTGATAGAATGCACAGCTTTAAACAAAATTGTCGTCACGTTTCATTTCCTAGAGATATTGGATACTTTTGGAATATAATATCCGATGGTTATGACTGTTGCAGAAGAAATCAACTTTGGCATTTGCCACTCATGGATGGAGACTCGAAGTCAAACGTGGACATCCATGGGGATATCTCTTTCTACATAATTCATGCCACGTACGTTAACGTAAAACCCGTCACCTCATTTAATCACCAACTAGTGTTTAGTCTTGTACTTTACACGGGTGTAGGATTGTATTATGCACCATATGTTTAGAATTTTTTTTTAAAAAATTGGGAGCCTATTTTATTCATCCCCAATTCTCTAGAGGTTAGAAAAAGCAGGGTGGAAGGACTAAACCAAAACTTATCCCATACAGAAAAAAAAATGACCATGACTCGTGACCTAGTACAAAAAGCCAACACCAACAAAACAACAAGCCCAAGCTCACCACAATATCAACCAATAATATAAGGAAAATGAATCTTATCTAGTCTTACCGAACCACAGCATTTGGTAGAGAGAAGCACCGATGAATGAATAATATACCAAGGATCATCAATAGAGTAGGCGATCAAACATGTCAGGTTGTGGGCCACAAGATGAATGTAACTCAATTTAATGGCTTGAGAACAAGAGTCTTTAGAATCTTGCAATAGAGAACGCACGCTCCACGCCACCGGAACTTTGTCATTCCACCAATAATAAAGCAATGAGGAGTCCACTTCATAACAAATATTATCATAATTCCAAAGCCCACATTGCAGGAAGTGAATAATGGCTTCAATAAAACCCATCTTAGTAAGGGAATCTAAAACCTTGGCTGTAGCAGCTTTGAGAAAAGAGCCATACATGTCTCCGAGAACCCAAGCAATGGATGAAGAGCTGTTATTATGAGTAGCCGCAAAATTAACCTTGTACCCCATAGCTGGACGAACCCAAGAGACAACAAAAACCTTGGGATGCTGTGATTTAAGCTAATTTGCCATACTAAACATTCTCCAATTACAATCCAAAAAATCGCAAATATGTAGGAATTTGAAGTTATCATTCTTAATTTTATTACAAAGCCACAAATGTTATGCCAAATAAAAGCAATCATCACCCTAATCCTTCTAGAATAGGAAACATTGGAGTTAAGGAAGTTTTGAAAAAGCCTGTCATGCATAATGGGATTAAGGAAATTAATCCTAAAAGTCCACTTGGAAATGATAACAGTAAGTTCACTCTGGTAGAAAAGATCAGAATGGGTCTCTGCTTCAAAAAAAAAAAAGGATGAGAACGGGTCTCATAATTTGGGTGGGTATGATAGTAGACACACTTGGAAGGCATATTAAAACTGAGCTTTTGGATGTTGTCATCAGTAGGTAGCCTATCACTAATAATTCTCCAAGCTGTAATGCTCATCCAAAGAGGAAGCTTTAAATTCCAAAGGTTGTTGAGCATGGGATTGGTGGACAGAGATCTAAAATTGATGTTGTAGCCTGAGGAAATAGAAAAGTGTCCACTAAGGAAGGAGTCCAAATAGGAGAGTCTCTGGCATCAAGAATGATCGTTTGGAAGATGTTAGAATGAACATGAAGGGAATGAAGCTGAGATGATCAATCTAGTCAGGAGAGGCTACGGCAAATTTAATCTTCAACGAGGGGGGATCGATATCATGAGGGAAAAAGTCCTTAAGAGGAGAGTCCCCAATCCAAATATCCATCCAAAATAAAAGATCACCTTCCTTAACCTCCCAGCAAATGAAAGGTTTCATTTCATTATAAATCAAAATGAGGGAGTTAAGTCTGTTAGGATGATTATGAGTAGAATTGTGGGATAGGCCATCAAAGAAGCATAAGGAGAATCTCCGAACATGATGTTTCAAAGCCTCTTCATCCTAAAGGCTTTAATGACAATGGAAAGGTCCCTGATGGCGAGCCTACCAAGAGGAAGGGGCTTGCAGATGGAAGGCCAACAAATCCAATGATGGTGACGCTCCTCCTCCGTGAAATTCCAGAAGAAATTGGCGAAAGTAGATTCTAAGTTATGGATCACAGTCTTGGAGACATCAATCATGGACAACACGTGAATCAAAATGGAAGAAAGGACATGCTTGATAAGGAGCAGCCTAGCAGCGGAAGAGAGAAGCTTGGCTTTCCATCCTGAGGGTTTAGAATGAATTTTGTCAACCAGCCCAAATATAAAATCTTCGCTCTATCCGTGAAGATGGGGCATCCAAGGTACGTGAACAGGAAACTCCCAGGTTGGAAACCAGTAATAGTAAGAATACAAGAAAGTCTACCCAAGGGGAAATGATTCCCAACATAGCAGAAACTCTTGAGAGAATTTAATCTTTGATGAAAATTAGATTCAAAATCATGAATAAAAGTCATAGAATTATTAGCAGATCTCTAACTGCCATTGAGAAAGAGAATAATGTCATCGATGTAAAGGAGAGAAACCGGAGATGAGATGCCATGTTTAAAGAGAAAGTAGCCAACTAACCCAGGAAAACCATCTCCTCGATACCACGAATGAAGGGTTCCATAAAGATGTCAAAAGGAAACAATGATAGGGAATCCCCTCGTCTAAGCCCATGGGAGACTTTGAAAAAAGGCAAGGAACTTCCATCAACTAAAATGGAAGAACCCTCGTGCTCCACAAAACCTTTGATAAGTGCAATAACATTGTGAGAGAAACCAAACCAATCATAAGGTTTCATTAAGTGTGCAATAAAGGGCTTCCCATTCAACTCTATTATAGGCTTTTTGAAGATCAAGTTGAAAGATAACGTTAGGCCCAAAACCTTACGATTAAGCCTTTGAGAAAGCTCAAACGTAATAGAGATATGGTCAAAAATGGATCTTCCTTTAATGAAACCAGCCTACTCTGGGGAGATGATTCCAAGTAACAGCTTGGACATGCATTTCACAAAGATCCCAAAGGCAATCTTAAAAGCCACATTACAAAGACTGTTAGGATGAAAATCAGAAAGCTCTTCACTGTTGTGTTTCTTACGGATAAGGAGATAAAAGTAGAATTGAAAGATCTAGGAGCAGATTGAGTAGAGTGGAACTGAGATATGGCATTCACCACATCAATCCTAACAATATCCTAGCAGTTATGAAAAAACTAAGCATTGAAACCATCAGGACCAGGGGAGGTATTAGATGGCATCGAATTTATGATATCCAAGATCTCATTCTCAATAAGGATATTCATCAAAAAAGAGGAGTCCTTAAGAGAGATAGTGAGAGGAATGACATTAAAAAATCTGTCAATGTCACCAATCCCGACAGAAGAAAGGAGGTTTTGAAAGTAATTAATTGATTTAGAAGCCACCATGTCCAAAGAATTGTTACCAATGGAAGAAGAGAGGGAATTACGATTATGTTTAGCAAGTCTCTTCTTATTGGTAGTAAAGAAGAATGATATATTCCCTTCCCCAGGTTGCAACCAATTGATTTTAGCTTTTTGAGCAAGGAAGTCATAGTATTTAGCGAGACCATCTTCTAGTTGGATACAAATTTCCTCGAGCTCAGAAGAGGTTTGATCATTCCATTAGGAAGTCAGTTTAGCCTCCAAATCATCATGGCAATTCTCCAAGTCCTTGGCAATCTCGTGAATGTTGCCAGAAAATAATCTATTCCAAGATTGTAGGGCTCTTTTAAGACTGGCAAGTTTGAAGTAGAGTATATCAATGGGATTGTAAGTAGGATTAGTACAATGTTGATCCCAAATCGGGCTGACCATGTCCCTAAAAGAAGGGTCTTTAAACCACATATTCTGGAATCAGAAAGGACAAGATCTAAAAGGATTAGTAATGCATAAGGAGAAAAACATGGGCACGTGGTATGAGTTACATCTGGAAAGATAAGAAGCCTTAGGTGAGAGAGGCATGCAAGACGAAGAAAGCATATGTTTAGAATATTAGTTTAAAAGTTGTAGCAAAAAGTTGACATATTTAGTAATATTTTTGTTTTGAGAAAGGAAGAAGAAATAAAAGATTATAATAATGATTATTTATTAGATTATAAAGAAGTATGCCTATAATTATTTATCCCTATACTTTTATAATTATTATAAAAAAATTATCCCTATAATAATTTTATAAGTTGTATTATAAGGATAGGTCTTTAAACTTTTAGCATAAAAGAAATAAAGAAGATTATTTATAAAGATAGTTATAGGGATAGTCATAAAGAAATTTATAATTATGTTTGTTATCTATAAAAGCATAGAAGAAATAAAAGATTATATAATTAATAAGGGTAAATGGAAAAATTATGATAAACATATATAGCAAAAGTTGCCTATTACATAATCACAACAATAGAAGCTATTCAGATGAGACAACAAAGTCTTGAAACCCTATCTGGTAATTTAAGGGGAAGCGCTACTAACCAACTAAACCAAGAAGGTGTGGGCTCATCTTTATTCAAACAATATCTAAATACTGTTCCAGAAAAGAGGTGAACAATGTAGTAAATAGTTACATACCCATGCTAATATTATAGATGCTCAAAAATATGTCCATGCCATTGCTTTCATGGTAAAGATAAATTACTTCTTTGCTGTCCATCTTTTGGCATAGGGAAAAAAAGATTGTGTGCAATGAACTCTATTATAACATCACAAATATGAAAATAATACTTTGAAATTGAGAATCAAATTATTTGAGTATTATGAATTAATTATATATACCAAGAGAAATACTACTAAAAAGTTTGTAAAATCCAACAATTTAAATGTTGATTTGAAGGAACAAGTTAAATGAATGCAACATCTAATTAAAGCTGTCAGGATTGCATCTGTATTGATGCATGCATATCCACAAACATATATTACATCTCCATAGCATCTCATAATACTAGATAATAAGGATGGAAGGCTTTAGAAGATTTCAATAAATCTCCTCATATTACACAATACATGATGTCAATACTCAGAATACATCAAACACCATCACTTATGGTCATTTGATCATACATGCATTGGAAGATCACATAGCCATAGTCATCACATTCACAACACGAAAATAGTGAGGAAATTAATGCAATGAATGCCATATACAAGCGAGAGTTGTTTGGATAGATTGATGCTTTAATTGCTAACTAGTCATACAATGTAAGCAATTATGGTTTCACTAATCAAATATTAATTTATTGTAAGAGTTTGAGCTCTTGTAGGAATCCCATGTTTAAGAACCACCTTTTTCTCCATTACTGAGTTAATCCTATTAATTTCCAAAAATAAAAGAAAGATTGGGTTTTGAAAAGTCTCTTGTTTGGTTCTCTTTTAATATTTAAAAAGCCTATAATTAGTAAGCACCATACATATTTGTCACATATATATCATAGAATGTGCATAAGACATCCACACTCAAATGAGAAATCAAATGACCTTTCAAATAGGGTTTTATGATTGAATAGAAATTCATATTTCCAATAAATCAAAGACCTAACTCATAAGTTTGGATCAATTTGCATAAGCACATCTCTCAATTTACTTACTGTTTGGCCAATTTGGAACTTCTACCCATCAAAAGCTACTCCTAAATCTTGAGTTCGTTATGAATCAAGCTAGAAGTTCATTGCAATAGTCTAATTGGTTATAATCTTATTTGACTAGTTAGACTGTAAGGTTCTAACCAATTAGATAATTATCTAACTAGTTTTATTGTGCCCAAAATTGTTTCAAACATGAGCATGATTCTGAGCTATTAGGAATAAGAACCTTATACAATTAGGGCATTGATACCAATGAAAGAGAGTGTGGCACGTAATAAAAGTATGGGGGTCATTTTAAAAGTTTTCTAAAATAGAGAACCATGAACCTAAAGCAACACAAAACTATTTTTTATCATATCAGTTAAGCAATGTACCTTTATAGATGGCCATCACAAGTTCATGGTAGCTTGTGGTAGTTGAAACCAATATCTATGTGATATCTCCAATATAATTTGCAACTCATTTGGATCATTGATGAGATGGAGCATTGAAGTTGCACAAAGTAACAATATTCTACTATAATAGGATCATTTACGTGCTTACTCTTTTCCGGGATTGGTGAGCACCATGGAAGATGAAAAATATTATAGGCATACCCTTGCTTTCTTCTAGAAGAGAATGGTGACTAGGATTTCTACAGAAAATGGAGAGAGTAAACAATCTTTTATTATGGGATTTATTCTCTACTATAAAGAGGAAAAACCTTAATACTACTAAAACTCCTTTTAGTATTGACATTAAAGCCCTTCTCTAAAGCAGTTTGTTACTAAAGCAAAATCCTAGTGCCATTATATTAACCAACATTTAACATAATATCAAAAATTCTAGCACTATATTATTAATATTTCTCTAAGCATAATTTAATTATATATTTCAATTATTAGGGATATATAACATAATTTCTCCTCATTATTTTGTTGTTGGTTTCCATATTATATGCTATGGAGACCTTGTAGGCAATCTATAGTTCATTTATAGTTAGAGATCAGTCTAGATCAAGGACTAAGATCAAACATTGATCTAATTCAATTTTGATGATCATTTCTCAATTCTCTAACCGAGAAATCGTATAAATAAATTAATCTTGAGCATTACTCCATATATCTCTAATTATAGGTAATTTCTAATTTGTCAATAAACTTGACACCTAATCAAAATCAATAGGTGTTTATTGAAGTTGCACTAGAGGGGGGTGATTAGTGCAATTTGATAAAAATGAAAAAGAATGCACCAATAAAAATTCATCACAATAAAGATACAATAATTTTTAGGTGGAAAACCCCCAACAGGTAAAAACCACCACTTAAGTCACCCTGACTTAGGATTTTTCTGATCCCCTAGTAATCAAATCCACTGTACCACACTACTTTGAATCCAAGCATAGTGTAACGTCCATACAACAATGTACTAGATTAAACTGACACAATTTTATCTTTGTAAGATGAGAATCCACAACTCAGACACCCTAATAACAAAAACAAAACAAAAACAAAAGATCCTATAGAACCACAATATGAATGTAAACTACTAAGTTCTATGGGTTAACAAACTTTCCAAGGATGGAAGTGGATCAAAGTTTAGCACAGTGGATAAAGCTCTCAGATGGTGTGTTGTAAGTTGGGAGAGCTAATGTATAGATCTCTCTCTTTATTCTCTCATTGTGAATATGGTGGGAAGAATTATTTCTATGGTGTATATTGTAATGTAAAGTTGATAGGTTATTTATAAAGAGGTTAACAAGGCTGTAGAATGGTTGAGGCCTTATAGCTATTGGATGAGTTGGGATAATAACTCTTGAAATTAGGGCAAATTGCATAAAGATCAGCAATTGTTAGAATAATATCAGATATTTGGTCAAGTCATCAGTCATATGATATGTCAGGTCAGACGCCTGAACATAAGAGGTGGACGTCTGATAAAAAGGGTTTCTAGAAAAAGGTCAAAAGATACTTGCCTACAACACATCTAATAAATCAATTGGATGGAGTATTTAAGAGTATCGAATGTTTGACAGAGGGATTGAACATCTATTACTGTAACCAATCTTCCCTGGATTGGGTCTGGAGTCTTCTTAGACATCTAATCTTGATGTTGTTTGACAGATAGGATGCCTGAAATTATGGTTGGATGTCTGATATGAAAATCATTTTAGGATTCAAGCTTCTGACACAAGAACTTCCTAGATTTAGGTTTCCAAGATCCAAAGGGTTGCTAAGAGTTGTTTGATAGTCTTATTGGATGTCTGGGAGATCTATAGGATGTGTGATTGTAGGGTTGGTTATCTGATATCCTAAGGTGAATGTTGAGATCGAACCCAATGATCACTACAGTTGATGTCTGGGAAATAGGTCAATCATCTGATCAAGTATTTTCAGATGTTTGACAAGGGTATTAAACATCTAATTTAGCAGTCTATTTTCTATTTTGGATTTCTAATCTGATTCAAAGTTTTGCATAAGTGTCCTAAGGTTATGTAAGGATGCTTAGACTAAGATATCATACTTAGGCTCTTTACATCATGTCTAAATAAAGAAAGATAAAATACATCAAATGAAAAGTAATAAATGATCTAAACAATTATCTTCATCATCTACCTTCTTAACCAGCAACTGAGTCCTTCCTTACATTGACTCATTCTTAAAATGTCAATCTTCCAAAGAGCAATACAGCAACTATACATTTTGTTATCATCAAAATCAAATACCATGGTGCTTATGGACAAATAATTTGCCCCTTTCTTATGATGACAAAACTTTATTAATAAAATGCATTTTAGGTCATGTGACTAATAACAAGAATTTTGTTTATCTTCCTATTCTCTCCCTTCTGGACACTACCAAAAAGAGCTATGATTTTCTTCAACAACTCCCCCTTAGTTCTGGTTTCTTTTAAGGAGATGCTATGATAAATTCCTTCAATCTCCCCCTTAATCTAATCTACCCCTTTTAAGAGAAATTAAGGAAATAAGAAATTTAACTCACCTTAACAAATTTATATTCCCTTTTTCATTCATTAACACAAGATAGCCTCTGCCTATCTTAATACTTCTTTGAAAAGGATCATAAAACTAAATTTAAACAATAAGCTTACCAAATGAGGGATTCTTATCTCCAAACTTCAAATGAAGTTGAAACCGAGTGATTTACCTCTAATGATATGGACTCCATCCTCCATATCTAATTGGTTGTCTAAAAACCTTGATTATTCCTTCATGAATTCCATAGAAATAGTATATTGGATCAATTGCAGTGTTTTGGTGACATACAAAACAAGAATTAATTAAAAATTTGGGTACCTGCATCATTACTTTTGGATCCTTTGGGGTTTGAATTTCTCATCTAAGAGTGTGTTCTTCTTGGATTTCATCATCTTGGCTTTTGTGCACAAAAATCTTTCTTAGTTTATACAAAGCTCAGCTTAATTTCACTAATTTTATCCTTTCCCTCAACAATCTTAGTAATATCATCAACTAACTTGCTTAAGTTTTCTTTATGACTAGCTAAATATTTCTACAAAATCTATTTTTCCCTTAGCAAAGAGATTTCTATCTTCAAAGAACTATTCTCTTCAAGAATTTTTGCCTTATATATAACAAGAATTGTGTTTCCTTTACCAAACTCATGCTTCTCAATTTTTTAAAAACTATAAAAGTTATTTAGCTTCTTGCTTTCTAACTTTAATAATCAACTAATTTCATAAATCTCATTAAAAGCATCTTGTAATTCATCTAAAGTATAAGGTTGTACCTCATTATCGTTGCTTTCATCCTCACCTTCATTGTTGTCATTCATTACAATGAATTCAAGACATGTGTTCTCCTCGATTTTTCCTTTTTCTCCTTTTTCCTTGGAACTTGAGTCATCCCAAGTGGCTTGAAATGCCTTCTTGAATTCTTTGACTTTTTGCTTTTCTTCAAGAGATGGCATTCATTCCTCATGTGTCCTTTCCTCTTGTAATTGTTACAAGTGATTGGTTCTTCTTCATTCTTCTTGCTTTTGAAGTCTTTTACCTTAAAAAACTTATGCAACTTTTTAGCAACTAAAAGAAATTCATCATCATCAAAACCTGACTATTAGAATTTATTTTGAAAGCAAGTGACTTGTTCTTCAGTTTGGTTGCTTCCTTCTTAGATTTCCTTTGCTCCAATTTATTTTAATATGTAGTGAGATTTTTGAATTGTTCATCCATCTTCAAATCTTCGATTTGTTGAGATTCTTTGATGGCGATGACCTTTTGTTCCCATTTTGAACCAAGGGAGTAGAGTAGCTTTGCTTTTAACTCTCCCTTGATGAAGGTCTTCCCAAGGGTCTTAAGGTTGTTTATTATGAAAGTAAACTTTATGAACATGTCCTTGAACTTTTCCTTTTCCTTCATTGTGAAAGCTTCGTATTCCTATGAAAGAAGGTTTTTCTTCAAATTTCTAACTTTACTAATGCCTTCATGAGTTAACTCTAATGGTTTCCATATTTCATAGGCAATTTTGCATTGTTAGATTAGATTGAATTCATCTTGACTGAATGGTAGTAGAGACTATTTGTCGCCTACATATTTAGCAAGCGCTCTCTTGTTTTCTCGACAGTGTATCCATTCGTGGGTCATTTCGGGATCTCAAATGGAGTTTGGCATCTTTCCCATAGTACAAAGCTATGGACCCGTAAAAATGTGGTCATTCTAATATTCCAATATGGATAATTCATACCATCGAAATAGGGAGGCCTTGAGGTGGATTGTCCTTTGCTCCACCCAATTGTGAAGATCTTCCTCTCCATCGGATCCTTGCTGGTTTGTCATGCCAATGTGTAAGAACCTGCCTTAATACCAAATGAAGTTGAACTAGAGTGGGTGATTAGTGTAATTTGATAAAAATGGAATAAAATGCACTAATAAAAAATCACCACAAAAAGGACACAATGATTTTTAGGTGGAAAACCCCATATGGGTAAAAGCCACCACTTAAGACACTCAGAGTTAGGATTTTCCCGATCGCCTAGTGACCCAATCAATTATACTACACTACTTTGAATCTATGGGTAGTGTAACCTCAATACAACAATGCACTAGATCAAACTGATATAATTTTGTTTCCGCAAGACAGGAATCCAGAATGTGGACACCCTTACAAAAAAAAAACAAAAACAAAAGATCCTATAGAACTACAACATGAATGTAAACTACTAGATTATATAGGTTATGGAACTTCCCTAGGATAGAAGTGGATCAGAGTTTAGTATAGTGAATCAAGCTCTTAGATGGTGTGTTGTAAGCTAGGAGAGCTGATGTATGGATCTTTCTCTTTGATCTTCTCTCTTTCTGAGTATGGTGGGAAGAATTGTTTCTATGGTGTGTATTGCAATGAAGAGTCACTATGTTATTTATAGAGGTGTTAGGAAGTCTCTAGAATGGTTGAGAGAGGCCCTATAGTTGTTAGAAGAGATTTGGGTTAATAAGTCTAGAAATTAAGATAGATTGCATAAAGATCTACAATTATCAAAATAATATCAAACATCTAGTCAAGTCATCATTCATGTGATCTATCAAGTCAGATGTTTGATAGAAAGGGCTCTATAAAAAGGTCAAAAGGTACTTGCCCGGGAGATGTTTGATAATGTTACGAAGGCATGCCCCGGACGTATTTTAAGACGTCTGGGAGGTGGCCCAGACGTCTGACCAGACGTCTGGGATCACATCCAGATGTCTTGCCAGACGTCTGGGATGGTTTACAGACGTCTAAAAAACCGTTATTCGCCCACACCCGTGAGTCGTCTGCGCGCCTGCGCGCGCAGACCGCATATTCGTTATTCCCTATTTTTCCTCTGCGGCTGCAGACGACTGCCGCGGCTTCTCTCTCTCCTCTCCGCGCGGCCTTAAAAGGGCCACGCCTCCCCTCCCGTCTCCACCGTCTCCTTCTTCTTCTCCTTCCTGTGCACGAGAGCGAGCGAGCGCGACGGCTGCAGCGGCGGCCGCAGTGAGCGCGGAGGAGGCGCGGCGTGCGAAGGCGGAGCTCTGCCGTGAGGGCGAGCTCGCCGGAGCGGCTTGGCCGGCCGGCGGAGGGTGCAGGGGGCGCGGAACGACGCGGAGAGGGACCTGCTGCAGCCTGAGCAGTAGGAGCGCGAGGTGCGACGCGGGAGATGTCGCGAGCAGAGTCCGGGTCGCGCCCTGATTCTGGAAAAAATTTCCAGAATCAGACGTCTGGGTTGATAGGCAGACGGCGAGGACGACGTCTGGTATCTCATACCGACGTCTGAAAGGTGTGTATTCTGCTTTCTTCTTCCTTCCTGTCGACCGACCGTACTGAGGGAGCCAGTTGGCTGTGCGCAGGTTCGCTGATTCGCCATCTTTTTCGAATCAGACGTCTGGAAGTTGTACCAGACGGCGGGAGTGACCTCCAGACGTCCGGGGAGACCATCGGACGTCTGGGATCTAGGACAGACGTCCCCGCAGACTTCTGGACGTCTGGGAAACCACACTAAACAGGTAATTCTCTGATCCACTGTTTAAGACGTCTGGAAGAAGTTCCAGACGTCTGATTTTGCACAGTATCGTCTTTTTCGACCCGTTTAGGGCCCGTTCGGGCTCCGTTTTCCGTGATTCGAGTTGCGTTCTTTTCAGAATTAATTCCTCTACCCGTCTACAGTAGCTATACACTGTTTTGAGACACTCCATGTGTTTGATCCTTGTGATAGGACCTCGTTCAGTTGCAGTCTTGGGAGTCGCGGAGGCACGCGGGATTCTCGATCACGCCCCCATTACTCCCGTTGTACCTGGTAGAGTGGCTTAAGTTTATTATTAAAATCTGTTAAAGTATGGAACCATAACTAGAATCTAGGACATTGCATGAATCCTAGGAATGAGAAATGTATGGAATGATAGCTCCTAGGTGATGCATGAATCCTAGGGCTGGAAAACTAGTTGTATGCTAGATCCTAGGATGTAACATGAAACCTAGGATGGAAAAACTAGCGGAATGTATAATATTGCAGTCTTGGAAAAATGGAAAGGAATATAAAGCTGCCTGTAAATTGAATTAATAGCTGCCTGTTATGAATAAAGAAACATGATTGAGATCATGGATTGTGAGAACGTGAAACTGGAAAGTGAAACATATGATGTTCTGAGATAAAGAGCTGGAACCCTACGGGGAATTAGGAGTGGAACTCCTGGAAAGAAAAAGGAATGGAACTGAGATGTAGTTGTACTGTCTCTTGAGTACGCGGTACCAAGGGAAGTACCTGTACCTGTTTAGTGCAGAGTGGGGCCAGCCGCCCCAGGGACCCGGGGGTTAGGATTGGCCGCTCTGTACCGACTTGTTGGCCCTCGTGTACGTAGTACCGAGGAGAGATACTAGTGTTAGGAGAGTACTAGCTACCCCACGGGCCCCGGGGTTCTGCTAGCCTCCTTCACCGACTTGTTAGGCCCACTAGGGCAAACCAGGGTAGTCAGGCGAGGGTGCGCGGACTGTGGAGGGGCAAGGCCCCGGTTTGGTTACTGTGGAGGGGTTGGACCCCTGTTACTGAGAGGGCTCTGCCCTGGTTCCGTGCTGTGCTTTGGGCGCACCCGTTAACAGAAACGACTGACCACGTGCCAGTGCGGGCTAGCTACCTATGCGTTTATCGCACGTGCCGTAGTCACCGTTACGTCTGTCAATGACCTTGGGGTGGTTGACTGAGGGTAGGATCACCACGGGGGACTCTCCCGGCCAGGAGAGCACCACGTGCTACTTCTACTTTTGGAAAAGACTGCAATCAAGATCGTTCCCACGAGGACACTCGAGACCAAGTAAAGGATCTGAGAAATAAATGAAATAGTGAGAAAATTGAAAGATGTGAATAAAGGAAGTAATAGAACATAACAGCTACTGTACACTCTACTGTTGCCTTTAGTTAGTTTGCCACTCTACTCAGCGTTTTGCTGACGTGTTACACTCGTTACCTTTTTTCAGGACCAGGTGTTGAGCAGCCAGGGTCGGCGGCTGCAGAGGACGCTGGGCCAAGTAGGGTCCAGTAGAGTTTACCACAGTCCTTGTACCTCTTTTGTTTCTGTTTTAGTGAGTAGTTTTTGTTTTCGCTGTACCTTCTTTACCTGCAGTTCTTGTTATATGATAAATGTTGTTTTACTGTTGTTGTAACGACCCGGTTCCCGAGTCCCTACGAGACACGAGAACCGGACCGACTCGACTAATCCCAAGACCCAATCGTCCAACGAGGAAGTAACCAAAAGACAGTAAAATAAACCACATTCATCATGAATATAACTAACAGTAAGAAAGTACAGCAGTAAGGAAAGAAACTACTACGGTAGGTACCACCACAACAGTAAAACAGCATTTATCATATAACAAGAACTGCAGGTAAAGAAGGTACAGCGGAAACAAAAACCACTCACTAGAACAGAAACAAAAAGGGGTACAAAAGCTGTGGTAACTCTACTGGACCCTACTCGGCCCAGCGTCCTCTGCAGCCGCCGACCCTGGCTGCTCAACACCTGGTCCTGAAAAAGGTAACGAGTGTAACACGTCAGCAAAACGCTGAGTAGAGTGGCAAACTAACTAAAGGCAACAGTAGAGTGTACAGTAGCTGTTATGTTCTATTACTTCCTTTATTCACATCTTTCAATTTTTCTTACTAATTCATTTATTTCTCAGATCCTTTACTTGATCTCGAATGTCCTCGTGGGAACGATCGTGATTGCAGTCTTTTCCAAAAGTAGAAGTAGCACGTGGTGCTCTCCTGGCCGGGAGAGTCCCCCGTGGTGATCCTACCCTCAGTCAACCACCCCAAGGTCACTGACAGACGTAACGGTGACTACGGCACGCGCGATAAACGCACAGGTAGCTAGCCCGCACTGGCACGCGGTCAGTCCTTTCCGTTAACGGGTGTGCCCAAAGCACAGCACGGAACCAGGGCAGTGCCCTCTCAGTAACAGGGGTCCAACCCCTCCACAGTAACCAAACCGGGGCCTTGCCCCTCCACAGTCCGCGCACCCTCGCCTGACTACCCTGGTTTGCCCAAGTGGGCCTAACAAGTCGGTGAAGGAGGCTAGCAGAACCCCGGGGCCCGTGGGGTAGCTAGTACTCTCCTAACACTACTAGCTCTCCTCGGTACTACGTACACGAGGGCCAACAAGTCGGTACAGAGCGGCCAATCCTAACCCCGGGTCCCTGGGGCGGCTGGCCCCACTCTGCACTAAACAGGTACAGGTACTTCCCTTGGTACTGCGTACCCAAGAGACAGTACAAACTACATCTCAGTTCCATTCCTTTTTCTTTCCAGGAGTTCCACTCCTAATTCCCCGTAGGGTTCCAGCTCTTTATCTCAGAACATCATATGTTTCACTTTCCAGATTCACATTCTCAAAATCCATGATCTCAAACATGTTTCTTTATTCATAACAGGCAGCTGTTAATTAAATTTACAGGCAGCTTTATATATTCCTTTCCAATTTTCCAAGACTGCAGTAATATACATTCCACTAGTTTTTTTCCACCCTAGGATTCATGCCATATCCTAGGATCTATCATACAATCTAGTTTTCCGGCCCTAGGATTCATGCAACACCTAGGAGCTATCATTCCATATATTTCTCATTCCTAGGATTCATGCAATGCCCTAGGTTCTAGTTATGGTTCCATACTTTAACAGATTTTATTAATACTTAAAGCCACTCTACCAGGTACAACGGGAGTAATGGGGGCGTGATCGGGAATCCCGCGTGCCTCCGCGACTCTTAAGACTGCAACTGAACGAGATCCTGTCACAAGGATCAAACACAAGGAGTGTCTTAAAACAGTGTATAGCTACCGTAGATGAGTAGAGGAATTAATTCTGAAACGAACGCAACTCGAATCGCGGAAAACGGAGCCCAAACGGGCCCTAAACGGGTCGAGAAAGACGATACTGTGCAAAATCAGACGTCTGGAACTCCTTCCAGACGTCTTAAACGGTGGATCAGAGAATTACCTGTTCAGCTTGGTTCCCCGGACGTCCAGAAGTCTGCGGGGACATCTGCCTAGATCCAAGACGTCCGATGGTCCCTCCGGACGTCTGGAGGTCACTCCCGCCGTCTGGTACAACTTCCAGACGTCTGATTCGCAAAGGATGACGAATCAGCGAACCTGCGCACAGCCAACCCCCTCCCTCAGTACGGTCAGTCGACAAGAAGGAAGAAGAAAGCGGAAACTCACCTTTCAGACGTCTGTATGATCTCACAGACGTCGACCTTGCCGTCTGGATATCAATCCAGACGTCTGATTCTGGAAATTTTTCCAGAATCAGAACCCTGCTCGGCCTCTGCTCGCGACGCCACCCACGTCGCACCTCGCGCGTCCGCTGCTCCGACCGCAGCAGGCCCCTCTCCGCAACGCTCCGCGCCCCCTGCGCCCTCCGCCGGCCGGCCAAGCCGCTCCGGCGAGCTCGCGCTCACGGCAGAGCCCCGCCCTCGCACGCCGCAGCTCCTCCGCGCTCACTGCGGCTGCCGCTGCTGCCCTCGCGTCCGCTCTCTCTCGCGCACAGGAAGGAGAAGGAGGAGGAGACGGTGGAGTCGGGAGGGGAGGCGCGCCCTTTTAAGGCCGCGCGAGGAGGAGAGAGAAGGCGGTCGCAGCCGCCTGCAGCCGCAGAGAAAGAGGGCAGAATCGCAGGTCTGCGCGCACAGGCGCGCAGACGAATCTCCCGTGCGAACATAACTGTTCTCCAGACGTCTGTAAACTATCCCGGACGTCTGGTCAAACGTCTGGATGTGATCCCAGACGTCTTAAAAGGCGTCTGGGGCACGCGCTCGTTACAATATAACAAACTCAAAGGAAGTTTCGTCCCCGAAACTTGCGCCAACTAGGGTGCGGGAAAAAGATGTCCAAATAACCATAACAAACTCAAAGAGGACCGAAGCCGGTCCGAAAGGACGTACCCACGAAAAGCTCTGGGTACCGCTCCCGGATTGCCGCCTCAGGCTCCCAGGTAGCCTCCTCGTACCGCTGGCTCCTCCACAAAACCTTTACCAGGGGTACTTGCTTTCATCTCAACCTGCGGACAGCTCGGTCTAGGATCTGCACTGGCCGCTCGGGGTAGGTCAGGTCGTCACTCACCTCGACGCTCTCGTGACTCAGTACGTGGCTGGGATCGGCTACGTACTTCCTGAGGTTGGACACGTGGAACACGTCGTGCACACCAGAAAGCTGCGGGGGAAGGGCAAGTCTGTAAGCAACGGGTCCAACCCGCTCCAGGACCTCAAAGGGCCCCACGAACCTCGGCGCGAGCTTCCCTCTCACCCCAAACCGCTGTAAGCCCTTCATGGGCGAAACACGAAGGAAGACGTGGTCCCCAACCTCGAACTGCACCTCTCTGCGTCTGCGATCTGCGTAGCTCTTCTGTCTGCTCCTGACAGTGCGGAGTCGTCTGTGGATCTGCTCAACTACCTCCTGACTCTGCCGGATCAACCTGGGGCCAACCTCCCACTTGGTCCCCACCTCAACCCAACTCAAGGGTGCCGTGCATTTCCGTCCGTACAGAGCCTCGTAGGGAGCCATGCCGATGCTCGAGTGATAACTGTTGTTGTATGCAAACTCCGCCAGGGGCAGGTGCTCCTCCCAAGAGCCCCTCCAGTCTAGTACACAGGCACGCAAAAGGTCCTCAAGTGTCTGTATCGTGCGTTCCGACTGTCCGTCCGTCTGGGGGTGGTAAGCCGTGCTAAACCTCAACCTCGTCCCCAAAGCCTGCTAAAACTCAGCCCAAAACTGGGACGTAAAGCGGGTATCCCGATCGGATACGATCTCCCGCGGAACTCCGTGTAGTCGCACCACATCACGGATATACCTCTCTGCCAACTGTGCTGGTCCCAAAGTGACTCGGATCGGCAAGAATCGTGCCGTCTTCGTCAATCTATCCACTATTACCCAGACTGCGTCGTGTCCTCGCTGGGTAACAGGTAAGCCCACCACCAAGTCCATGGTGATGCTCTCCCACTTCCACTCTGGCACTGGAAGCAGCTGAAGCGGCCCTGCAGGCCTCTGATGCTCGGCTTTCACCTGCTGGCACACTAAGCACTGCTGCACGAACTTACCCACATCCCGCTTCATCCCTCTCCACCAGAACTCGCGTCTCAAGTCATGGTACATTTTCGTGTTTCCGGGATGTATGGTGAATCTGGAACCGTGTGCCTCAGTCAGGAGCTCTCTCAACAGCTCCTCGTCTCTGGGGACGCACAACCGTCCCCTCAAGCGTAACACCTGGTCTGTGAAAGAGAAGTCCCCTGGGTCCCCTGATAGTACTCTGTCGTGCAAAGACTGCAAGTACGGATCGGCCATCTGTCCCGTGATGATGCGGTCTATCAACTCTGGCCTGGTCTGCCGTGTCACCGTCACTGCCTCACAGTACCCTCATAACTCTAGAGGTCGCCAACTGCCCACCTCCTCCAAAAGGCTCCAACTCTGTAACTGTAGACTGGCCAAGCGTGCGGGCGCCTTACGGCTCAAGGCGTCAGCCACCACATTGGCCTTTCCCGGGTGGTAGGAGATGCTGCAGTCGTAGTCCTTCAGGAGCTCCAACCAACGTCTCTGTCTCATGTTGAGCTCCTTCTGGTCAAAAAGATATCTGAGGCTCTTGTGATCTGTAAAACTCTCGAAGGTCTCACCGTACAAGTAGTGCCTCCATGTCTTCAGCGCGAAGACAACAGCTGCCAACTCTAGATCGTGGGTAGGGTAGGTATGCTCATGGGGCTTCAGTTGCCGCGAAGCGTAAGCGACCACGTGACCCCTCTGCATGAGCACACCTCCTAACCCCTGCAAGGAAGCGTCCGTGTACACAACGAACCCGCCACTACTGTCAGGGATGGTGAGCACGGGAGCCGAGGTCAACCTCTCCTTCAGCTCCAGAAAACACGCCTCACAGGCGTCTGTCCAAGCGAAAGGCACATCCTTCCGGGTCAACTGTGTCATAGGACGTGCAATCTGTGAAAATCCTTTGATGAACCGTCTGTAGTAACCTGCCAGTCCCAGGAAACTGCGAATCTCAGTGACTGAACGCGGTCTCTCCCACCTGAGCACTGCCTCGACCTTGGCGGGATCCACCGCCAGGCTGTCTCCAGAGATCACATGACCCAAAAAGGTCACCTCCCTCAACCAGAACTCGCACTTGCTGTATTTGGCGTACAGCCTGCGTCGTCTCAGAGTGTCCAGAACCATCCGCAAGTGCTGTCCGTGCTGCGTCCGATCTCTAGAATAGATGAGTACATCATCTATGAAAACCACCACAAACTGGTCCAAGTACGGTCTGAACACCCGGTTCATCAGGTCCATGAAAGCAGCGGGGGCATTGGTCAGCCCAAACGGCATGACCAAAAACTCGTAGTGTCCGTACCGGGTGCGGAAAGCTGTCTTGGAGACGTCGGTCTCCCTGATCCTCAACTGGTGGTATCCAGATCTCAAGTCGATCTTGGAAAACACCGTGGCACCCCGCAACTGGTCAAACAAATCGTCAATCCTCGGCAGCGGATATCTGTTCTTGATGGTGACCCTATTCAGCTGTCGGTAGTCCACACAAAGGCGTAGGGTCCCATCCTTCTTCTTCACAAACAGTACCGGGGCTCCCCAGGGAGATGCACTGGGCCTCACGAAACCTTTCTCCAAAAGGTCCTGCAACTGAGACTTGAGCTCTCGCAGCTCAAGCGGTGCCATCCTGTATGGCGCGGTGGAGATGGGGCTGGTCCCTGGTACTAGTGAGATCTCAAACTCGATCTCACGCTCGGGCGGTAGTCCTGGTAACTCGTCTGGAAACACGTCGGGGTACTCTTTGACCACCGGGATGCTCCGGAAGTCCGCCACGGGGCTGTGCTCTGCCACCACACAAGCTAGGAAGCCCTCACACCCCTGGCTCAAAAGTCTCGCTGCCCGAAGTGCCGAAATGCACCTGAAACCTCCGTCCACTGGCTGCCCGTGAAACTCGAAGGAAGGCAGCTCCGGAATGGAGAAGACAATCTTCCTCTCAAAACAGTCTACCAAGGCGTGGTAAGCGGACAGCCAATCCATCCCCAGAATCACTCCAAAGTCCTCTATCTGTATCATGATCAGGTCAGCTGGCAGGCTGTGTCCCCCGATGCTGACCCCGCAACCTGTGTACACCTCCTCAGCTACAAACAGCTGACCACTCGGACCTCTGATTACGAACGGATTCTCTAACAGTGTAAAATCCTGGTCCAAACTAACTGCGAAACTGGCTGCGACAAACGAGTGCGTGGCGCCGGAATCGAAAAGCGTGTAAACGAGTCTGCCAGAAACTGAAAGCATACCTGCTACCACGGATCCCGATGCTCTGGCGTCCCTGTGTGTTAGGGCGTTGATACGCCCCTCAGCTCTAGGTGCGGACGAAGCAGCCACACTCTGCGTCGGACGGGTAGGTGCTGGCCGGTACCCTCCTCGTGACTGATGTCCTCCTCCTCGTGCCTGGGAACCGCGGCCTCCTGCACGCCCTCCAGTGCTCTGCACGGGAAGTATCTGCTGACCTCCTGCCTTAGATGGGCAGTCCCTCCTGACGTGGCCCGGCTGGCCACACTGGTAGCAGAGGGGAACCCGACTCCCGCCCTCAGTGAGTCCCTGCTGTCGGCTAGGCGGGGGTCCGGTGCTGGCGACTGGCCCCTGTCGAGGGCCCCCAAAGGCCACTGATGGCCCTGCACAACATGACGGCTCTCCTGCGGATGCCACGTGTCTCCGTTGAGTTCTCCTAACACGCCTGGTGTGGCGGCGGAAATCTCGTTCCACCACTAACTCCCCTGTCGTACGCTCGGAAGGGGGAGGGGGTGGCGACGTGGGTGGAAGCTGAAATTCTTCTCGAACCACCTCTCGAATCAGTTGGACGAGGTCCCTAGACGGTATACTCAGGAGAAGAGGAGGGGTAGTATGTATTCCAAGCCCGACACATCTGTCCCCCGGGCCCTGACCTCGGCCGCGCCTGCGGCCCACCCTCCTAGCTCCACGACGCGGCATCTCCTACAATGGAGATGCGAAACAAAATGGAAACGTCAAAACAGACGGTACCTAACAAAACTTCTAAGAGCTCATGTCAAGAGATATGTTGTGGTGGCTACTCTAGCTATAAACATGTGAATTGGTTATTTTCCAGTCAGTTGATTCACTTCTCGGGACGACCTTGCTCTGATACCATCTTGTAACGACCCGGTTCCCGAGTCCCTACGAGACACGAGAACCGGACCGACTCGACTAATCCCAAGACCCAGTCGTCCAACGAGGAAGTAACCAAAAGACAGTAAAATAAACCACATTCAGCATGAATATAACTAACAGTAAGAAAGTACAGCAGTAAGGAAAGAAACTACTACGGTAGGTACCACCACAACAGTAAAACAGCATTTATCATATAACAAGAACTGCAGGTAAAGAAGGTACAGCGGAAACAAAAACCACTCACTAGAACAGAAACAAAAAGGGGTACAAAAGCTGTGGTAACTCTACTGGACCCTACTCGGCCCAGCGTCCTCTGCAGCCGCCGACCCTAGCTGCTCAACACCTGGTCCTGAAAAAGGTAACGAGTGTAACACGTCAGCAAAACGCTGAGTAGAGTGGCAAACTAACTAAAGGCAACAGTAGAGTGTACAGTAGCTGTTATGTTCTATTACTTCCTTTATTCACATCTTTCAATTTTTCTTACTAATTCATTTATTTCTCAGATCCTTTACTTGATCTCGAATGTCCTCGTGGGAACGATCTTGATTGCAGTCTTTTCCAAAAGTAGAAGTAGCACGTGGTGCTCTCCTGGCCGGGAGAGTCCCCCGTGGTGATCCTACCCTCAGTTAACCACCCCAAGGTCACTGACAGACGTAACGGTGACTACGGCACGCGCGATAAACGCACAGGTAGCTAGCCCGCACTGGCACGCGGTCAGTCGTTTCCGTTAACGGGTGCGCCCAAAGCACAGCACGGAACCAGGGCAAAGCCCTCTCAGTAACAGGGGTCCAACCCCTCCACAGTAACCAAACCGGGGCCTTGCCCCTCCACGGTCCGTGCACCCTCGCCTGACTACCCCGGTTTGCCCAAGTGGGCCTAACAAGTCGGTGAAGGAGGCTAGCAGAACCCCGGGGCCCGTGGGGTAGCTAGTACTCTCCTAACACTACTAGCTCTCCTCGGTACTACGTACACGAGGGCCAACAAGTCGGTACAGAGCGGCCAATCCTAACCCCGGGTCCCTGGGGTGGCTGGCCCCACTCTGCACTAAACAGGTACAGGTACTTCCCTTGGTACTGCGTACCCAAGAGACAGTACAAACTACATCTCAGTTCCATTCCTTTTTCTTTCCAGGAGTTCCACTCCTAATTCCCCGTAGGGTTCCAGCTCTTTATCTCAGAACATCATATGTTTCACTTTCCAGATTCACATTCTCAAAATCCATGATCTCAAACATGTTTCTTTATTCATAACAGGCAGCTGTTAATTAAATTTACAGGCAGCTTTATATATTCCTTTCAAATTTTCCAAGACTGCAGTAATATACATTCCACTAGTTTTTTTCCACCCTAGGATTCATGCCATATCCTAGGATCTATCATACAATCTAGTTTTCCGGCCCTAGGATTCATGCAACACCTAGGAGCTATCATTCCATATATTTCTCATTCCTAGGATTCATGCAATGCCCTAGGTTCTAGTTATGGTTCCATACTTTAACAGATTTTATTAATACTTAAAGCCACTCTACCAGGTACAACGGGAGTAATGGGGGCGTGATCGGGAATCCCGCGTGCCTCCGCGACTCTTAAGACTGCAACTGAACGAGATCCTGTCACAAGGATCAAACACAAGGAGTGTCTTAAAACAGTGTATAGCTACCGTAGATGAGTAGAGGAATTAATTCTGAAACGAACGCAACTCGAATCGCGGAAAACGGAGCCCAAACGGGCCCTAAACGGGTCGAGAAAGACGATACTGTGCAAAATCAGACGTCTGGAACTCCTTCCAGACGTCTTAAATGGTGGATCAGAGAATTACCTGTTCAGCTTGGTTCCCTGGACGTCCAGAAGTCTGCGGGGACGTCTGCCTAGATCCAAGACGTCCGATGGTCCCTCTGGACGTCTGGAGGTCACTCCTGCCGTCTGGTACAACTTCCAGACGTCTGATTCGCAAAGGATGACGAATCAGCGAACCTGCGCACAGCCAACCCCCCTCCCTCAGTACGGTCAGTCGACAAGAAGGAAGAAGAAAGCGGAAACTCACCTTTCAGACGTCTGTATGATCTCACAGACGTCGACCTTGCCGTCTGGATATCAATCCAGACGTCTGATTCTGGAAATTTTTCCAGAATCAGAACCCTGCTCAGCCTCCGCTCGCGACGTCGCCCGCGTCGCACCTCGCGCGTCCGCTGCTCCGACCGCAGCAGGCCCCTCTCCGCGACGCTCCGCGCCCCCTGCGCCCTCCGCCGGCCGGCCAAGCCGCTCCGGCGAGCTCGCCCTCACGGCAGAGCCCCGCCCTCGCATGCCGCAGCTCCTCCGCGCTCACTGCGGCTGCCGCTGCCGCCCTCGCGTCCGCTCGCTCTCGCGCACAGGAAGGAGAAGGAGGAGGAGACGGTGGAGTCGGGAGGGGAGGCGCGCCCTTTTAAGGCCGCGCGAGGAGGAGAGAGAAGGCGGTCGCAGCCGCCTGCAGCCGTAGAGAAGAGGGCAGAATCGCAGGTCTGCGCGCACAGGCGCGCAGACGAATCTCCCGTGCGAACATAACTTTTCTCCAGACGTCTGTAAACTATCCCGGACGTCTGGTCAGACGTCTGGATGTGATCCCAGACGTCTGGTCCGACGTCTGGGCCACCTCCCAGACGTCTTAAAAGGCGTCTGGGGCACGCGCTCGTTACAGTTGTGGTGGTACCTACTGTAGTAGTTTCTTTCCTTACTGCTGTACTTTCTTACTGTTAGTATATTCATGCTGAATGTGGTTTATTTTACTGTCTTTTGGTTACTTCCTCGTTGGACGACTAGGTCTTGGGATTAGTCGAGTCGGTCCGGTTCTCGTGTCTCGTAGGGACTCGGGAACCGGGTCGTTATAGATAAATCATCCAGATGGCTTCTTTGAGAGTTGGGACATCTGATAGAGGGATTGGATGCACATTATTGTAACCAATATTCCTTGGAATTAGTCTAAAGTGGGCTCAGACATTTGGTTTATATGTTGGTCGACATATAAGATGTCTGAAGCTATAGTTGAATGTTTAATATGGAAATAATTTTAGGATTTGGGCTTCTAACACAACTTCCTAGATTTAGGTTTCCAATGTCCAAGATGTAGCTAAGAGTCATCTAATTGTCTTATTGGATGTCTGAGGGGCCTATAAGACATTTAATTGTAGGGTTGGTCATCTGATATCCTAACGTGAACATTGGGCTCCCAACAGTCAATATAAGAGACATCTAGGAAATAAGTCGGCCATCTAATCAAGAGTTTTTAGACATCTGACAAGGATATTAAATGTCTAATTGATTTCTATTTTGGATTTCTAATTTGATTCTATGTTTTGCCTAAGTGTCATAAGGTTATGAAAGGATTTTTAGGACTAAGATATTATACTTAGGCTCTTTACATCACGTCTAAATAAAGAAAGATAAAATGCATCAAATGAAAAATAATAAATGATCTAAACAACTATCTTCATCACCTAGCTTTTTGATCTTCTTGACCCTTAATTAAGTCCTCCTTTCCTCGCTTTGGCTCCTTATTCTTGAAATGTCAGGTTTCCAAAGAGAGATATAGCAACTATATGTTTTGTTATCATCAAATTAAAATATTAGGTTGCTTATGCACCAACATTTATTATGTAAACCAACTAAACCATGATGGTTGATGGATTATTAATGAATAGACAACTTGGAGATATACTATATATCCAATATGTCCTAAACACATGGAAACATATATGAGCAATTCATGGTTTAGGATCCTATCCCTGTATCATCCCTTCCAAAACTAGTCTATGTAAAGTAACATTATACTTTGGATGGAAGACATGCTAAATAACTTATAAAAGTTCATCTAGTTTCTTCATTCATATTTTGATCTATTTATCAAAATGAGCATTAGTGGAATTAGATGTCTAAAGCTAAAATAAATCAACTTAAAATCCACTCTTACTATTGGCACTATATGAATTCAATCTTCAGAACACATTTACATCTTTCATTGAATCATGTAGATTAGCTTTCTAGCATATTAGTCTCATATTCTACAAAATCCTTGATTAATGGGTTGCTAAATATACATGATCCCACATATAGAATCTTTGGTATACATGCAAGGACAACTTCCAATTTCTCTAAGTATTATGCTCAAAAGAGAACTTTCATAATCTAAACTTTATTGACTAATTATTGTATCATGCCCTAATAGCAATTCTAGAATCTCTATTTCCTATGGAACTCTTTACATTAAGAATTCAATAAGATAATAGTTGATTATGAATAACCTAGAAGATTGCTATCTCCTCTGTGACTAATAATTATGATCATGACATTGAGTTAATGATAGTAATTATGTAAAGATTCAATTCTTTCATCCGCTGAATTGCTCCACATAGTTGTTCTTATCCTTCTATAAGCAAGCCTTTCCATGTGTAACCATAAAAGTAGAAATAAGCCAATTACCACAAATAAATTTAGTTATTATTTATTATTCAGATAATGAAGGGGACACATCTAATTCAAGAAGATTAAATAATTAAATTGCTTGCCATGGGCATATAGCTCCAACAATCTCCCACTTGTCACCAGAACAACTCTACCATAATTGCAAGACCTATAAACTCAACATACTAGTGAAGCACACTTTGGGTAAGCACATTAGTCAATGGATCTATCAACTTGTTAGCTAATGCAATCTTGATGATAGCCACATCTCCAAGTCTTGTTACCTTCTTAGTGATATGAAACTTTCTTTCTAGATGCTCACCTTTTTATGAGAATGCAACTACTTAGCAAGAGTAATGGTCTCATCTCGAAGTTGTGATGTGATGTGCAACTACCTACAGAAGCGAAGGTTGTATCATGGGGCAAAAGGAAATATTGCTACTATAAGGCTGACATCCTTCCTACTTGCTAATCCACCATCATTCCATTTTTTAGTCCAAGCATAGGCCTTAGTAATACATTGAGGTGCTGCACATTGATCACAAATAATCTGTGTTGCATAAAAACTATGATTTAATTATGTTGTTGTTGTCGTATAATGTCACAATGCATACAAATGTCATGCCATTTTTATTTATTTACGTGATTTTTACTGGTTTATTCCACGTTATTCAATGGGAGGCAGTTATTGATATACATCTCTCTATGTTCCAAAAATGCTTTTTTATTCCAAAAATGTCAATTATATATACATCATGAATCAATGAATCAAAGAATGAATGAATGAGTTAATTATGTACAAAAGAATCAATCAATGCTCACTACAATGCCTTCAATATATTTACAACTAAACAGGCATAAAAAACTAAGCAAAACTACTTTGAGTTAGTTATATACAACTATCCTAATTAATACCACTACAACAAAAAGGGTTAAAGATGATGAATATTTTATAAAGATGACCATGAATAAATTATCATTATACAACCTATTAACAAATAATTTATTTGTCATCATATTTGTTGCTATACGAGCCATTATTAAATCTACAACGAATAATATATTCATTGTCAAATTCAAACAATGAATAAAATCGTCACTAAAATTGTCACATGCTTTAAATTTAGCAACAAATATTTTTGTTGCATGTCCTTCTTTTAATAATGATTTTTTTACTCACCTAGTAAAGAGTATGTTAACGATTAATTTGTCGTAATATAAGAAGGATACAAAAAATTATTAATTATCTTTTAAATACTCATAATGTATTGCACTTATAATTTATTTTGATTACTTATAAAATAGAAAATTATTTTACAATATCCACCAAAATATTCCTCACAAATTAAAATTTTTAAATGAAAACTTTATAGAAAATACACCTAAAAAATTGTGGGTAAGTTTCATTGCAGTATATATTTGAAGGGTCAAAAAAATTTATTTTATTAATTTCCAAAAAAAATTGAGCTGCATAGTTTCTAAAATGAACTCCTAGAGTTTTTTTCAACCAATATAGCTAGAATTTAATAAAAACTAATTATTCCTGCACTCTTTGCCTACTATGCATACAAATAAGTTAGATAAGAAACTACCTTTATAAACTTTTTAAGAATCTATGTACTTGAAAGGAAATTGACTAAAATTCCACAGCAAGAGATGCACAAAAAGTGATGTCTAAAACATAAAGGCAAATGTAGTCCATAACTAGGCAAAACACAAGCTAGATCATAATTGCACTTGACACTCAGATGTCAGACTACAACCCATCCATGAATGATCCTTGCAACCTATGCATGTTTCATTCCGTAGTATCTTGCCACTAAGTCTAATGATTGCATGTGTGGAAGCTTTAACAAAAAGAAGCAAGGAAATGCCATTAGCAAGGAAGATATTATTTGGAAGTATTTCAAATTTCATTTATTTAGATGCTTCTATTTCATCAACAGACTCAAGTTTTTGAATAAGCAAACCTCTTGATAGAGGAAGATATAAAAGCATCCAAATTACATGAAACTTAAGACTGTTAAGGTCTTATTACATCCAAAAAATGACAATAGAATTAACAAGATACATCCTGTTTCCATCAACGCTTGCTTATCACTTGTATCATCTCCATTATTAATGACATATGACCCACATATCAATTGTGACATTCCCATTAAGCAAATATAAAGATACAACATATAGATGTAGGAGAGAAGGCAAAATAAATTACAAAAAATGAACATAAGTTTAAAGCTTATATTAGAGAAAATATGAAGGTAAGTTTGTCAAAAATAACCAATGCAAGTTTGTTAGGTGTGTAGTAGGATTGGATAAAAAAAGCTTGTACACAAAATAAATGCAAAATAAAAATGAATGCAGGCTTACAGCAAGTGTTTGTAAGCCTTGAAATTTCAAGTTTTAGAAAATGACAATGCCACACTATACAACATATACATTTTATATAACAAATGAAAACTACTACATAGATCCTTTGCTGTGTATCATACATGACAAGAAAACAACTCACATTTTGTATGAAACTTACTATTGCATCTCAAATTTTACATGAACTATGTCTGCAATGACACAATAAATAAACACAGAAGAGATAACTTGGGCATAAAGCTAATTTGGGAAATTACACCAACTTAGGTTTGTTGAAAATCGAAAGATCCATGCATAGATAATGAAGTTAGCTGTAAGCATATGTAGGTTCTGGGAGCACATGCCTTGGTGGCATTTGTGCACACAAAGCTAATTTGGCATTTGTGCATATGTAGAGTCTGGGAACACCTGCCTTGGTGGCATTTGTGCATGAAAAGAAGGTGTGCATGCATTAAATGATGCAACACTTGTTAAAGGGTGCGACACTATACAAGCTACTCAAATGGACATTGTATTCATGCAACAGACACATGTAGGTCACAGTTGTGAATGATAAAACAATGATTATGCTAGGGAAAAGGCGTTAGCTAACACACTATTATTAGAACTAGGAGAGAATTCAATTACATACCTAAATATATTCTTCTCAACAATGAAGAGATAACATTTGATCTCTTGAAATTTACCTCTCAAGAAAAGACATCCTATGAAATTTAGCTAATGGATAACAACATTTAAACTCAATAGTATATTTATAGAGATAGAAGTCTTTGACTAATGTATACAAAAAATATTTTATATAACACAAGCACGATACAAATGGATAGCAGAAAGTGCTCAGAAAAATGCTAGACATTTGAAGTAGCTGATGCAACTTGTGGAAACTTGTCATTTGCACAAGGACAAGAGATCCATGATTTGAATTCTAGTTATATATTATATGACTAGTGCCATAATTGTAACCTACCAAAAATACCCAACAATCTAAGCATAATAATTCTAATAAAAGTTTACCTTTCAAAATGCTCCAAAAAAATTATTTTTGTGCCGCTAGTTGATGACTTTTTTGACAAATTGGGAACCTAAAAAAAAATAAAAAAATCATCAACAAGAAAATCACTTGATAAAAAATAATTCAATAAAAGTATAAAATACTCACTTATTATTTACCTGAAAAGGATTAGAAAATGCTACAACTTGTTGAAAAAAGTTCATTCTCTTCTCTTATGGTCACACCAAAGAAAATAAAATAGCTTTTCACATGAAAGACATCAAATCATCAAGTAGATAAAAAATAAATGTACAAGTATTATGAAACATGCCTTAATATTGTCCATTGATTGCCCACCCATATTTTGACATAAGATTACAATATGCAATTCATTTTGAGTCTTTAAATTTTTCATTCTCTCTTGCATTTCTTTCATCTTCAAATTTATTGATTCTATCTCTGCATATTCAATTGTGTTCTTGACAAGAATGTGATGCCCTCTCTATTGTAAAGATCTTGCTCCCAAGCCATACCAATGCTCCTAAGCCCTGTATATTGACAAAAATTGACATTTTCAAACATATATTTTGGTGTTTTTAACTGAACACCAGCCTAATCTAGTTTAGTCTAGTTAAACCAATTCAAACTAAATCAGATGATTCAATTTTTTTAAATTTTTTCAAATGAAATGCAAGCTAACTTGATCATCATCTGTTAGCTTTTTTTTTTAAGGTTATAATAGTCCATTGAAAAGGTATGAGTAGGGTAAACATATAAAACAAAGAGAGCTAAATCCTGTCAAAAATCTGACAAAATTTCCCCTATTTTATCGTATTTTCCCAAAACCCTGTACCTGCAAAGAAACTTGTGCATGCATACCAAGAATACTATGGTGGGCACACCCCACAATCAACCACAAACGGAGGAAAAATCAAGAATATAGTATAAGCAGGCACAACCTACAACCACAAGACAATAAAACACAAAAGAAAAAAAACCACCAAGGGCACATCAAGCAGTAAGGCAACTAAAAACCAAAAGCATTGCTTAAAACAAAATGAACACAAATTTTACACAAATATCAACCATTTTACTAAGCATGGAAAGAAACATGTCTATCGACAAGTTAAAAAATTCCCTCTTATTTAAGGATCAATGGAGGAAGAACCCCATGCCAAACTAGAGATGAAATTATCTGGAATATTCATAGCATGCCAGGAAAGTTATGTTGGTGAATTAGATGGCAAACCAACATATCTCAGCTCTATATGAGTTTCATGCACCAACGAAGGGGAGCATTAAAGTGTGCAACTTGAGTGGGATTCGTGGGTTTTGGTTTGCATGTGTACGCAAGTTTGTTGTGTGACACTATGTGAAGATTCACTATGAGTGCTAGTGAGAGTCTTTTGTTGGGAGTTAGTGTTAAATGTCAAGAGAGTTAAGGATACATGTTTTTCACATTCAAATAGACTCTTTACATGATCAACTTGAAATCCTTGTACCCCATTATCATTTAACACCAAAGAAGGCAAAATAAAATCATATGCAAAGAGTATTAATCTCCTTTAGCCAATGTCATCTATTATCTATTCCCTTTGACACTATTACTACAGAAGTGTTAACCACATTAAGCAAAATTCCCATCCATTTATTTTTAGGATCCAATTTGCATATTCAATTCCTTTTGTTTGAATAGAGATATGACAATATGACATAGTGTCACCATAGTGATTACCACCACAGGCAATGGTGTCATTAGATGCAGAAAGAACAAAATTGTCAAAGATTAAAGCATCTGAGGCAAGTGAATGACAAAAAATCATTGGAAAACAAAATTATTTCTGAACGAAACTTTAAACCCTTGGCTAATAGATGAAAACCCAAGTGAGGGAAAAACTCATGATCAACAACCACATTGCAACAAATGATATTCATAGCTAACAACTACATGGCAAGAAGGCACAACCTTGCTAACTATGCAATGATCTTTGACCACCAAATCAGCAGCCACATTAGTAACAAGAGCAACACTCCTATCAAAAACAAAAGCATCAACAACCCTCAAATCACGAAAGTTGCAAGAAACAACATTTATGTAGAAAACATGTGATCAACATTAGATAAAGGAACAACTCACCCCTCAAAAACTAAATTATCAGGGAGAAGCAACTGGCAAAAAATCAAGAGAAAATGGACATATCTGTGCAAACCTTCAACTTTCTACCTTGGCTAATAGGCAAACCCAATTGAGGTTAAAAAAAATCAGCAACCACAACATAAATAACAGGAAAAGAAATCATTGGCAAAATTATCATAAACTACAGATTTAACACACTATTGACAAGAAAATCGATAGAGATCCCTAGTCAAAGATACTACTCAGAAGAAGAGCAACAAAACGTAGAAAAATCCTTAGAATATGGCTAGTCAAACCCAAGTGCCAAAAACATGATCCTCATGCAAACTCGATTTAACAGAGCAAAACTCAACCACAAGACAATATAGTATGAACCACAATCAACCACAAATGGAGCAAAAATCAAGAATATAGTACAAGTGGACACATCCCACAACCACAAGACAATAGAAGCATAAAAGAAGAAAAAACCACCAAACACACATCAAGCAGTGATCACTATAATCATCACATCAACCATCATTAAAATTTACATAACCAACATGTTGTCCATAGTCCACAATCTATGTATAACTACTTACAAAAAGATCAAAGTTGCTTATACATAGGCTTTTAAAGAAAGACTAGTTGTCTAGGATCATATCAAAAAGTCTTTTAAAGAATTGTTAAGACCTCCAAGAGCAACAAAATCCCCTCTTAATACCTTTATTAGGGTCTTCATAAGGGCTTAAGTTGCTGTGGGATAAACATTAAAGTTTCGAACCCTTACATCTACAACATTGGTTAGACAGTTAAAAACCAAAAGCACCGCTTAAATGGTTTAATGGCTAGTTCAATCTTTGAAACATTAATGTAGATAAAGTTGGGGTCGAAGGAAAAAGTTGGTGGCATTTGGTATCAATTAGTGCATTGAACTCATGCCTAAAAATGATAAGGATAGGCATCAAATGTGGTTAAAGCTAAAGCTAAGAGCACTATCATTGCTAAAGGTATGATGAAATAAAATAATAGTAAGGGAAACAATGTCCACTCCATTGTGATTAATAGTTTCTAAGTTTTTGTGATTAACACAAGGATGATAGTGATAATACAATAATCAAATAACGATAATGATAACTGTAATACTTTACCATGTTACAGTATATATAAAATTGAAAGCAAAAAAGAATAAAGCAATAGGGAAGGTTGGGTGAAAACAAAAAAGGTTGGGTGAAAATCTTTTACATAAAGATTTTCCTACTAAGTTGTTGGCAAGAATAATATGCTGCATGCTGGAAAGGTTGCATAGTTATTCCAGCATTGGGAACTTCGTGAAGCTTGCCCTTCTCCAACTATCTTGAGCAATTTGGCTGTTAGTAGTGTATTTTAATTGTGTAAAACTTGGTCATCTTGTAATTTAATTGCCTAGAGTAGGTTCTTGTGCCATAATGTTGAGTTTTTTTGCCCTTATAGGTATGTATTTGAAACTTGTGCTAAGTTTCTCAACCCTTTTCTTAATCAATATAACTAGAAATTGCATTTCCAATCCAATATCAAGTATCAAATCTTACCAATATCATTTTAGTATAGTCATGCGGTAATTGCCTAATTGGTCTACCACTTCAATGGTCAAAGGCAACCAAAGATTCTTTGTGTCATTCTTACTCATTCATTTACTCCAAATGATAGTGATCACACTTAACAGTTTTCCTTGTCTTTCTAAGGGACCTTTGGGTTTTAAGAAGTCAACTTCCATGTTTTGCGTCATTTTATTATAATATTTGCTATTCTTCGTTGTCTTGCAGATTTTAAAATTGCTACTGCAAGTTCATTGGTCTATTTTATGCATTGTTCTTTCTTATTTAACTGTTATTGAGGATGAAACTTTATTCGATAGGAAAATATGAAAGATGTGGTTCTACTTGTTTTGGCTAATAAGCGAGATTGCCCCAATGCCATGAATTCTGCTGAGATTACCAAATTACTTGGGCTTTACTTTTATGAGCAAAATTGGTACCTATCACTCACATCATTTTCATTTTGAAGATTACTATCATGTTGTACTATGCCTGGACACTCAGGCCTCTACCTTACACTTCTTTTATTTTACTCAGGTATGTTGCGAGTACAGATGCAATTTCTTTGAAGGGCCTTTACAATGGACTCTTTTGGCTCTGCAAGAGCATCTATTACAAGGCTAGTCTTCAATCTCTCACATTGCATGCCTCCTTTTCTAAAAAACAAATAAATAAATAAAGTAGGGTTCTGGCTACCTTGTGCACTATCATTTTTCCATGACCATTTTTAGACCTAGAGATGGACTACCATACAACCCAATACCATTTGTCAATGGAAAGCTCATGCATGGGAAATTTTCATATACCTTCACAGTTACACATGTCATTTTTTTGTTTCTTTCATTTTACAGGATTGAGACATTGGATTACAATGCATTCTAGAAAATATCATTCTATTGTAAATCTGTACATGTTCAGGTTGTACATAGCATTGCCTTGAGTGCTGGTGAATGAAGTCAGGTGTACATTGTTGTTCAGGGGTTTCCGCTGTGAAATACCAACTACCGCATCTCTAGCTCCAACTACCACACCTTTAGCTTTTTAAAGAGGTTGACACAAGAAGTTTCACACCATGGCACATTATTGGTTCATTGTTTCATTTGTAGGTATCAATATCCAAAGAAAATATTTTCTTAATATGTGAAAACTAGAAACCTCTTTGTATTCCTGAATAACAGGAGGCAAGGTTGCCTTTCAATTTTTATTCGAAAGGGGAAAGGTGGACAAAATGATAATCTTGGTGAAGTTTAGAATATTTGGTTGGATTGTGTCTATTTTGGTTGCACACCATTTCAAAGTTATGGATGTTGCCACTTGAAAAATTTAGGATTGTGAACTAAATATGAATATTTAGCTTGGATATTTATTTGATGCCACTAGGTATGTAATTGCATGCTTTGGAAATTTATTAAATAGCCAAGTCGTATCATTGAATCAAAGAAATAAGGCGTCATGGAAAAAGGCCACTTCTCTTCCACAAGGGCTACCACCTATTCCCATTAAGCAAAGAAAATTTTCTATTGTTACAATGGCACAAGAGCAAGTGTTAGGAGTTGTTTTCTCAGACATACAAGAAATCAAAGCAAGCCTTGGAAGTGACTACAATGGCTAGACAACACATTCCTAAAATTTTTCAACTCAAGGCATGTAGGGAGGGGAAAATGTAGTAGACAATCTCACCAAAATATCACCATGAGAACTCCAATAAAGGTTTCTCAAAGGTAGATAAAGGCTAACTGCCGGGCACTCATAATATCTACGGAACAACTCAGAAAGCTATAGCTTTGGCTACACACCAAAGTTTAGAACCATTAATCTGGGATCTAAAGGTGTTAAAAGAGTCACTATTGAAATTCTATCTCCAAATCCAATCAGCATCATCCTCTCCCAAAAAATTATCCATAAATCTCATTCAATAGATGTTCCTTCCTAATTGCAGCCAGCTTACAGTGTCAAGGGACTCAACTCTCCATAAATCCATATCCAAAAGGATCAAGCATTCTACTACTAGCCAAAGCACCTTTTTGGTTAGGAACAAGCAATAGCACTCCAAGAGAACTCTAAGTACAGACATGAGGAAGCTACTCAGTGTAAAAGAGTCAAAAATAAGTACTATTTTGCAAACTCTTATACCATCAGGAAGTCAAGAGACGACAAAATAGCCTTTATTTTTAGGAATACCAGTCATAAGAAAAAAGTTAAATTCTCTAGCTGGTACAAAATTGGAATCATCTGAGTTATCAACCCTCAGAGAGAAGATGACTCCCAAGAAGAAGAAACAATAGGCATCAACTCTTTCAAGCAAATAACTGGGGCTCTTAAAGCTTTGCTAGAGATGTCTACAGATTTTTAACGATGCATAGTTAAAAAATTGATAACAACAAATCAAAATAATCGTTGCTATTTTTTAAAAAAATTATAATGAATAATTAAAATTGTTGTTATTTTTTAAAAAAGGTAGCAACGAACAATTAAAATCATTGTTATATTTAAACATAACGATTAATGTTGCAAATCATCGTTATTTATACACCATCCTTTGTACATTTGGTTGAAGTGGTTTCTAACAAATACATAACAATGAATCAAAATAATTATCGTTAAGTTTAAAAGAAATCGTAATGAATAAGTAAAATTATTGTTATTCTCAAAAAAATTGTAACGAATAATTAAAATCGTTATTATATTTAAATATAATGACGAATGTTGCTAATCATCATTATTTATTCGTCACCTTGTGTATATTTTGTTGTAGTGTACCCATGTATAGGTACAAAACTAACTACTAATATGTATTGTACTAAGTTATATTAACCTATACTAACACCTTTAGTAACATATACTATATATATAGTGACATATATAAGTGTTACTTATACAAAATATAAGGCAAAAGATTTTCTAACATATGTATGCACTTACAGTGATGGATTTAATTGTCACTAAAACCTTAAAACAAGTATATATATACATAAGGCTTATATACATATATTTCTTTATTTCTAATATATATACTATACATACGTATTTATTATACATATATACATTATTTACATATAAATACATTATACTTTACACAAATACTCATAGTACACATAGACAGCACACACTCTAACTCATGCACAACACTTAAATCACACTAAGGCGTGTAGTCACCCAATACTTAGACATACACAGTCTCACATAGAGTCACACAAAGTCCTAACACTTAGCCAAATTTTGGCTTTTCTTGCACACACAGTACTTCTCACATAGTAAAAAGTTGGTTTTCTATATTGGTGAACCAGGTTTTTCGTGGGATACGCAGCACCCTTAGGGGGTGGGACCAGACCACTACTAGACCCAGTTCTAGTTTCATTATTGCACATTTTCATCAAATTTCAATTTAGCCCAAACCGAGCCCATAGCAAGCCCACTAGGTCCAACACCATGCATACCGGGCTCCCAGCCCACCAAATGCTCAATACATACTCAATGTGCTCAAGGGTATCAGAGGGGTAATGGTTATTTGTGCCCAGTGCTTGACTATTGGTCAGGCACTGGGCGAAATTCCTTATATTTGGCCATGCATGCCCTCAATCATACAATGTGGGACAATTCCCTTGCGCCTAATTGGCACACGTAAGGTGTCTTGAGGTCGAATTTTGGCCTCAAATTGAGAGCCTTAATTAAGTAAAAATTTAAAATAAATTATACCATTAGAAATTTATTACATAGGACTACTCAATTGTATAGTTAATTTAGAATAATAACTTAATTAATTATATATAAAAATTACTTAAATTTAGTGTTTTATACACGTTAATTTAGGGCTTAATTACCTAATTAATGTACAAATTAATGAATTGATAAGTCAATTGACCTTATAATTAGTTAATTAACATAATAAGGTATTTATTATACATTTTTAATTTATTTTATAACATTTATTTTAATTCATATGAAATTATTTATACATTTTTATTAGATATACATATAATTTAGTTATAAATTAAAAATAGAATAAAAATAATCAAAATAATAGTATACAAGTATACAATATAAATTATCTCAGTAAGAACTTAAATTACCAATTCATTTTATTTTAATTTAATAATTTACTTAATTAACTTAATAACTTAATTACCTACAATAAATAGATAATTAAATCAATATACTGGTGTCATATAGTAAATAATACTTATTTAAATACGTGCGTACAGTAATAGATACAATTATACACATATACATATTTATTTATAAGTATCTTAGTTTAAATACATATAATTTACTATAGATAAATAGATAATTATATAGTTAATATATATATAGCATAACTTAATATAAATACTTAAATAATTATAATACAAGTATACATTAGTTATGTACAATATATAGATATATAAGTTATTATTTACATTTAACTTAGCATAAGGTATATTTACAGGCATAAATAGTATATACATGGTATTTTTATGAAATTTTTGGTTTTTTCAAATTTTTATGGTGTTTTTATGTATAATAGAGATAGGAGAAGAGAGAGAAAAGGTGATATAAGAGAGAGAGGAATTCTTTTTGTGATTTTTGAATGCATTCTTTTATTGAGTTTTAAAGTAGACCAAACTATCGGCTGGTATGTTCTACTAGGCTGGGGGTTTGGAATACCTTGCAACTTTGCGAACACTTAAACAAATACCTGATCTTACTCAAGACAAGTTCATTTTATTTTTTCATGATTTTTTTATGATTTTTATTTATTTACAAATCTTATCCAAATTAGGCCTAAATGAGATATTCAACTAAGAACCTAAGGCACTAAAATGGGTTTTAAGGGCTGAACTGGTTTATGCATTCACACACATTCAACACAATTCAAGAAAGATATATAAACATTTAAAAATGGATTTCCTTACTTTTCACTCAAATTTTTAGGTTGGACAGTTAATAAAATTAAAGCATGTTGATAAAGGATTTTCAATGTGAACTTATAAGCTAGATTTGAATAAACATGAAGTCCAACCTATACAGGAATGCTTTTTCTAAAGTTATAACAATACAAAATGCACCAGCTTCTTAAAATCCTCTAAAATCATTTGAAACCCTTAGAATCCCTCCAATGTAGTTGTTGCTGCTATTGCTGTTCTGCTCAACTGACAGAAGGCTCATATCAGACCTGCAAGGTTTGATCTGAGGCAAAATGAAGCCCTATCTGATATGGAAAACCAAGATCTGATTGTTGCTCTACTCAGAAGACTCATTGCATCCTTAAATCATTCAAACCTACTTCAAATCAGAGGTAGAGTAGTTGTTATTGCTGCTACTAAGATCTGACATAAAATACTGAAAATCCAATTAAAATCAGTCACACTCATTCCAAAGAAACTCTGAAATCCATTAAAAACTTCATTACACATTGATAAACTCTTAGAACTCTAACTTGATCGTTCTTCTTTGGCATAGACAACAAAAGAAGAATGAGTCAAACTAGACTCCAATTTCACTTGCAATCTATCTAAGAACTTCATTTAAAATCTTATAAACCTCAATCAAACTCCAAATGTTTGATTAAAACCCTTGTAAATCAAGAACCAATGTCGCCTACCTGGGCTCTTAATCTTGTTTTCCAAGATGCTTTGAACATCTATACTTTCTGTACACCATTAGTTAGTGTTCAGAAAGGGTAGGCGATCATTGAAAGACGATCAGGTCATTGCAAAAGCCTTAAAACAGTGCATCGAAAAACCTAGGCTCTCCTACTACCACAGACAACACCTAAAAATAATGAATTGAGTTAAAATTGGGCTTGAAAAACATACTCGATTAAAATCTATTTCAATGAGTCCAAATTCATTGTCATAGCCTCAATTGAACTCTAAAACCATCAATTCACTCAATTAAACACAATTTATATCAAATTGAATCACTGATCTCCAAATCAGGCATGGTAATAAAATCCATAGTGATTGAGTGAATCAGCATAATTAAAATAGAAGGGGAGGTCTTGTGGACAAATGGATTGAATAGGGGCACCTCTAATGGTTTTTGGGTGCAAAGTCAGATCTAAGAGCCTAAGCTTCAGATCTGACTTTGGCCTTGATGGAGGGGTGAAAGATGAATTAAATTATGATGGAAAATTAGCAAGTGATCATGGGAAGGTAGGGAAGAAGAGTGAACAAGCAAACGATAATGAATTCGTCTCCTGTTTGTGGTGAAATTATCATTGTTTAGCAAATGCGTCATAGTATTATTGACAAAATCGTATAAAACACTTAAATTTACAAACTCAAAATCTACTTGGAGCCCAAGGTTGTTCGCAGGGAGCAATTTTGGCAATTCAATTCATTAATCATAATTTACTCAAGAATGATATGCAAATATGATCACAACATTTCTCAAAATAAATTAGAATAATATATCATCAATGAAATCAAGTATGAGAGTGCAAAAATATTGGGTTAAAATGGTCATTTGAATCACTAAATTAACCCTTAAGTTCAAGCTCACAATTATTTCAAATAAATGAGTAGTACTCTCAACCGCTTATCACAGCCAGAACCACTCAAATGCCAGATTAGATGACAGCAGAAGGCCTCATACGCCTTAGCCAACAGCAGCTCACAAGGCACAAGGGCCTTACTTTAAGCCCTTCAGAAGAGGCATAGCAGCAACACCCAATAGAGGCACAAGGGCCTTGCATAAAGCCCTTAGAGGCTAAGTGTTGAGAGAGGGAGAGGGCACAAATCCTAAGGCAGAGCTAAACCCTCCCCCTCTCTCTGATTCTCTTTCTCTTCTTTTCTTAGAACTGGGCATAATCAGGTTAGAATGCGAGTATCGAGTCCAGGCTCACTGGGTGTGCGGGTGAGCGAGGGTGCGCGACTGTGTATGTGAGGGACCTGACCCTTCATGTTCTTCGGCGAACAGGAGAGAACACTTTTTCCTTTTATGTGTAGCTAAAGCATCCTCAATCCACAATGTGGGACTAATGCCCTACATCTTCTCTTCGAGTGAGCAGCAGTCGGTGAATGCTCTGATTGGGGATGGAGAAGGCACTAGTAGTAGCAATTGATGGCCTGGGAGGAAATTTGGAGTTGGTCCATAGTGCCAAGGGGTGGCAGCGTTGAAGAACACGACCGAATACCAACAGATGGAGTCAGAGAAGGAGGTGGCGGCAACAGAGCTCCGGTGGACACCTAAAACACAAAGTACGACCTTTCATCCTTATCAAAATAGCTCAGGGGAATCACCTGAGTACGATGAAGGTGCTAGTGGGTGTTGTATGCGGTGAGGAGGCGTGTGGAGGTTTGATGGAGTCGGAGATGGTGTGTGAAGGAGGTGGAGTTTGGTGGAGGTTTTGGGAGAGTGGAACCCTCAGTTTCTTAAGGGGCTTTGGTGAGGGTGGTGAGGCGGTACTTTTGGTAGTGTTGGTGGAGCAGATGGCATAGTGGAGTGGGCGTGCGTGCTTGCTAGAGGTACACTAGCATTGGGGAAGGCGACGATGAGGCGGGCATAGCGGTGAGCGAACCTAGAGTCTAAGGGGTCATAGAAGATCAGGAGGAAGAGAGGAATCAAAGGGGGGTAGTGGTGGACGAAGAGAGGGTGGAGGCAATGTCGGCTATGATTGGCCGATGTCAGAGATGAAGATTCTCCGAAGATGATGAAAATGATGAAGAAGGGGTAGGAGATCTCCTTGCAGGTATGGCGAGGCACGAAATGAAGAGAGGAAGCTTTTCCCACTACCTATTGTATGTGGTAGTGGTCAAGGAAGCCAAAGGAAGAGGGTCACTGGAGACAAGTTCAGAGCTGGCCAAAGATAGAGGAAGAAGTGGTTTTCTAGGCCAAAAACTCACTAACGACTTGGCCTTGCGAGGAGGAACCTTTTAAAGGCCTTGGGGCAAGCTTCAAACAAGGGAAGAAGCTCGGAGAGATTGAAACTTAGAGGAAGAAGATCCATGAATTCGTGGAGTTTGCATGAGCTCTACAGTCCAAATCAAGGTCCAAGATGTAGTTAATTGATTGGGAAAGTTCTTAGGATCAATTCCTCCAATTTTAGAGGGATTTGGTCGAGAAAACAGGGAGAAATCCAAGATTGAAGGTTGCATGCTTTGGGTTCACACTTTTAACTATGGCAGGGACCACTTTGAAGAGAATGACGATAAGTTAGGGGGTTAAATGCAAGGATTTCGAAACCTAAGGGGCTAAATGTGATAAATAGAGTTTTAAAGGGTTAAATTGCAAACTAGGTCAAGATGGACTCTGATTGGACCCAAATTTTGGTAAAAACCTAATTTGAACTCAAGAAATGTAGTGGTGAAGTTAGATTTGAGTTTTGATGAAGTTTGATAGGGAAATTTACATAAAAATCCAAATTAGGGTAAACTTCCGTTTGAGAGTCTGTTCAAGGTCAAAATAGGTTTAGATGGTCAAAAAAAGGATACCAAACCTCTTAAAATATTTTTATATGAATTTTAGGAGGTTTAGATGGATTTTATATTGAACAAAACCTGTTTAATTCAAGTAGATTTAAAATTAGGGTTTTATGTTATGATTTAGTTCTCGAAATGTGTGAAACCCCTTTTTTGTCTATATGGACCCACTTATTTAATGCTCATTTGTCCTTAAATTTACCCATGAAAAATCCTGTGGTTATTTTGTGTTCATGATTTGCTGTTAATATTGAAGAATTAATCCTGATTCCATATTTTCTTCTTAAATCAGAATATCATGGAATTATAACCCTCAGATGATTATGTAAGAGAATTTATCACTTGATTCTCACTAAATAAAGGTAGTTATGGCTCGTGATGGCATTTCCGTCATACCCCCATGCCTAAATTTTGCTACTTCCTAGCAAAATCTTATGCAAAGAACTATATCTCTAAACCATGCTTTGATGTTCAGATGCCTAATTTGTGCCACTCTCTAAAAATGAGATCAGAATGCCAACAATAGGCCTAAAGGTACTCAAATATCAACCAAGATCCAAACCTACTAGCTTTAGCTTGAGTCTATCACGAAGGTTTCTAAGGCCTGCAAAAACTACCCAAAGGTTTGTTGCACCTAGCGGTTAAAGCACCTGTGCATAGAATGTAGTGAGTCCAGGTTTAGTTTGCCATGCATTTTTAGTAAGAGAGAGATAGAAGGATTTTTCATTTGGAGAGTTTTCACTCTTTTCTTTTTATTTTCCCTAAATCTAGCCTTAGATTAGCCCTACATATGGTTTGTATCGGATTCCTTGTCCCCACCATCAATCCTCGAAGGGTCCCTAGCTTTCGATGTTTCTGGATAACACCGGCCATGGCAACCCCCAGAACCCTGGCTTTTGACACTTCGGGATAGTGATGCCCATGGCGTTCTATAGCTAAATTCAGTCCTTGGCAATCGACACTTCAGGATAATCCCACCTGTGGCACCTGAACTAGCACAAGGTGCTTACATGCCCCCGGTACAATATTTAGATATCCTTTGAGACAAGCACCAAAGAGACGATATGTTATTAAGCATCTTTGAGGAGAATTTCCCACCTCTCTGCATCGAGAACTCGTCCAATCAACTTGTGTTGTCAAGCCACACCTAAGCTAGATCTTTTTTTTTTTTTTGAGAAAGAAAGGAATGCTAGCTAAACTAGATCTTTGAGATGGCTTTTCAGAACAGAATACTTTTGGCATGATTTTCTTAATTAAGTGCACTGAGCCAAACTTAGTGTTCGATTTTGGGTGCTTAGGTTACCAAGTCCCATAAACCAAAGGCCAAGCAACGGGGCTGAATAATCCCTAAGCCTTAGACCTACTACATTTGCCTTGCACTTTCCTCAACCTCTTGAAAACTAATTGGATCTTAACAAATACATGAGTGTTTAAGCTCTAAAATAAGTCCAAGAGGCCTAAGGTCAGTACTCGTCTCTAATCCCTTAAGTTTCAGCCTTCCAATTCTTAATTCATCATCTGAACAAACTTAGAAGTTAGGTAAGTTTCATACTCAATTTCAAGGGATTAACTCATTCTCTTTTTTTTCTTTTTATTTTCTCCTTTTTTCTCTTTTATTTTCTTTTCTTTTCTTCTTCTCAATTGTTTTTCATTTAGTTCAAATTGACCTCTCCTTTCCTCTTTTCTCCTCTTTTTCTTTTTGATGAAACCCTTCCATGCATTGATTTTCATAGTGTTTTGCACTTTAATACCCCCCATGCTTAAGATTTGCAATGTCCTCATTGTAAATTAGGTAGGTTCAAGTTCCACCCAGATCATACATTAGAACAGGTGAGTGGTGAACGGGTCGAAATGACTATTACGGACGATTTCTAGCTCTGATACAAGTATCAAAGGTGGAGTTGGTTGTTCTAATGGATGAATCGTAAGGTACAATATGATTTCAGCAAAAATATATGTCAGAAGGGTTTCAGGTTTTTCAAAAATGATGGGTTGCCTCCCTTTAAGTGCTAAGTTTAACCCCATCAGCTGGGAGCAAGGAGCTCAATAGGATATGTCATCTGTTGCATTATGATGAGTGATAGGGGAAAATATGTGATCGTGGTGGATGGGAATTAGATGGCCACAAATGAGTATTAAATTATGATGAAGAGTCGTTCCAAAAGGTCTATGATATGGGTCAAGTTGATTCATTTCTGGGTGGCTCTCATGGAGTTTCTGCGGAGGAATCACTTAGAAGATTTAGTGATCATGGGGTTCTGAAGTAAGATCGTCGTGGGTCTAGGATCCAACATAGGTGAATCTAGTCAACATATCCCAGATGTGTGGTTCCTCTTGTGCAATGTGACTTGATGGATCCTTTTCTAATGAGTCATCTTGATTTTTCTCTAATGGGTGTAAGATCAATTCCTCAAAACATGACTTGAAGATTTGGTCATCTAATGATTCTTCTCTATAGTTTTCATCCCAATCAAATGTGAATGTCTGGAGAGTGCCTTTTGGATCATCCAACTCTAAATCTGTAAAGGATTCATACTCTGAGTTGTGGTCACTCTCGGTATCTACCATGCCCAATTCCTAGAGATCCTTAAAACAATCATCATAATGGAATGTCTCCAGATCCAAGGAATAAAAATTTGAATCCCATCGATTGTTGTTCTATTCCTCGAAATCCATGTGTAAGTCCTCAAGATCAAAGGTGAAAGCCTCTGTTACTCTCAATTCATCAGAATCATGCTCGGCTAAATTGAGATCCTCCATCATGTGGAAAACTTCCAGTTCTTGCTCTAGGTTTTCTACTACCGAAATGGTCATGAGATCCTGAATCAAACCTAGTTGTTTTGCCAAGAATTTTCCTTTTCCATCAGATGATGCCTCGAAAATATTGATCTCAATTCTCTTATCTCCAGAGGCAATTATCATGTGCCTTGATTTACAATTGATTATGGCTCCTGCAGTAGCCAAGAAAGGTCACCCCAAAATCAAGGAGATATCTTGAATTTGTTGTGGTGCATCCATGTCAAGAACTAAGAAATCAACTAGGTAGCTAAAATCCTTGACTCTAATTGCCACATCCTCTACCAAGGGTGATTACGGTTTGGTCAGCTAATTGCAGAGTAACATTAGTGGGTTTCAGCTATCCAATCCTTAGTTTCTCAAATAGGGTGGTTGGGATTAGGTTGACTGAAGTGCCAAGATCCAGTACAACCTACTTGAATTTGTACCATCGATCTTGCAGGGGATCAGTGGGGTGCCTGGAATAGATTTCTTAGGAGGTAGACTATTTTGGATTATGGCACTCACATTGTCAGACAGTACTACCTTCCCTTGTGATTGTTCTTCCACCTCTTTTTTCGATAAGTCAGGTGAGGTGGAGTTGAGAGTGGGGATATCAAGTAACGAGATAGCGACTTGTGCATTCCTCAATGGTCCCGTTATGTCAGATTCTGAAAGCCTTTTATTGTGGAGATGGGATAAGATTAGGATAGGAGAATGGATTGGCTATCCTGAGGGATGGGTTTCTGTTTCCCCCTTGTTGGTTATGTCCTTGACCTTATTGCTTTAATCATGGGTGGGTTGAGATTTGGGTGCTGGACCTTGGGCCTTGGCCTTGTGATCTTTTCTCATGTCTAAAACATTGATCATAGCACAGTCATGATGCGGAGGCAGAGGAGAGAGAATTGAACCTTGTTGTTGAAAGTAGGATAAGTCATGGTATGATTTGAATTAGTTGAGGTGGATGCTTCAAACACGTAGGTACGAGTCGATAGTTCTGGCTGAGTGTAGCATATTGACCTTGGATTTGATTTACCACATGCTTTTGGGTCGACATGTTGTTTAGATTTGGCAAAGGTTGGGAAGGAAGTTCACCAGGCTGGCGAGTCCATGCCATTTGTGCGAGCTAATTTCGAACCTCTGTGATCTCGTCTTTGTGCTATTTCTTCATAGCCATGTTAGTCTTCTAGATGTCAGCCAGGGCTTGTAGAATCATGCTCATTTGCTCTTCCTTGCTAGGCCCATATTGGCAATTTAGATTGGGCCTAGACTGATCGGGCTGATATGGGCTTAGGACCTATGGTCGAGGTTGGGATTGAGATCTTAGATTCTGATTGCTCCCCAACCATGCAAAGTTGAGATGATTACACCAACCAAGGTTATAGTTATTGGAGAATGGATTATTCTGGATGGCGTGGAGATCCTCGTAGGTTTGAGGAACTCTAGAGAAGTCAAAGTACAAGGTTCAGAGTTCCCCCAACTAGAGTAGGTGGGTTCGGAGTTTCCTCCGAAACTAAGATCAGATGGGGGTGGATATGGGTCCATCCCCTGATGAGAGAGGGGTTAAATGTTATGCACAGCCTCCCTATCGGAGGGTGGTTGTGCATACGTGGTTTTCTATGCTGCGGTGGCTCTCTATAGATGTTGAGTCAAGTCGTCCACCTTCTTCTCAATGACTGAGACCTTGTCCAGGTGACTGGCTACCAATTCCAGATCGATGGATGCAGATAGGCCTTGAGTCTCGTGTGGTTCTCGCATGTTTGTCAATGCACGGATGGTCATCCGGTCGAACATACCGATAGATTCATTGTGTATGAAGTTCTTGCACATGTTTTTGAGAATCTCCTAAATGGTATCCTCATGTTGACCCATGATGCTGCCACCAAAAGTTGCATGGACAAAGAGCTTGATATTCTCATGGAGTCCCTGGTAAAAAGACTGGACCTGTTCCCATTTAGGAACTCTGTGATGGGGCATTTCCGCATGAGATCCAAAAAGTGATCCCATGCCTCATGAAGTGGTTCTCTTGCATGTTGCGTGAAGTGTGTGATCTAGTGCCTCAAAGCATTCACCCGACCAACCAGGAAAAATTTCTTTAGGAATTTAGATTGGAGTTTTGCCCAAGTGTTGATCGGATGGGTCAAATTTTGGTACTAGTGGGTTGCCTTATCCATGAGGGAGAAGGAGAACATGTTCATGAGTAAGATATCTTGATTTTGAACAGGTGGCCCAAAGGTCTGGGCCAGATGTTTCAACTGCTGGATGTGCTGGCAAGGATATTCAGAGTTTAGCCCATGGAATTTAGGAATAGCATGGAGCATATTGGGCTTGAGTTTAGTATCAGGTCCTCTAGTTGGGATTTGCACTCTGGCTTCAATTGCTACCACAGCAAGATTGTAACAATCTTGCATCTGAGGATGCTGCGGTGGGTTCATGAATGCCTAAAATAGATCATTTAGGCATTGTAGTTGATTCTGGAGATTGGGTTCTTCTTCTTGATTCTCCATGGATGTGGATGAAGGAGATCTAGGCTCAAAACCAGAAGAGTTGGAAGCGATATCAATCTAGTCGGATGGTAGCACAAACAAGTGAGTCGAGGCTTGGCCTCGACGAGAATGACTTGCTAATGGAGGTCTCAAGGGTGGTATTAAGGACATCCTCCCAAACATGCACTAATGAGCCAGATGAGGAACAAAATGTGTAATGGACCCAATCGAGGCACCCAAAAAATCTTTGGATGACTAAAGAGGTTCGAGGCGGATGATACCGCTTGATCAGAAAGTCACTCACCCGAGAAATACTTGGGTAGCCATGAAGGGAGAGCCTCGCAAAGACCCCTAAACAGTTGATCATCCCTATGGCTTACAGGGTTTCCCCCACCAGACCTACCTTATCACTGAGAATCCAAGTACCCCAGAATGAGAAACTTGACGCCTTAAGTCTACCAATTTTAGTCCTGAATTATGGTGATTTGAATTTCACTTGAACTTTAGAATTGATTTGTGTTTTGTGACCTAATTTAAAGGTTTGTTAACAAACAAGGTAGGTTAACTTCACCTAACCTACCCTAAAGTTTAGGATGAATTGGCTAATGAACCCAAAATCAACAGAGTGGTTTGCAAGCAGGTTTTTAAGTCTCAAATTTTAAGGATTCAAGTGAATGTTAGAGCCTTCTTTTAGGGTCTTCTTGCTTAGATCAATTCAACCAAGGCTTAGGTGACACACAATGTGGGAAATCAGTTCACTTTTAATTTAGGCAAGTGTGTTTTTCTCAAACCCTAAAATAAAACCCTAATTTGGCTCTTTTCCAGGTCCAATTCTTTGCAAATTGGGCACCTAGGACTCAATCAAGAAGGTCAATAGCCCAAGGAACCTTAAGTCCCTAATAGGTGTATATTTTCGGATGGGGATGTCTAAAGAATGAAATCATGCAACTCATGTGATTATGTCTAAGAAAGAATGCGAGTTGATCCTAATTGATTCTTCTTTTAGTTCTTTCCAGAAATAAGGGGCTTAAGAAGAAGAAAAAGAGATTACCTACCCTGGAGTGGCTATTGTACGGCTGATCTTCTCCAGTGTACCTCGCATAAACACAACAGACCAGATAAAGCAAGTTAGAATCAGATCAGAATTATCATCAGTGAAATGAAACTGCACGTTGCTCCCCAGCAACGGTGCCAAAAAGTTTAGCGTGAAATCTTCATTGTTTAGAAAATTCATCGCAGTATAGTTGATAAAATTGCATAAAACACTTAAATTTTTGAACTTAAAATCTACTTGGAGTCTGAGGTCGTTTGAAGGAAGCAATCATGGCAATTCAATTCACTAATCACAATTTACTCTAGAAAGATATGCAAATATTATCACAACTTTGCACAAAATAAATCAAAATAAACCAAGTATGAGAGTGCAAAAAGATTGGGTTAAAATGGTGAGTCGAATTACCAAATTAACCCCTAAGTTCAAGCTCACAATTATTTCAAATAAATGAATAATACTCTCAACCACTTATCAAAGTCAGAACGACTTAAATGCTAGATTAGACGGCAGCAGAAGGCCTCCGACACCTTAGCCAATAGCAACTCACAAGGCACAAGGGCCTTACTTTATGCCCTTCAAAAGAGGAATAGTACCACTACCCAACAGAAGGCACAAGGACCTCGCACAAAGCCCTCAGAGGATAAGTGATTAGAGAGGGAGAGGACACTAATCCCAAGGTAGAGCAAAACCCATCCCCCTTTCTCTCTAATTCTCTTTCTCTTCTCTTCTTAGAACTAGGCATAAACAGATCAGAATGCGAATAATCAGGTCCAGGCTCATCGGATGTATGGGTGAGCAACGATGCATGGCTGTGCGTGTGAGGGACCTGACCCCTTGTGATCTTGGGCAAACAACAGAGAATACGTTTTCCTTTTATGCGTAGTTGAAGCATCCTCAGTCCATGATGTGGGACTAATGTCCCACATCTTCTCTTCGAGCTAGGAGTAGTCGGTGAATGCTCTGATTGGGGATGAGGAAGGCCTTGGTAGCAGCAATTGACGGCCTGGGAGGAAACCTGAAACTTGTCTGTAGTGCCTAGGGGTGGCAATGCTGAAGAACACGTCTGATTGCTACAGACGGAGCCGAAGAAGGAGGTGGTGGCGATGGAGCTCCGATGGACACCTGAAACACAAAGTACGACCTTCCGACCCTGTCAAAATAGTTCTGGGGAGTCTCCTGTTTATGACGAAGGTGCTAGTGGGTGTTGTGTGTGGTGAGGAGGCGTGTGGAGGTCTGACGGAGTCAGAGATGGTGTGCGAAGGAGGTGGAGTTTAGTGGAGGTTTTGGGTGTAGGAACCCTCAATTTCTTGAGGGGTTTTGGTGAGGGTGGTGGGGCGGTGCTTTTGGGCATGTTGGTGGAGCAGATGGCATAGTGGAGCAGGTGTGCATGCTCGCCAGAGGTATGCAAGCATTGGGGAAGGTGACGGTGGGGCAAGCGTAGCAGTGATTGAACCTAGAGTCTAAGGGTTGTAGAAGATCAGGAGGAAGAGAGGAATTAAAGGGGGGTAGTGGTGGATGAAAAGAGGGAGGAGGTGATGTTGGCCATTATTAGCTGATGCCGGAGACGAAGATGCTCTGGTGGTGAGGACGGCGATGAAGAAGGGGACGGAGAGCTCCTTGCAAGTATGGTGAGGCAGGAATTGAAGAGAGGAAGATTATCCCACTACCTATTGTATGTGGTAGCAGGTGAGGAAGCCAATGGAAGAGGGTCTCCGGAGACAAGTTCAGAGCTAGTCGGAGGTAGAGGAAGAACGGGCTTTCCAGTCCAAAAACTTGCTAAGGAGCGGCCTTGCAAGGGGGAATCTTTTAATGGCCTTGAGGCAAGCTCCAAACAAGGGAAAAAGCTCAGAGTGCTCAAAGCTTTGGGGAAGAAGATCCTTGAATTCATGGAGTTTGCGCGAGATCTATGGTACAAAACAAGGTCCAAGATGTGGTTCAATTGATTGGGAAAGTTCTTAGGATCAATCGCTCAAATTTTGGAGGGATTTAGTTGAGAAAACAGGGAGAAATCCCAGATTGAAGGTCATATGCTTTGGGTTCACGCTGTTAATAGTGACAGGGACCATTTTGAAGAGAATGACAAGAAGTTAGGGGGTCAAATGCAAAGATTTTGAAACTTAAGGGGCAAAATGTGAGAAATAGAGTTTTAAAGGGCTAAATTGCAAACTAGGTCAATATGGACTCTGATTGGGTCTAAATTTTGGTAAAAACCTAATTTGGACCTACGTAATCTAGTGATGAAGTTAAATTTTAGTTTTGATGAAGTTTGATTGGGAAATTTGCATAAAAACCCAAATTAGGGTAAATTTCCGTCTAAGACTTTGTTAAGGTCAAACTAGGTTCAGATGGTCAAATAAAGAGTACCAAACCTCTTATAATATTTTTCTATGAATTTTGCGAAGTTGAATTTTATTCTGACCAAAACATCTTTAATTCAAGTGGGTCTAAAATTAGGATTTTATGCTATCATTTAGTTCTCGAAATGTGTGAAACATCATTTCTATCTGTATGGACCCACTTATTTAATGCTCACTTGACCTTACATTTACCTCTGATAAACCCTGTGGTTATTTTGCATTCATGATATGCTATTAAAATTGCATAATTAACCCTAATTCCCTATTTTCTTCTTAAATCAAAATATCATAGAATTATGACCCTCAAAGGATTATATAAAAGCATTTGTCACTTGATTCTCACTAAATAAAGCTAGTTATGGCCCATGATGGCATTACCATCATCTCCTCTGATCGAAATTGATCAGAGGAGGTGGGGGATCATTACACTAATCTACTCCTTACTAAACTACCAAATCCATGGATCAAATAGCCAATTCTACTCCTATTCAATCTAAACTACACTAGCAAGCACTACAATTATCCCAGAAACTAGTAGATCCTACTCTAAGTAGAAGAATGGGACCTATGAGATGAACTGCAACTGGTGGCTATAGCAAGGATGGAGGAAGGTACTCCAGCAGAGCAAAAGCTCTCTAGTGGAGCTCAAGTCATCTTCAGGTGTTACATGACGGAGAGAGTTTCGCTTTCTTATGATAGCAATAGAAGATATGTCATTGTAATTAATGTGGTGGAAATCTCTCGATCAAAACTAAATATCAATTTTAACCATAGTAAAGATGTATCCGCAGGGAGGAATAGACCAATAAATTCACAAGAAGAGAAATATAATGTTTGCATACACTTTCGCAACTTTAATGAGAGGAATATGCTATTTTAAATGGAGCTTGCAATATCTTTAAAAGTTCAAGGTTAGTTATGCAATTTTCACATCAAGGATTAAGCTCCAAAAATATGCATATGATGCATCTGTAATGGCATATCACATAAATTCAACTTGCATGCAAATTTGATTTGAAATTCAATGGAGAATCATGCACATAACACAAGTAACATAATTTCAGGAAAGTCTGAGTGTATCAATGTAATGTGGCCTGAATAAAATATGAATATAAAATTGGCAATGGCATTGAATGTAATTATTAATTGAGATAAAAATAGAGGATTTCTCCTCCCTCTTCCTCACGTGTGCGGCTGTGCACAGTTGGTGGCGAGAGTCAACAGGGAGGTGTGCCTCAACGAGGGCTACGCAATGATGGTGACGCGGCGGCCAGATGGAGGAGGATGGTCGCTGACATGTTGGAGGATGAGGCCGCTACTGCGGCCTGCGCAGCTGCACGCTGGGCGTACATGTGCGTAAGGCGTTCTGCAGGCCGCTTAGGCGCAAGGAGGTTTAAAGCAGCACCTGCAAGGGTGCTGAGAGGGCAGCACACGGAAGGGGGTGCAGCGCCTGTGGGCTTGGTGAGGGCTCACGGTGCTGGTGTGGAGGCAGCGCCTGAGGGTGGTGCTGGCTTGAGCGCCTGCTGGCTGGCGTGGAGGCAGCACCTGCGGGCGGTGGTTGGTGTTGCAAGGGCACATGCGCACGTGGTGGACAGGCTGGCATGTGGGCGCGTGAATGCGCTAGAGGGGGGCTACGCCTGTGGGCGCTTGGCTGGAGGTGTGAGCGCCTGCGAGAGTTGGTTGGAGGCATTGGTTGGACGCAGGCTTGAAGGGTGGTGAGGCTAGAAAGGTGAGGTGTGGGTATGCGAAGGCGCTGGAGGGTGTAGTGCCTACGGGGATGGGGGGCAATAGTGCGGGGATGGGCGCTTGGTGCAGGATGATGTAGCGTTTGCTGTGTAGGCTGTGGGGGGCGGTGATGGTCCATAGTGCAAGCGGTCTTCCCACAGTGCACGCTCCCCTCACAATTGGGTCCCCGCCACAAGGAGAAGAAGATGACCCCCCAAGATCCCCCCTCTCCTTTGCTCCGCCTCCTCTTAACTCCTCTCTTCCACCCTTCAATAGATTTCAAAATCCTTTTCTAAATATGGCTTCATTTGTTGAGGGAGGGTGGCAGGAGATTAGATATTTGTGAGGGAGGTGTTGCGGCTGGTCGGAGGATGAGGAAGGGATTGTGTCGGTTATTTTTTGGGGAAATTTATTCCCCCCTCCTTGTTCTTTTCCAACTTTATACCTAGAACAACAAAACATAAAATCATTACATATTAAGTTATAAAATGCGATAAAATAGATGCAAACATTCTATAACTTAATGTAGTTATTAACAACCTAAAAGGTAAGATTAAAGTTAACTTAGGCGTAACAATAGTCCATTAAAATGGACTCATCAAATACCCCCATGCCTAAGATTTGCTAGTCCCTAGCAAAAATTTAAAATAATAGAAGTAATCAGAAGATTTCTTCTTTTCTTATTTCAAAACTTTAGATATCCAGACAAATGTGACATGATAATAGCCTAACTAACAAATCCAAGTGGAAAAGCCAATTCACATTGGGAGTTCGTACTTCACCCTTGGTAAATATTGCTGTCGAGATAGGCAACTACTTCCCTTAGTGATAAAGTAGAAAATAATCTGTAAATTGACCTCAGCTTTTGGCTTAGGTAGGAGATATCGAGTTGAATGGATTTGTATTTGGTGGCACACACTCATCTGGTGCTACATGTAATCTAGTATTACATACTCTAGATCTCTAGACTATTAGACAAGTCAACTTAGAGAGAGGCTAAACAATTGTGCTCTCTTGATGTTCTTGGGCGCTCACTCTTTTCTTTCTTTTCTTTCTGAGATCACAAATCCCGCCAGATTCAGTAATTATGCTCACTGTTTGGTGGCCTCACATGGCATCCACACTTCAATTAAAGTCTCAATAACTCTACAACTAAGTTAGAGTCCTCAACCAGTATTCGAGCGATCAGAATATTGAAAGGTAGGTATGGGTCATATTTGGTGGAATGCGATAAGTGCTTTTGTTGCCTCAGAAACAATGTTACAACGATAAAATTATAATCCTAGACTCTTTTCTTTTTCTTTTCTCTTTCTTTTTTGTCTTTTTATTTTTTTTCTCTTTTTTTTTCACTTTCTTTTTTTTTCCTTCTTGTTTCTTCTTCTCTTTCTTTTTCATTGTCTTTTTCCTTTTCTTTTTCTTTCTTTATTAATTAACACAACATGATACAAACTTTTATTTATGAGGCATTATTAGGGATGATGATGGTCAAGAGGATATTGTGTGGCTTATTTGGTGGAAGTGCCTATTCTCGGCACCGGGAAGGAATGGATAGGATAGGCATATTTCTGACCACTGACACCATTACCCTCCTTCAGCCAAAGACTCTATGAAGAACGGTCGTAACCATCCACCATAGCCATAGCTTTATTGAGACTCCATCTCTGTGTATCTACCTTATTTGGTGACTCTCAGAAATTCACACAAACTACGCACACAGGAACAAAGAATGAAAACTACACCTAACTCTGAAGTATCATCATCTAATTGTCCAAAACTTAAGAGTCCTTGCACTAGACTTAGCGCACCAGTAATCTCTCTACTTTCATCTCTCAAATATGAGGTGGATTTACTAGAAGATAGTATGCTTGACTCCCTATTAATTATCCAAGGGTTCAGTAGACTACAAATGCTTATTGGTTTTCCTCAAGGATTCATTGCCAAGTCTATGTGCACATGAATTAAATGTACTGGATTCTAAACTTAAGAAATAATTCAGGAAGAAAAACCTCCAATGACAAAGGTATTTTGCTAGGGGCTAACCCATTCAGCTCAAGAAAAGAGATTTTTTTTTTATATGCTAACCTAAATGCATGAATACTTCCTAAAATGCAAAATGTACCCCCCATGCCTAAATCCTACAATGTCCCAATTGTAAAATTAAAATAAGAGGAGAAAGGAAAGAAATCACCTGATGACGGTGTTATTCAGACCGCTGGGTTGCCTCCCAACAAGCACTGCATTTTCTGTCAGCACCCAGACTTAGAAGGAACCTGTAAGTCTGGTTCTAGACAAAAAAGGTTAGGCCCTAAAAATATGTGTAACAGTGCGGGCCTAGAAAACAGGTAGCCATGGATGTTGGCGAGATGATGATGCAACATAATACCAAATGCTCGCCAGAAGATATGAAAGTGAAGAACCTCATTGGCTACCTTGGAAGGTCTAGGAATAATAAAAGGAATATGAAAAGGGACTTCCCGAAATGGAATAAGTGGAGGATAACAAGGATCCTCCAAAGCAAGATGGGTCTTAAAAGATATAAACATTAATAGTTCAAACCCTTGAATGGCAAGAGTAAAAGTACAAGCATCAATCCACACTTGCCATTCTACCCAAGGATGTCCTGGACTGATATGTTCCCCAGAAAGAATGTACATGAGCAGAGATCTGAGCCAAGGATTAGTTAGGGAGTATAAGGGTTGTTTGTAGTGTTGAAAGGTAATGCTTAAGTCCAATGAGGGCTTAGTCGGTGTTAGGTTCAATTCTAACAATGATTTAGATTGTGTATACTCCCTAACAGTTGTAGACAACTTCACGTTACCCTGCCTAGTATTAATGATCGGAGTCATATTTGAATCAAGTGTAGACTCCAAATTACAACTCTTTGATGGCAGGGTGAAAATATCAGAATCATTATCATTAAGCTCATCCCCGGATTCGTTTGGTTCACTCAAATTTTTTTCGGGGTGTTTATGTGATTCATTAGTGAAGACAGGAGTTGGATCAGTATCCTTAATTATTCCTAGAGGAGGATCAGTCTTAATATTTTGGAGTAAGCCTATATCACTGAATTCGTAATTCTTCTCAGGGTATAAATCCTCAATTAACGTGTTTTGTCCCCGAGGGTCTCCCATAGGCTTCTCACTATTTTGTTTGTCTTCCTCTAATATCAACCCCTGTTTTGGTAGAGGATGATTCTCAAAAGAAGGGAGGAATCTGGATTTTACCATATTATTTATATCCTCTGGAGGTAAATCCTCAAATAATAAATAATTTCCCTGTAATTCACTCCAGATTTTTAGTCCAGGTTCCTCTATTAGGGCATCCTCATCCTCTGAAATAGACTCTTCATATCCCTGAGACCAAAATTGATCTAATTCATCCTCCATTCCCTTAGGGTCACCTTCATTGCCTGCATTTAAATCCTCAAGATGCTGAATGGTAGGTGTTGATTCCCTAAGTGGAGGGTCAGGAGTAGGCTCACCAAGGGTAGAATAGGATTCTACAAAATAATCAATATGCGAAGTGATAGGAACAATACAACCTTGACCCGGGTTGGTAGGGGTAAGGAGAATACTGTCATTAGGGTCAAGGTCCTCATGAGGTACCATCTTCCCTTGCTTTTGACTCCAATAAAGCTCGGGTGGATAATTAGTATGATCGTTCTCCTCTAGTGGCCGTGTCTCATTGGGAGATCTAAGTGATAGCTACATAAAACTGGATCCTTATTGTCATTGGTTTCCTCATAATTATTTTCATGATTATGGTCGTATGGGTAGGGATCAGAATTACTGGGAAGTGTGTAGCTAGGCTATCTTATTTCTTCATTTAACTGTTGACTATTTCTCAACATCGCTCCCATTGATTCCATCATTTCCTTTTGTTGTTTTTCCATTTCTATCATAAAAGAGGAGAGGCTACTATTATCAGGTTGGGGAGGATAGTCAATTTTAGGCTTTGGTTGCCTAGGGGTATTGGTCCAACCTCGATACGAAAAATCTTGAAAGGTGGGAGGGTTGGGTGTTTGCATGGAAGTAGGGATTTCAGGGTTGGAAAATCCTGCTCCTAGGCTCTGCTCAAAAGTGGGAGTTATCAAGCCAGTACTCCCAGGATAGGAATATTAATGATCCCGTGAATTGTCAATGTACCAATCAAAGGATGGATACGCTCGGGGCATGGGATCCTGGTTAAAAGATGGGAAGTATTGACTCTGATAATCAAAATGATAGGAGTAAGGGCGATCCATTTCTTTAAGTAAAACAATTTTAACTCTCTTAAGATTTAAAAGAATTCAGAACACAAACAAAAACTACCTAGAGAGTTCTACTGTCAAAGCGAATGCAAATTCAGTGGGATCTTATTTTTAGTAGATTGTAGGTCTTAGAATTAAATGTTCAGTTGGTAGCCAAACAAGTTTTGCACAAATTACGCTTCCTAGGCCAACCTTCGCTGGTGCCTATAGGCTACTCGCAAGGGATGAAAGTCTCGAATCGAGCCCACACACGAGGAACCGAAGTAACTTGGTCGATAGGCTTGTTGATTTCCGACTAACTTCCCTTGTGGTGCAAAAGAGGAGAGGTAGAAATTTATCTAGTGACCTTATGTGTGAGGTGCACAGTGTCTCAGGTGTGCAAACATACGATCATGTTTTGATTTTTGAAATTTCGCAAACAAGATCCTTTGCACACAATTTTAAGTCACAAATTTTAATGTCCAACCTCTTAGCAGTCCCAATTTTTAAAGTGACCACTGAATTAATTTGATTCAAGAACTTTAGTGGTCTTAGATTTAGGTTCAACGCATATGCATGACAGGTGATTGATGCTAAAGAGAAGACGTACCTTACTCCAGCTTTCTTCGTGCAATAATGAATGCAATGCAGGAAAAATAAACTAGATGCTGCTCATTCAGTCCTAGATGGTCGTCCTATAGATATGCAGCTTCTAGTAGGCAGTTTGATTTTTTTGTTTTAATAATAATAATAAGCAAAATTACCTAATCTAACTAACTAACAAACATGCAGTTCAAATAATTCAAATAATCCTATAATCTAAATAAATGGGAACACGCTCCCAAAAATATGCTCCCGCATACAAGAGCGATAAGAAATGAAGAAGTACTAGGAACACATTCCCAAAAATACCCGACAGGGGTCCAAAAGACAATAATTAAATTCTAATATCTATCTAAATTAAATTTAAGCTAAGATCTAGTGACTAAATAAAAAATAGGCTCTCCGTAAGCCTATGTGCATGGGATCAAGGCCCACGTGTTCCTGTTGCTAGCCTCCAGGTGGCGTCAAGGTCCACCAAAAAGATCGTCTCTACCGTGCACATCGTTCAGGGTCAATGTCGTCGCTCTACTGCGCCTGTCGCCATGTCAAATTCCTCGCACAATAAAAACAATGATCAGATGATTGTGCAACTCAGAATATTCAAAAATAATAACATGAATCTATTACGTCTGTTGCCTTCGCAGCAACGATGCCATTTTGATGGAGAGAGTTTCGCTTTCTTATGATAGCAATAGAAGATATGTCATTGTAATTAATGTGGTGGAAATCTCTCGATCAAAACTAAATATCAATTTTAACCATAGTAAAGATGTATCCATAGGGAGGAATAGACCAATAAATTCAAAAGAAGAGAAATATAATGTTTGCATACACTTTCGCAACTTTAATGCGAGGAATATGCTATTTTAAATGGAGCTTGCAATATCTTTAAAAGTTCAAGGTTATTTATGCAATTTTCACGTCAAGAATTAAGCTCCAAAAATATGCATATGATGCATGTGTAATGGCATATCACATAAATTCAACTTGCATGCAAATTTGATTTGAAATTCAATGTAGAATCATGCACATAACACAAGTAACGTAATTTCAGGAAAGTCTGAGTGCATTAATGCAATGTGGCCTGAATAAAATATGAATATAAAATTGGAAATGGCATTGAATGTAATTATTAATTGAGACAAAAATAGAGGATTTCTCCTCTCTCTTCCTCGCGTGTGCGGCCGTGCACGGTTGGTGACAAGAGTCGACGGGGAGGTGCACCACAACGAGGGCTACACAACGGTGGTGATGTGGCGGCCAGACGGAGGAGGATGGCCGCTGGCCTGTTGGAGGAGGCCGCTGCTGTAGCCCGCGTGACTGCACATTGGGCGTGCGTGTGCACAAGGCATTTTGTAGGCCACTTAGGTGCGAGGAGATCTGAAGCAACGCCTACAAGGGTGCAAAGAGGGCAACACACGGGGGGGTGTGCCACATGCCTATGGTGCAGCGCTTGTGGGCTTGGTGAGGGCGTGCAGTGCTGGCATGGAGGCAGCACCTATGGGCGGTGGTTGGTGTTGCAAGGGCGTGCACACGTGCGGTGGACAGGTTGGTGTGTGGGCACGCGAAGGCACTGGAGGGGGGTTGCGCCTGCGAGTGCCTGGCTGGAGGTGTGAGCGCCTGAGGGTGTTGGTTGGGCGTAGGCTTGAAGGGCGGTGAGGCTGGAAAGGTGAGGTGTGGGCAAGTGAAGGCACTGCAGGGTGCAGTGCCTATGGCGACCTGGCAGTAGTGTGGGGATGGGCACTTGGTGCAGGCTGACGTAGCGTTTGCTGTGTAGGCAGTGGGGGGCAGTGATGGTCCACAATGCAAGCGGTCTTCCCACAGTGCATGCTCCCCTCACATTTGGGTCCCTGCCAGGGGGAGAAGAAGATGACCCCCCAATATCCCCCCTCTCCTTTGCTCTTCCTCCTCTTAACTCCTCTCTTCCACCCTTCAAGGGACTTTCAAAATCCTTTTCTAAATATGGCTTCATTTGTTGAGGGAGGGCGGCGGGAGATTAGATATTTGTGAGGGAGGTGTTGCGGCTGGTTCGAGGATGAGGAAGGGATTGTGCCGGCTGTTTGTTGGGGAAATTTATTCCCCCTTCCTTGTTCTTTTCCAACTTTTTACCTACAACAACAAAACATAAAATCATTATATATTAAGTTATAGAATGCGATAAAATAGATGTAAACTTAAATAATGATGCCTGCAAACATTCTATAACTTAATGTAGTTATTAACAACCTAAAAGGTAACATTAAAGTTAACTTAGGCGTAACAATAGTCCATTAAAATGGACTCATCATTACATGATCCTTAGTGACAAGGAGAGTCGAAGGAAGATGGAGCTTCATCACTGCAGGAATGGCGCCAAGGCAGGGTGTGAAGAGGAAACATAAGGGAGTGAACGACTTGCTCGAGAGAGGTAGATGGGGAGCTAATAGCACGCACAAGGGTCCAAGGAGGTGCTTAAGTAGCCACTTAAGTGGATCAGGTGACCGGTTAGGTGAGATCACGTGTAAATAGGGTTAATGGTGGGATGTATTAGATAGGAGGGTGGGAGGATCTAAAATGAATCCCACTGTTAGATGAAATCTGAGGGAGGTGATAGAGCATCGTGCAAGGGCACAAAGTGATTGAATCTGGTTTCACCGTTATATCAATGATCCAAGAGATCGACGACAGCTGGAGCTTGAGTTCCTCATGTAGGAACAGTGCTTGCGGAGCAGCAGGTGTGATGTGTATACATCTAAATAGCCAAAAATGTCTACTAATGCATGTTCTTAGTGTCATATTAGCATCATGTGGTGTAAATATTGCATAACATGCATAATCATGCATTTAGGTCAAATTGTATAAAGTGTATAGTAATTCTCTCATTTTATGGTCAGGAACAGGGCGAATTTTAATCCCAGCCTTGGATCAAAGATCCAACCGTATGGATTTGATCAGGGCGACGATTGGAGTTCAACGATTCCAAGGTCACCCTAATCGAACATTCATAGCACCAGATATAGTCTGAGGAAGCCCAGAGATCAAGGGCCAAGATGGTGCTAGATCGCACTTTAGACAAAAAATTTGACTGCATTGATGGGTTTGGATCGATCATTGTAGCCTAATGGTGCAAAAATCGGCTCAATCCGACATCCGTGGCACCTTCTACATGTCATAGGAGATGGATGGCCATGATGGCGCCACGTGGTGCCATCAAGCCACAACATTGCTTCTTATCTTTTGAAGGTGTGGTGAGGTGAGATCTGGGCTGTTGGATCTTAATCCAATGGCTGAGTGCGTGCGCTTAAAACATAAGCGTGACAAAGAAGAGGCGCTAGCGCAACGGTCGAGCGGTGTTGTGCGAGCGTGGGGCACAGGTTCGACTCACGATCTGCGGTGCACGAGCGTTTAATCTCAACCACGCAATCGACTATGGACGGCCCAGATCGCCCAATTGGGCACACGCGCAATCAGATGCACCACCTCACACTCGATCGCATGTGTAGGCAGTGCACCTGAAGTGGGCGAGGAGCAATCTGATCCATCCGATGTCACGATCGGATGGCTGAGATTTCGAGGATGTGGGAGAGCATTAAGCGTGCAACAGGTGAGGAGGCAGACGTGCACGTGAGGTTGCGGCGACATGGGGTGTTTAGTGATGCTTAAATCCGTCACTAAAGACCCCCTCATTTAATGCTTTAACTATGTAATTACCAAATTGCTCGTTATCCTTGCAACTATAAAAGGAGACCCCTAGCTACGAAATTCTCATCCCTTCCTTTATCTCTCTCTCTCCAAAGCTCAAGAGAAGCTTGTCCCACACCTGGGATGCTATTCTAGAGCCGAATCCAATTTTCTTACCCCCATTCCAGAAGTGGATCCCGCGACAACGATGATGTGCCACCTCATTCCCGCTTCTTCCTGCTCTGTCCTCCATCTTCCAAGCGTCGCTCCGTCCAGCTCATCCTGCAAGCATTCGTCGAGGAAGATAACAACTCGCTCCCTTCTTTTTAATCGCTTTCTAGAATAGAATTTCCTGCTTTCTATTTGTAATCATTTCCCGCTTTGTAGTTGTAAAAACATTATTATTATATCAAGTGATTGTTCTCTCTCTCTTTCTCTCTCTCTCTTATTGTTTATATAATTCCATTGTAATTATCTTGTTTTCAGACAAAAACACAAAAAAATATAATCGAGAATTTAAGATCGACGTAGCTTTCCTGTGTTCGACTTGGAATTCTTAGAGTTTCAGTATAAATTGATTTGTTCACGGACTTCGTAAAGCGAACTGCAATGACGAGATTTTCAAATCCAACTTTGATCGCGTAGTTTTCCGCTCTCAACATTTTGGCGCCATTGCTGAGGAGGCAATGATTTTCAATTTTCTTTCTGCATTTCGTGCACTTTATTATTTTCTAAGTTGATTTATTTCTCGTCTATTGTTTTGTAGGTACCTTAACAGGGATTCTTCAAGCAGTAGATCGGAGTAAAGTGTAGTTGAAGACAACTGTAAGTGCTCCCCATTCTTCCCCCTCCATAGATTTCATCTCACAACATTAATTCAAACTCCAATTAACCTTGGTGTTTGCATAAATCCTAAGGTTAGTTTGGTTGCTTGGATTTCCACTCACATTCATCTCACCCCCATATAAAAAAAAATCAACAAAAAGATATTTCTTTTGGGGTAAATCAACATACACACTACATACACCCACATTCAAGGCACATAACCTAATTGATTTTTATCTACTCAACCAGATTCTGATCTATGGAACCGGTACATGCAAATCAACATATAAAAGAGTAGAAATCAATCTAGGTTAATCATTTTGTGTGCCTAACTCAGTGGTGCAATTTTGGCCAATTTTTGAGTTGTTTGGGCCATACCACTTAACCTAAAATCAGCTCACCAAGTAGCTTCCCCTTAGGGTTTTCAATTTAGGTCAATACCAGGCACTCAACTTTACTTTTGATTTCAAAAGGAAAAAGGATCTTCACCCATGCTTGAAAATCTGGTTTGCCTAAAAAATTGATTGAATTAACCTAATTCCAAACCCTAAAAGCTACTTAAGCAAGATTTGAACCTTAAAATCCACTCATCAAAAGTAATATTGCTTGAAAACCCTGGTTGTGCACACACTCACACATACTCAATTGATCATTAAGGGCACAACCCATCTTAAGGGCCCACCACATTCCATAAGCATAAAAATCCCAGGCCTAAATAAAATCAAGTAGACATTGGACTTAAGGACTGATTCACTCTTTGGGGCCCAGTCTGAGATTGTTTACGATTAACCTACTTGTACCAATTAATCTAATGTTTAGCTAGGGGAGTAGTGTCAAACAACCGCGGCTGGGGGGTACACTAGGAACCGGAGGCGCAAGCCAAAGGAAAAACCTTCTCCCCAGTCTCTCCTTCCAACTGGTTGGATTGATTGGAACCAAGTAGAGTAAATCGTTTATAATCTTAAGATGGATTCTGAGAGTATGTAGATCCTTAGGCTACCCCACTTAAGGACATGCTTGTTTTATTGTGTTGCAGGGTTCTTATCCCTAGTCCTTCCGATCTCTTCCTAGTTTATGCTGGGAAGGAGGTCATTGAATCCCCGATTGGAAGGACCACTAGAGTATTCTAGGAGGTTGATTGCACCGCAAAAATACACCTGCAATTGTGCCGTCTTGTGCTATTTCCTAGCATTACCAGTGCATATTAGGTTTCCATAGTCGCATTTGTAAAAATACACTCATGCATGCATTTAATTGAGAGGGGAGGAGAGTGAATAAAATGGCCTCGCAATTTACATTTTCTTCAAGTGTTGCTTCGCAAAATTTCCATCTTTATTTTTATTTCTATTTGATTTTTGAAATCTTCCCTACGGCTGCAAAGCTTGACTTCTTCTTCGCACCTTGCCCTGCAGCCACATGCCCAGCCTCTCCCTGCCATGATTCATGCACAAAGCATGCATAGCCAGGGCATGGCTGTGCATGCTTTCTCCTTCTATAAAAGGAGCTCGGCTCCTTCTTTGCAGAGCAGCCTGGTCCTCCATGCCAAAACCCCACACAGCATCTCACTTCCAAGCCATCTCCTCCCTCTCCCTCCATACGCAGGACCTCCTCCTCAGAGGAGACACCTTGCAGACAGGAGCACCTTATGGTGGTGCACAACCACCACCGTGAGTCCTCCACAGGCCCAGCTCATCAAAGAGCCAGTGGGCATGGTGGCTCTTTCATTATTTTTTTTTCCATTTGAAGCCCTTCTGCCATTACACCAAAGCTTCAAGCTGTGAAGCTCCACCGGCCACCACACGCCCCTGCAGTGGCCAGCCTAGCTCCACAGCAACAGTAGCCGCAAAGCCCCTCCAGCACATGCCTGCAGGCCGCCCTCGCCTCCCGCTTCTTCGCACTGCATTCATCTTTCTGCCCACAACCGGCCACCGCGTGCCCCTGCAACGGCCGGCCAAGCCTCACCCCAGGCAACACCCGCAAGCCACCGCGCAAGCAACAGGTCGCCCTCGCCCTCCACCGTGCACGCCAGCAGCCCCCTCCACGTGCTCTGTCGCGAACCACCTTGCCGCAAGCCAGCAGTAGTGCCATTCTTCTGCTGGCGCCGAGCCCTACGCACTCATAGCACCTACAGCAGGCAGTCGCGCGGCTCGACCATACACTGTAGCCACTGTTCACGCCAGTCTGCGCGACACTATGGATATAGTGGGGTGACCAGTGAGTTTCTCACTTATCCGGTCACCCGGCGCACCGCTACCGACCACTGCTTGCATGCGCGTTCAGCCCTGCGCCCGCTCTAGCGCTCGCTCATGTGTCTGCGTGCACCCGCGTCGCTCGCACCCACCCGCGTCGCCCTCTCCCTTTGCTCGCGTGTGCCTACGAGCACCCGCTCCAGCCCTTCCACGCAACGCTGTGCGCTACGGTCCACTCCGTGCCACTCCCTCTAGCGTGCTCCTCTCTGTGCGCATATGTGCCTGCACGCGCGCGTGGAGCCTCTAGACGGCGCTTGGAAGCTTCAGACGCCTTAACCCTCCAGCAGCGCCCTCTCTCTCTCTCTCTCAGTACTCTCTCACTCTCTTTACCGACACTTACACACCTACACGCACACTTTCATACACACACACACCTATACACTATTATATACATATATATATATATATACGTATACATATATATATTGATATATATACATATATTTATATACATATATACATATATATATACATATCTATATACTTATATATATATATATATATATACATATATACATATATATACACATATACTTATATATATATATATATAAATATACATACATATGTACATATCTATATATATATATACATATCTATCTACATATATCTATACATACATATATTACTATATACATACACATATATATAGTGTCATATACATACATATACATATATATATATATATATATCTATACATATATCTTTCTATACATATACTTATATATATATATATCTACATATATATATACACATATATATATACATATATATATATTTTTTCACATTACTTACCATACATGGTATCACGGGAATATCTGCACCAGTTGCTGATATTCTCCGATACATGCGTACAAAAAGCGTGGGTACACTCATCTTCCATCAATCCATCTTACACTCCACGCAGCACCTCGTCCTGTCGGTTGCGTCTTTCTAGATAAAGACCGACTCGACACCGTGCTACACTCCATCTCCACCTCCACCCCCACCCCTTTATACATATATAGTATATACATATATATCTATACTATATTTACTTTATTTCTATTTCTCTTGCAGACCAGTAAAAAGATAAAAAAATATATGAAAGAGAAAAGATAATCCTTGACTTACAAGTACTCCATCTTGCGAATAATAAGACCCATTTTGGAACCCTGATTTGGCTCAAAGCCAAGAACCTAATCTTGAGGGTGTGCCTCAAGGACAAAGATTATCAGAAAAAAATCTAAATAGACAAACACCAAAAACACAATAAATGAACAGAAGAGATTCGTTGTAGGAAAGGCGTAGAAACTTGACTTGTAACCCCACTTCCTTGAGTTCGACCCTGGGCCTAAAAGTGACCAAGATAAAATCAAGTAGGCCAGGTTAAAAATTTTGTAAAGAGATGGTTAGGTCCGATTTAGGTTAACCACTATACACACATCAACGATAAAATTACCATATTAACAACCTATCCGGGTCCGACCAACATCCCTTTCTGGCGCCGTTGCTGGGGAAGTGCGCCTTTATGTAAGTTTTTACTCCATTCCTTTTTTCTCTTCTCTCTTCATGGGTGTCTCTGTTTTGGTGTGCAGGTAAACCTGTTGCAAGGAGAAGGCAGATAGATGAAGTCGAAGATGTGGGCAGATCCAAGGCGGGAACGAGAGCGTGAAGACGCTGACACCGCACTGGAGCTTCGCACAAGTGGTTGAACAAGTAGGTCTTTCTTTCTTAGCAACCTAGGTTAACTTATCACCTTAATAAAAAAAATAAAAATAAAAAAACTAGAAAAGCTTCTTGGGATCTCTTGGGGCAAGTGGATTAAAATTCACTTGTTTGATTGATTGCCTTTACTCCCACCACCCTGGGATTTCCCACCTTACTTCGCATAGCGAAAATCCAAGAATCTTGATTCTTGAATTTGTCGTAGTGTGAAGTATTTTGTGAGGCAAAGATAAAAAAGATTGATTGCACCCCTCTTTGGTTCACTTATCTGCAAATTCGGGATCACATTTTTGGTGGGGAGACTTGGAATTGAGTGATTCCAACCCCACCATGAGTTTTCAACTTGCCTAAGATTTAATCCCAAGTACTTCAACCCCAACAATTTGATTTTCCTTATCTTTTGGTTGAGCCTTGTGTGTGGACATCTTTTCGGTGATTGGGAGCACTTGAATTGAAGTGTTTTGGCTCCCTTTCACACTAATCTAAAATTGATTCATGCATCCACACATAGAAATCTCCATTTAGGGAAGGCCATTGCATTTTAGCATGCATTAACCAACTGACATTGAAGAAGGGTTTGTTGGGCTTAGAAGAAAACTTGTATTCTCTCAAAAACCTGGAGATTGGTTGAATTGGTAATTCAGCGAAATCCTAAAATCCATACTACTTAAGGCTGAACTCTAAAAACATTCACCAATTAAAAACTTCAATTCAGGGAGACTTCCCCGTTGCTTGCTTGTTTTACACACTCTGAAAATCAATCACTTGGGCATTACCCGTAAACAATGCCCTTCACATTCCAAAAGCACTTGATCCTAAGCCTCTAACTAAAATTGGTAGTAACTTGACCCTTATTAAGGATTGGAGGTCTAACTACCTGCGTGTAGCACCTACGTGCTGTTGAGGGTTCCCGCGTGCTATCGGGTGTCTAAGACTAGGGCAAACGGCCTTTCAATCTGGCCTGGTGGTTCCGCGGTGCTCGCATTCGGTTCCATAGTTCGTGATAGTAGGTAACTTAGATCTTTAGGTATAAGGGCACACTGTAGAGGTTAGGAATTTGATTGAATTGACTTGTCATCAAGTGTACCTTTGTAGCAAAGAGAAATGATGTGGTGGTTAGGGTCAACAGTCTCTGTTTTCCTGTTGACTTTCTTGTTTTAGATATGGAAGTTCCTAGCTCACTTTCTGATTGTTCTATCATCCTTGGTCGACCTTTCTTGGCCACAGCCCACGCCCATATCGACTGCGAGTCGGGCTGTATTGAGATTGCCTTTAGATTTGAAAAGCTCAAGCTTAACATCTTCAAGGCAGCCAAGAACTTTGATTGCGATTGTATCGAGGATGACACGTCTGACGAGGACATGGCCGTCAGTGTGTGTATCGGACTAATTGGGACTTATTTTGACTACTGCGGATTACCTGTAAACACTGACGACTGCCTGATCAACACATATTGTGACGTTCCCCCATCCCTCCCTTGTCCTGTATCTTCTCCTGACTAGACTTCTGACGAGGTCTTCTCCGCTTCCCATACCTCGTGGTCTGAGTCATATCCGGGCTACTCACCGCCAGTTCGCACTCTTGAAGACCGGATTGCCCTTTCTTTCCCGCCAAATCAGGTGGAGTTGCAAATCCACACTCGGACCTTGAGCCCATATACTTCTCACTGGGGCTATTCCTTTTTGGATCCATCTATCCAAGAGGCCCCTCTTCTTGGCCAATCTAAGGGCCAATTTCTTCCTCCTAACCTGTTCTCCAACCCGCCTGGGACACTCTCATCCCAAGAAATGCCAGATCTTTCACCATCCACTCCCGAGCTGAAAGAGCTGCCTAGTACACTTAAATATGTTTTCTTAGGACCAAATGAAATGCTCCCCGTAATCATCAGTTCAAAATTGACTAGGGAGCAAGAGTGCAAACTAATGAAGGTCCTCATAGAACACAAGGCAGCCATTGGATGGTCTTTATCAGACTTATCTGGCATTAGCCCCTCCTACTGCACTCACCATATATATACGAAGGAGGAGGCTCGACCTTCCCACGAGATGCAGCGACGTCTCAACCCTAACATGCGGGAGGTCGTTAAGAAGGAAATCATTAAGTGGCAGGATGCGGGTATAATCTACCCTATCAGTGATAGCCCCTAGGTGAGTCCAATTCACGTTGTGCCCAAGAAGGAAGGACTCACCATCCATGTCAATGATAGGGGCGAATCCATCCCTACACGCACTCCTACATCTTGGAGAGTGTGTGTAGATTATAGGAAACTCAATGCTGCAACTAAGAATGATCACTTTTCGCTACCTTTCATGGACCAAATCCTGGAGCGGTTAACGGGAAATAAATTTTTCTGTTTCCTGGATGGATTCTCAGGATATAACTAGGTGACAATTGACCCCTGGGACCAAGAGAAAACCAATTTTACCTGCCCCTTCAGCACCTTTGCATTTAGAAGGATGCTGTTCGGACTTTGCAACGTGCCAACAACTTTCCAGAGATGTATCTGGCGATATTCCATGACATGGTAGGTGACTTTCTCGAGGTCTTCATGGATGACTTTTTGGTCTTTGGACCATCTTTCGATGACTGTCTTGCCAACCTAACATGTATCCTTAGGAGATGTATTGATGTAAACCTCATGCTTTCCTGGGAAAAAAGTCATTTTATGGTGAACGAGGGAATTGTTCTTGAACATATCATCTCCGATAGTGGTATCGAGGTTGACTGAGCTAAGCTTGATGTGATTGCTGATTTACCTGTGCCTAGCTCTGTCAAGCAAATCCGCTCCTTCCTGGGACACGTCAGTTTCTATAGGAGATTTATCAAAGATTTCTCCAAGATTTTTCGACCCTTAACTCATCTCCTATCAACCGACGTACCCTTCGATATGGGCCCTGACTGCATACAAGCATTCACGTAGCTGCATAATGCTGTCACCAAGGCCCCTGTTCTCCAGCCACCTAATTGGTCCCTCGACTTTGAACTCATGTGTGACGCCTCCGACCTTGCAGTTGGAGCCATCCTAGGACAAAGACGCGATAGACACCCCTTCGTGGTGTACTACGCCAGTAAGACGTTGGACGAGGCCCAGCGTAATTATACTACCACTGAAAAAGAACTACCGATCATCGTCTTTGGGCTGGAGAAATTCCGCTCTTACCTTCTGGGCTCACACATTATTGTTTTCACTGATCACGCGGCCATTCGCCATCTCATGCACAAGAAGGATGCCAAGCCTAGACTGATTCGTCGGATCCTTCTGCTCCAGGAATTTGACATTGAGATCCGCGATAAGGCCGAAGCCCAAAATGTTGTGGCTAATCACCTTTCCAGATTGGACCCTGACCATATTGGACTTACTCTGCCAATCAATGAAATTTTTCCTGATGAGCACCTATTGGCAATTAATGTGGCAAGTGGACCGTGGTATGCTGACATTGCCAATTACCTTGCTTCTGGATCCATTCCACGTGGCTGGCCTAAAAACCAGCGCGAGCATCTCATGGCAGAAGCAAAGTATTATTTCTAAGATAATCCACTTCTTTTTCGAATAGGTGCTGATCAGATCATCCATCGCTGTATTCCTGACAGAGAATTCCCCAGTGTGCTATCCTTCTGCCATGATCAGGCCTGCGGAGGCCATTTCTCTAGGAGGAAAACTGCAGCCAAGGTGTTGCAGTGTGGTTTCTTTTGGCTCTCCCTTCACCAGGATGCACACAATTATGCCAAGCATTGCACTAGGTGCCAGTTGTTAGGGTCAATGTCACGTCATGACATGATGCCCTTGCAACCCATCCTAGCTGCAGAAATCTTCGACATTTGGGGAATTGATTTCATGGGTCCCTTTCCTCCTTCCAACGGCTTTGAATTCATCCTCATGGCTGTTGACTATGTTTCGAAATGGATCGAGGCTATTCCAACGCGCCGTGCTAACCATGTTATATCCACCCGATTTGTCAAAGACCACATCTTTGCACGTTTTGGGATCCCTTAAGCCATTATCTCTGATGGAGGAAGCCACTTTACCCATGCTTCTTTTCGGGCACTTCTGAGGAAATACGGAGTTCACCATCGTATCGCATCCCCATATCATCCTCAGACGAACGGCCAGGTAGAAGTGTCGAACAAGCAAATCAAGCAGATTCTCCAGAATATGGTTCAACCTGACTATAAGGATTGGTCCGACAAGCTGACTGACGCACTTTGGGCGTATCGGACCACCTTCAAGGCTCCCCTTGGTATGTCTCCATATAGAATCGTTTACGGGAAGCCTTGTCATTTGCCCATGGAGTTGGAGCACCGCGCTTATTGGGCGGTTCCCCAATGTAACCTTGACCCAGACCTGTGTGGACGAGAAAGGAAACTCCAACTCCAGGAGCTGGAAGAGCTCCGTCGTGAAGCCTATGATTCTGCTTTAACTTTCAAACAACGCACTAAGGCTTTTCACGACAGCCGTATTTGGCGGATAGAATTTGAGCCATCTCAGCAAGTTTGGCTCTACAATGCCCGGCTCAAATTCTTTCCTGGTAAACTAAAGTCCAAATGGACTAGTCCTTTCCTGGTCTCAAGACCATTTCCCAACGGGGCCGTCGAGTTTGAAGATCCCAAATCTAGGCATAAATTTACGGTCAATGGGCAGCATTTGAAACCTTATCTTACTCATGAATCTGCCCCTGTTGGAGAAACTGTTGCCCTGTTGGAGGGTAGCTAATCTTTTGCCTCATTCCTAGTCCAGCTGGGGATGTTAAATTCAGCGCTCATTTGGAGGCACCCCAACAACACTCACTATCCACCATCACTTTTCACTTCACTATCATGCTCACTTCACTTTTCACTTCACCACCCACCCTACCACCCTACTGTATACCCTACACTTCAGCTCTCGTTACCCGATCTTTCGTCCTTTCTCTACCCTTCCCTGCATGCATATGAGGACATAGCATCGCTTGGCATGGGTGGGTGGATAGGCATCCTTAGGATCTGGGTATTTTATGGTATCATGCAGTTTCTATCTATATAAAAAAAAGATAATGAGAAAGGGTGTTTAGTAATCATTTGAAGGATGAAACAAAAATATAATAAGTGTTTATGGATATTCAACCTTTGTTTTGAAGACTTTCCAAGCCATAGAAGCTTGATTCGCTCATGCTCGGCTTAATTCACTTGAGCATTAACAAGATAGATCGGAATCTCTCCTAACTAAGGATGTATTCTTGTACCTAAGACACCAGTACAAGATTAGTTGGTTTGCTTCTACTTGAGAGCCTAAGTAATCTTGGTTCACACTACACATATCAAGAAAGACCAGGTGAACATAAGATCCAACCCTAATGTTCATTAGGGAAGGTGGAGTCCTTACCTGTGCATGTAGGTAGACTTTTTATCCCAGGTTTTAGTCTTGTGTTTAGGAGAAACTCTTTCCACCAAAAAGAAACTCTCCCACCAAAAAGAAAAGTGTGCTCCTTCAAATAATGTTGTATGAGATATACTGACACGTGTTTCAAAAAAAAAAAGATACAAATAAGTCAATATATTTCACAAATGTCCGTAAAGTCTTCGCCCTACAAGAAGTTCTTCAGGCAGGTTACAAATACCTTATTTTCTTTGAGCCACAAATGTCAGAAAATGGGAGTTGAGTTTTCCATCATCTTTTTAAGAGTCAATCCGAAGACATGAGCTGAAATTGGGACCAACCTGTACTTAAAAATTCCTGGGCTTGAGTCTTAATGTTCATCTGGTCAGTCTTCGTCCTTCACTAAGCACAAGCCATAACCTCTTGTGCTCTTGAGTACGGCAAAAACCTCCTAGGTTCTGGAAATTGTACTTAAGGTTTAAATATCAAGAGTCCCAGTTAGTCGAGAGATGATCTATGTCATGTGAGACTTAAAGTACTGGTAGTCTTCTCTACAATTGGTTCTCACAATATCCAACAATAAACACACCTACGTTGCCTCAGAAGAAGATCTTCAGCTTAAGATCATTTCTAAAAAAGATAGGCAAGGGGGTATGATTGCACTGCAAAAATACACCTGCAATTGTGTCGTCCTGTGCTATTTCCTAGCATTAACAGTACATATTAGGTTTCCATAGTCGCATTTGTAAAAATACACGCATGCATGCATTTAATTGAGAGGGGAGGAGAGTGAATAAAATGGCCTCGCAATTTACATTTTCCTCAAGTGCTGCTTCACAAAATTTCCATCTTTATTTTTATTTCTATTTGATTTTTGAAATCTTCCCCACGGTTGCAAAGCTTGACTTCTTCTTCGCACCTTACCCAGCAGCCACATGCCTAGCCTCTCCCTGCCATGAGCCATGCACAAAGCATGCACAGCCAAGGCGTGGCTATGCATGCTTTCTCCTTCTATAAAAGGAGCTCGGCTCCTTCTTTGCAGAGCAGCCTGGTCCTCCACGCCAAAACCCCACACAGGAGTTCACGTCCAGGCCATCTCCTCCCTCTCCCTCCATACGCAGGACCTCCTCCTCAGAGGAGACACCCTACGGACAGGAGCACCTCACGATGGTGCACAACCACCACCGTTAGTCCACCACTGCACAATTCATCAAAGAACTAGTGGGCGTGGTGGCTCTTTCCTTGTTTTTTTTCCGTTTGAAGCCCTTCCACCATTACACCAAAGCTTCAAGCTGTGAAGTTCCACTGGCCACCGCACGCCCTTGCAGCAGCCGGCCGAGCTCCATAGCAGCAGCAGCAAGGTGGCAGCAACCGCAAAGCCCCTCCAGCGCACGCCTGCAGGCCACCCTCGCCTCCAGCACGTGCCTGTAGGCGGCCTCACCTCCCGCTTCTTCACGCTGCACTCATCTTTCCGCCTGCAACCAGCCACCGCGCGCCCCTGCAGCGGCCGGCCAAGCCTCACCACGCACCCCAGCCAACACCCGCAAGCCACCGCCCAAGCAGCAGGTCGCCCTTGCCCTCCACCGCGCATGCCAGCAGCCCTCTCCACCAGCTCTGTCGCGAACCACCTCTCCGCAAGCCAGCAGTGGCGCCATTCTTCTGCTCGCGCCGAGCCGTTCGCACTCACAGCACCTACAGCAGGCAGTCGTGCGTCTCAGCCATACACTGCAGACACTGTGGCTGCAGTGGGGTGGCCGGTGAGTTTCTCACTTATCCAGTCACCCGACGCATCGCTACCGGCCACTGCCCATGCGAGCGTTCAACCCCATGCCCTCTCCAGCGCTCGCTCGCACGTCTGCATTTGCCCGCGTCACCTGCACCCGCCCGTGTCTCCCGCTCCCTTCGCCCGCGTGCGCCTACGAGCACCCGCTCCAGCCCTTCTGCGCAACACTGTGCGCTGCGGTCCTCTCCGCGCCACTCCCTCCAGCGCACTCCTCTCTACGCGCATACGTGCTTGCACGGGTGCGTGGAGCCTCCAGATAGCACTTGGAAACTTCAGACGCCTTAACCCTCCAGCATCACCCTCTCTCTCTCTCTCACAGCACTCTCTCACTCTCTTTAGAAACACTTACACACCTACACTCACACTTTCATACACACACACACACCTATACACTATTATATACATATATATATATGTATACATATATATATTGATATATATACATATATTTATATACATATATATATATATACATATATATATATATACACATATATATATCTGCATATAAATACTTATACATATATATATACATATATATACACATATACTTATATATATATATATATATATATATATATAAATATACATACATATATACATATCTATCTTCAAATATCTATACATACATATATATATATATCTATACATATACTTATATATATATATCTACATATATATATACACATATATATATACCTATATATTCATAACCATATATATATATACATATAGATATATTTACATATATACATATATATATATATTTTCACATTACTTACCATACGTGATATCGCAGGAATATCTGCACCAGTTGCTGATATTCCTCGATACACGCATACAAAAAGTGTGGTTACACTAATCTTCCATCAATCCATCTTACATTCCACGCAGCACCTCGCCCTGTCGGTTGTGTCTTTCTAGATGAAGACCGACTCGACACCGTGCTACACTCCATCTCCGCCTCCACCCCCACCCCTTTATACATATATAGTATATACATATATATCTATACTATATTTACTTTATTTCTATTTCTCTTGCATACAAGTAAAAAGATAAAAAAATATATAAAAGAGAAAAGATAATCCTTGACTTACAGGTACTCCATCTTGCGAATAGCAAGACCCATTTTGGAACCCTGATTTGGCTCAAAGCCAAGAACCTAATTTTGAGGGTGTGCCTCAAGGATAAAGATTATCAGAAAAAAATCTAAATAGAAAAACACCAAAAACACAATAAATGAATGGAAGAGATTCATTGTAGGAAAGGCGTAGAAACTTGACTTGTAACCCCACTTCCCTGAGTTCGACCCTTGGACAAAAAGTGTCCAAGATAAAATCAAGTAGGCCAGGTTAAAAATTTTGTAAAGAGATGGTTAGGTCCGATTTAGGTTAACCACTATCCACACTTCAACGATAAAATCACCATATTAACAACCTATTCGGGTCCGACCAACAGAGGTGTAGATTGGATTTTGGCCAAATTGATCCCATGGCCGATCAACAACCTCCTCTGCCTCAGAATCCACAGGAGGTATTTCAAAGGCAACTGGAACAAATGCAGAGAATGCAAGAATGGTTCCAGAGAATGCAGGTCGCTCAGCCGTTTAAGGATTTTTATGATCCTTCAAATTGCTGGGAACGTCCCGACGTCCAGATTCTTGCCAGAGACATAGAAATCAAGCCCCAGGTGTTAAGCCTGATCAAACACTTCCACGGGCTTGGCTTTGAAGACCCATTTCAGCACTTCGAGGACTTGATCACTTTGGTCCAGACCACCAAGGCATGAAACGTGAATGAAGAGCAGATGATCATGAGGCTCTTTCCCCACTCTCTTAGGGATAAAGCCGTTCATTGGTACAGGTCCATAGGCAGGCTGGTCGCAACATGGAATGATTTGAAATCAGTATTCCTGAAGAAATTCTTCATTGTCAGACATACCAATGCTCTGAGACGGGTGATTACACCCTTCACCCAGCAGTCGGGGGGGTAGTTTCATGTCGTCTGGGAGCGATTCCAGGACTTATTGCAGAGGTGTCCATACCACAAGGTGCCAGAATGGCAGCTTGTGCAAATCTTCTACCATGGGTTGACTGAGCAACTTAGAAATCACGTGGATGCTTCTTTCGGAGGCAATTTCCTCAACAAAGACGCAGATAGTGCGCGCGATTTATTTGAGGAGATGAGTGAGAATTCGATAAATCATGCCTCCATGGATACTTTTAATCAGTCCCAACAACCCAGATCGAATGTTAATGAAGTCCACGACTCTCATTCATTCGATATGGAATTGATTTGCAATAAACTAGATAAGGTGGACTTGGTTACTAAAAGGATGGAGTGGAGGGCTGGAAACTCAATGAACAATTCTCGATCCACTTAATCCCAGAATTCGAGATTCCATTTGTCGCAAGCTCCTTCTGGATGGGAGTTCGTGAATCAACTTGATGCAGCTTAACCTGTGGGTCAGCATTGTTCGGAACCCCACGGGTTCCGAATTGGGGCCTTTGATCCCAGTTTTTCTGATCCCTCCTTTTCTTTCTCTTCATCCTCACCCTATGAACATGTCTATGCTATACAGGAGAACGTTAGGTCCAACCCTTACTCCAATGCTTATAATTTGGGTTGGAGGAACAACCCTAACTTCACCTGGAAAAACTTGGGGTAGCAAACCCAATTCTGACCTGGCAACTATGCTCCACAAAGACCAATGGGTTAGGGTCATGTTTACACTCAGCTACCCCCGATTCAAGTCAATCAGCCAGCTTGGAATGCTCGTTAACTCGAAGGACAGGCTGATTTGAACCAACACATGGTAGAAATGCAAGGATCTATGTTCCAGCTCATGCAGCAAATGAAAACCTCGCTGGACAACTTGCAAATTAGGTTAATTGCTAATTCTTGTCAACCCAGGTCTCTGCCATCTCAACCCGTACCCAACCCGTGTAATATCCAGAATCTGGGCAATAAAACCCAAGGGTACGGGAATCAGAGGAACCCACATGCACATGCTCTAGTGGTTGAGCAGGGTCCTTCCTCTTCTGCTTCTTCTTCAAATCAAAGGTTTTTGGCTAATGAAGCCCCTCCAATCTTTCCTAACCCTTCCCAAGACCCAAACCTGTATGCATCTGCTAATTCAGTTACCTTGAGGAGTGGAAAACAAACTCAGGATCCACAACCACACTGTTCTGATCTACCAAATCCTTGAGAGCTTGAGGAGAGAAAGGAGAACTCTAAACAAGATATCATGGCTCAGGAACCTGATTTCGAAGATCTGACTCATGTTCCTTTTCCTGAGGCCTTGATTAAACCTAGGAAGAAGTCTGTTGATAGTAATGAGGAGCTCTTGAATATATTCAAGAATGTCGAGATCAATATCCCGCTTCTTGACTCTATCAAACACATACCGACGTACACTAAAATTTTGAAGGATTTATGCACACAGTAGCATAAGTTGAGGGAATCTATTCCATGGAAGGTGGTACTCTCCAAGCAGGCTAGTTCTATTATCCTACATCACCTTCCTAAAAAAAAATCCAGGTGATCCTTTGATTTCTTATGTCATTGGAGATTACACTTTTGATAGAGCAGTTTTGGATCGAGGTGCATCTATTAACCTAATTTCGACCTCTCTTTACGAGAAGTTCGGATTAGGTGAACTGCAGCTGACTTCAGTAACGCTGCAGTTAGTGGACCATTTGGTCACAAATCCGTGAGGCATTATTGAAGATGTTATAGTCAAGGTTAAGGATTTCTATTTTCCTGTAGATTTCCTTATCCTTGATATAGATGTACCTGAAAATCTAAGGAACACGCCAATCATTTTGGGGCGTCCGTTCCTAGCTATCGCTAAGGCCAATATCAACTGTGAGAGCAGTAGCATGGAAATCGCCTTTGGGGATCAAAAATTGAATTTGGATATTTTTAAGGCGATTAACAAATTCGAGGATTGTGGATTTATGAGGAACTTGAGGAAGACAATTTTAACATTGAAACATGTATGGCAGTTTCTGCAATTGAAAGTTTCTCCTATTGTGATGGATCTGATCCGCAACCCTTTGTGGCAAACCCACCACATTCTAAGAGGTTATTGATTTTATTCACTTTCAAACTCTTCCTCTTGATGAATCTTCTTCAGCATCATCTTTACCCTCAGTCCAAAACCTGCCCCAGCTCAAACTGAAACCATTACCTAAGAATTTGAAATATCAGTTTCTAGGACCTCAAAAGATGCTCCCGGTGATTATCAGTGCCAGATTAACTAAGGAGCAGGAGATTAAACTGATCAAGGTCCTAAAGGAACATGAGGAGGCAATTGGTTGGATAATTCATGACCTTAGGGGTATCGAGCCATCTTACTATAATCATAGAATATTTTTGGAAGATGGATCCCGCCCTTCTCGCCAAATGCAGAGCAGATTAAACCCTCATATGCGCGAAGTGGTCAAGAAGGAAATTATCAAGTGCCTCGATGTAGGAATCATTTATTCGATCTCTGATAGTCCTTGGGTAATGTTGGTGCCAGAGCACCACGATCATTTGTTTTGATGATAACAAAACACGTGTCGTTTAACATTTGCACTTGGAGTCTTAGATTTCAGGTCAATTGCAAATGGAGATGTGATTAGACGGAGTTTGAGCTCGTATCCAGGACGGATTGGAAGAGCTTGATGGAGAACAGAAGAGATTCGCGAGGAGCGATATATTGAAGAAGGAAGGAGATGAAGAATAGGATAGAGTTTCTTCTCTTGTACTCTTTGTATTTTTCGCTTCTTTTGTTGCTCTTTATTTTTGTTACTTAGATTCATGTTAAAGAGCCTCAAAGTACCCTAACAGTAGTCCTAGGAACACCAGCACAACCCTAGGACACTTAGGTTTTCTATAGAGAACTTAGAAAACCAATATAGAGTTCAAACAACATTTACAGACGTCTAATTCCAAGATCAGACATCTGATAATGTGTTCTAAGACGTCTAACTGTTGATTCAGACATCTGATAACATTTAGGCTGGACTTGTTGTTCTGTCTCATGAAATTAGACATCCAGACCTTAGACCAGATGTCTTAGAAGACGTCTGATGACTTTGCCAGACATCCAAATAGTGGACCGTTGGCTGGGCTAACAAACAATCAAGGATATGACCATTAGAGCCTTATCAGACGTCCTTAAGCCTTTCCAGACGTCTGATAAATGACCATTTTGCCTCGGCTGACCCAAAATCTCTTCTCAGAGATTTTCTAGCCGTTGCACTCTCTTGGAAATCCATTCCCACGAAAAAGTAGGTTTCTAGACATCCAGACATAGTGCCAGATGTCCTATATGTCGTCTGATGGACTTGCACTAGAACCCTATTTAGATTTGATTCAAGTCAGGAAGAAACCCGCCTAAAATTAGACGTCTGATGCTGTTCCCAGGTGTCTTAAAGTGATCTTCCAGACGTCTGATGCCAGGATCAGACATCTGATAAGCCTGTCAGTGCAATCATTGTTCCTGATTTTGGCCTGATTCTCTTGGGCTTTGCTCCCAACGGCTATGGAACCTTTCCTAAGCCTTCCTAAGGCCTCTATAAATAGAGAGGAACCTCTTGCACACTAACACACACACCTAGATACACAAGACACACCCAAGCAACACACTTTCTACTCTTTTGTGTCCTAAAGAAGCTCTTGCTCTCCAAGCTCAAGTTCTACATCTTAAGAGCATCAAGCCTTCGCGCATCCACTCTCCCGTCGTAGTTCACGAGAGCGACGTTGCACTATCGCATGGCTCACGCACCCACGTCATCGATTCGACGCACTCCTTGCAAAGGGGAGTTTCCTAATTCCTATAGAAGCTAGGTTTAAATCTTTGTTGGCTCTATAGGACTATATTTGTTATTTTACTTTGTTATTTGGTTGGGTATTCGCTTTGCGAATTCTCGTCTCCTTCGTGGGACAAAATCCTTCTCGTGAAGAGAAGGGGTTGAGGAACGCTACCCTCGCACTTGTAGCGTTGTTGTAATTGAGGTTGAATCACCCTCGTTTAAAGTGATTCGTTTAGTGGATTTGATCAACTTGGTTGATCGGAAAATCCTAACTTAAGAGGGTTAGGTGGTGGTTTTCACCCGGTTTGGGTTTCCACCTAAAAATTATTGTGTACATTGTGCGATTGATTGCTTGTGAGATTGCTTTACATTATATTCCTCATTTTTTACGTCACGCTGATCTCACCCCCTCCGAGTAGGGAATCCACAGGTAAGTCCTATGCAAATTGTTCCCAAGAAAGCTGGCATTACTGTTGTGACTAACGAGAAAGGAGAATCTGTCACAACTCGTTTAGCTTCCTCTTGGAGGGTTTGTATTGATTACAGGAAGCTGAACACAGCCACGAAAAAGGAACATTTCCCTTTGCCCTTTATCAATCAAATCCTTGAAAGACTAGCTGGGTAGAAGTACTTTTGTTTCCTAGATGGTTACTTGGGATACAATCAAGTCCCTATCCATCCCGAGGATCAGGAAAAAAGGACTTTCACTTATCCCTATGGAACCTTTACTTTCCGTAGGATGCCTTTCGGCTTATGCAATGCACTCACGACTTTTCAAAGGTGTATGCTAGCCATATCCTCTGACATGGTGGGAGAGTTTATGGAAGTCTTCATGGATGATTTCTCTATTTTTCGAGAATCGTTTGATTCTTTCTTGAGTAATCTTGAAATGATTCTTAAAAGATGCATCAAAACAAGACTGGTCCTTAGTTGGGAAAAGAGTCATTTCATGACAAAAGAAGGCATCATCTTGGGTCATGTAATCTTTGAATGGGGAATCAAAGTTGACAAAGCTAAGGTTGATGCTATCTCTAAACTTCCTTCTCCCACATTTGTCAAACAAATTCGATAATTTCTTGGTCATGTTGGATTCTATAGGAGTTTCATCAAGGACTTTTCTAAGGTTGCTAGCCCTCTGAGCAATTTTCTAACCAAAGATATGTCGTTTGATTTCAACGAATCATGTTGTAAGGCATTTGATTTTTTTAAAATGGCAGTCACTTGTGCTCTGGTGTTGCAACCACCAGTTTGGACAACCCCATTCGAGATCATGACTGACGCTTCTGATTACACGGTCGGGGCTATTTTGGGTCAGAAGATCGACAGGAAGCCCTCTGTCATCTACTACGCTAGTAAAACTCTGGACGAGGCCCAGAGGAATTACACCATTATTGGGAAGGAATTACTAGCTGTAGTATTTGCTTTGGTGAAATTCAGGGCTTATCTCTTAGGGTCTCATGTCATAATATATACCGACCACTCAGTCTTGAGACATCTCTTGGCCAAAAAGGATGCCAAACCCTAGCTTATTCGTTGGATTCTTCTGCTTCAAGAATTTGATCTTGAAATTAAAGATAAATTCGGGGCACAGAATGTGGTGGTGGATTATCTTTCGAGACTTCTGAGTGATTCTTCTCGTCTGGATATTCCGATTGTTGATACTTTTTCGGATGAGACTATCCTTGCAATATCAGGTGTCCAAACTCCATGGTTTGCAAACATCGTAAATTATTTCGCTGTTGGTCAAATCGCTCAGGATTGGACCAAGCACCAATGAGATAGACTTAAATCTAAGGCCAAATATTACTTTTGGGAGGACCTTGAACTGTATCGCATTGGCTCTAATTAGATTATTTGCCGATGTGTTCCAGAGATTGAATTCAGAAGTATACTCGAGTTCTACCATGCATCTACGTGTGGTGGACATTCCTCCGGGAAAAAGATGGCTACAAAGATTTTGCAATCTTGATTTTAGTGGCCACCTTTATTTAAGGATGCCCGAGAATTCTTGAGGTCATGTTCTTCATGCCAGGCACTTGGGAGAATAACTAAGAGAGACATGATGCCCCTTAACCCGATTTTTCTTGTCGAAATCTTCGACGTTTGGGGTATCAATTTTATGGGACTCTTCCTCATTTGGACACCAGTACATTCTCGTTGCTGTTGATTACGTGTCCAAGTGGATCGAGGTCATTCCCACCCGATCCAATAACCTTGAGGTGGTCATCGATTTCATCAAGAAGAACATCTTCAGTCGGTTCGAGATTCTGAGGGCTACCATCAGCGATGGTGGTTCTCACTTCACTAATGCCTAGTTCCGTAATTTACTGGCAAAATATGTGGTAAATCACAGAATTTCCACACCTTACCATCCCTAGACGAATGAATAGGCCGAGATCTCCAATCGGGAGATCCAGAATATTCTTTAGAAAATGGTTAGGCCTAATCGTAAAGATTGGACTCAAAAGCTTGAGGATGCTCTTTGGGCCTACCGTATGGCATACAAAATGCCTATCGGCATGTCACCATTTCATCTGGTGTATGGAAAGGCATGCCATTTACCCGTAGAAATTGAACATAGGGCATTCTGGGTAATCAAACAGTGTAAGCTGGATTTGAGTTTAGCCGGAAAGACCAGGAAACTCCAACTATCTGAATTGGAGGAGCTTAGAAATGACACGTATGAGAATTCCAAGATCTACAAGGCTTGAACCAAAGCTCTTCATGACCAATTGATATCCTGTAATAACGTTGGAGGAGCTTAGAAATGACACGTACAAGAATTCCAAGATCTACAAGGCTTGAACCAAAGCTCTTCATGACCAATTGATATCCCGTAATAGCTTTGAGCCAAACCAAAAGGTTTGGCTTAAAGCTATTACGGGATATCAATTGGTCATGAAGAGCTTTGGTTCAAGCCTTGTAGATCTTGGAATTCTTGTACGTGTCATTTTTAAGCTCCTCCAATGTTTAGCTCTTTGATTCTTGACTTAAGCTCTTTTTCAGCAAACCTAGGTCAAAATGGAACGGCCCGTTCATCATCAATCAGATTTTTCCAAATAGGGCCATTCAGATTTCTGACCCAAAGAAGATTAATTCATTTAAAGTCAACGGTCAACGTCTAAAGCCTTTATTAACCATACTGTTCCAGAACCCATCTCAGACAAGGTTGCTCTCATCATGTTGTGACTTCTTTGGTTGGACCTCGCCTAGTTGATGGCATTAAACTTAGCAGTATACAGTCTGACTCTGAGTTGACCCGAGCATCACATTCAGGTGATATCTTCTACATTCTACATTCCTTTCATGTCTTTTATTCTCAATGCGAACATTGCATCAACTAGGCATGGGGGGGTGGATTCATTTTTGAATCATTTTATCAGCTTTGTGGAATTCTTGTAAATTCTACTTGTTTTCTTTTATATATATATATATTTAAAAAAATTGGATTAGGAAAGAATACTTAGGTATTAGGACTTTTTAATCTTAGGAAATATTACAGTAGGATCTGAACACTAAGACCCTTTAGGTCTTTAGGCTTAATCAGCCCAGGTATCCACTAAAATATGCATTTGTTTATCAAGTCCTCGCCATCCAAAATTTTATTTCAATTTTGTTAACTAAATTTGGGTGATAAGTACACGACTTATCAACTCGCCCTCTAATTTGAGGGAACTTTAAGTCTAAGCATCTACACATTATTCGCACTGACTCATTGTTTGGCGATTTTAACGGAAATTAGGTAGCTAACGAACCTTCTAAGGTGGTATGGCTGGCAAGTTAACATGGGTAACAGCCCATAGGTAGGTTGTCCAGAGCCCAGCCACTAAACCATTCTTCTCCTGCTGCCCTTAGGTAAATCTTAGACCAGGGAAGCCACCTACTTAAAAAAAAGAAAAAGAATGTCCAAAAAGAAAAAAAAAGGAAAAGAAAAAGAATAAGAAAAGGAGAAAAGAAAAAAAATAATAAGCCACACTTCACTGCACGAGTATGGCTGGCAAGTTATTGTGGGTAACAACCCATTGGTAGGTTGTCCAGAACCCAGCTCAAGAAATGCACGTTTAATTCCTAAAACACTTAGGAAGAAGCGGAGAAGTAGAATAACCAGGGAGATATACACTGGATTCACCTTTATGTTGACCCCGTAAAAAATAAAAGTAGGGAGAAAGCTACCGGTCATATAGATACACCTTTAGGAAAAATTCTTTTTAAGGTCACTTAGGGGCATAGAAACCCAAAGTCCATTTTGATTTCCAATCAACGAGTCTATCACATTCACAAAAAATGTTCAAAACTTAGGGTTCTCATCAAATCTTGGGTAGGTTGAGTGGCTGTAGAAAGCTGCCCTGAACCCTAAACTCAAAAATCTAAAAAAAAATAGAAAAGAAGAAAAAGGAGAAAAGGAGATGCTTCTTTGAATAAGGAGTGGGTTTAAGGCGGTCTGTATTTTGGCAAATACCCGGGCACTGTTGTGTCTTTGAAAGTTTAAGTCCTAAGTAAAAATTTCTTAATGTTGAAAATGACTTTTGCCCGAGTAATCTAATCCTAATTCTTTTATAAATAGCATGTAGCTTTTGCTAGGGACTTGATGTAAACATATTTACACTACATAAAATGTCTATTTATGCATGTTCTTAAGCATAGGATTGCATTTCATGATATAAATATTGCATAACATGCATCATCTCGCATTTAGAGTAGTTTGAATAAAATGGAGGTTAATTGTCTCCTTTTATGTGCTTGGACAGGGCAAACATTTTATCGGGGCCTCGGATCAAAGATCCAACCATATGGATATGATCAGGGCGACGATTGGAGTTCAACGACTCCAAGATCGCCCTAATCAGGCATCCGTAGCATCAGATAGAGATCGAGGAATCCTAGAAAATGAAGGGCATGGATGGTGTAAATCCACACTTCAGAGGACAAATCCGACCACACGGATGAATTCGGATCGACGATCGCAGCCCAACGACACAAAAATTGAGTCAATCCGACATCCGTGGCACCATCTACAACTTCCAGAAGATGGACGGCCAAGATGCCGCCACGTGGTGCCATCTCGAGCGCCCAAACGGCTGCACACAACCTCAGCAGTCTCCGCATCCGCCTTTCCCTACCTTTGGATTAAGATCCAACGGTTACAACGCGCCTGCGCTGAGGTCAGGTGCTCGACACAAACGCGACCCCAGCGCGTTGGTCGAGCGCTCTAACGCGAAGTAGGGACGCGCGTTCGAGCCTTGCCACACAGAATTTGGAGCGGTGGCGCGCCTCCGATCGACCGCACGATCGCGATCCAATGGCCGTGCGCGCTCAATCAGGACGACGCGCGATTGGACTCCTGCGCGTAACGTGCGATCGCATGCGGGCGGGCGCGTAGTGCAGCGGGCGAAGATGCGTCTTAAGCCGTCCGATCTCGCGATCGGATGGCTGAGAATTCGCGGACATGCGTAGGCGTTACGCACGCGGGCAGCCGAGCGGGCGCGCGTGGGCATGGAGGCTACGCCACGTTGGGGGCTTTAGCGACGGTTTTATCCGTCACTAAAGACCCCTCATTTATTGTTTTGAAGTTGTAATGTCCATTTTGCCCCCACTCCTGGAAACTATAAAAGGAGACCCCCTCCATACGAAATTTTCATCCCTTCTTTCTCCTCTCTACCCCTCCAAAGCTCAAGAGAAGCTTGTCCCACACCCGAGATGCTTCTCACGAGATAAAGTCCAATTTTCGTTCCCCTTCGGAAGTGGATCCCACGACGATGACGGCGTGCTGCTCCGTTCCCGTTCTTCTGCTTCATCCTCCTTCGTCCTGCTTCGTTCTCCTTCGTCCAGGCATCGTCCCGTCTGGCTCGTCCTCCAAGCAACCTTCGAGGAGGATTTCTCTCTCCCTATTCTTTTTACCGCTTTCTAGTATAGTTTTACTGCTTTCTAGATTAATCTACTCGTCCTCCAAGCAATCGTCGAGGAGGACATTTCTCTCTCCATTCTTTTAATGCTTTCTAGAGTAAATTTATCACTTTCTAGAGAAATTATTTTATGCTTTCTAGTTGTAATGAACAATCTCTTCAATACAAAAATTCCTTATTTATTCTACATCTCATTTTGATTTCTCTGTGTAATATTCTCTTTCTCTCTTACTCTCTCTCTCTTCTATTTATTGTAAATAATTAGATGGTTCTAAATTGAATTATTCTGTAACAAATAAAAAGAAACACGTAGTTTTTAAATCAAACGTCTGCCTCTCTGTGTTCGACCCGGAATTTTAATTTCGGTATAAATTTTATTTGTTGAACACGAATTCTTCGCTTTCGAACTATAACGACAGGTTTTCCAAAATCGAACACGTTAGCGTAGGTTCGTACACGTTCAACATTTTGGCGCCGTTGCCGGGGAGGCAACGATCTTTGATTTCTCTTCGCGTTTTGTAACTTACAAATCATTTACCTCACTTTTCTCCTTTCTTCTTGTAATTATAGGTACTCTTTCGAGGCAGGCAAAAGCGATAGATTGGAGTAAAGTGCTGTAGAAGGTTTTGTGAGTTACCCCCCACCTCCCACCCGTTATATTTCATTTCATCACATAATAACTCAAACATCAATCAACCTAGGTGTTTTTATAAACTCCAAGGTTAGATTGTTTGTTGTTTGACACCCATACTCACCCCAACCCCCACATTGAAAAGAAAAAAGAAAAATCTCACAGAGGTACACAACCTCATCTGATTTTCAAACTCAACCGGTAATCCAATCTTAGGAGCCAGTACACACATCCAAACACATAATTGAGTAGAAATCAGATTAGGTAATCATTTGTGTGCCTAATTAAGTGGTGCAACAGGCCAATTGTTTGAGTTGATTGGGCCGCACCACTTCAAATAAAATCAACTCATCAAGTAGCTGCCAATTAGGTTCAACTCTTAGGGATTTACCAGGCACTCCACATTCTTTTTAAACTTTAAAGGAAAACATCTTCACCTGTGCTTGTAAAACTTGGTGTGCCAACGAAACTTGATTGAAAACTCCTAAAGTTGAATCCTAAAAGCTACTAAGCAAGATTTGAATCTTAAAATTCACCACATCAAAAACAATCTTGCTTGAAAACCACTGGTTGTGCACTCACACACAAATCAATCAATCATTAAGGGCACAACCCATTTAAAGGGCCCATCACATTCCAAAGCACATTCAAACCTAGCCCTAAATAAAACAAAGTAGATGTTGGCCTTAAGGATTGGACTCGCTCTTTAGAACCCAGAATGAGATTATTTTCGATTAGTCTATTTCTACTGTTCAATCTGATGTCTAGCTAGGGGAGTAGAGTCAAACGATCGCGGCTGGGCGATACACTAGGAACCGGAGGCACAAGCCGAAGAAAGAAGCTTCTCCACAGTCCCTCCTTCTAACTGGTTGGATTGAACAGACGGAAGTAGATCAAATCGTTCCTTTATCTCAAGATGGGTTTTGAGAGTCTGTAGGTCTTTAGGCTAACCTATTTAAGGACAGGTTTGATTGTTTGTATTGCAGGGCACCTTTCTTCCTCTCGTGTATCATGAATCCTTCCACATATTTCACGCATTCCCGCTCTTTCCCTCCTGTTGTAAATTATCCTCAACATGACGATTATCCCAACTCGTATTGTAATCGACCATCAGTTAGTTGGGATAATTCGGATTGGGGATACAATTCCGGACCACTGTGTTTAGGGTCTAACCCTGAGCACTTTGATTCTGATTTCTATCCTTCTCAGAGTTACATCGATTATAGATCGTCCTCCTTTCATGAACAACCTAATACGATCTACAATCAAGAAGGATACACTGATCCTTACCCATCCTCTGATTTCACTGCCTTTATGTCATCACCATCTTTTGAACAATCTGAAATAACCTATTATCAGGATGGGTATAACGAATCTCAATTCGTTAATTCCTCTACATTGATGTCAAACCCGCCCAACCCTGAACCAACTCATTTGGTTCAGGTTAATCAGGTTCAAGATAAGGTTCTGGCTAACTTGAGGAATATCATTCAATCTTTAGAAGTTCAGCCAATACCTTGCATTGAGAGATTGGAGTCCCTGATTGAAATGATTGATGATTTAAACAAGTCTTTGTTGGATTGGCTCCAGGATGTTAAGGATAAGAACTCGGGTGAGTTTTTACTTGGGAAATTAGCGAAATTGAGGATGAGATTCGTGGTTGCTTTGATTCAATCTTGGAATAATTCCCAGGATGAACTCTCTTCAGGAAAGCCAATGACAGAACCTGTTTAGGCACCTATTGGGGGGGACACGTGTTACGAGGCTGACCAGATTGAATTAAAACAACCAATTAAGGATGATCTGATTTCTTCACCTGAGATTCCTGAGCCGGGTTACGAGGAAACGTATGTCTCCTTGGAACACAAAGTGACAAATGATTTTGGGACATACATTGATACGGATCCTGATGGTGAAGATTCAAGTTGCGAAGTCTCACGCGAGTTTTCTGAACACGATTTTTGTGAGACGATTGGGCCTGAGGAATCTGATAGATCAATTGATAGCCCAATAACTAAGAACACTGATCTTATTAAGGCACACATTATGGATCCAGAATCGCATTTTCTGGAAGAATCAATTCAATGCCCTGATTATCAGTTACACCCTGTTGAGCTTATTGATGATTCTAATTCTGAGATAATTAGACCCAAGTCAATTTTTATTCTACCACATCATTTAGACTTGGAGATTTCAGACGGGGTGATGAATATACAAGAGGTCCTTGAATTTGATGTGCTGAATGAGAAGGATAGGAGGGGGGAAGTTCTGATTTGGGAAGTTAATTTTGGAGGAAATGGAAGATTGAGTCGAAGGGTTCCTTTTAAGCTGAAACTATTAAATCAGAACCCTTACGACATTTGTTTCGAGGATGTCAAACCCAAGCACACATTCAACGATTATCCTTTTGAGCTTCAATTCTCTGTAACCCGACCTTTTGGTCTTGGGTTGCATCCTCATAAATCGCAGGCCCGACCCCGCTTGCATTCTGATTTTAGGTTTTGGGTAATTTTTATCCAGAACCTAAGATATTCTCGATTATGGGGGATGGGTCTGCACCACAATCTGGTCCACATCTGTGGATCGCTGTTGATAGGTCGGAGGATTCTTCTGTTTATATTAATTCTGACCTGCACTTGTGAATTCTTCATTTCTTTTCTTTGTATAGTGTGCCTAGCTGAAGGGACTAAACTCAGCACTTATATAGTTCTTTTTCATTTTCATCTTGGAGCAGACCTGATATTCACGTAATTCAGGTGCTTTCTTCGCTTTTCCACTCTGTTTTATGTCTTTTTAATACAATGAGGACATTGCATTAGATAGGCATGGCGGGGTGGATATTTACCTCTGAATTCATTCGTCAGCTCCGTAGATTTATTTTATTTTGATTAAAAAAAAAATCGAAATTAGGAAAGAGAATTTAGGTTTAAGAAAATTTTCAATCTTAGGAAAAACTATATTAAGATCTGAACACAAAGACCCTTCAGGTCGTTGAACTTAATCAGCCCGTGTATCCACTAAAATGTGGATTTGTTTTTCGAGTTCTCGCCAACTTGAATTTTATTTTAATTGGAGTAAATAAGTTTGGGTGATAAGTACACGACTTATCAACCCGCCCTCTGATTTGAGGGAATTTCGAGACTTAAGCATCTACACACTTTCGTTGCACTGACTCGTTGTTCGGCGATTTTTACGAAAATTGGATAGCTAATGAACCTTCTAGGGTGATATGGCTGGCAAGTTATCGTGGGTAACAGCCCATAGGTAGGTTGTCCAGAGCCCAGTCACTGGACCTTTCTCTTTTTGCTGCCTTTAGGAAAATCTTAGACCAGGGAAGCCACCTACATAAAACAAAGAAAAAAAAAATAAAAAAGGAGAAAAGAACAAAAAGAAATAAGCCACACTTCGCCGCACGAGTATGGCTGGCAAGTTGTCGGTGGTAACAGCTCAGCGACCGGTTGTCCAGAACCCAGCTCAGAAAATGCACTAAAACTTCCCAAAACACTTAGGAAGAAGCGGAGAAGTAGAATAAATCGGGGAGATATACACTGGATTCACCCTTGTGTTGACCCCGTTAAAAAATAAAAGTAGGGAGAAAGCTACCGGTTGTAAAGATAGACCTTTAGGCAGAATTCTTTTTGAGGTCACCTAGAGGCGTAGAAATCCGAAGTCCACTCTAATTGCCGGTCAACGAGTTTATCACAATCACAATAAGATGCTTAAAACTTAGGGTTCTCATCAAATCTTGGGTGAGTTGAATGGCCGTAGAAAGCCACTCTTAAATCCTAAAATTTGAAAATCCAAAAAAAAAATTAGTAAAGAGTAAAAAGAAAAAGAAATTTTTCTTTAAATAAGGCGAGGGCTTGAGGCGGTCTGCATTTTGGTTAATACCCAAGCACTGTTGTGTCTTTGAAAGTTCAGTTCCTAAGTAGACAATTTCTTAATGATTGAAAATAACTCAGGTCCAAATAATCTAACCTAATTCTTTTATAAATAGCATATAGTTTTTGCTAGGGACTAGCAAAAGATAGGCATGGGGGTATGATGTAAACACATTTACACTACTTAAAATGTCTATTTATGCATGTTCTTAAGCATAGGATTGCATTTCATGATATAAATATTGCATAACATGCATCATCTCGCATTTAGAGTAGTTTGAATAAAATGGAGGTTAATTGTCTCCTTTTATGTGCTTGGACAGGGCAAACATTTTATCGGGGCCTCGGATCAAAGATCCAACCGTATGGATATGATCAGGGTGACGATTGGAGTTCAACGACTCCAAGATCGCCCTAATCAGGCATCCATAGCATCAGATAGAGATCGGGGAACCCTAGAAAATCAAGGGCTAGGATGGTGTAAATTCGCATTTCAGATGACAAATTCGACCGCACGGATGAATTTGGATCGACGATCGCAGCCCAACGACACAAAAATTGAGTCAATCTGACATCTGTGGCACCATCTACAACTTCCAGAAGATGGACGGCCAAGATGCCGCCACGTGGTGCCATCTCGGCCGCCCAAACGGCCGCACGCAACCTCAGCAGTCTTTGCATCCGCCTTTCCCCGCCGTTGGATTAAGATCCAACGGTTACAACGCACCCGCGCTGAAGTCAGGCGCTCGACACAAACACGACCCCAACGCGTTGGTCGAGCACTCTAACGTGAAGTAGGGACTCGCGTTCGAGCCTCGCCACGCAGAATTTGGAGCGGTGGCACGCCTCCGATCGACCGCACAATCGCGATCCAAAGGCCGCGTGCGCTCAATCAGGACGACGCACGATTGGACGCCTGCGCGTAACGTGCGATCGCACGCGGGCGGGCACGTAGTGCAGCGGGCGAAGATGCGTCTTAAGCCGTTCGATGTCGCAATCGGACGGCTGACACTTTGCGGACGTGCGTAGGCGTTACGCACACGGGCAGCCGAGCAGGCGCGCGTGGGCGCGGAGGCTACGCCCATGTTGGGGGCTTTAGTGACGGTTTTATCCGTCACTAAAGACCCCTCATTTATTGTTTTGAAGTTGTAATGTCCATTTTGCCCCCACTCCTTGCAACTATAAAAGGAGACCCCCTCCATACGAAATTTTCATCCCTTCTTTCTCCTCTCTACCCCTCCAAAGCTCAAGAGAAGCTTGTCCCACACCCGGGATGCTTCTCGTGAGATAAAGTCCAATTTTCGTTCCCCTTCGGAAGTGGATCCCGCGACGACGACGGCGTGCTGCTCCGTTCCCATTCTTCTGCTTCGTCCTCCTTCGTCCTGCTTCGTTCTCCTTCGTCCAGGCGTCGTCCCGTCCGGCTCGTCCTCCAAGCAACCGTCGAGGAGGATTTCTCTCTCCCTATTCTTTTTACCGCTTTCTAGTATAGATTTACTGCTTTCTAGATTAATCTACTCGTCCTCCAAGCAATCGTTGAGGAGGACATTTCTCTCTCCATTCTTTTAATGCTTTCTAGAGTAAATTTATCGATTTCTAGAGTAATTATTTTATGCTTTCTAGTTGTAATGAATAATCTCTTCAATACAAAAATTCCTTGTTTATTCTAAATCTCATTTTGATTTTTCTGTGTAATATTCTTTCTCTCTTACTCTCTCTCTCTCTTCTATTTATTGTAAATAATTAGATGGTTCTAAATTGAATTATTCTGTAACAAATAAAAAGAAACACGTAGTTTTTAAATCAAACGTCTGCCTCCCTGTGTTCGACCCGGAATTTTAATTTCGGTATAAATTTTATTTATTGTACACGAATTCTTCGCTTTCGAACTACAACACGTTAGCGTAGGTTCGTACACGTTCAACAGGACTAGCAAAAGATAGGCATGGGGGTGTGATGCGCATACATCTAAATAGCCAAAAATGTCTATTAGTACATGTTCTTAGTGTTATATTAGCATCATGCATTGTAAATATTGCATAACATGGATAATCATGCATTTAGGTCAAATTGTATAAATTGTATAGTAATTATCTCCTTTTATGGTCAGGGATAAGGCGACTTTTAATTGGGGCCTCGGATCGATGATCCAACTGTACGGATCTAATCAGGGTGATGATTGGAGTTTAATAACTCCAAGATTGCTTTGATTGGACATCCGTAGCACTAGATGTAGTCCGAGGAAGCCTAGAGATCAAGGGCCAAGATGGTGCCAAACCACACTTGAGATGACAAATCTGACCACACGAATGGGTTCGGATCGATGATCGCAGCCTAACGGCTTAAAAATCGGCTCAATTCGACATCGGTGGCACCTTCTACATGTCACAGAAGATGGATGGCTATGATGGTGCCACGTGGTGCCATCACAGCTACCCAAATTGGCCGCAGCATCACTTTTCATCTTTTGAAGGTGCGGCGATGAGAGATTTGGGCTGTTGGTCTTGATCCAATGATCGTGAGTGAGAATGCTTAAAACATAAGCACGATAAGGAAAAGCCGCTAGTGCAGTGGCCGAGCGGTGTTGAGCGAGCGCGGGGTGCAGGTTTGACTTGCGATCTGCGGCACGTGTGCGTTTAATATCGACAGCGCGATTGGCTGCGGACAGCCTATATCGCCCAATCGGGCGCACGTGCAATCAGACGCACTGCCTCATGCCCGATTGTACGCGTAGGCGACGCAATTGAAGCAGGCGAGGAGCAATCTGAGCATCCGATCTCGCGATCGGACGACTGAGATTTCGAGGATGTGGGAGAGCGTTAGGCATGCGGCAGGCATGCGTGTGAGGCTGTGGCAATGTGGGGACTTTAGTGACGCTTAAATTCATCACTAAAGACCCCCTCATTTAATGTTTTAACTATGTAATGACCAAATTGCCCCTATCCTTGCAACTATAAAAGGAGACCCCTACCCTACAAAATTCTCATCCCTTCCTTCATATCTTTCTCTCTCCAAAGCTCAAGAGAAGCTTGTCCCACACTTGGGATGCTATTTTAGAGCCAAATCAAATTTTCTCGCCCCCATTCCGGAAGTGGATCCTGCAACGACGATGACATATTGCCTTATTCCCGCTTCTTCCTACTTCATCCTTCTTCCCTCTCCATCCTCCGTCTTCCAGGCATCGCTCCGTCCTACTCATCCTCCAAGCATTCATCGAGGAGGATAACTTCTCTCTCCCTTCTTTTTAATCGCTTTCTAGAATGAATTTCCCTCTTTCTAGTTGTAATCATTTCCCGCTTTGTAGTTGTAAAAACATTATTATTATATTAAGTGATTGTTCTTTCTCTCTTTATTTCTCTCTCTCTTATTGTTTATATCAATTCCATTATAATTATCTCATTTTTAAACAAAAACACAAAAAAAATATAGTTGCGGATTTAAGATCGACATAGCCTTCCTGTGTTCGACTTGGAATTCTTAGAGTTTCGGTATAAATTTATCTGTTGATTGATTTCTTCGCAAATCGAACTACAATGATGGGTTTTTCAAATCCAACTTTGATCGCATAGTTTTCCACTCTCAACAAGGTGTGTTGGTGTTTTTACACTGATACCCAAGTGGGTTGAAGAGGTAGTAAATTTACACAGTAAACACATAAGTGAGACAAGTAATAACCATATGACCCTCGAGGTCTTATAATCAAGTCCTTGGCGAGTTTTATGCTTAAAAAAATGTAATGCACGAAGGACTTAGGTGTAAACAACTAATTCCAAGGTCTTATTGGTGTCCAAATGCAATGAGATTTTGATGGAATGCTAATTGAACGTATTAGAACATAATTTTACCCTTGATTTGTACTTTTGAGCTCAGAAATATGTTTAATTGGTACTTGGATCATCAATTTACATTTGTGAATAGGATATCTCATAAATTGACCTAATTATGCATTTTAACACCAATTTGATGTTTTAGGTCATTTTTGTTAATTCTTACACTTAACCCATTTATCATGTTAATAATATAGTGTTTAACCTAGTTTCTAACTTAACTTAGGCATTTTAGCTATGATGAGCCACACCTCATCACACACCTCAACTAAGGCGACGGGGAGGCATGTAACTCCTCAACTTAGGTATGTAGTTAATTAGGCATGTCATCCATTCCATAACCAATTTCAAAGAGCAGCCTTGATTTCCTTTACTTTAACATAGGTAAAGTTATCTAACAAGTCAGGTCATTTAAGAAATTCCTCATTAACCATATTCAAATGATTTATGCCATGTTGTTTGCATCTCATAATACTTTCCATTCCTTTAAAACTTACAAAGATTCAATAAAACCTTCTCAAGTCAAAGTTGTCTCACAATTCAGTCAAAGATTCTAGTACTATTCATTTTGATTCAGTGGTTCATTCAATAATTACAATCATCCCAAAGTCATTCAAAAATTAATTAATTTAAATTTTGGGGGTACTTGAATAAGGTTTAATGAGAAAATATGGCTCGACTTCTAAACCAGCAAGAGGTGGAAAGAAATCAAGAAGTTTAAATTTGCAAAACATAACGGAGGACACTTCAATTGATTTTGTGTGAGTCTAAGGTCCACAATCGGTCCTTAATCTACGTTCCTGAGAGTTTGAATAGGAACATGTTAGCCTCAAGCTACGTTATTCGCAAAGGAGAGATCTTAAAGTTTGGGCTTACCAGTAAGCTCATGACTTGCAGGTCCTTGTGCATGCTCCAACTAGGATCTAGAGGCACCTACAACTCCAATCCTAGGGTTAAAAGAAATCCTATCTGTCTAAAATTATAGCAATGCCTTCTATACATATGATTGATTTCCTCTTATTTGTGCTCTTCCAGTTGTTGTATCATGCTCTAGAGAGATCTTGTAGGCAATCCAAAGTCCTATGATTAAGATCACCCCAGATTAAGGGCTTAGATCAAATATTGTTCTAATTTGCCTCTAAATATCAATTCTCAATTCCCTAATTGAGATATATCTGTGGATAAATTAATTTCTCTAACTATGACTAATAGTTAATTTATCAATTGGCCCCATTCCTAATCAAAATAACTAGGTTTTCATTACACAGTCCTAGTGAACTGTGAAGACTACTTGATTGTTAAGGTAAAAGCTAGCCCCGTGAGATATACCATATATCCTATATGTCCTACACACATGGAGACATATATGAGAAGTAAAAGGTTCAAGATGTTAATGCATTGTCGTCCCTTCAAGAACTAACTTGTGCGAATCACCAAAATTCTTTAGATGGAAGACAACAAGATAACTTCTCCAAGTTCTTCTAGTTCCTTCATTCTTGTTTAGATCTATCTATCGAAACATCCATAGGTGGAATTGGATCTCCAATATGATAGAGCTCAAACTCCACTCCAACTATTGGAGATGTGTGAATTCCATCTTAAAAAGACATCTATATCTAGTATTAGATTATGCAGAGTAGCTTCCCAACATATTGCCCTCACGTTTTGTGAAGGCTAAATCCTTGGTTTGCCAAATCTACATGCCCAAATACTGACATAGGATTTTGTCTTAGGTATAGCGACACATGCCTCTTTCTCTAAGCATAGTTATCAAAAGAAGACTTCCATGATCACAGTTCTACTGATCAACCCTTTCATCAACATGACAATTCCACCATCTCCATTCCCCATGGAACTCCTTCCATTAGTAATTTAGTCAAGTGTTAGTCTCATATGATAAACCTAGAATATTTCCACTTCTTCTGAGATTGGTAACTATAATCAAGATAATGAGTTAATGCTAGCAATCATATTTAGATTTGCATCATGTATCTCTTATCTAGGACCATTTCGAATAATTGATCCATTAATCTCACTTATGGGACCAATAACACATATTCATACTCAAAAAATAATCCTTTATTCAAATGAATGGAGAGGAGAAATCTAATTAATGTATGAATTACATAATCAGATGGCTCACTAAGGGGATAACTCCAATAGACCGTTAAAGGTATATGTGCTTAATGGTCCACATCCATTTATATGGATGGGGTCCAATGGTCCTTTGCATCTCAAACTCTTTCCTTAAAATGGGGGCTTGGACATTTTATCGTGAATGCAAGATTCACAAGTACATAAAAATTAAATCCCAAGAAAATCTAGCAATCCTATCAATACAAAAATGTCCAAATTTGAGATGCCATAGCATAGTGGATTTATTTTTCTCTGTGATTCCTTTCAATGATTTATCCACACAAACAACATTGTATAGGGTACGAAAAAGGGAAGAATAGCGCTAGATATGGGGTAATCATGCTCCTTCTTCAATTTCAACTTAAATATAAATAGCTTATCCAGATCATAATATCAAAGTATCTCTAGATATCCATTTAGATACCAAACACAATTATTCACAAATATTCAATATGAAATATGAAAACAAACAAGTGATGCCAGTATTTAGAGTTGTTCTTCTTTTTGAGGTTAGTTCACTACATAGGATTCCTTAACTCAGGGTTTCTCCATGATTTTCCAACACATATTCATTATAACAAAAGTAATTTACTTAAAGCTAGTTGAAACATTTTCTCATGGATAGCTTAACCTAGTAATATCTAATCAAGTCATATCCAAATCACTTGCCAACCATACACTTGTGACTACATGTGACACTCTTATTTTACAACGAGTACATAGTAATTCAAAGTACACCGATAATAATAGGATAGCAATATTAATCAATCTTAAATCTTATATCTTTAATCAGATCCTATTAAATTATTAATCAATAGCTAATAAGATTATTAAACATGATTCTTTAGGATCTTAAATTAAATAGTTTAGAGTTATCACACTTTGAGAAGCTAGTAGGAAAATCATTAATTTGATAGTGACAAGGTTTCCTCCCTAGATTTAGAAATAAATTCCTAGCAAAAGTTTTTCCAAAATCACTCTCACCTTGAATTTGTTCTGCTAAGAATTCCTTTAGATCCAACAACATCAAGTATGAAAATGACCAAACATCCATCATTTATCAAGAATACGAACCAATTGCCTGACTTGAAAGTTTAATTGAATCACCCGCTACGTTGTACTAGAATAAGAAAGTAGCAAATATGAATGAAGCATAGCAAAATAGTGAAAAATGAGTTAGTAAAGTGAAATAGAGAGAAATGAATTAGCTAGCTTTCTCTTTGCTCAGTGGACACCTCCTACCTCTGAGCTCAATGCATTTCCCCTTTCGACCTCTACCTCTTCAAAAATATCACTTAAATGAAACTTTTCTTGGATCTACTTAGATTTTCATATGAAACTATTCTTTAGCAGAAATATGCATGGTAGAATCTATCTTGTTTAAAGACTGATTCTGTTATGGGCCTTTAAGAGGTCGATGGACGAAAGGTCTCAGTGTAGGCAGACCTTATGCATTGGGGCCCCTTCCCTAAGAAGTGTTGGAACCTAGTTCCACTTTCTTCTATGTATTGGTGTTAACAAAATAATTTTTAAATCTAATGAATTTTTGTGAAGTGGAATTCACAGGGATAATCACAGGAAAGCAGGAAGCTTGGATTTTGACAAGGAAGAAGACAAAGTTGATGAAGACCTTTTCTTTGTTATTTTAGATTTTGTTTCTCCTAAACAAGAAAATTGGATATAGGAGGTAAAATCAAATTAGAGATAATTAGGTCTCAAATTCACAAACCATGGCCTGTTTGCAAAATATAAAAATATTTCGTTGTTAGATTAAAAGTCAATTAGCTTTGAAATGTGCTAAAACTTGGACTAAAAAATGTAACTCATGGTACTTGCCGCAAGTGCCAAAACTGTTCATCAGTATCGATACCTGCTGGGCACGAGTTTGAGCCCATGACTCAAACTATAGACAACAACTACCGGTACTCACCATGACTATTGGTATCTGATGCTCACAATTTGTGGGGTATGTATGTGCTTGGACCTCACAAGTACCAGTACCTATCATAAGTATCGGTACATGAAGGTCATAGTGCTCCCTTTACCTCAAGCCCATAAGTAACAAGTACTGGTACTAAATATGAGTACCGGTAATAGTTGGTACTCATCTGTGAGCACTGAGTATCGATACCCATGATGAGTACTGGTACCCAGACTCTTTTGTACTGGCTGCCAATAAGTTGTGAGCAACTCGTACAAATACCATAACTTTAGTACCGGTACCAACTATCCGTTGATCTAGATCTGAACGGTTGTTTTGTTATTAAACATAATTATTTCACCCATTATTTTCCCCCAACGACTAAGGAGCATGAAGGGGGTGTTTGCTGGTCTACAAAAAGACTCCTTTGAGTCCTTTTAATAATACATAAGATGTATTCATCTTCGTTGCTTCCAAATTTCATATATTCCCTATATTTGTAGAAAGGTGCCAGTGTTTGCTACCTAGAACTTTCAAGAAACTCTCTAGAATGGCAACAAGCTTTTAGGGATGAAATTTTTGCTTTCTACAAATCTTTTTTGTGCACTGATCTTCACTAGTGACGAATGTGATTTCTACGCTAAAAGGTTGAGTTTGAAAACCCATCGTTCCAGTTCCGTAAAAATCAATTTATGAGATAAATGTACCAAAACTCTGGTGAGTCCTAAGTCGAACACGGGGATATGAACGTTTGATTAAAAATTACATAGGAATTATTGTCACAAAAGTAGATTAGCTAGTTGAATTTAATCTACGCTAGCTATTCTACTTAAAGAATAATTAAAGGAATAATACAAATAAAGAGAAAATAGGAAGAGAATAAACAAATGTTTCATAACCATAACATCATGTTCATTACATCTACTTGCTACACTAGAAAGCTGTAAATCTACACTAGAAAACGATAAAAGGAGAAGGGGGTGAGAACTTATCCTCGACGGCTACTTGGGGGATGAGCCACGTTGACGGAGTGCCCGAACGATGGGGATGAGATGTTGAACAAAGGAGGATGAAGCAGGAGGACGGACGACGAAACAGGATGATATTGTAGCAGGATCTGCTTCTTGAACAATGGTAAGTGGACAACCGCAAAATGCTCCATGAAGGGGGTGAGAAGATGGAAAATTATTTTACTCTAACTCTAATGGAGCATCTTGGGTATGGGACTAGCTCATAGAGCTTTGGAAGAGGTGAGAAGAGAACAGAAGGGATGAAGAAGAAGTGGAGAGCATAGGGGCTTTATATAGGTGAGTTTTGAGGGCAAAGAGGTCCTTTTACATGCTTAATAATGAATGCAAAGCCTTTAAGGATGGAAGTGTACATCGCTAAAGCCCCACGTCGCTGAAGGCACATGCTCCATCTCCACCGTGCATTACTGATCCGAGCGCTCAGAGCGTGCCACGTTGACGATGCCTCAGCTTCAGCCATTCGTGCGCCTACTGCTCCTCAACCATCCTATCTTGCATCTGACGGCTTAAGATAACGTGCACCTCATTGCCTTCGTTCATTAAGAGGTGATGTAACCTCTCTTCCCTCTGTCAGATCAAGCATCAATGGCTGAAAACTCACGCTCGTGCGCCTTTACAACTCGTGCCTCCAGCATGTGTGATCGGGTGTGAGATTGGGAGCCCAATTGCACATCCAAATGATCGGTTGATCTGAGCCATTGGCGTGTGATCGAATGGCCAAATTGCACTCTTGTGTGTGAGGAGAGGGCGCAATGCAGGTAGCTTGAACACTCATTCATCCATGGTGAAGCATCTTAACCGTTGCTCTACGTGTGCTAGTTGGATAATTTAACGGTCAAGCACCCTTTGCCATTGGATGAAAGATCCAACGGTTGAGGTGCGTCAGGCATTTGACTTTAAAGGAAAATGAGGTGCAGCCTTGAGTGAATCTCAGTCGTTGATCAAGATCCAACGGTTGGGATTGATCGTGAGGCGAAAAGGAGAAGCTACGGATGGTATTGGATGGCTGTGATGGCACCACATGGTGCCATCATGGTCGTCCATCTCCTTTGACTTGTAGATGGTGCCACAGATGTCAGATTGGACCAATTTTCTTGTTGTTGGGCTATGATCATTGATCCAAACCCATCCATGCGGTTGGAATTATCATCTGACGTACAGATTTGCACCACCTTTCCCCTTGACCTATGATCTTTCTCAGACTGTATCTGATGCTATGGAGGTCAGATCGAGGCAATCTTAGAGGTGTTGGACTCCGATCGTCACCCTGATCAAATCCATATAGTTGAATCTTCAATCTGAGGCTTTGTAATGATATCACCCTATCTCCTGGCCACAAAAATGGTAAATTAATCTAAAATTTGTACAAACTAATCTAAATGCATAATGATGTATGTTGTGCAATATTTATAACGTATGATGCAATTATATACCTAAGAACATTCATTGATAGACAGTTTATGTGACGTAGATGTGTCTACATCAACTAGCTCACATTGGTAACTTTGTTAATTATATATTGTTGGGAGACTTAAGTTTATAGTTGTATGACTTTCAATTCTTTGCTTACACCTATAATCATTTTACTCATATTCTCTCCCATAATTGGGTTATGGTAACCCATTTATTAACTCATTTTTTAGTGAATTGATTCCCTCCAGGTTGAGGGAATCTAGTTAAAAATCCTAAGTCAGGAGACTTAAGTAGTGGAGTACCCAGGTGAGGGGAACCACTATATATTTGGTGTCAAATTTTGCGATTTGATTTATTTACGTATTAGTTTTACTACACTTTTCATCCCCCTCTTCTTGTGTGCTTGTACTCTTTGATCCTACAAGTGGTATTAGAGCAGGTCGCAAGAAGATGTTAAAAATCAACTCGCAGTGGCATTGTCATCGATCAAGTGCATCGAAGGCCAATTATCCTCACGTCTTCCCTAGTTTGATGGGATGGACTCTGGGTACTGGAAAAAGTGTATGTAAGTGTTCCTTAAATCCATGGATAAGGATGCTTGGACGCTTATAAAGACAAAGTATGTGGATCCAGAGCAACAAGGAGTAGAGCTGGATCAAACACAAAAGAAGATCGTAAGCAACGCAAAGGCAATGAACGCGGTTTATTGTGCATTATCAAAGGAGACATTCAACTATATCTCGACTTGCAAGTCTGCATACGAGATATGGAACATGCTCCAAGTAACATATGATGGAACGAACAAGGTAAAAGAAACTTGCATCTCTATTCTAATTTAAAATTATGAATATTTCAGGATGGAAAAAGGCAAGTTGATCAAAGCAATGTACACAAGGTTTAGGGAGATTGTAAATCCCATGAAGAATCTTGGAGTAAAGTTCAAGGAGGAGTAGCTTGTAAGGAAGATCTTGAGATCTCTTACAAGCGATTGGTCTCCAAAATCTATAGCAATTCAAGAGGCAAAGGATCTTTCAATCCTTCCTCTTGACGATATGATTGGAAGCCTCCTCATGGCCTATGAGGTACAATTGGAGAACATGAAGAAAAATGAGGAGAAACCTATAAGCAAGAAGAACTTGCTTTGAAAGCTACAAGGCAAGATTCGGATATCGATGACTCTGACTCTGACAAAGAAGAAGAGCTTGCTCTTCTAACAAGGAAATTTCGACGATTCATTTAAAGGCAAGGTAAGAGAATGAATAATTTTCAAATGATGTAGTTTGTTTTGAATGCAACAAAAAAGGGCATGTATGAAAGGATTGCCTATTGATCAAGAAAAATTGATTGTATTGAAAGGAAGGAATCAAAAGAAATTGATTGAAAGATCTCAAGAAAGGCATATGAAGTTACTTAGGAAAATAGTGATTCCAACATGGAATTTTCTCCTGAAGAATCAGAGGAAAATGAAGTCGCCCATCTATGTTTGATGGCAGATGATAATACAAAAAATGAGATATATTTTGAAATTTCCTTCGATGAATTTTTGTAAGTATATGAAGAGTTGTCCCCAGCGGGTGGCTTAGCTGGTAAGGCCCTTATACCACTATTGGGGGAACGGGATCACTAGTTGGAGTCTTACCAATGTTGAATTTACTCGGAGGCCATGGAGTTGGAGCACTTGCGGTCTCCCAGGGACTACCTTGCAAGAGGGAATTTCATCATAAAAAAAAAAGTATGTGAAGAGTTATATCAAAAAGCAAAGTTATTTAAAAATGAAATAAGGTTTTACATAATAACTATCGAACCTTAGAAATAGAAAAATCATGTTTAGAGATAGAGTTAAACATGTCTACAGAAATTAACTCTAAGCTGCGTGAAAAAATAATAGAGTTAGAAGATATCTATGACCAGTTTGAGGAGACTTTAAATAATCTAAAAATAGCTACTATGTTGAATACTGAATTTTGTGATGCTTTGAAAGCCAAATTTCAATATAAGAAGAATGCACAAAATAAATCACATTCACCTAGGCATGCATGGATTTGTCAAAAGGTCAAAAATCCTAAGAATTATAGATCTAACACAAAATGGTCTATAAATCTCAGGATTTGAAAGGTACTAACATTCAAGGACCTAAAAGAAAATGGGTACCTAAATTAGATCTGTTAAACTATTTTGCAGGATAAGAAGGACAAGTGGATTCTAGATAGTGGGTGTTCTAAGAACATGATGAGACACTTCGACCTCTTTATAGAGTGGATGAGGATTCAAGATGGACACGTCAAGTTGGGTGACAGCAAGCATTATCGCATTATTAGTGAAGGTACCATAGGAAATTCAACTAAGTAGGTACGTAAAGTTCTTTTAGTTGGAAACTTAAAACATAACCTGTTTAGCATTAGTCAAATATGTGATAATGGTTGTGATATATTATTTACAAAAATTGAATTTAAAATATTGAAAGAAGGATAGAATACTGTTTTAATTGAAGGTTTTAGATATGAAAATATCTATGCTCTTCATTTTCCACAAGAGAAATTTGTGAAACATCTACTTGCCACTCACGTTGAAGTGGATCTATGGCACCATAGGCTAGGTTACATCAATCACAAACACCTAAATAAATTAGTCAAAAATGAGTTAGTAAGGGGACTACCCAAACTAACTTATAAAAAAGATGCATTGTAAAAGTCTTGTGAACTCAGAAAAATGCACAAAGTCTTTTTTAAATCAAAAGACTTAGTTTCAATCACACGTCCTTTAGAATTGTTACACCTTGATTTATTTAGGCCAACATGATTTGAGAGTCTAAATGGATCAAAATTTTGCGTAGTTATTGTTGATGACTTCTCAAGGTTCACTTGGGTCATCTTCTTGAAACATATTTTTAACAACACCTATGTTCAAAATTCACATTTTTAAAATCACTTAAGTGGCCATTTGCCTTGCACATGACCAATCCCATATAAAAGGCTTGTTGCAAAGAAGCTTGCCCCATTTTGTTCCTTTCAAATCCCTAACCTGAAGTCCTCTTGAAGACCTTCTACTCTTCAAGTCCTCTTCAGGATCTTTAAGTCTTCAAGCTCTCTCCTAGGTAATGTCTTACTCCTTCATTAGGGTTATTCTTTTGGTCGTGCTTTTCTTTAGGGGTGTTTTCTTCTCATTACGACATGTTGCTACTGCAATTCTTTTTCGTCGGGTACCAATTGGTATCGGTACCCATCATCGATACTGGTACTCGCTGGTTGCAGTAGTGCTTGCTAAGGATACAAGGTATCAGTACTAATAATACATACCGGTACTTGCTTGATTCTTTGGTTGGATCTAGAACCAACCAGTACCGGTATACATGACCAATATTGGTACATGCAGGCTTGTGTGTGCTTTACAATTTGCACACAGTAGCAATACTCCTCACAAGTACTGGTTCATATTCCTAATATATCTATTATTTGTTTTGCTGAATATAAACAGATGGCAGCCAAATCTAAGTCCAAAGGCAAAGCACCTCAAGATGCATTCCATAAATTTTGAATCAATGAGGATGCTAAATCAAAACTTGATTGGTACAAGGGCCTTAAGCTTCATCACTGTAGGCCTATTGAGTGGAAAGACTTTAGCCTACACCTTCATGGCTATACAAACTGTCTTTCCGAACAACACCTAATGTACTTTTTTGATGAATCCTTCTTTGCCGATGTTCCTAGAGACTATCCCAATTTTTTTTTTTTTTGAAAGAGTGAGGAGTGCCATTGTTAACAATGGCAAACTGGGAGCATTTTATTCAAATAAAAAATCAGGAAAAAATTACAAGGGAATTTTCCCACATCCTACTATAATATTTACAAGGAGACTCTCCACGCTCCCATTAACTCCCAACATTCATTGACAATGCTCCTCACATTTATTGACGTCACATGAAATAACTTGTTAGAGCGCACCAAATGCACCATAAGGCTCCAGCCATCAATGGACGTGGCTTGGAAGAATTTCTGAAACATGTCCATAAGTCTTCCCAAGAGGGTAAGGCTTCATCGAAGATGGCCCTCCATATTTGATCTTTTACCAGGTAAGTAGAAAAAATGTGTAAGGTAGTGTCGGTGGGGAAGTTGCAAAGGGGGCAATTTTGGGATGGTACACCCAATCTTGTGTGCCTTAGATCACCTGTGATGAGTCCATTTCTTCCTCTCAACCAAAGAAATATTTTATTTTCAGAGGTATTTTTAGATGCCACACAATTGTGTAATCCTTGTCTATCAGTGATGGGTTGGAAGATTCTCTACCAATCAGCCAATTGTAGACCTTAGGAGTGAATGGTCCATGAGTCCATGCAAATTTGTTAGAGCCTCCCATTGGTTCAAAAGTTTCCAGCTCTCTCCTTAGCTGCTCCAATTCCTCTTCCAATCTGCCCCACTATCTTGCTGCATGATTCAGCAAGTCCCATCTATTGTGCAGCGAATCCCAATAGTCCTTCACCACTACTGATTTATCTGCTGCAGCATTGTAAACACTAGGAAATCTAGAATTTTGGGGTCCCAGGCTAGACCACTCATCGTGCCAAAAGGAGAAGTGTTGGCCATCACCAAGTATCGGCACAAAGTGTTGCCAATTCTCACGCATGGCAGCCCATACTGATTTCCAGAATGGGGACGATCTGCAGGGGGTAGTAGTGCATCTGGTTACATGAGATCGGCTGTGTACATCTTTGATGATCATAGATCAAGTCCTGTCAACGTCTCCAAGGATCTTGATAGCCCACTTCAGTAGTATGGAGTCGTTGAACTCCTTCAGCGAATGATTACCAAGACCACCACTTTTTTTGGGAACACACAACTGCTGCCATTTCAAGGGGTGGAGAAATCTGCCCTCAGATTTTGCCCCTTTCCAAAAGAATCACTAGCATACTTGTCACATCTTGTCCAAATGGATTTTGGAGCTTTGAAAATTGAGAAGAAGAAGACTGGAATAGAAGTGATGAGCGAGTTCAAAATGATAAGCCGTCCTCCTTTGGACGAGTATCTACTACTCCAACTTTCAAGCTTGGCAGTGACTTTCTCAAACAAGGGATTCCAATCAGACTTCTTACGTTTAGTGTCATGCAGGGGCAGACTTAGAAACTTGTTAGGCAGATTCATGATGGGTGTATGCAGACTGATAGCAAGTGACTCTCACTCTTGATTGTTTAGCCCAAAATAGATGAGTGATGATTTTTGACAGTTTAGCTTCACACTGGAGATGTCACCAAACATGGAAACCAATGTGTATAGTACCTTTGCTTCATTTCTTCCATCTTCCATGAAAAATACAGTGTCATCCGCATATTGTAAAATGGGTGCCAGATTTCTAGAGTTTGATAATGAGTAACCTTTCACCAAACCTACCGCTGAGAGTTTGCAAGATGTAACGACCCGGTTCCCGAGTCCCTACGAGACACAAGAACCGGACCGACTCGACTAATCCCAAGACCTAGTCGTCCAACGAGGAAGTAACCAAAAGACAGTAAAATAAACCACATTCAGCATGAATATAACTAACAGTAAGAAAGTACAGCAGTAAGGAAAGAAACTACTACAGTAGGTACCACCACAACAGTAGAACAACATTTATCATATAACAAGAACTGCAGGTAAAGAAGGTACAGCGGAAACAAAAACTACTCACTAAAACAGAAACAAAAGAGGTACAAAAGACTGTGGTAACTCTACTGGACCCTACTCGGCCCAGCGTCCTTTGCAGCCGCCGACCCTGGCTGCTCAACACCTGGTCCTGAAAAAGGTAACGAGTGTAACACGTCAGCAAAACGCTGAGTAGAGTGGCAAACTAACTAAAGGCAACAGTAGAGTGTACAGTAGCTGTTATGTTCTATTATTTCCTTTATTCACATCTTTCAATTTTTCTCACTATTTCATTTATTTCTCAGATCCTTTACTTGATCTCGAATGTCCTCGTGGGAACGATCTTGATTGCAGTCTTTTCCAAAAGTAGAAGTAGCACGTGGTGCTCTCCTGGCCAGGAGAGTCCCCCGTGGTGATCCTACCCTCAGTCAACCACCCCAAGGTCACTGACAGACGTAACGGTGACTACGGCACGCGCGATAAACGCATAGGTAGCTAGCCCGCACTGGCATGCGGTCAGTCGTTTCCGTTAACGGGTGCGCCCAAAGCACAGCACGGAACCAGGGCAGAGCCCTCTCAGTAACAGGGGTCCAACCCCTCCACAGTAACCAAACCGGGGCCTTGCCCCTCCACAGTCCGCGCACCCTCGCCTGACTACCCTGGTTTGCCCTAGTGGGCCTAACAAGTCGGTGAAGGAGGATAGCAGAACCCCGGGGCCCGTGGGGTAGCTAGTACTCTCCTAACACTAGTAGCTCTCCTCGGTACTACGTACACGAGGGCCAACAAGTCGGTACAGAGCGGCCAATCCTAACCCCGAGTCCCTGGGGTGGCTGGCGCCACTCTGCACTAAACAGGTACAGGTACTTCCCTTGGTACTGCGTACCCAAGAGACAGTACAAACTACACCTCAGTTCCATTCCTTTTTCTTTCCAAGAGTTCCACTCCTAATTCCCCGTAGGGTTCCAGCTCTTTATCTCAGAACATCATATGTTTTACTTTCCAGTCCCACGTTCTCACAATCCAGGATCTCAATCATGTTTCTTTATTCATAACAGGCAGCTGTTAATTCAATTTACAGGCAGCTTTATATTCCTTTCCATTTTTCCAAGACTGCAATATTATACATTCCGCTAGTTTTCCCATCCTAGGGTTCATGTCACATCCTAGGATCTAGCATACAACTAGTTTTCCAGCCCTAGGATTCATGCATCACCTAGGAGCTATCATTCCATACATTTCTCATTCCTAGGATTCATGCAATGTCCTAGATTCTAGTTATGGTTCCATACTTTAACAGATTTTAATAATAAACTTAAGCCACTCTACCAGGTACAACGGGAGTAATGGGGGCGTGATCGGGAATCCCGCGTGCCTCCGCGACTCCCAAGACTGCAACTGAACGAGGTCCTATCACAAGGATCAAACACAAGGAGTGTCTCAAAACAGTGTATAGCTACTGTAGACGGGTAGAGGAATTAATTCTGAAAAGAATGCAACTCGAATCGCGGAAAACGGAGCCCGAACGGGCCCTAATCGGGTCGAAAAAGACGATACTGTGAAAAATCAGACGTCTGGAACTTCTTCCAGACGTCTTAAACAGTGGATCAGAGAATTACCTGTTCAGTGTGGTTTCCCAGACGTCCAGAAGTCTGCGGGGACGTCTGTCCTAGCTCCCAGACGTCCGATGGTCACCCCGGACGTCTGGAGGTCACTCCCGCCGTCTAGTACAACTTCCAGACGTCTGATTCGCAAAGGATGGCGAATCAACGAACCTGCACGCAGCCAACTCCCTCCCTTAGTACGGTCGGTCGACAGGAAGGAAGAAGAAAGCGGAATACACACCTTTCAGACATCGGTATGAGCTACCAGACGTCGTCCTCGCCATCTGCCTATCAACCCAGACATCTGATTCTGGAAATTTTTCCAGAATCAGGGCGCGACCCGGACTCTGCTCGCGACACCGCCCGCGTCGTACCTCGCGCTCCTGCTGCTCAGACTGCAGCAGGTCCCTCTCCACGTCGTTCCGCGCCCCCTGCGCCCTCCGTCGGCCGGCCAAGCCGCTCCGGCGAGCTCGCCCTCACGGCAGAGCTCCGCCCTCGCACGCCGCGCCTCCTCCGCGCTCACTGCGGCCGCCGCTGCAGCCCTCGCGCTCGCTCGCTCTCCTGCACAGGAAGGAGAAGAAGAAGGAGACGGTGGAGACGGGAGGGGAGGCGTGGCCCTTTTAAGGCCGCGCGGAGAGGAGAGAGAGAAGGCGCGGCAAGCGTCTGCAGCCGCAGAAGAAAAAGAGGGAATAACGAATATGCGGTCTGCGCACGCAGGCGAGCAGACGACTCGCGGGTGTGGACGATAACAATTTTTCAGACGTCTGTAAACCATCCCAGACGTCTGGCAAGACGTCTGGATGTGATCCCAGACATCTTAAAATACGTCCGGGGCACGCGTTCGTAACACAAGAGAAGCAAGTCAAAGTATCCGCTACGAGATTGAAAATAAGTGGGGCCAAGGGGAAGCCCTGCCTGACCCCATGCTGCAGTTTGATCCACGCTCCACATGGTCTACCATTAATTAGAGGGGAGAAGGATGAGGTAGCTATGCACATTTTCATCCATTGAATCCATTTTGGAGGGAAGCCCCTTCTTTTCATGATCTCACATAAATATGGCCAGGATACTGAATCAAAAGCCCTTGAGAAATCAACCTTCCACATGAAGACTACGCCATCCACAGACCATCTCCTGCACTACTTTAAAAGACTCTTGCAGTGAACGGTTGGGGAGGAATGCTGACTGAACCAGATTTATAAGGTGTGCCAGGACACCTCTTAGTTTGATTGCCAAAACTTTGCTAATTATCAAATAAATAGAGTTTGTCAATGCTATTGGTCTAAACTATTGAAAACTTTCCACTCCTTGTTTATTTGGAAGTAGAAAAAGGTAGGATTTATTTAATCTTTCAAAGCCTGAGTTACCTTCTAGAAACTCTTTTATGACTTCCATCACATCTGATTTCACCACTGACCAAAACTCCTTCTAGAAGAAGACTTGGAATCCATCAGGGCCTGGAGAGCCTTCAGAATTTAGGCTAGCAATAGCAGTCTCTACCTCCTGGACCATGATGGGTACAATCAAAAGCTCAACTACAACTTCCTCAACCCGAGAGAAATCAAAGTTTGTGAGTCTCCAAGTCCCTCCTCTAGTGGCTCTAGAGACTTCTTGAAAGTACCTAATAGCTTCTCTTTTGACATCCCCTGAGGAAGTCAGAACTTGGTCTCCTAATATTAGAGGGGAGATATAATTAACTCTTCTTCTAGAACTTATAGCCATGTGTAAAAATTTTGTATTTGCGTCTCCTTCTTTTAGCCATAGTTGCTTGGACTTTTCTCTCCAATCAATTTCCCTTTTTAGATCATCTTCTAGGACTGCCTCCTGCCAAATCTTGCGTCGCCTACATTCTTCATCCGATAATTGCTCCCTGTTCTCTTTTGCATCAAGAAGTACATTCTTTAAGTCCTCTATTCTCTTTTGATCTCTCATGATCTCATTGACTTTGTTGAATTCTTTCATGAAAAGTTTCAGCTCTTTGGTCTTAGTCGCAAGTCTGAAAGTAGCTAAGCCCATCACCCCCTTAGATGACTGATAATGAAATATGCGTGATTTGTAAAAGTGGGTTTTTAACGTTGTTGTAACACACGAATTTGCATATACTTTTAAATTTATAAACCTAGATAGGGGAGTATCTAGGGTCGTCAAAGGAGGCAAAAATTGCAATTCAATTCTCTTGCTAAAAACACATCTCAACTTTCTTTTTGGTATTTTAAATATGTAATTTTTTTTTTGTTTTGAAAAGACGAGGGCAAAATGCGAATTGTAACGGAAAGTACTAACACCTATAATTGCTTAACTAAAACTTAAAAGATAGACATATCTTCTTCCTAAGCTCACTCTAGGAAAGTGGAGGCCTAGAGTAATTAGAAAGAAGAGGTGAAACAAGTGCTAGAACCAAAAGTAACAATTGCAATAAAAAGCTAAAAGAAGGCAATTTAATTAACTAGAATTAGTGTTCTTTTCAAGGACAAGTAGAGGAATGCTTCTACTAGAACTAAACAAATTTAAAAGCAAATAAAGAAACACTAATCCTCTTGCAAAATTTGGTGAAGAAGGGAGTCTTCTTGCTCCAAGCCTAGCTGCTCCTTGGCTTGAAAAGAGGGCCTCCTTCTTCTCCTTCCTTGAGAGCTCCTCCAAGGTGGAAGCTACCACCTTCAATGCTCTCTACAAGGGATGGGCGTGCGCCACCCTCAAAAGCTCCTCCAAGGTGGTGTGGACCACCTTCAAGATCTCCTCCAAAGATCTTCCTTGCCTGGCTTCTCCTTTGGCTGGCGTGACTCAAGAGAGAATGGAAGAAGGGAAGGCACCAAGGGGATAGAATATCCCCTTAATCTTCTTCTTCTTCTTCTCTCTTGGATGTGGGCTTCTAGGTGGAATATGAGAGTGAATTTTCTAGTCAAGGGATGCCTTCAATGGTGGTGGGTAGTGGTCTTTTTATAGGGTAGGATGGGGGGTTAAGGTGCCCCTTGAAATGGAGGGCTAGGATGGAAGGATGGAGGTGGTTGGTGATCCTATGGCCAAGGGTATTTGGCGCCAACCCAAGGGGTGTTAAAGGGGGTGGTTGTGGTGGTGTTGGTGGCTTTTGGTGGTGGAGAGACACCACCAATTTGGCGCCAACCTAGGGTCTTCTAGAAGGGGGATTAGGTGGATGGTGGAGATGGATTTAAGGAGAGGTGTATAATGGAGATGAAGGGGCTTTTTGGAGGGAAAAGTGGCACCATCAAGAGGGTGGTTAGGGTGGTTTTGGTGCCACTTTTAGGTGTCTTTTGGAGGTGGTGGGTAGGCTAGGTTGGGTTAGCTTATGTGGAGCTTAGGTGGAGCTAGTTGGGTGGAGTTGTTAGGTGGGTTTCTGGGGTGGTACAAGACAAGGAAGTTGGAGCATAGCTAAGCTAAGCTAAGCTATCTTAGCTAATTTAGGAGTAGAGGAGAAGGTGTTGGAGCTAGGGTTTGGAGGGAGGAGCTGAGGAGGAGAAGTCTAGAGCTGAAACTGGAGCTGGCTACTGCTGAAGAGGCTGGCATGGGGCTACTCTAGCTGGCTTAGCTTGCTAGTTCTCTGCTAGCTGCTAAGCCAAGCTAAAGTGAGCTAGCTTCTACCATAATGAGCTGAGGTGAGCTAGGTCTGGTGCTCCCTGGGAGGATCAAGCTGGTTGAGGCAGCTAAGGTAGCTTAGCTCAACTGAGTTGAGCTAAGCTGAGTCCCCGGGAGCAGGACTTGAGCTTCCTGAGCTGGGATGAGTTCTTCTTCAGCTAGCTGGAGTTGAGTGGAGCTGGATGTAGTTGGATCTGAGCTGGGGTGAACTCCTATCAACTCAGCTGAGCTAGCTAGAGCTCCCTGTGGACTAGTGGGAGCTGAGATGAGCTAGACTCAGCTAAGTTGAGCTGGATTTGAGCTGACTTGAGTAGGGTGAGCTAAGATGAACTCTTTTGAGCTGCCATTTAGCTGAGATTAGTTGAATGGAGCTGGGATGAGCTAACCCTAGTTCAAGTGAGCTAGGTTCCAGTTGTGGTGAGCTGGATCAAGCTGAGTTCCAGCTAGTCTGAGCTTCTCCTTCACCATTTGCCTTCTTGAGTGCTAGGGTTTTAGGGATCTGCATATCTGTTCATCCCTAACACTCACAAAAACATATCAAAAAGACAATAAAAAATGCAATGCATGCCTAACCTATTTTATGCCTAAATGCAGCCCAAAAACCCGTTTGCGGAGTAAAATCCTAAGAGCTAGGTTTGTTTTAATGCATAAGAATGATGATAAACTGGTGTTTATCAATGACCACCAGTTAGCAATCATTTCCTTGCATCCCTCTTCTCTGAGCCAGGACTTTCTAAACTTAAAGTAAGAGCCAATTGGAGAGTCTTCCCCACTCTCCCATAATAAGGGAGTATGGTCTGAGAATGGCAGGTCTAGCCCCTTTACTGATGATAGCTGAAATCCCTCCAATAGCTCCACATTGCCTAAGAAGTGATCTAGCTTCGATTTCTACCCACACCCATTTCTCCAGGTGTATTCAGCTCTCACAGAGGGGTAAACTGATAGATTAAGAGTTGAGATAGCCATCTGAAATCCTAAGGAGCCGCCATACATTCTACCACTTCCTCTATCATCTTCATTCAAGGTACAATTAAAATCTTCCCTTGTTAGCGAAGGTTGCCCTTCCACCAATTCTGCAGCCCGTGAAAGCTCTTGCTAAAGGGTACTTCTTACACTGTTAGCAGATGGGCCATGGACACAAAATGCAAAAAGTTCTTGGTCTGTTGTTAGTAACTTGAATTTACATGTGATGGTATATTTCTCCCTCCTTACATCCATCAACTGTAATTTCGTGCACCTCCACCACATTGCAATCCCCCCTGATCTCCCCTGTGCAATAGCATCTCTGATATCAGCCAGGCTACTTTGCATAAGGGATTGCCATAAGTATTTGCAATCCTCTTCAATATGTGTCTCTTGTAGCAATGCACAATCAACTTCCCATTCACAGAGATATCAGGAAAGAGAAGCTCTTCTAACTCCATCGTGTAGCCCATGCACATTCCACGTGACAACGTTCATAAATGTGTTTGGTCATCACCCCTTTTCCCCATCTGCCTTTTCTCTAGATTGAGTATAGCAGCTATGGATTTTTTGTTAATTCTCTGACCTCCACCTATTCTTCTTCCTCTAAGTTTATAGGGAGAGCGACCCGATTTGGCTGCTGAGGATGAGCCAACCCATATTTCAATCCCTCTGGAGCCTCAAAAGTAGAGTTGATCCCCTTGCCTTTATCTGCCATCACTTCATCTTGCTGCCCATGTGCAATCCCTCCTATAGGCACAATTTCCCTCCCTTCGGGGTATTTAAAATTCTCGTCATCTCATTGCTGGTTTCAGATAAGCATGTTCGTCAATTTGTCTTGTTCCCTTTCTCTTCTTCAATTCATGATTTTCTTGATGGAGTAGTTGATTTTCAGAGCTGCTACCCTGCCCCCCAACCACTTCTGCATATGACTTATGTCGCCCAAGTTCCTGTTTGTCATTTTGGTGAAGGAAAAATCTCACATGGAGGAGCCATGAACTCCCACCATATCTAATTATTATTTTGCTTGGAATTTGGCCACCCTTAGTTTGATGTCAATAGAAGTGCATCTTCCATCTCCCTCCAACAAACCCACATTTGCTCCATCAACTATGGTTGCAAAGCTAGCAATTACATTTGAAACAACACTATGGACTCTCAGATGCAGGGGTAGTTCTTTGATTTCCAAAGTCCCCATTCGCTCTTGCGCTCTTTGGGGTGGCCGCTCCTATAACACCCCATCAAACAGAGATACTAATCTCTGCATAACATTCAACCCTTCAAAGAGACTAGTGCGAAAGCAAAGTCTCTCAACATCCATCATGCCCAGAACAAATAGCAAAAAATGCGAATCCCCAAGAATTGCAGTCTTCCACCCCTTAGATGATAGGGATAAAGAACTCACCAAATTCTTGGCTTGTGTGAATGAAATTGTCCCAGTCATGGCCTCGCCATTTAGGGCTCCTCCCAATAACATCTCCGCATCACCAGCATCCTTGGATAGGGGGATCTCCACATCAAGAACATAACTAAAACCTTCAGGCAGAGGTGGAGGCCGAAGATTTTTCTTGTTTAGGTCTTTACAGTATACCTCTCTACCTAGACGATAAGATGGTTTTCTTCTGCAAGCATCGTTTTTATGTCCAAATCCTCCGCATGCTAGATGGAGAGTAGGGGAATTGCAGGTCGCAGCCATGTGCCCTCTTCTTCTACATCTATAACAAACGATCTAGGCATTTTCTCGTCTAACAAAGCTCCATCTGCCACTGTCCTCTTGGTTTTGACGAGCAGTCGATGTGGACAGTCCTTCTTGATCTCTCTAATGCCAGCCTTTGGACCTCCAAACCCTCTAGCCCTCATTCTCCTCTTCACCGCCACCACCGCTGCCATGTCTCCTCACCACTGCCATCTTGCTTCCTCCTTCTACCTATTGTACATGGTAGAGGGGGATGAAGGAGGTTAGAGAAGCTCCATTGGGATGAGTCTATCACAATGTTAATTGTTTATTTTTTTCAAATCTCCAAGAACAAGAAAATAGGGGACATCTAGTTTTAACCTCCACTATTTTTGGAAAAAGGGTAACTATCACTCCCAAGTTCCTTTCCACTATTACCAAATGTCCCAATGAAGGTCATGCTTTTAGTCCTCTTAAGGAGAACTTTACCACCGCCCAAATTCATTAAACTCTTCTTCAACCTAGTTGTCAAGGTAAATCACTTGTTGCCCCACACATGACCTTATTTTCTCAAGTCTTATTTTGGATTTTAGCATGGAACCTTTAGGCAAAATATTCAGGATTTCACAAATTCTCGTTGACATTTTACCCCTAATCTATGCGATTATCACTAAGGAACGCGGAATTTATTCATTTTCTCCGACCATGTTACTGTGCTTCTACCCTTTCTCTTACTATTTCAGTCTCTCATATTCTTATCAAAAGTAGGGTTGACCTCTCCAATTTTACCCCCACTTAGAAAGGTGGTCTACTTCAAGTGGTCCACTCTTAAGAAAATGGGGGTAAAACCCATTGGAGAAGAATCATCTAGTGATGATGAAGAAGATGAGCAAGTTGACCTCAGTGCTCAACCTTCTTCTCATCATGTTTCAGCCTTATCTTCTGATTTTGTTCCTATGACCTACCCTTTTTTGAAAGCTAAAATGCCTTGGGTCAATTTAACCCATTTACTCAGAATTGACCCCACCATGATAAACACCTTCAATTGTATTGAAAAAAATCTCACCAACCTAAACTTCGTCTTGTGCCAAATGGAACACAAGTTCCATGAGCTTTCTCTTCCCCTAGAGTCCTCATGTTTTGCTCCTTCAACTCAACAACCCAAGCAACAGAAGCGTACTCAACCTATGGCACCTATAGAATTTGGCAAGAGAAGACAAAAGCACTTCCAAGACCCATGTCAAGTGTCTCAACAAGGAGAGGAAGAAAAGCCACTTCTTCTTAGTGATGGTGATGAGGAAGAAGACATGGATGAAGATAAGTCATTCCTTATGCTAAAGATGATGAGGCCAATGAAGAAGAAGATGATAGTGATGACAACAATGATTATGGCAGTGATGAAATCATCCTTTGAAGTCATTTTCAACAATACATTAAAAAAAAGCGTTGCACTTAATTTATTTTTATCAAAGTTTTCATTATCATGTTTGATGTATGCAACTATTTGGTTTTGCTTGGATGCTTGACATGTAGTTTGGTGTAATGCAACTATTTTTTACTTGTACTGAACTTTAATTCTGTTTCAACTTTAAAGAATGCTTGGCATGCAAACCTCATTTTTCTTGGTTGACAAAAATAGGGAGAAAGGTATAGTAGACAAAATAGACATATCAAAGAGGAAGCTTAGTTTGAGGGGTAGGTTTCACTCCTACTAGAGTTTTTTTATTCCTTCTCTTATTTAGTTTCTATCTTTCAAATATGTGTATTACTTTTGTTTTGTCAACACAAAAAAGGGAGAGATTGTTGGAACCTGGTTCCACTTTCTTCTATATTTTGGTGTTAACAAAATCGTGTTTAAATCTAATGAATTTTTGTGAAGTGGAATTCACAGGGATAAGCACAAGAAAATAGGAAGCTCGGATTTTGACAAGGAAGAAGATGAAGTTGATGAAGACCTTTTCTTTGTTATTTTATCTTTGTTATTTTAGATTTTGTATGTCTCCTAAATAAGAAAAATGGATATAAGAGGTAAAATCAAATTAGAGATAATTAGGTCTCAAATTCACAAACCATCGCTCATTTGCAAAATCCAAAAATGTTCCATTGCCAGATTAAAAGTCGATTAGCTCTAAAAAGTGCTAAAACTTGGACTAAAAATCTAACTCAAGGTACTTCTCGCAAGTATCGAGACTATTCATCAGTACCGGTACCTGTTGGGCACGGGTTTGAGCCCACAACTTAAACTGTGGACAACAAGTATCGATACTCATCATGAGTACCGCTATCTGATGCACACAATTTGTGGGGTATGTATGTGCTTGGACCTCACAAGTACCAGTACCTATCGTGACTACTGGTACATGAAGGTCACAGTGCTCCCTTTACCTCAAACATGTGACTAAGAAGTACTGGTACTAAAGATGAGTACCGGTAACTGTTGCTTAGTTAGTACTCATCTATGAGCACTGAGTATCGGTACCCATGATGAGTACCGGTACCCATAATCTTTTGTACTGGCTACTAATAGGTTGTGAGCAGCTAATATTGGTACCATAACTTCAATATTTGTACCAACTATCCATTGAGCCAGATCTGGATGGCTATTTTGTTATTAAACTTAATAATTTTGCCCATAATTTGCCCCTAATAGCTAGACAATAAACGTCAGTTTATCGTCATGCTTATCCATTAAAACAAACTTAGCTCTTAGGATCTTGCTCCGCAAACAGGTTTTTTGGGTTGCATTTAGGCATAAATTAGGTTAGGCATGCATTTTACTTTTTATTGTCTTTTTGATGTGTTTTTGTGAGTGTTAGGGATACACAGATTGACAGATCCCTAAAACCCTAGCGTGCAAGAAGTAAACTAGTGAAGGAGAAGCCCAAACCAGGTGGAACTCAGCTTTATCCAGCTCACCATAGCTGAAATCCATCTCACTTGAACTAGGGTTAACTAATCCTAGCTCCATTTAGCTCATTTCAGCTGAATGGTAGCTCAAGAGAGCTCATCTTAGCTCACCTTAGCTCAAGTCAGCTCAGATCCAACTCATCTTAGCTGAGTCTAGCTCATCTCAGCTCCCATCAGTTCACTGGGAGCTCTAGCTAGCTCAGCTGAGTTGACTAAAGTTCACCACAGCTCAAAACCAACGACATCCAGCTCCACTCAACTCCAACTAGCTGAAGATGACTTCATCTTAGCTCAAGAAGCTTAAGTCCAGCTCCCAGGGAACCTTGGCTACTCCAATTAGCTAGGTCATCCCCGAGAATATCAAACCCAGCTCACCTCAGCATACCTTAGCAGAAGCCAGCTTACTTTAGCTTGGCTTAGCAGCTAACAAAGAACTAACAAGCTAAGCGAGCTAAAGTAGCTCCATGCCATCTTCTTTAATAGCTACCAGCTCCAGCTCAGCTCCAGACTTCTCTTTCTCAGCTCCTCTCTTCAAACCCTAGCTCCATTTGCCTACTCCTCTACCCTACTACTAGCTAAGCTCTAGCTCCCTTGGCCATTCACCACCCTAAAACCCTACCAACTAGCTGCACCAGCTAACCCAACCCAAGCTCCACCTAAGCTACCTAGTCCACTCCACTATTGGCTCCAACCTAGGCATCCCTTCACCCCATCACCACCACCAAACGACACCCCATTCTTGGTGCCAAAACCACTTATAGCTACCCCCATTTTGGTCCAACTTTTCCCTCCAAAAATCCCCCCATCTTAACCCTACACATACCCCTTCAAGCCATCACCACCCTACACCTACCCCCCTTCAACCAATGGTGCCTCTCTGATCACGAAAATACACAGTTAGTTAATTAAGTAATTTAGTGTCGTTGCAATGCGAAAATCTACTTTCACTTTTAAAATTTATAAGACCTTGATAGGAAAGTATCTAGGGTCGTCCAAGGAGGAAACTTTTTAACAAATCAATCTCTTGCATGGAAATATGGAAATCACCTTTCTTTTTGTCCTTTTAAATATGTAATTTTTTTTAGGTTTTTGAAATAAGAGGGCAATCACAAGTTGGTGGTAGAAAAAGACTAAATCTAATTTAACAACTAGGTAACAAGAAAGACCTCTTCCCAAGCTCACCCTAGGCGCATGAAGGCCTAGGATAATTAGGAAGAGGGAGTGAAAGTGCTAAAAGAAACTAAAGTAAGAAGAAGATACACCAAGTAGAAAAGGCAACGTAACATTACGTAGATTTCTGTTTTACAAACGTAGAGGAAAGCTTCTACTACAAAAAGTAAAACTACAAAAAATAAAACACAAATCCTAGATGATGATGGTGAAGAGGGAAGGCTCCTTGCTCCAACTGCAGCTACTCCCGCAATTAAAAAGGGGTCCTCCTTCTCCTTTTTCTTGAACCAGAGATAGTCTCCTTTTGGTAAGCCCTTGAAGGGCGTGCCTTCTCCTTCCTAGAGTAGGTGGCTCCCACTCCAAGAACCCCTCTTGAAGGTGGCGTGGACCACCTTTGATTCCTCCTTCAAGGGTGGTAGTGTACCACCCTCAAATCCTCCACTTCCTACGGTAGGCGTGTACCCTAGTTTGTCATCCAATGCCTGGCTTCCTTCCTTGGCTGGCGTGGGCATAAGAGAGAAGAGAAGAGGGGAAGGCACCAAGGGGATAGGGTATCCCCTTAATCTTCTTCTTCTTTTCTTGGCCTTCTATGTAGGTGGAATTATGGGTAGAAAGAATGTAGCCAAAGGTGAATTTTAATGGTGGTGGTAGGGGGTTTATATAGAAATGGTAGGGGGTTAAGGGTAGTTAATAAATGGAGGGCTAGGATGGCTTGTTGGAGGTAGTTAAAGGATCCTAGGGTTGATAATGGTTGGCGCCAAAATGGGGGGTGTAAGGTGTTTGGCACTAACCCTAGGAGAGGACTAGGGTTAGGATTTAAGGTGGTAGAGTTAGGTGGCATGTAGGTTATGTGTAGGGATAGGATGTTGTTGTTGGGTGGTGGTTATGGGATGGAGGGTAGATATAGGGTGGCACCAAAGAGGAGGGTTGCTTGAGGTGGGTCAAAGGGGGGTTTAGGTGGCGTCACTAGATGGGGATAAAGGGAGAGGTGTAGGGCAAGGATAAGGGTTTGTGTTGGTGCCAAAATGAAGGGGTGGCTATGGCATTTTGGCGCCAACTTGAAAGGGTGTTTAGGTTGGTAGTTATGGTGGGTTGGCACCAAAAGGGGTTGGGTTAGTGATGAGAACCTCATCATGAGCCATAACTAGCTCATTTTGACCCAATACAAAGGATAAAAGCTCCTACATATCTCAAGGAAAAGCTTAACTCAGAGAATTCTGAGTTTGAGAAGAAAACAAGTCATAAGGGGTAAAAGTGCAATTTTACCAGTATAATCTGCATACAGGGTAATTCAGGGCCCAAACATAGGTCAAAACAGCTTAATAAGAATAAAAGTGGGATGAGATGATCTAGCAAGGGCTACAGCACTTCCAAGGAACCAAATGATAATCTGTAACCCTAAAACAACCCACTTCAATTCACAAGGTTCGAGGCAAAATAAAAATAGAATAAACCCTCTAAAATTCATAGAAAAATAATCTCTGGGGTTTAGAACCATCAATTTGGCCTTTAGAACCCATTTTGACCTACATTGAGAACCATGCCCAATTAATAACTTAATTTGGGTTTTTGCGCAAATTGACCGGTCAAACAAGGTTTAATATGAAAATAAAATTCACCATCAGATTCCTTAGGTCCTAATTAGTCATGTATAAAAACTTGAGCCTAAGAAGAAACCTCCTTGACCGACTTCACACTTTGGTCCTCATATATTTACTCTTTGGCCCTCAACTTTTGAACCCTCGCATTTTGGCCCCTAACTCTCCTTCGTTCTTTGCAAACAGGTCCCTCCTGCAAAACCCTGCCAGCACCATGCTCCGGCGACCTTGCGCGGAGCATGGCGCCGCGCAGGGTGAGGTGGAGGACCTGGCAAGTGTACCGGGGGTGCCCTGCGTCGTCAGCCGTCGCAGGAGCACCCCCATGGTCATTGTAGCCCCCCATACCGGCCGTGCGAACGCACGGACGGTATGGGTTCGTATTCCGACCATTCTCCGGCGAGGGAGACACGTCGTCTCCCTCCGCCTTCCTCCCTGCTTCAACCCTATAAATACCCCCCGCCGCTCCACCGACGAGGGCAGCCTGGATCTGACGGAGAAAACCCCCAGCTTTCTTCTCTTCTTTCTCCGGCAGACGCTCACCAGCTTCGGCGACTTCCTCCCCCTCCACCTCTTCGCTCTGCCGCAATACCAGCAGCAGAGACCTCCTCCCCTGCTCTTCCCACGCCACGCCGCACCCAGCTGGCGCCTCTCCAGCCCTCTGCTCGCCGCCGCCCCTCTCTCTGAGCATCATCTTCTCCGGCGACAGTCGATACGACTGTCGCCCTGTTCCTCCCCCTTCGTCCCTGCAGTTAAGTTAGACTTACTCCCCTTCTCCTCCTCTTTCTTTCCCCGCTTTCGATTTAGTCAATTAAGCCCTCTACCGACCCTGTTCACCCTCATCCTCTCCGCCTCCGACCACCCTCCGGCGAGCCGCTCCCATCACCTCAGCGACCCACACGGCTCGCCGACCACCGCAGAACCTCCGCCTCCTCACCCTGATCCTCTTCCGCCCCTCCACTTCCCACCAAACACCCTCTGCAGACCCACCGAACACACCCACTCCCTCGCTCACAGTTTGACCTAGGACGACCTGACAGCTCCATCTCGCCCCCTGCAAACCCCCTGACCACCTTCGCCGTGCCACGGCGAAGGTCCCCCGCCTGTCTGATTTGGCCGAGAGGCCGTTCTATTGATTTCAGGTTCCAGGCCTTGACCGCCATTGGCGAGGAAGCTCGAAGCCTGCTCGAGGTTGCTCCAAGCCGAGATATCCCAGGTTGAAAAGCCACGGCCAGCGCGAAAGAGTCTCGCGCACACACCCTGGCCCTCAATTGGAGCTGTGCGCCTCAACAGCTGATGCAATTGGAAGCACCATCCCTGCTGCAGGCGTGAGAGAATTGGGGTGGGACATTTAGTCCCACCTCGGAACCTCTCGAAGGCGCGCGGACGCATAAAGGCAAAAACTGCCTTATGCTGTTTGCCTCAGTTACCACGGGGTGAGGTCCCTCTCACCCGACCCGACCCGACTCGGCCTCGTCCGTGACCACGCTCCGCGGACCTGGCCCGACCCGATTAGACTGACCTGCACTCCTCGCCCACCACGCACGCCGGTGGGCCTGGACCCGGGCCTGACCCGAACCCGATTACCCGGTAGCGCTCTGGGAGAGCTTCCGATGAGTGATTTCAGAGAGAGAGATACGCGGGGGAGGGGGGTAGAGTAGGTTTTTGCCTTGACGAATAAACTCTGAAGTGTGCAGGCCAAAGAAGAAGAAGCAGACCCGCGGAAGAAGAAGGAGCTGCTGCACTGTAGCGAAGGCATTGTTAAGTCGTCTCAGCACCGGGGCAGACGACGAAAGGTCAGCAGCCAAAGAAGAAGAAGACCCGCTGAAGAAGAAGGAAGAGCAACGGCCATCGCGAAAGAAGAAAAAGAGAGGTCAAGGCAGGTGAAGACAAAGAAGAAGAAGGAATGAAGAGAAGCAAGAAGCAAGAAAAGAAGAAGACGATCTGACGAAAAAGAAAGAAAGGAAACAAGGAAGAACAGAAGAAGAAGAGCACGAGGGGAAGATCTGAAGAAAGTAGAAGAAAAAGAAGAAGAAGAAGAAGAAGAAGAACAGGAAGAACCAAAGACAAAGAGGAAGAAAGAAGAAAAGAAGAAGAAGCCAAATTTTCATCTCTCTCTCTCTCTTTATTTTTGTAATAGAACTTGTATATCTCTAGAATACAACTTGCTCCCTGAGTTCGACCTCGGGAACTCTTTTATTTTTCCGAGTAAAAAAATTTTTTATATGAAAACGTTGGTAACAACCGGCTTTACTACAACGATATAACACAACCCGGTCAAACCCACGCTTATCATTTTGGCGCCGCTGCCGGGGAGCAACGGCTATTCTAGAGGTAAACATTCCTATATCTTTTAATTTCTGATAATCTCCTCTCTTTTGTGCAGCTACAGGAACTCAAGAAGACAAGCAACCACACGACAACCACTCCGAAGACAGGTAAATCTTTTCTCTCACTATTAACCCCTACACTCTAAAGAGAAAGAAAAGAAAAGAACAAAGCAATATAGGGCTAACCTGTCTTCCATACTTAGTAACCATAAAAAGTTGCATGTTTTGAACTCATCACTCCTGCACACTATTAAGGGTATTTAAGGGCTAACACATTCTTGCTTGAGCCCTAATTGCCCAACAAAGAGTTAAATGGACCAAGTAGAGCCAACATAAGGTCAAACATTAGGATTTCAGTAGAGACACACCCCTTAATCAAGAATTGAGGAAATCCTAAAGAGGTGTGCCCAAGCCATTGATTGAAAATAATTAACAAGAAAAATCCTAAACAATTGGCTCTCTCTAAACACTTGAACCCTAAAAAACAGGACCTAAAAGCTCTTAAAGAAAACAATAGGTAAAGTTGACCCCTTGGGTTAACCAACCTTAAATTAGGTCACTCTTTGCACTTAAAAAGACTAAAGTTCAAGTGAAACCTTAAGCACCCTGATCTTAAAATTGGTAGACTTAAGAGGTCAAGATCCCCATTCTGGTCTACCTGGAACCGCAGTGACAAGAGAGGTCGGGTGGGGGAAACCCTGTAACCCGTGGGGACGCTCTACCGTGTAGGGGTCTTCGCGGGACTCTCCCTCTCTGGCTGCCCAGGTAATTCTCAGGTGGATGATCTTTCTGATCAAGGGGTCCATCTGCCCCGCACCTCTATAGTCACCCAACACATTTTTGGGTGTCTTGATTGGGTCCATCACCTTCTAAACTTACCTCTCCCAACTGTGCATGTACGGAAGGAGGTCTCTAAGACCACCCTTAAGACCTCCTTTAGAAATTCACTCTCGTCAAGGCCAAGCCTCGACGCCCGTGTTTGTGCAGCAACACCCTCACATTATTCTCTCTTCTGATTCAGAACCAAGTTCTTCTTCTTCCCCCATCATGGCTTAGCCAGTTGAGGAAGAAAATAATCTGGAACACCAGCTCCAGCGACTCAATGACCTCTTCCAAAACTTCGTGCACCCACCACAGCGTCCTATGATGCGGGACCACTACAATCCTGCTGCGGTGGCAATTGAGCCTCGAGTTAGAATCCCGATTGGAGGACCTGATTCCGAACTAAAGCCCAACATGATTCACGCTATACCTAAATTCCATGGGCTTAATTCTGAAGATCCCTTCCAGCACATCAAACAGCTTAAGCATCTGGCCCACACTTTTGGATCAGATGCGCAAAATCGGGATATTCTTCTCATGAAGATGTTCTCCTTTTCTCTTATGGACAAGGCCGCCCATTGGTATCAAACTCAGACCCGGCCGATCAACACTTGGGAAGAACTTCAATCCGAGTTTTTGAAAAAGTTCTTTCCCGTTGGTCGGACCAACGCCTTGCGCCATCAGATTACACACTTCACTCAACAATCAGGAGAACCTCTCCATGAGGCATGGGATCGTTTTCAGGATCTCATGAGGAAGTGCCCCCATCACGGAGTTCCTAAATGGGAACAAGTCCAATCTTTTTACCAGGGACTCCGTGAGGACATCCGCCTTTTCGTCAATGCAACCTGCGGAGGAAACATCATGGGTCAACATGAAGACACCGTATGGGAGATTCTCGAAAACATGTGCGAGAACTCCATCAACAATGACTCCATGGGATTATTCGACAGGACGAATACCCGCGCAGCGACGAATCTTAAGGGAGCACATGAGACGCAGGGCCTGTCCGCATCAGTCGACCTGGAATTAATGGCCAGTCGATTGGACAAGGTCTCAATTATTGAAAAGAAGGTGGATGAGCTGACTCAGCACTTGCAGCGAGCCACCTCTGCGCGTAACTCCTTTGCACAACCTCCTTCCACACAGGAGACTGTGCAAAACATCCTACACCGATCCTCCCCTGGGATGGATCCATATCCATCCCCATCTGATTCTTGGACTGGAAGATCATCCAATCCTTTCTTCACCAGCCGGGGGAACTCCATTCCCCCTTTCCCTGATTCTCAGGAGGTTCCTCAGACCTGCGAGGACCTCAACGCCATCCAGAACGACCCATTCTCCAACACTTACAACCCTGGATGGCGAAACCATCCAAATTTTCAGTGGGCGGGAAATTCTCAAACCCAAAGACCACCTTTTCATTCCCGCCCACAGCCCTCTCATCACTACCAGCCGCCTCAGCCTCGGCCCAACCCTACTTATCCATCAGGGCCAAATCAAGATCAAATGTCCTTAATCCTTCAGACTCTGGCTGACATTCAAAAATCGAATGCGGCCATTCAAAAACAGCACAAGGACGAGCTTACTGAAGTTAAAACCCAGCTGGCCCAGTTGGCAAATTCTCGCCAGCCAGGCACACTCCCTTCCCAACCCCTTCCTAACCCAAATAACGTGCCAACCCAGAAGCGCGTTATGAATCCAAATTTAGGCCAAGCTCAATGGATTTATCAGGCCCCCACTGCTCCATCTCCAGACGAGATGGAAGCCTCTACTTCTCGTACGGGATTTCAGCAGCAGCCACCCCTCCTACCAAATCCAAACCAAAATCAGGCCGGATTAAATTCTGTAACAACACGTAGTGGTAAGACAACTCAGGACCCGCGTTATCCAAACCACTCCCAGCCTGATAATCATGACCCTAGGATAGTTATCCAAGGTACCGCTGTTCCAGACCCACAACCAGGACCTATCCTAGAGGAACCAACCAAGATCCCGTTTCCCGAAGCCCTGACCAAGGGAAAGAAGACCACCAAACCCGTGGCCCCTGAGGAGGACCTGGTCAAGCTCTTTGAGCAGGTCCACATAAACATCCCCTTGATGGATGCAATCCGCCACGTACCAGCTTACGCACGATTTCTAAAGAATATATGTACACCCCAGCGTAAGCCGCGAACCAAGGGAGGGAGCCCAATTGTTCTGTCAGAGCAAGCCAGCTCTGTAATCCTTAGTAGACTCCCACCCAAGGCAAAAGATCCTGGAACTCCCCTGATCTCCTGTAAGATAGGTGGTACCCAATTGGACAGAGCATTGTTAGACTTAGGTGCATCTATAAATCTGATACCCACATCCTTACTTGACCATCTGGAAGAATCTGAGCTGAAACCAACTGAGGTGACATTACAATTAGCAGATCGATCTATAAAGTCACCAAAAGGGATTCTCGAGGATGTTATCGTAAGAGTGCGGGATTTCTATTTTCCAGTGGACTTTATAGTCTTAGACATGGATGCACCTGAAAACCCTAGGGATACACCAATCATTCTAGGGAGACCTTTCTTGGCTACTGCTAGAGCCAACATCAGCTGTGAGGAGGGCCAAATAGAGCTTAAGTTTGGAGATCAAACACTGAAAATTGATATATTTAAGGCCCAACAAGGAATTAATTGCGGCGTCATCGAGCAAATTTGTGACATCAAGACTTTGGTTGATGAATCACACCTCCAGAATGACTTGAGTATTCCTCATCAACCACAGAAGGATCTTGACCCGCAAATAGAGGAGTCCAATCCGGATGTGAACAACCCAGTAACTCCCACCCTTGAACCTCACATCTATACTGAACCACCCGCTGCTGCTGAAAACCCCATCCTTGAACTGAAACCCCTTCCTGCTCATTTGAAATACATCTTTTTGGGTTCTAATCAGACCCTTCCTGTGATCATCAATTCCAACCTCAATCCTGAACAGGAATCCCGTCTGATTGTTGTCCTCCAGCAACATCGCAGAGCCATCGGATGGACCCTCGATGATTTGACTGGAATAAGTCCCTCTTATTGTACTCATCATATCTATTCAGAAGAGGGCACACGACCTTCTCGTGAAATGCAGAGACGCTTAAACCCCAATCTGCAGGAGGTCGTGAAAAAGGAGATCATCAAGTGGTTAGATGCCGGGATCATCTACCCGATCTCCGATAGTCGTTGGGTGAGCCCGATTCAGGTCGTGCCTAAAAAGGCAGGACTCACCACTATAACGACTGAGACCGGAGAAATCATTCCTACCCGATTAGCCAACTCGTGGAGAGTCTGTATAGATTACCGTCGACTCAATTCCTCCACGAAGAAGGATCATTTCCCACTACCCTTCATTGATCAAATTCTCGAAAAACTAGCGGGAAATAGGTTCTTCTGCTTTCTTGACGGGTACTCCGGTTATAACCAGGTGGCAATCCATCCTGAGGACCAAGAAAAGACCACATTCACCTGCCCCTTCGGAACATACGCTTTCCGAAGGATGCCTTTTGGTCTTTGCAATGCACCCGCTACTTTTCAGCGATGCATGCTTGCCATATTCTCAGATATGGTAGGTGATTATCTGGAAGTCTTCATGGATGACTTTTCAGTTTTCGGAGCATCATTCGACGATTGCCTCCAGCACTTGGTCCAGATACTCAGGCGGTGCATCGACGTGAATTTGGTTCTTTCCTGGGAAAAGAGCCATTTCATGGTGCCTGAGGGAATTGTCCTGGGACACTCAATTTCGGAGAAAGGTATCCAAGTGGATCGAGCTAAGGTTAATCTGATTTCTCGCCTTCCTATGCCTAGCTCGATCAGGGACATCCGATCCTTTTTAGGGCATGTCGGTTTTTATCGACGATTTATCCCTGATTTTTCAAAAATCGCACGCCCCCTGACCACTCTTCTCTCCAAGGATGTTCCCTTCGAAATCTCCAAGGAATGCACTCAAGCATTTGAAATCCTGCGTGACCGAGTCACCCAAGCCCCGATCCTACAGTCCCCTGATTGGTCTCAACCCTTTGAGATCATGTGTGATGCATCCGACTTCGCTGTAGGAGCGGTTTTGGGGCAGAAAAATGACAAGAAACCTGTGGTCATTTACTACGCCAGCAAAACACTCGATGAGGCTCAGCGTAACTATACAGTTACTGAGAAAGAGCTGCTAGCTGTAGTATTTGCCCTAGAGAAATTCAGATCATACCTTCTGGGTTCCCGTGTCATCATATACTCGGATCACACGACTGTGAGGCATCTCCTTGCAAAGAAGGACGCGAAACCTCGATTGATCCGATGGATCTTGCTGTTGCAAGAATTTGACCTCGAGATTCGCGATAAAGCGGGAAAACAAAACGTGGTAGCTGATCACTTGTCTCGTCTTCCTTCTGAAATGATAGACCCTTCCGGACCCATCACTGAGCATTTTCCCGATGAGCACCTGCTGACTATTGGTACTAGCCTTCCATGGTTTGCTAATATTGTAAATTACTTGGCATCTCATCAGACCCCGTCCGATTGGCCGAAGGCCAAGAAAGACAAATTACGCTCCGATGCCAAGTATTACATTTGGGAAGACCCGTACCTCTTCCGCATAGGTGCCGATCAGATCATCCGGAGATGTATCCCGGAAGGGGAAGTCAACAATATCCTCTCTTTCTGCCATGACCAGGCATGCGGTGGCCATTTTGCCGGGCATAAAACCGCATCAAAAGTCCTCCAGTGCGGCTTTTACTGGCCCACACTGTTCAAAGACGCATACAGTCATTGCAAGGCATGCAGTCGTTGCCAGACTTTGGGCAACATGAGCCATCGCGACATGATGCCTATGCAACCGATTCTAGTATGCGAAATCTTTGATGTTTGGGGGATTGATTTTATGGGCCCCTTTCCTGTTTCGGATGGTTTCGAATACATTCTGTTGGCTGTGGACTACGTGTCCAAATGGATCGAAGCCATACCGACCCGAACCTGTGATCACAAAATCGTTCTCAAATTCATTCATCAACACATTTTCTCAAGGTTCGGGATTCCTCGTGCAATAATCTCTGATGGGGGGACCCATTTCACAAATGCTCAGTTTAGGTCACTGATGACCAAATACGGGGTGTCTCACCGAATCTCTACTCCTTACCACCCCCAAACTAATGGTCTAGCTGAGCTGTCGAATCGGGAGATCAAGAAAATCCTACAGGTCACTGTTCGACCTGATAGGAAGGACTGGTCGTCCCGACTTCCGGAAGCATTGTGGGCCTATAGGACCGCCCACAAGACCCAATTGGGCATGTCCCCCTTTAGATTGGTGTACGGAAAGGCATGCCACCTTCCCGTCGAACTGGAGCATAAAGCCTATTGGGCAGTACGGAACTGTAATCTAGATCTTTCCAAGGCTGGGACCCACAGAAAACTCCAAATCAGCGAGATCGATGAATTACGCACAGACGCGTACGAGAACTCGCAAATCTACAAGGAGCGGGTTAAAGCCTTCCACGACAAACACATCTCGAGAAAGATCTTTCATCCTGGTCAAAAGGTCCTACTCTTTGATGCCCGACTCAAACTCTTCCCAGGAAAACTGAGATCTAAGTGGGTCGGACCATATTTGGTCCGACAGGTTTTTGGAAATGGAGCAATCGAAATCAGTCCACTCAGCCACGATTCTGAACCTTTCATCGTGAATGGTCAAAGACTCAAGCCGTTCATTGATGTAACTTCTACTGATTTGGCTGAGGCATCTCATATCCTCCTTTCCCCTTGAGCTTATTGCGCCCAGCCGATGGCGTAAAACTCAGCGCTTAACGGGAGGCAGCCCGTCATTCTCTTTGAAAACCTGAAACTTGTTCTGACACCTTTCAGCACTCGAAGTTCACCCTGAACTGAGACCCCCTAGGTTACAATGAGGACATTGCAAATCTTAGGCATGGGGGGGTAGGAAAGTGCAAAAACTTGTAAGAAAAGGTTTCAAACAAAAAAATTCACATATGCCAAAAATACCATAAAAATTAAAAAATTTTTCGAAAAAGAATAAGAGGAAAAGAGGAGAAGAAAATTTTGTGAAGGAGAGAAGAAACAAAATGAAAAAGGAGCACAAAATTATAAGAAAAGTTGATAGTCATTAGTAAGGAACTAAGGAATTAACCTAAGTTCTAGACCTCATTCAAGAAAATAACTGAAAAGTGCAAATGAGATTAGTAAGAATGCAAACCTTAGGCATTCTTGAATAGACTCTTAGTACCCATTAAGATCTGGACACTCCTCAAGAGGTTGAGGAAAATGAAAAGCTGAAGTATTAGGTCTAAGGCTTAGGGAGTATTCGGCCTCGTTAACTAATTTTTGGTTTACGGGACTCAGTAACCTAAGCACCCTAATCTCACACACAGCCTGGTTCAGTAAGCATAAAAATCAGAATCACGCAGAAGCGTCGCAAAAATCTGAAAAGAACACCTAGAATAGGAATGGCCGATCAACACAAGTTGATTTGGACGAGTTCCCAGCGCGGAGAGGCGGGAAATCCCCTCGAAGATGCGTAACAAAATATCATCTCCTCGGTGCTTGTCTCTTAGGATATTTACATATCCTACGGGGGGCATGTAAGCACTCTGCTGGTTCAGATTCCATGGATGGCATTATCTCGAAGTGTCAATTGCCAGGGTCTGGATTCGGCCACGGAATACCATGGATGGGATTATCTCGAAATCTCAATAGCCAGGGTTCCGGGGGTTGCCATGGGCGGTGCTATCTCGAAGCATCGATCGCCAGGAACCCTTGAGGATTGATGATGGGAGCAAGGAATCTGATACAGACCGTGTTGAAAAGCCAATCCTAGACTAGAACTAAAAAGAAAAAGAGAGAGAAAACTCTCCAAACAGAAAAAACTTTCTATCTCTCTCTTACAAAACGCACTGCGAACTGAGCCAGGGCTAAAATCATTTCAAGCACGGGTGCTTTAACCACGAAGTCCAATAAACCTTAGGTTAGTTCTTGTGGGCCTTAAAAACCTTTGCTAAAAGACTGAGGCTAAGGCTAGACAGATTTGGATCTTGATTGGTACTAGAGTATCTTTTAGGCCTATGGTCAGCATTCTAACCTAATCTATGCTCAAATAAAAAGGCACTTATCTAAAACCATTGAAAACTTCATGGTCTAGAACAAGGGTTGAAACCTTAAGTTTTTTTGCTAAGGGACTAGCAAAAGCTAGGCATGGGGGTATGATGAGAACCTCATCATGAGCCATAACTAGCTCATTTTGACCCAATACAAAGGATAAAAGCTCCTACATATCTCAAGGAAAAGCTTAACTCAGAGAATTCTGAGTTTGAGAAGAAAACAAGTCATAAGGGGTAAAAGTGCAATTTTACCAGTATAATCTGCATACAGGGTAATTCAGGGCCCAAACATAGGTCAAAACAGCTTAATAAGAATAAAAGTGGGATGAGATGATCTAGCAAGGGCTACAGCACTTCCAAGGAACCAAATGATAATCTGTAACCCTAAAACAACCCACTTCAATTCACAAGGTTCGAGGCAAAATAAAAATAGAATAAACCCTCTAAAATTCATAGAAAAATAATCTCTGGGGTTTAGAACCATCAATTTGGCCTTTAGAACCCATTTTGACCTACATTGAGAACCATGCCCAATTAATAACTTAATTTGGGTTTTTGCGCAAATTGACCGGTCAAACAAGGTTTAATATGAAAATAAAATTCACCATCAGATTCCTTAGGTCCTAATTAGTCATGTATAAAAACTTGAGCCTAAGAAGAAACCTCCTTGACCGACTTCACACTTTGGTCCTCATATATTTACTCTTTGGCCCTCAACTTTTGAACCCTCGCATTTTGGCCCCTAACTCTCCTTCGTTCTTTGCAAACAGGTCCCTCCTGCAAAACCCTGCCAGCACCATGCTCCGGCGACCTTGCGCGGAGCATGGCGCCGCGCAGGGTGAGGTGGAGGACCTGGCAAGTGTACCGGGGGTGCCCTGCGTCGTCAGCCGTCGCAGGAGCACCCCCATGGTCATTGTAGCCCCCCATACCGGCCGTGCGAACGCACGGACGGTATGGGTTCGTATTCCGACCATTCTCCGGCGAGGGAGACACGTCGTCTCCCTCCGCCTTCCTCCCTGCTTCAACCCTATAAATACCCCCCGCCGCTCCACCGACGAGGGCAGCCTGGATCTGACGGAGAAAACCCCCAGCTTTCTTCTCTTCTTTCTCCGGCAGACGCTCACCAGCTCCGGCGACTTCCTCCCCCTCCACCTCTTCGCTCTGCCGCAATACCAGCAGCAGAGACCTCCTCCCCTGCTCTTCCCACGCCACGCCGCACCCAGCTGGCGCCTCTCCAGCCCTCTGCTCGCCGCCGCCCCTCTCTCTGAGCATCATCTTCTCCGGCGACAGTCGATACGACTGTCGCCCTGTTCCTCCCCCTTCGTCCCTGCAGTTAAGTTAGACTTACTCCCCTTCTCCTCCTCTTTCTTTCCCCGCTTTCGATTTAGTCAATTAAGCCCTCTACCGACCCTGTTCACCCTCATCCTCTCCGCCTCCGACCACCCTCCGGCGAGCCGCTCCCATCACCTCAGCGACCCACACGGCTCGCCGACCACCGCAGAACCTCCGCCTCCTCACCCTGATCCTCTTCCGCCCCTCCACTTCCCACCAAACACCCTCTGCAGACCCACCGAACACACCCACTCCCTCGCTCACAGTTTGACCTAGGACGACCTGACAGCTCCATCTCGCCCCCTGCAAACCCCCTGACCACCTTCGCCGTGCCACGGCGAAGGTCCCCCGCCTGTCTGATTTGGCCGAGAGGCCGTTCTATTGATTTCAGGTTCCAGGCCTTGACCGCCATTGGCGAGGAAGCTCGAAGCCTGCTCGAGGTTGCTCCAAGCCGAGATATCCCAGGTTGAAAAGCCACGGCCAGCGCGAAAGAGTCTCGCGCACACACCCTGGCCCTCAATTGGAGCTGTGCGCCTCAACAGCTGATGCAATTGGAAGCACCATCCCTGCTGCAGGCATGAGAGAATTGGGGTGGGACATTTAGTCCCACCTCGGAACCTCTCGAAGGCGCGCGGACGCATAAAGGCAAAAACTGCCTTATGCTGTTTGCCTCAGTTACCACGGGGTGAGGTCCCTCTCACCCGACCCGACCCGACTCGGCCTCGTCCGTGACCACGCTCCGCGGACCTGGCCCGACCCGATTAGACTGACCTGCACTCCTCGCCCACCACGCACGCCGGTGGGCCTGGACCCGGGCCTGACCCGAACCCGATTACCCGGTAGCGCTCTGGGAGAGCTTCCGATGAGTGATTTCAGAGAGAGAGATACGCGGGGGAGGGGGGTAGAGTAGGTTTTTGCCTTGACGAATAAACTCTGAAGTGTGCAGGCCAAAGAAGAAGAAGCAGACCCGCGGAAGAAGAAGGAGCTGCTGCACTGTAGCGAAGGCATTGTTAAGTCGTCTCAGCACCGGGGCAGACGACGAAAGGTCAGCAGCCAAAGAAGAAGAAGACCCGCTGAAGAAGAAGGAAGAGCAACGGCCATCGCGAAAGAAGAAAAAGAGAGGTCAAGGCAGGTGAAGACAAAGAAGAAGAAGGAATGAAGAGAAGCAAGAAGCAAGAAAAGAAGAAGACGATCTGACGAAAAAGAAAGAAAGGAAACAAGGAAGAACAGAAGAAGAAGAGCACGAGGGGAAGATCTGAAGAAAGTAGAAGAAAAAGAAGAAGAAGAAGAAGAAGAAGAACAGGAAGAACCAAAGACAAAGAGGAAGAAAGAAGAAAAGAAGAAGAAGCCAAATTTTCATCTCTCTCTCTCTCTTTATTTTTGTAATAGAACTTGTATATCTCTAGAATACAACTTGCTCCCTGAGTTCGACCTCGGGAACTCTTTTATTTTTCCGAGTAAAAAAATTTTTTATATGAAAACGTTGGTAACAACCGGCTTTACTACAACGATATAACACAACCCGGTCAAACCCACGCTCATCAGTTAGGTTAGGGTTGGTTAGGGTTAAGGTGTAGTTCTGGTCGACAATGGAGGTTTTTTGGTGGAGTAGTGTTTAGCTAAGCTAGCTAAGCTAGCTTAGCTAGTAGATTAGAGCTGGAGGAGAACTGAGGAAGAGTATTCTAAAGCTGGTATCAGGTACTCTAGAGTTGGGGCTACTAAGGTAACTTCAAGGGGAGCTCAACTATTGAGCTTAGCTACTTAGTTCTTATGCAAGTAGACAAGCTTGAGCAATTGAGCTTAGTTGAGCTAGCCCTAACCTAGCTGGAGCTAGGTTGAGCTAGAACTGCCTCTGATGAGAACTCTAGAGCTAGCTAACCTACTAGTTGACAAGTAGTAGCTCAGCTAGCTTAGAGTTAAGCTACTATGAGCTAGCTGAAGCTGAGCTTGAGTTGAGGTGAGCTGAGCTTGAGCTGAGGACTCAAGTCAACTTAGTTGAGCTAGCTAGAGCTCCCAGTGAACTGGTGAGAGTTGAGATGAGCTAGACTCAACTAAGTTGAGCTGGATCTGACCTGACCTGAGCTAGTGTGAGCTAAGATGAGCTCTCTTAAGCTACCATTCTACTAAGGTGAGCTGAATGGAGCTAACCCTTGTCCAAGGGAGCTGGTATCCATCCATGATGAGCTGGAATTAGCTGAGTCCTAGCCTAATTGAGCTTCCTCTTCAATAGTTGCCTTCCTGAGTACAAGGGTTCTAGGGATCTGACTCTCTGCTTATCCCCAACTCTCCAAGAAACACATCAAAAATATAATGACAAATGCAATGTATGCCTAACCTAATTTATGCTTAAATGCAACACAAAAACCCATTTTCGGATCAAAATCCTAAGAGCTAGGTTTGTTTTAATGCATGAGAATGGTGTTAAATGGGCGCTTATCACACCACCATGCTTATCTTTTGCTTGTCCCTTAGCAAAACCTTAATTTTTACAAAATAGAATTTTTGGGAAATCTAATTTTTTTGATTTTGGAGGAGAAAGAATTATGGAACCTTGGTTGGTCTAAACACAAGAGGTACAGGATTTGTTAAAGATAAACATCGGGATTTATTTTTGAATCCAAAAATTGGATAAAACGGGATCAATATATCCTCCAGAAAATTCACAGATTAACCCCTTGTTAATTCAAATGACTTGAAATTTTTATTTTTAGGATTTTTTTGGCTCTTGAAACTGATTCGCAACTTGCAATAACCTTTAAAACTTTGCGTCCGTGCTTGTGAAAAGCCAACATTTATAAGGCGTGTTTTTAGTTTAAAACTTTTTTTTTATCCCCCATGATTATTTCTAGCTTAGTCTTACAACATATGTGTCGGGATCATCATTCCCGTTACCAATCCTCAAGGGGGCTCTGGCGCCAGTACTTCAAGATAGCACTGTCCATGACACCACCCAGGGGCTCACAACCCCAAAACACATTGCAGTGTAAAGGGGTGCTCCAATCAAACTCAAGCTCTTGCTCCGACACTATAGGTAGGGCACCGTCCAAGACACTTGAGCTGCTAAAATGCGCTTTAACGCTCTGTCTAAAGATATGAAATATGGATATGGAGTAATGTTGAGACAGTAACATGTTGACATCGCATCCTCAAAGGAGTTATTTTCCTCCTTCTCAGTGGTGGGAACTCAAACCAATTATCTGCGTCAAACTTTTACTAAGTCCAAACAAGGGGGTTTCTCTAATTTTTAGTGATTTTTAGGTGTTGGCTTATGTGTGAAATTTGACACAGGAAGTTTCTCAAGAAATTCAAGTTTTTGAATTAGAAACTAAGCTAGATAATTTCCTTATTACAAAAGAGGATCAAGTTATTGGTGTCAGAGCACCACGATCATTTGTTTTGATGATAACAAAACACGTGTCATTTAACATTTGCTCTTGAAGTCTTAGATTTCAGGAAAATTGCAAATGGAGACGTGATTAGACGGAGTTCGAGCTCGCATCCAGGATGGATTGGAGGAGCTTGATGGAGAACAAAGGAGATTTACGAGGAGCGATATATTGAAGAAGGAAGGAGATGAAGAATATGATAGATTTCCTTCTCGTGTACTCGCTGTATTTTTCGTTTCTTTTGTTGCTCTTTATTTTTGTTACTTAGATTCATGTTAAAGAGCCTCAAAGTACCCTAACAGCAGTCCTAGGAACACCAGCACAACCCTAGGATACTTAGGTTTTCTGTAGAGAACTTAGAAAATCAATATAGGGTTCAAACAGCATTTCCAGACGTCTAATTCTTAGATCAGATGCCTGATAATGTGTTTTAAGACGTCTGACTGTTGATTCAGACATCTGATAACATTTAGGCTGGACTTAGCTCTGTCTGATGAAATCAGACGTTCATACCTTAGACCATACGTCTTATAAGACGTCTGATGACTTTTCTAGACGTCCAATTAGTGGACCGTTGGCTGGCTTAGCAAACACTCAAGGATACGACCGTTAGAGCCTTATCAGACGTCCTTAAGCCTTTCCAAACGTCTGATAAATGATCGTTTTGCCTCAGCTGGCCCAAAATCTCTTCTCAGAGATTTTATAGCCGTTGCACTCTCTTGGAAATCCATTCCCACGAAAAAGTAGGTTTCCAGACGTCCATACATAGTGCCAGACGTCCTATATGTCGTCTGATGGACTTGCGCTAGAACCCTGTTTAGATCTGATTCAAGTCAGGAAGAGACCCTCCCAAAATCAGACGTCTGACCTTATTTTCAGATGTCTTAAAGTGATCTTCCAGACGTCTGATGCCAGGATCAAACGTCTGATAACCCTGTTAGTGCAATCATTGTTCCTGATTTCAGCCTGATTCTCTTGGACTTTGCTCCCAACGGCTATGGAACCTTTCCTAAGCCTTCCAAAGCCTTCCTAAGGCCTCTATAAATAGAGAGGAACCTCTTGCACACAAACACACACCAAGATACACCTAGATACACAAGACACCTTATAATACACTTTCACACTCTTTTATTTCCAAGAAAAGCTCTTGCTCTCCAAGCTCAAGTCTTTGTGCACCCACTCTCCTGCCGTAGTTCACGAGAGCGGCGTTGCGCCGTCGCGTGGCACACGCACCCGCATCATCGACTCGATGCACTCCTTGCAAAGGGGAGTTTCCTAATTCCTATAGATGCTAGGTTTAAATCTTTGTTGGCTCTATAGGAATATATTTGTTATTTTATCTTTGTTCTTTGGTTGGGTATTCGCTTTGCGAATTCCCGTCTCCTTCGTGGGACAAAATCCTTCTCATGAAGAGAAGGGGTTGAGGAACGCTACCCTCGCACTTGTAGTGTGGTTGTAATTGAGGTTGAATCACCCTCGTTTAAGTGATTCATTTAGTGGATTTGATCAACTTGGTTGATCGAAAAATCCTAACTCGAGGGTGTTAGGTGGTGGTTTTCACCTGGTTTGGGTTTCCACCTAAAAATATTTGTGCACATTGTGTGATTGAATTTTTTGTGAGATTGTTTATTTTCAATTTCGCAATTTATTACGTCACCCCCTCCTGGTAGGAAATCCACACAAGTCACCTGAACTATCATGAGTTCAGGTGGAATTTCGGAGAAGGATATCTGATCTAGTCTAAAAATAGACTCTGAAATTCTAATGATCAGATCTATATCCTCATCCCTAGTTTGTTAAAGATTAAATCCCATTCTATCAAAAGTGACTTTTTCAACCTTAGTCCCGATTTCAAAATTTTCCAAAAAATGTTTTCAATATTTTTATTTTTTTGGGTATGCCAGCAGAAAAGACAAAATGATTAAAAATGCATGTTTTTAGGTTTTGGAAATCCTAAATTGATCGTCAAAATTTTAAAAAACACCCCCTTCATGCTTATAATATGCAATGTCCTCATGCATTAGGATGGAAATGGGATCACCTTAATGAAGGGTGGTCAGGTTTAGGATGCTCAAAACCTGGGGAAAGGAAAGAAAAGGAAAATAGAAAAAAATTATGGGTTACCTCCAATCCAGTGCTATCTTTTTCGCCATTCAGCTGAGCATAGTGTGCATCTGTGATCAACTGTGGTTGGTTCAGTGAAATCGAGAGATTTAGATGGAAGATTCAGGGCGTGATCAAAATAGGGCTTTAAACATTGGTCATTGACTTGAAAAGTCGTATTAGTTTTAGGATCAAAAAGATCAACAGTGCCGTACGGATATGATTTTAGGACAATAAAGGGGTCGGTCCATTTTGATTTCAACTTTCCAGGAAAAATACATAATTGAGCATTGGAAAGCTAAACGCGTTGATTAACGTCAAAATGTTTTCAAATATTGTTCTTATCATTAAATTTCTTCATTCGGTCTTTATAAATCCCTGCGTTTTCATATGATAAATTACGTAATTCTTGCAGTTTAGTTAATTGTAATTTTCCATGGATACCGATGTCAGATAAGTCCATATTTAATTACTTTATTGCCCAAAAAGCCCTATGTTTAAGTTCTACCGGAAGATGGCATGCCTTCCCAAAAATTAGACAGAAGGGAGATATGCCCAGTGGGGTTTTGAAAGCGGTACGGTAGGCCCATAAAGCATCATCCAATTTGGTAGACTAATCTTTACTATCAGGCCTGATGAGAGCCTCATCATGAGCCCTAACTAGGTCATTTTGACCTCAAAAAGAGAATAAGAGCTCCTACACAACCTAGAGAAGGGCTTAATTCACGGAATTAATGTTCTAAGAAGAAAACATGAAACAAAAGTTAAAACTGTAATTTTACCATTGCAATGCATCAACGGGTTTTCTCAGAGGCTAAACATATGTTAAATGGTATGGAAAAGATAAAAAGTGAGTTGGTTTAATCAGAAATGGGTTACCGTGAGAGCTAGGAATTAAATGACATTCTATATCCCTAAAGCAGACTCACATAATTCAACAAGGTTCTGATTAGGATAAAAATCAACTAAACCCTCTAAAATTCATGGAAAAATATCCCCTAAGGTTTAGAACCTTCAATTTGACCTTTGGAACCTATTTTGACCTAGATTGGGGTCCTACCTCATTATTTGACCTAATTTCAGTTTTTGTGTAAAATATCCAGTCAAACGTGGTCAAACCAAAAATCCAACTTCACCATTGGATTCCTTAGGTCCAAATTAGGTTTGTACAAAATTTGGACCTAAGGGATGACCTACTTTGCAAAATAGTCCACCCAATTACATTCTGGCCCTTATCTTTTGAAAACCTTTGCGTAGATCCCCCTAACTTCCTTGCCACCCTTGCAATTAGGTCCCTCCACCATTAAAGTGGAGGAATCCTACTCTAACGAGGAATGGAGGGGGATTACTCCCTTATTCCTCAGAGATCTCCCAGATTTGGAAGGGAGATTCTCTGAGGAATTCCCTTCCATCTGAGCGTGGTCCTAATATCTGATTCACACCCAATCCCTCATTCGAACGCATGAGAGATTTGGGTCTCCAACGATTTCCAACTCTGGTGATGTATTTTGTGCTCGGAAGCTTGTCTCCCAAGCATAAGAGCCCCTGCCAGTGCCTATAAAAGGTCCACCACCTCCGGCCGCACCTATTTAGCTCAACTTGGCTGGAGAACCACCCCAATTTCATCTTCTTCTACTTCGGCCAGGAGTCTAGCGAGCTCCGGCAAGCCCTCCTCCTTCTCTCGCTTTGCCATAATACCAGTGGTAGAGCCACTTTCACCAACTTCCTCCGCGTCGCGCAACACTTGCGTGCGTGCTCTAGCCCCTTCGTCGTCGCTGCTCTCCCTCCATTGGACATCGTCTTCTCTGATGGCAGCAGGTACGGCCAGCCGCCTCCTCTCCCCTTCATCCACTTAGCTAGGTTAGAATTATTCCCCTCTCTCTCCTCTTCATTTCCCCTCTTTCTATTTCCACTTTCGATCCCTCATAGCCACAGACCACCTCCACCTTCTCCATCTTCGGCCGAAAACCAACGAGGCACATCCATTGCTCCACACTTCCACACACCTTGCCAGACCCCTCATCAGCTCCGCCATCACCCACTGATCACCTTCCGCCCTTCCACTGACTACCATCACCTCCGTAAACATCCACCAAACACATCCATAAACACGACCACAGGGTGACCTAGGCACGCACGCCCAGGCCACCCCCTAGCCAGCCACCCACCGTCTTACCTTCGCCTTGACACAGCTAAGCTCCTCATGTGTTTTAATGGGGCCGCAAGGCCGTATTTCTGTATCTCAGATCTTAGCACCTACTGCCATTGAAGCACGCAGCAAGAAGGTCGCAAGCAACGCTCCAGGTTGCATCCACCCAGGTGCTGCGCTCCAAGAGGTGTGGGTTGGACTCGCATATACACCCAGCCAGGCAATTGGCCTTGAGAGAGATCGCAACAGTGGAAATTGAAGAAGGCTTCCTACAAGTGTGCATGAAGAAGCGGGTGGGACTTTTAGTCCCACCTCGTAAACTCAGGGGTGAGTGGCGTTGTTGAAATTGTTTTTGTGTTCTTAGCTGTTTGCCTCAGGTGACATAGGGTGAGGTCCCTCACCCACACACGCATGCCTCGTCCATGACCTTTGCCCTACGGATCTAGCTGATCGACCCGATTACCCCTCGTACTCCTTGCGCACTACACCACGCCGGTGCTCTTGGACTCGAGCACGCAAAACCTGACCCGATTACCCGACTCTGGGAGAACAAACCTAAGAGCGAAATAGAGAGAGAGATGCAGGGGAGGGTAGGAGTAGGTTTTGCTCTTCAGTGTGTGTAGGGAAGAAGAAGGAAGAGGAAGGCATAGCTGAAGCTAAGGCAAGGTGAAGCTAAGCAGGGAAGGAAGAACTTAGCCGCAGCAAAGGAAGAAGAAGGAAGGAAGAAAGGAAAGTGGTAGAAGAAAGAGAAAGCAAAGAGGGTGCAGCAAATAAGAGAAGTTAGAAGGGAAGGAAGGACAAGGCAGAAGAAGAAGACAAAGAAGAGAAGAAGGAAATACAAGGCAGAAGAAGATGACAAGGAAGGAAGAAGAAGCACTGTAGCCACAGAGGAGAGCTATGGAAGAAGCTGAAGAAGAGAGGCATGGCTAAGGTAGAGGAAAGAAGAAGGGCAGGAGAAGGCAGAAAGAAATAGAAGGCCAAAGTCAAAGAAGAGAAAGTCAAGGAAGAAGTGAAGTAGAAGAAGAAAGAAAGAAGAAAGGAAGGCAGGAGAAACAAGGCTAAAAGGGAAGAAAGAGAGTCAAAGAAGAGAGATATCTTTTTAAGACGTCTGATTATAGAATCAGACGTCCGATTCTTCTATTTTTGCTGCAATTTTAACTCCTAAACTCTTGCATTTATACTCTGAATTAGGTTTTGAGTAACTTTAAGTGTTCAAATTACATTATTGAGATTAGTGAATTAGTACCATGTACTCCCTGTGTTCGACCTTAGATACGTAGATCTTCGAGTAAAAAATTCTTATTTATTTTCGAGGTGATTTCATCTTACTACAATGAACATCTTTGAAAACCATGATCTCACCTCGTTAACATTTTGTCATCGTTGCTAGGGAGACACGTGCAATTTATCACTAGTCTCTACATTCTTTTCGACTATATTTGAGCACTAACTTGCCCTATTTATTTTATTGTGATCTTGCAAGGTACTTCATGAGAAAATCCCCCTCGCAAGTCAACCACTTCAGGGTAGGTAATCCCTCTTCTTCCCTAAAATCCATCTCCTAATCCTTGAAAGTCAAAAGGAAGAAACCAACATTGGAATCAATTGCCTTCTTCCTATAGTAGTTACCATCTATAAGGCAAAGGTTTCCTGATTTTGCAAAAATTTTTCAAAAACATATCAAAGTAGAAGCGATTTTTTTTAGAGATCTTATCCCACAAATTCTTATGCCTAGTACAAATCATGCTTAATCTCCGTGGACAACACACTTCTTGTTTTAAGTCCAAAGAGAACTTTTGTGAAAAGAAAAAAATGATTGGAAATAGAACCAAACTAGGGTTTCAACAGTAGGGTTTTTTGGAGTGCTAGTCATACATGCTTGTTTAAAAGGAAATAAACCCTCTCGCATCAGTGTGCTACCCAAGCCCTTGATTGAAGAGATCTAAGCAAGATAAACCCTAAAAATTTGAGCTCTAAAATCACTTGAATCTTAAAATTTTGGACCTAATAAATTGGGAGTCAAATCAGGGTGATGTCTAGGTCTTGACCTAGAATTATTTTGCTATCTTTAGGATAGGTCAGGTGAAGTTAATCCTTTAGGTCAATCAACCTCCAAATTAGGTCACAACATCAAAACATCTAAAGTTCAGGTGAAAACCCTAAAGCACCTTTAATCTTAAAAGTGGTAGACTTAAGAGGTCAAGGTCCCTATTCTGGTCTACCTGAAATCTCAGTGACAAGAAAGGTTTAGTGGGGGAAACCCTGTAACCCGTGGGGATGCTCTACCGTGTAGGGGTCTTTGCAGGACTCTCCCTCTCTGGTTGCCCAGGTAAATCTCAGGCGGACAACCTTCTGATCTAGGGGTATCATCCACTTCGAACCTCCATAGTCATCCAACATCTTTTGGTGCCTTGATTGGGTCAAAAACATCTCTAGTCCCTCATCTTTTCTCTTTAGAGCACACGCATAAAACTTCAGTGGGACTTTTTATTCAGATCTATTAGCTTCACAACTTGATTCTACATCTTGATTTCACCACTTGATCCAAATATGCAGCAAAACCACTTAGGACTACCATTCAAGAAACCTGAATCCTAGAGATCCACGAGAGATAGGATGATTGAGGATGCCTTGAAATTCTATGAAAAAGAAGACAAAACCTCAACACCAGTAGAAAACATTCAGGTTGATGTCCCAACAACCACAACCTTCATCATAACCTGTGCCCAAGTACTGTTGGCAGAGGCCACAAAAGCATCAACATGAGACATGCTCATCACAGGATACATTGAGATAGAAAATTTGCACAATCTTGAATACCTTCAATGCATGAGAAATCCTGTACTTTGGGAGCAACACCAAGATGATCTTGAAAAATGGGAAGAGATAATGAGATTATTAAAACAAATTATGGACTAGAAATACTCGGATATGCTACAAACAGAGGATGAACCATCTTGGAACAATATCGAGGATCAATCTAATTTCCCAAATCTCCGGCTTGAGGCACAAAGTGGTTGTGAATTCCTGACCCAGATAGAAGACAACATGCTTGATATTGAATTAGGTTGGGAAATTGCAGGAGAACACAATGTTGAGCCAACCATAAACCATGAATCACCAAGCTTAGAATTCCAAAACTCCAGCAATGATGAGATTAGAACTGAACTTCTCGAGGGTGTAAATTCCACCCCTTATTCTGATAAGGTGACCCTCGAAGGTAAATTGGACCTAGATTCTAATGATTCAACCCACATCCCAAGCCTAGAATCTGGATCTGAAACCTATTGGGAAGATTATGAGGCCCATATGAAGAAGATCAAATTTTCAATGAAGAATATGATTTTGGGCTTATTTTTTATTAATATCCCTTGACAACATCCTCAAAGAGACAAATTAATTTTTTGGAAGACATGCCAATTTACGATACAGAATCGAGGATTTGGATGAGTGGGGTTTCAATTGGGTCTGTCCTACCAACTTAAAACTTGAGCCTAGAACAAATGATGTAAACATGTTTACATTGCATAAGATGTCTATTTATGCATGTTCTTAAGTATAGGATTGCGTTGCATACTATAAATATTGCATAACATGCATCATCTTGCATTTAGATTAGTTTGAATGAAATGGAGGTTAATTGTCTCCTTTTATGTTCATAGACAGGGCAAACTTTTTATCGGGGCCTCGGATCGAAGATCCAACCATACAGATGTGATCAGGGCGACGACTAGAGTTCAATGACTCCAAGATCGCTCTAATCGGACATCTATAGCATCAAATAGAAATCAGGGAACCCTAGAAGATCTAGGGCCAAGATGGTGTGAATCCGCACTTCAAATGACAAATCCAACCACACGAATGGATTTGGATCGACGATCGTAGCCTAACAGTGAGAAAATTGAGTCAATCCTACAACCATGGCACCATCTACATAATCCAGAAGATGGACGGCCAAGATGGCGCCACATGGGGCCATCTCGACCGCCCAATCGACCACCCTCAATTGCTAAAGATGCCGGGACCCACAAATCTCCACCGTTGGATCAAGATCCAACAGTTGAGATCGCATCCCAACCGGCGCGCTCAACTTTTGAAGCTGCACCTGAAGGAGCTGCCTTGACTGTTGTATCTCAATCCAATGATCCTGATCGCGCACGCATAACTCTTCTCCACTACTCAAGAGCCGCTGTAGCGCAGCGAGAGAACGCACTTACGCGAGCGGGTGGTGCACGTTCGAATCGCAAGGAGCGGCGAGCGGGTGCTGGCGAGCGGGTGCGTGCGACCACGCGATGAGGATTGTGCGGCTGCAGGCGCTCGATAGCACCCACGTGCTATTCCATGCTCGTGCCTCACGCGAGATCAGACACGGGTGGGCGCATGCTGAGGAGCGGGCGAGGAGCGAGATAAGCCGTCTGATCGTGAGAATCGTAGATCGTGGAGCGCACGTTATGCATGAGGAGGTGAGCAACCGCACAGGTGGCGCCCCACTACACCCACGATGGGGCTTTAGCGATGGTTTTATCCGTCACTAAAGACCCCTGATTTAATGTTTTTAGAGTTGTAATGACCAAATTGCCCCCACTCTTTGCAACTATAAAAGGAGACCCCGTCCACACGAAATTCTCGTCCCTTCCTTCTCTTCTCTACCTCTCCAAATCTCAAGAGAAGCTTGTCCCACACATGGGATGCTCCTCGCGAGATAAAGTCAAATTTTCGCTCTCATTTCAGAAGTGGATCCCGCGACGACGACGACGTGTTGTTCCGTTCTCATTCCTCCTGCCCCGATCTCCTTCTTCCCACTCCATCCTCCTTCGTCCAGGTGGCATCTCGTCCGACTCGTCCTCCAAGCAATCATCGAGGAGGATAACTTCTCTCTCCCATTCTTCATTACAGCTTTCTAGTGTAGAATTTTCCTGCTTTCTAGTGTAGCTGATTTCCCTCTTTCTAGTGTAATTCTTTTTTGGTTTTATTGTATAAACATTTTGAATTATTGAATGCATGTTTTCTCTCTGTCTCTCTCATTTAGTCTGATTGTTATTATGGCTTCATTGTAATTACATCACCTCACTTTTCAAGAAAAATTCTAAAAAAAAATATAATTGCGAATATAGATCAACATAGCCTCCTTGAGTTTGACGCAGGATTTCTATTTTGGTATAAATTTTATCTGTTGAACACGAGTTCTTCGCTTTCATACTATGATGACAGGTTTTCAAAATCAAACACGTTAGCGTAGCAACCCATGCGTTTAACATTTTGGCGCCGTTGCCGGGGAGGCAACAATTTCTTATCTTCTTTTCGCATTTCACGCACTTTACTGTTTTCTAACTTGCTTTCTTTTGTGTCTATTGTTTTGCAGGGACCTCCATCAGGGAATCATCAAGCAGTAAACCGGAGTAAAGTGCAGTTGAAGACAACTGTAAGTGCTCCCCATTCTTTCCCCCTCCATAGATTTCATTTGCCACATTAAATCCAAATTCCAATTAACTTAGGTGTTTGCGTAAATCCTGGGAATAGTTTGGTTGTTTGGATTTTCACTCACATTCATTCCACCCTCGTTTATAAAAAAAAAACAACAAAAAGATAATCTTGTGGGGCAATTTTCAACAAACACACAACGTACACCCACATTCAAGGCACTTAATCTAATTGATTTGTTTCTATTCAACCGGGTTCTGATCTGTGGAACTGGTACACATAAAGCAACACATAAAAGAGTGGAAATCATTCTAGGTTAATCATCTTTGTGTGCCTAACTTAGTGGTGCATTTGTGGCCAGTTGTTTGAGTTGTTTGTGTTGCACCACTCTACTTAAAATCAACTCATCAAGTAGCTCCTCCTTAGGGTTTTCAATCTAGGTCTATTCCAAGCACTCCACTTTCTTTCTGATTTTAAAGGAAATCAATCTTCACCCATGTTTGACAACTGGTTTGCCTCAAAACTTGATTGCAATCAACCTAATTTGAAACCCTAAAAGCTACTTAAGCAAGATTTAAACATTAAAACTCACACATCACAAATAATCTTACTTGAAAACCCTGCTTGTGCATGCACTTACACAATTATCAATCAATCATTAAGGGCACAACCCATTTTAAGGGCCCATCACATTCCATAAGCATCACAATCCCAGGCCTTAATAAAATTGAGTAGACGTTGGCCTTAAGGTCTAGTTCGCTCTTCAGCACCTAGTCTGAGATTGTCTTTGATTAACCTACTTGTACTAATTAATCTGATGTCTAGCTAGGGGAGTAGCGTCAAACGACCACGGCTAAGGTGTACACTAGGAACCGGAGGTGAAAGCCAAAGGAAGAACCTTCTCCCCAGTCCCTCCTTCTAACTGGTTGGATTGAGCAGATGCAAGTAGAGTAAATCATTTACAATTTTAAGGCGGGTTTTGGGAGTCAGTAAGTCTTTAGGTTACCCCACTTAAGGATAGCCTTGTTTTGTTGTGCTGCAGGGTCCTTATCCCTAGTCCTTCCAACCTTCTTCTAGTTTATGCTAGGAAGACGGTCATTGAATCCCCGATTGGAAGGACCACTACAGTATTCTAGGAGGCGCAAATTGGATTTTGGTCAAATTGATCCCATGGCCGACCAACAACCTCCACTGCCTGGAAATCCATAAGAAGAATTCCGAAGGCAGCTGGAATAAATGCAGAGAATGCAGGGCACTCAACCCTTGAAGGATTTTTATGATCCTTCAAATTACGGGAATGTCCCAGCCTCCAGATTCCAGTCGGTGATGTAGAAATCAAGCCCCAGGTGTTAAGCCTGATCAAACATTATCATGGGCTTAGCTCCGAGGATCCGTTTCAGCACTTGGAGGACTTGACAACTTTGGTCCAGACCACCAAGGCTCGAAATGTAAATGAGGAGCAAATGATCATGAGGCTCTTCCCCCACTCTCTTAGGGATACGGCCGTGCATTGGTATAGGACAATAGGAAGACCAATTACAACTTGGAATGAGTTGAAATCAGCCTTTCTGAAGAAATTCTTCCCAATCGAACGTACCAATGCCTTGAGACGGGCAATCACTACCTTTACCCAGTGGCCAGGGGAGCAGTTTCATGTGGCCTGGGAGCGATTCCAGGACCTATTGCGGAGGTGTCCACACCACGAGGTGCCAAAATGGCAACTCGTGCAGATCTTCTACATTGGTTGACTAAGCAACTCAAAAATCATGTGGATGCTTCTTGCAGAGGCAATTTCCTCAGTAAAGACGTAGATAGTGCACATGATTTATTTGAGGAAATGAGCAAGAATTCAATCAATCATGCCTCCATGGATAGATTTAACCGGTCCCAGCAGCCCTGATCAAATGTTAATGAAGTCCATAACTCTCATTCATTTGATATGGAATTGATTTGTAACAAACTAGACAAGGTGGACTTGGTTGCTAAGAGAATGGAAGAGTGGATGGCTGGCAATTCTATGAACAACTCTCGATCCACTCAATCCCAAAATTTAGGATTCCATTCTTCACGAGCTCCTTCTGGACGGGAGTTCGTGAATCAACTCGATGCGACTCAACCTGTGAGCCAGTAGTTTTCGGAACCCCACGGGTTCCAAACTGGAGCCTTTGATCCTAGTTTTTTTGATCCTTCCCTTTCTTTCCCTCCATCCTCATCCTATGAGGATGTCTGTGCTATACAAGAGAATGTTAGATCCAACCCCTACTCTAATGCCTATAATCCGGGTTGGAGAAACCACCCTAACTTCTCTTGGAAAAGTCCGGGGCAACAGACCCAATTTCGACCCAGCAACTATGCTCCGCAACGACCAATGGGTCAGGGTCATGTATATACTCAGTTGCCTCCAAATCAGGTTAATCAGCCAGCTTCGAATGCCCGTCAACCCATAGGTGATGTAAACATGTTTACACTACTTAAGATGTCTATTTATGCATGTTCCTAAGCATAGGATTGCATTGCATGCTAGAAATATTGCATAACATGCATCATCTTGCATTTAGAGTAGTTTGAATAAAATGGAGGTTAATTGTCTCCTTTTATGTTCATGGACAGGCCAAACTTTTTATCAGGGCCTCGAATCGAAGATTCAACCATACAGATGTGATCAAGGCGACGATTGGAGTTCAACGACTCCAAGATCGCCCTAATCCGACATTAGTAGCATCAGATAGAGATCAGGGAACCCTAGAAGATTAAGGGCCAAGATGGTGTGAATCCGCACTTCAAATGACAAATCCGACCGCAGGGATGGATTAGGATCGACGATCGTAGCCTAATGGCGCGAAAATCGACTCAATCCCATACCCGTGGCACCATCTACATCATCCAAAAGATGGACGGTCAAGATGGTGCCATGTGGCACCATCTCGGCTGCCCAATCAGCTGCCCTCAATCATTTAAGACAACGGCACCCACGCATCTCTGCTGTTGGATCAAGATCCAACGGCTGAGAGAGGAGCTCAATCGACGCGCTCATCGTCTGAATTGCACCTGAAGAAGCCACCTTGACTGTTGGATCTTGATCCAATGGTCCAGATTGCACGCTACAAAGTTGGCCGCTTGCCCATCTGGGTGCGTAGCGCTGTGGGCGAAGGCTTTATCACGAGCGGGTGGCGCGTGATCGAAACGCAAGGAGCGGGCGAGTGGTACGGGTGAGTGGGTGCGATTGGCTGCCCAATCGCGATCGAACGGTTGCGCGTCTGCAATTACACTCACGCCGTATCGCACGTCGTGCCTCACGTGGAATCGTATGCAAGCGGGCGCGCAAAGGAGGCGGGTTGTAGCGCAATTTAAGCCATCTGATCTCGCGATCGGATGGCTAAGATCAACTAGACGTGCGCGTGCATTTCGCGCGAGAAGCCGAGCAGGCACGTGCGCGTCACCCACGAAGGCCACGTTCGGACCTTTAGTGACGGTTTTATCTGTCACTAAAGGTCCTGAATTAATGTTTTTAAAGTTGTAATGACCAAATTGCCCCCACTCCTTGCAACTATAAAAGGACACCCCCTCCATACGAAATTCTCATCCCTTCCTTCTCTTCTCTCCCTCTCTAAAGCTCAAGAGAAGCTTGTCCCACACCCGGGACGCTTCTAGCGGGATAAAGTTAATTTTTCGTCCCCTTTCGGAAGCGGATCCCACGACAACGACGATGTGCTACCCCGTTCCCGTTCTTCCGCTTCGTCCTCCTTCGTCCTATTCCATCCTCCTTCATCTAGGCGTCATCCCGTCTGGCTCGTCCTCCAAGCGACTGTCGAGGAGGATATCTCTTTCCCCATTCTTCTTACTACTTTCTAGAATAGATTTACTGCTTTCTAGAGTAGATTTACTGCTTTCTAGAGTAGATTTACTGCTTTCTAGTGTAATCATTTTCCCGCTTTCTAGTGTAATGAACAATATTTCTGATGATGAAATTCCATGTTCATTTTACAACTCTTTTTGGTTTTTGTTTGTAATATTCTCTCTCTCTTCTATTTATTGTAAATAGTTAGATAGTTCTAATCAATTAATTTACTTTGTGACAAATAAAACAAATGCATGTTTTTAAATCAAACATCTGCCTCCCTGTGTTCGACCTGTGATTTCTATTCCGGTATAAATTTTATCTGTTGAACACGAGTTCTTCGTTTTCAAACTACAATGACATGTTTTCAATACCAAACATGTTAGCATAGCAACCCGTGCGTTCAACAATAGGGTAGGCTGATTTGAACCAACAAACGGTAAAGATTCAAGGATCCATGCTCCAACTCATGCAGCAAATGAAAACCTCGCTGGACAACTTGTAGTCTGGATTCATTGCTAACTCTCGTCAACCCGGATCTCTACCATCCCAACCCATACCCAACCCGCGAAATATTCTAGGCAACCAAGTTCATGGGTATGGAAATCAGAGGGACCCACACGCACATGCTCAGGTGCTTGAGCAGGGTTCCTCCTCTTCTTCTTCTGCAAATCAACAATTTCTGCTTAATCAAGCCCCTCCAATCTTTCCTAACCCTCCCCAAGACCCAAACTCTTATGCTTCTGCAAATTCTGTCACCTTGAGGAGTGGTAAGTAGACTCAGGATCCACAACCACACTATTTTGATCTACTGAATCCTGAAGAACCTGAGGAGAGAGAGGAGAATTCTAGAGGAAAAATCAAGGCTCAGGAACCTGATTCCAAAGATCTGACTCATGTTGTTTTTCCTGAAGTCTTGATCAAATCAAGAAGAAGTTTGTTGATAGCAATGAGGAGCTTCTGAATCTATTTAAGAATGTTGAGATCAATATCTCTCTCCTTGATGTTATCAAGCACATACCGGCTTACATGAGATTTTTAAAGCATTTATGTACACAAAAGCGTAAGTCGAGAGAATCTGTTCCGAGAAAGGTGGTACTCTCCGAGCAGGCTAGTTCTGTTATCCTGCACCACCTCCCTCCAAAAAAGAGAGATCCAGGTGCTCCGTTGATTTCTTGTGTCATCGGAGATTATACATTTGATAGAGCACTTTTGGATCTGGGTGCATCCATTAACCTAATTCCAACTTCTCTTTACGGGAAGTTTGGATTAGGTGAACTTCGGCCAACTTTAGTAATGCTATAGTTAGCGGACCGCTCGGTCACAAATCCGCGAGGCGTTATTAAAGATGTTATAGTTAAGGTCAAGGATTTCTATTTTCCTGTAGATTTCCTTGTCCTTGACATGGATGTACCTGAAAATCTGAGGAACACGCCCATCATTCTGGGGCGTCCATTCCTGGCTACTGCTAAGGCCAACATTAATTGTGAAAGCAGTAGCATGGAAATTGCCTTTGGGGATCAACGAATGAAATTGGATATTTTTAAGGCAATCAATAAATTTGAGGATTGTAGATTTATTGAGGAACTTGAAGAGGATAATGAAAACATTGAAAATTGTTTGATGGTTTCTTCAATTCAAAGTTCCTCCTTTGATGATGAATTCGACCTGCAACCCTCTATGGCAGACCTGCCATCTTCTGAAGAGTTTATTGATTTTATTCACTCACAACCTCTTCCTCTTGTTGAGTCTTCAGCATCTTCCTTACCATCAATCATCAACCCACCCCAGCTTGAACTGAAACCATTGCCTGAGAATTTGAAATATCAATTTTTAGGACCTCAGAAGATGCTCCATATGATTATCAGTGCTAAATTAACAAAGGAGCAAGAGATAAAATTGATCAAGGTCCTGAAGGAACACAAGGAGGCAATTGGTTGGACCATTCATGACCTCAAGGGGATTGAGCCATCTTACTGCAACCATAGAATATTCTTGGAAGATGGATCCTGCCCTTCTCGCCAAATGCAGAGGAGATTAAATCCAAATATGCAAGAAGTGGTCAAAAAGGAAATCATCAAGTGGCTCGATGCTGGAATTATTTATCCAATCTCTGATAGTCCCTAGGTAAGTCTCGTGCAGATTGTTCCGAAGAAAGTCGGGATTACTGTTGTGACTAACGAGAGAGGAGAATCTGTCACAACTCGTTCAGCTTCCTCTTGGAGGGTTTGTATTGATTATAGGAAGCTGAACACAGCCACTAAAAAGGATCATTTTCCCCTGCCTTTCATCTATCAAATCTTAGAAAGATTAGCCGAGTAGAAGTACTTCTATTTCCTTGATGGCTACTCGGGATACAACCAAGTTCCTATCTATCCCAAGGATCAGGAAAAAACTACTTTCACTTGTCCCTACGGAGCCTTTGCTTTCCGTAGGATGCCCTTCGATTTATGCAATGCACCTGTGACTTTTCAAAGGTGTATGCTAGCCATATTTTCTAACATGGTGGGAGAGTTTATGGAATTCTTCATGGACGATTTCTCTATTTTCGAAGAATCGTTTGACTCTTGTTTAGCTAATCTGGAAATGATTCTTAAGTGATGTATCAAAACACAATTGGTCCTTAGCTGGGAAAAGAGTCATTTCATGACCCAAAAAGGCATCGTCTTGGGTCATGTAATCTCTAAACGGGGAATCGAAGTGGATTAAGCTAAGGTTGATGCTATTTCTAAACTTCCTCCTCCCACATCTGTTAAACAAATCCGATCATTTCTTGGCCATGTAGGATTCTATCGAAGATTCATCAAGGATTTCTCGAAGGTTGCTCGTCCTCTGAGCAATCTTCTCGCCAAAGAAACGCCGTTTGTTTTCGACAAATCATGTCGAAAGGCATTTGATTTCCTGAAAATGGTAGTCACCTGTGCTCTAGTTTTGCAACCACCGATTTGGATAGCCCCTTTTGAGATCATGATCGACGCTTCTAATTACGCGGTCAGGGCTATCTTGGGTCAAAAAATTGATAGAAAGCCCTCTGTCATCTACTACACTAGTAAAACTCTGGATGAAGCCCAGTGGAATTACACTATTATTGAAAAGGAATTACTAGCTGTAGTGTTTGCTTTGGAAAAATTCAGGGCTTATCTCTTAGGGTCTCATGTTATCATCTATACCAACCACTCGGCCTTGAGACATCTCTTAGCCAAAAAGGATGCCAAACCTTGGCTTATTCGTTGGATTCTTCTACTTCAAGAATTTGATCTTGAAATCAAGGATAAAATCGGGGTACAAAATGTGGTAGCGGATCATTTGTCGAGACTCCTAGGTGATTCTCATCCGGACATTCCGATTGCTGACACTTTCCCAGACGAAGGTATTCTTACAGTTTCAGGTATCCACACCCCATGGTTTGCTGACATTGTTAACTTTTTGGCCGTTGGTCAAATCTCCTAGGATTGGACCAAGCAACAATAGGATAGACTGAAATCTGAGGCCAAATACTACTTTTTGGAGGACCCTGAGCTGTACCGCATCGGCTCTAATCAAATTATTCATCGATGTGTGCCGGAGAATGAATTCAACAGTATACTCGAGTTCTGCCATGCATCTGGGTGTGGTGGACATTTCTCCTGGAAAAAGACGGCTGCAAAAATCTTGCAATCTGGCTTCCATTGGACATCTTTATTTAAGGATGCCCAGGATTTCTCAAGGTCATGTTCTCGATGTCAGGCACTCGGGAGCATAACTAAGAGAGATATGATGCCCCTAAACCCAATTCTTCCTATAGAAATTTTCGATGTTTGGGGCATCGATTTCATGGGACCCTTTCTCCCTTCATTTGGACATCAGTACATTCTTGTTGCTGTTGATTATGTGTCCAAATGGATTGAGGCGATTCCCACCCGAACTAATGACCACAAGGTGGTCATCAATTTTGTCAAGAAAAATATCTTTAGTTGGTTCGGGATTCCGAGGACCATCATCAGTGATGGTGGCACTCATTTTACTAATGCCCAGTTTTAGAATTTGTTGGCTAAATATGGGGTTAATCACCAAATTTCCACACCTTACCATCCCCAGACGAATGGACAAGCCAAGATCTCCAATCGGGAGATCAAGAACATTCTGCAAAAAACGGTTAAGCCTAATCGCAAGGACTGGACTCAAAAGCTTGAGGATGCTCTTTGGGCCTATCGTACAGCGTATAAAACGCCCATCGGCTTGTCTCCATTCCATTTGGTTTATGGAAAGGCATGCCATCTACCCCTAGATATTAAACATAGGGCATTCTGGGCGATCAAACAGTGCAATTTAAATTTGAATTTAGGTGGGAAGACCAGGAAACTCCAACTATCTGAGTTGGAAGAGCTTAGAAATGATGCTTATGAGAATGCCAAGATCTACAAGGCTCGGACTAAATCTCTACATGATCAATTGATTTCCTGCAAGAGCTTTGAGCCGAACCAGAAGGTCTGGTTATTCGATTCTAAACTTAAGCTCTTTCCTGGAAAACTTAGATCTAAATGGAATGGCCCATTCATAATTGACCAGATTTTTCCAAATGGAGCCATTCAGATTTCTGACCCAAAGACGGGTAACACATTTAAAGTCAACGGTCAACGTTTGAAGCCTGTTATTGACCGTACTCTTCCAGAACCCATCTTAGACACGGTTGCTATAGCCATTCTGTGAGTTCTTTGGCTAGACTTCGCCTAGCTGATGGCATTAAACTCAGCAGTTGTACATATGACACAAGGCTGATATGAGCTTCATATTCAGGTGACATCTTTCATACTCTACCCTTTCTTTCATGTCTCTTTCTCACTGTGGACATTGCATCAGCTAGGCATAAGGGGGTGGATTCATTTTTGAATCATTTGGTCAATGATTGCGCAGTAATCATAGATCTTAATTGACCTAAATTAGGCTAGGACTTAGCATAAGTTAGGGTTATTCATGCATGCATACGCATTATCTGCATCTTTACTGCTTTCCTTTAGCTATGCATAAAATAATGTTATAATGTACTGATTAAGTGCATTATGTCGATTGCAGGGAATAAGCTGATCAGGAGCTGGATCTGAAGTTGGATTAGGAATAACAGGAGTTGTAGCAGAGCTAGAGTAGAATGCCTAGTTTAGATGTAGGAATAATAATGTAAGGGGGTTAAAAGTTTGCTATTCTATTAAGTAGGAATAAAGCAATAAAATGTGAAGAGCTTAGGTTCATCCTAGCCCCAAGATAACCTAGAGACTTCCCCAAGCCTTAGCCACCCTTAGATTAGGTCACAACACCCTAGGAAGCCCTAAAACCCTAGTTCCAACCCTTCTCTGGATGTCCAGATAAGTTTTAAGATATCCAGGACCCTTAGCCAACTCCCTCACACTTCAAACCCACTTCTGTAGTGTTATTGGACGTCCAGACACTTTGTCAGACATCTAATTTCTGCAAAATACCCAAAACAGAACCCAAAATCCTTCCTGACTCTGATTGGACGTCCAGACAAGTCTGGACTTCTGATTTTTGAGTATAAGGCGTCTGATACTGCTCTCCAATTCCGATTTTGAGATTTAAGCCTTGATCTTGGGTCTCTCGGTCCCTAAACCCAATTCCAACCCCATAGGAACCTAAATTAAGGTGCCCTAACCCTAGTACATCACCTCTAAACCTCCCTAAGGACCTAATTAGGTCCTCACTAAACCTAATTGACTTGGATCTTAGTCAATTCCATCAGCCTATTCAATTGGACTCATTGAGTCCAATTGAGCCCTGATCTCAGCACACACTATCCAATTGGACTCAGTGAGAGTCCAATTGACCTAGACCTGACTTAATTGAGTTGTTTTACTCTTAATTAAGTTTCCACACACCCAACTAAACTTGTATTAAGTTTAATTGCACTATACCTTAGTGAATTAGGGTTTATAACCCTAATTTAAGACCTACCTTGACCTAAACCCACTAGAACCCAACCTAATCAACCTAGCCACCTAAGTTTTGACCCACACATACCCACACACACCCACACACACCATCCACACGAAAATATCTAGCCTAGAGTTCTCTAGAACTCTCTACCATGTGTGGTTGCCTTGGTTGCCAAAAATAGCAACCAAGAGCCATTCAAGTTTTAGATCCACATTTGGTGGATCTAAAAACCACCATCCACCCTCGCTCTCTCACTCTCCCACGAGCTCCCACCATAGGCCTCTCTAGAGAATTCCATAATTCTCTAGAGAGCTTCCCTTAGGTCTATAAAAAGACCCCTTGGGTGGCCATTTGCACCCATTCACTTCTTTGGCAATTGCTCTCCATTGGTGCCATTCACGCCACCTCCACTTAGCCACTCACTCCACCTCCACGATCTCACTACCACCACCATGGAGGACACCATGCTGGGATGTTGGATCAACCCTACTTCTCTCCAAGGGTCGTCCTAAGCTACATTGGCTGCCCCTCATTCTCTTCTCGACCACTCCAAGGCCATCGGGGACCACCCTTGAATGCCCTCTATTCTTTTAGCTCTAGATCACGCTCTTCATAATTTTTATTGCTTTCATTTATTGCTTAGTAGAGTAGTCTTACTTCTCCCCCAATGATGCATGCGAAATCCCCCCGTTGATTATTGTATGCAATCGTTTTCTGGTAGTTAGATTTAATTTTAAGCATTCATGTATAAGCTTTCCTCTAGATTTCCTTGTGCAACAACTCTCCCATGATGAATGAAATTTCATTTTATGTATATATATATATATCTCTTATGTGTTTGAAATCAACTTGAGCTGAATGATTATCATATTTGAGTGATTTAAGTGCCTGCTCTTTAACCGCCTATATATTACGCACAAGCATGTCGTTTAAATAAAGTAGAGCGGCTTTAAGATAGATTTCAAAAACAAAAACAACGCCTCCCAGAGACGAACGACTGGGACTCAAGTCTCGTTATTTTTACAAAATAATATCTTTGTTGGATCGTATTTTGAAACTATACTACGACGCTTTTATCAAAAATGTGATCTACGACCTCCCAACAAATGGCGCCGTTGCCGGGGAGGCAACGTCATTTTTCTTGATTTCGATCTTTTAATCTATCACTGACAAATTTGCCTCTACTTTGTTTTTGATGTGCAGGACAACACGAAACAAAAACGGGATCCGCTCACACATCGAGCGTGGCAAAGAAAAATCAGATGCACATCATCTATCATAGATTAGGTTTAATTTCTGAACCCTAGGACTAGATCTACTTCCTGCAATTTCTTTTTGAAAAAAAAAGAGATTTTTCTTATTTTCGTGGAAAAGAAAAAAATCAAAAAAATCAAAAATTTTGAAAAAAAATCTAGATTGGATTTCATTTTAAATCTAGGTTAGAAAAAAAAAGAAAAAAAAGAGATTTTCGTTGAATCTTTTGAAAAATTCTTTTTGAAAAAAAAAAGTGCAAAAGAGTAAAAAAAAAAAGCATTTTTGGTGGAAGGCTTGAATTTCAAATTCAAAACCTCTTTAAAAGCTTTTCCACCACCTTCTGATTTTCGACCAGATTTCAAATCCCACCTAAAAATTCGACTGCCGAAAAATCCGTTAGCGAAAAATTCTGAAATTCGGGAAAAACCTTCATTTTCAAACCTAGATTCAAAAATTTTCAAAGTTCCAAAAGCGATTCCGAGTAATCCGCAAATCTGTTTTGACTAAAAATGGTGGGGTTTGAAATCTGATCTAATTGGCTTTATTTTCCATATTTTTCCCGAATTTTTGAAGATCATTTGATACTATTTCAAAGTGAAAAATCGTCCAAGGGTCAAAGTTCCAAATCTGACCCCCTGATATTTAAAATTCCCTAAAAATTTGGTTGAAACAGTAAAAATTATAAAATTGGGTAAGTGACACGCCTTACCAAACACCAGACGGAACAGAGACATACCGATAAGCATTTTGTATGTAGTACAGTAGGTCCAAAGAGCATTATCATCTAGCATTTGGGTCCAATCCTTCCTGTCAGTCCTTACAGTTTTTTGCAAAATATTTTTGATCTCCTGATTGGAGACCTCAGTCTATCCATTCATTTGAGGGTGGTAAGGTGTGGAAATCTGATGATTCACCCCTTTTTTCCCCAGTAAATTCTGAAACTAGGCATGAGTGAAATGTGTGCCACCATCATTGATAATCGCCCAAGGAATCCCAAACCGACTGAATATATTCTTCTTCACAAAATCGACGACCACCTTGTGGTCATTGGTCTGGGTGGGGATTTCCTCAATCCATTTGGACACATAATCAACAGTGATCAGAATATACTGGTGTCCAAATGAAGGAGGGGAGGGTTCCATGAAGTTGATGCCCCAAATGTCAAAAATTTCAATGGAAAGCATTGGGTTAAGGGGCATCATATCTCTCTTAGCCATGTTCCCAAGTGTCTGGCATCGGGCGCATGACTTTGACAATTCCTGGGCATCCTTAAATAATGATGGCCAATAGAATCCAGATTGTAAGATTTTTGCTGCCATCTTTTTCTCGAAAAAGTGTCCACCGGATGTAGATGTATGGCAGAACTCAAGTATACTATGGAACTCATTTTTCGGGATGCATCAAAAAATAATCTGGTCTGCGCCGATGCAGTACAGCTCGGGATCATCCCAAAAATAATATTTGGTCTTAGACACAAGTCTGTCCCATTGTTGTTTGGTCCAATCCTGGGGGATTTGACCAATGGCAAAATAATTGACGATATCTGCAAACAACAGGGTTCGGATACCCAAGATTGTAAGGATAGTCTCATCTAGAAAAGTGTTTGAAATAGGGATATCTGGATGAGGAGAAGCAATTAGGATTCTCGAGAGGTGATCCGCCATTACATTTTATGCCCCAGCTTTATCCCTGATTTCAAGACCAAATTCTTGAAGTAACAGAATCCAGCAAATAAGCTGGGGCTTGGCATTCTTTTTGTTCAAGAGATGTTTCAAGGTTGAGTGGTCGGTATAAATGATTACATGAGAACCTAAAAGATAAGCCCTGAATTTTTCTAAAGTGAAAACTACAGCTAGTAATTCCTTTTCAGTAATGATGTAGTTCCTCTAAGCCTCGTCCAGAGTCTTGCTAGCATAGTAGATCATAGAGGGCTTTTCCTCAATCTTTTAACCCAAGACAGCCTCGACAGCATAATTAGATGTGTTAGCCATAATCTCAGATAGGGTTCTCCAAACCAGTGGTTGCAACACCAGGGCACAGGTGACTACCATTTCTAACAAATCAAATGCCTTACGGCATGATTCATCAAACTCGAATGGCGTGTCTTTGGCGAGAAGGTTACTCAAGGGTTGAGCAACCTTCGAGAAGTCCTTGGTGACTCTTCTATAAAAACCCACATGCCCAAGGAAAGAGCGGATCTGTTTTATAGATGTGGGTGGAGGAAGTCTAGAGATAGCATCCACCTTAGCCTTATCAACCTCAATACCCCAATTAGAGACCACATGACCCAGGACAATGACTTCCCGATTCATAAAGTGGCTCTTTTCCCAACTAAGGATCAGCCGTGTCTTGATGCATCTATGGAGGATTAATTCCAAGTTAGCTAGGTAGGACTCAAAAGAATCTCCGAAAATGGAGAAATCATCCATGAACACCTCAAGACAACCTTCCACCATGTCAGAAAAGATTGCCAGTATGCACCTTTGAAAAGTTGCGAGTGCATTGCAAAGCCCGAATGACATTCTACGGAATGCAAAGGTTTCGTAGGGACATGTGAAAGCTGTCTTTTCCTGGTCTTCGGGATGGGATTGGGACTTGGTTATATCCCGAATAACCAACCAGGAAGCAAAAGTTTTTTTGCCTAGCTAACCTTTCTAGGATTTGATTGATGAATGGCAAGGGAAAGTGACCTTTTTGGTGGCAATTTTCAGCTTCCTATAGTCAAAACAACCTCTCCAAGCAAAAGATGAACAAGTGGTGAGGGTTTCCCCTTTCTTGTTAGTTGTAACGGTTATTTCTGCCTTCTTGGGTATAATTTGAATGGGGCTAACCCACAGACTCCGTGATTAGGTATATAATTCTAAAATCGAGCCACTTAATTATCTCCTTCTTGACCACTTCTTGCATATTCAGGTTTAGTCTCCTTTGCATTTCGTGAGAAGGGCAGGATCCATCTTCCATGAAAATACGATGATTACAATAAGATGGCTTGATCCCCCTAAGGTCATGGATGGTCCAACCAATTGCCTCATTATTCTTAAGGTCCTTAATCAACCTCAATTCTTGCTCCTTGGTCAAATCAGCACTAATAATCGCAGGAAGCATATTCTTAGGTCCTAATAATTCGTATTTTAAATTTTTAGGCAATGGTTTCAATTCAACCTGAGGTGGGTTTAGTACAGAAGGCAGGGAGGACACTGAAGGAGATTCATCAGGATGATCCAGTGGAAGAGGCTGGGAATGAATAAAATCAATAGCCTCTTCAGGATGTGGTAGGTCTACCACGGAGGGTTGTGGGTTGGGTTCACTAAAGCTGGTGGAGTCCTCGAGTACATTGATCATCATATAAGTCTCAAAATCATGATCCTCGAGCTCCTCAATGAATCCACAATCCTCAAATCCTCTTATCGCCTTAAAAATATCAAGAGTTAGCTTCCTATCCCCAAAGGCGATCTCCATACTACCTCTCTCACAATTTATGTTGGCCTTGGCAGTAGCTAGGAACAGGCACCCCAGAATAATGGGCGTGTTCCTCAAATCATTAGGTACATCCATGTCAATACCAGGAAATCTACGGGAAAATAGAAATCCTTAACCTTGATGAATACATCCTCAATAACGCCTTTCTATGTGGTGACTGAGCGGTCTACTAATTGTAGCGTTATTGAGGTTGACCTAAGTTCACCTAACCCAAACCTCTCATAAAGAGAAGTCGGGATTAGGTTGATGGATGCACCTAGATTCAACAATGCCATATCAAAAGTGTATTCCCCAATAACTCATGAAATCAAGGGGGCCCCTAGATCTTTCTTCTTCCGAGGAAGGTGATGCAGGATGACAGAACTTGCCTGCTCTGAGAGAATCACCTTCCTCGGAGTGGGTTCTCTTAGCTTACGCTTTTGGGTACATAGTTCTTTCAGAAATTTAACGTAAACCAGGATGTGCTTAACAAAATCGAGGAGCAGAATATTGATCTCTATGCTCTTGAATAAATTTAGGAGCTCCTGATTGCTATCTAAGGTTTTCTTCTTCCTGGTTTCCAATAGGGCTTCAAGGAATGGGATGTGAGTGGTATTTTCAATTTTTGGTCCCGAAGCCTTATTGTCTTCTTCAATCTCCTCCTTCTCTCTCTTAAGATCCCCAGGGTTTTGGCTTCTAGAAGGTAATTCATGGTCCTGGGTCTGCTTTCCACTTCTCAAGGTGATAGAGTTTGTAGAGGCATATGGGTTTGGGTCTTGAGGTGGGTTAGTGAATATTGGAGGGCCTTGGTTGGTCATGTAACTAGAAGAAGAAGAGGAGGAACCCTGCTCAACCACCTGAGCATGTGTGTGTGGGTCCTTTTGATTTTCGTACCCTTGAGCTCTATTGCCCTGAATTTTCACATTGTGTAGGTTGTTAGGTGTTAGCAATAAACCCGGATTGCAAGTTGTCCAATGATGTCTTCATTTGCTACATAAGCTGAAGCATGGACCCTTGCATTTCCACCATTTGCCGATTTAAATCAGCCTGCCCTGCAGATTGTTGGGCATTCCAAGATGGTTGAATACTCGATCTCGGGGGAAACTGGGTGTATACTTGACCCTGACCCAGAGGTCTTTAAGATGCATAGTCGTTGGGTCGTGTTTGGGTCTGTTGCCCTTAACTTTTCCAGGACAAGTTAGGGCGGTTCCTCTAACTTGAGTTATAAGTATTGGAATATGGGTTGTACCTAGCATTCTCTTGCACTACATACGCATCCTCATAGGGCGAGGATGGCGAGAAGGAAGGATCAGAAAAATTAGGATCAAAGGTCCCAGTTTGGAACGCATAAGGTTCCGAGAAATTCTGGCTCATAGGTTGAGCCGATTCAAGTTGGTTCACGAACTCCCACCCCTAGGAGCTCGTAAGCAATGAAATCCCAATTCTGGGATTGAGTTGCTGTAGATGTGTTTCCCGAATTCCTAGGCATCCATTCTTCCATTCTTTTCACAACCAAGTCCATCTTATTGAGCTTATTACAAATCAATTCAATGTCAAATGAATGAGAATCCTGGATCTCATTAGCATTTGACTTGGGTTGTTGGGGCTGGTTGAATGCATCCGAGGTAGGATTAATTAAGTTCTTGCTCATTTCCTCACACAGGTCATATGCACTATCTGCATCCTCGTTGAGGAAATTACATCTGCATGAGGCGTCCAAGTGATTAAGGAGTTGTTCAACCAATCCGTGATAGAAAATCTGCATGAGTTGCCATTTCGGCACCTCATGATGTGGACACTTCCTCAAAAGTTCCTGGAATCTCTCCTAGGCACTGTGAAATAGTTCCCCCACTTGCTAGGTGAAAGTGGTAATCATTTGTCGCAAGGCATTGGTCCATCCGATTGGGAAGAATTTCTTTAGGAAAGTCGACTTAAGAGCAGCCCATGTTTCTATCGGCCTTTCGGTAGTTTAGTACCAATGTGCCGCCTTATCCATGAGAGATTGGGGAAAGAGCCTCATGATCAATTGCTCTTCGTTCACATTCCTTGCTCTGGTGGTCTTAGCCAAAGTGGTCAGATCCACCGAGTGCTAGAATGGGTCCTCCAAGCCAACCCCATGGAAATGCTTAATCAAACTTAAGACTTGGGCCTTGATTTCTATGTCTTCGGAAGGAATCATGATGCTGGAACGTTCCCCATAGTTTGAAGGATCATAGAAATCCTTCAAGGGCTGAGCGCCCTGACCATTCATTCGTTGGAACCATTGCTGCATCTGTTGCAATTCTTTCAACTACCTCTGAATCAGCTCCTGCTGGTTCGGGGGCGGGGGAGGTGGTTGTTGATTAGCCATGGGATCTGCTTGGCTGTAGCTCAACCTCTACCTCTGAGAATGGTCTAAAGGTCCTTCCAATCTAGGGTTCAAAGACCTCCTTCCAAGCATACTCTGGAAGGAAGTTGGAAGGATGGGGTAGAGAAGGAACCCTGTAGCACAAAAAATATAAGCTTGCCCTTAGGTTGGGTAGCCTAAAGGTTTACAAACTCTCAGAATCCATCCTAAGATTATGGATGATTTACTCTACTTATATCCAGGCAATACGACCAGTTAGGAGGAGGGACTGGGGAGAAGGTTCTTCCTTTAGCTTGCACCTTCGATTCCTAGTGTACCCCAGCCGCGGTCATTTGACGTTACTCCCCTAGCTAGACATCCGATTGACTTGTATAAGCAGGTTAATCATGAACAATCTCAATCTAGATTCCAACGAGCAAACTAGTCCTTAGGGCCAATGTCTAATCAATTATAGTTAGGATTGGAATATTGGTGCTTCCGAATTGTGATGGGCCCTTAATGGGTTGTGCCTTTAATGATTTGTTTGAGAGCATGTGTATGTGCACAACCAAAAAGTTTTCAAGCGAGATTATTAAGGATGAAGTGAGTTTTAAGATTTAGATCCTGCTTAGTAGCTTTTAGGATTCAAATATTAGGTGTATTCAACCAAGTTTTCAGGAGGAAAACCAAATTTGAAATCACGAGTTCAAGTGTTTTTCCTTTATAAATCAAGAAGAAATACGGAGTGCCTGGCTTGACCTAATTATTGAATCCTATGGGGTAGCTATGAAATGGATTTCTTTTAGATTAGGTGGTGCGGTCCAAACAATTCAATCAAGTGACCCAGATGCACCACCAATTAGGCACGCAGAGATGATTAACCTAGACTAATTTCTACTCCTTTATGTGTTGATTTGTGTGTATCAGTTCCATAAGCTGGAATCTCGGTTGAGTAGATAAAAATAAAGTTAGGTTATGTGCCTCAAATGTGGGTGTATAAAGTGTGTATGTTGATTCATCCCACAAAAAGTATCTTTTTTTTCTATATATGCAAAGGTGAGATGAGTGGAGGTGGCAAACATGACAAACAAATCCTATCCTAGGGTTTATGCAAACACCTAAGTAGATTAGGTCTTGGTTATGAATGTGGTGAAATGAAACTAATGGGGGGGAATGTCGAGGGCACTTACAAATTACTCTACCCTCACTTTACTCCAGTCTACTGCACTTGGATCTCCATGCTAGGGTACCTACAAGAAAGTACATCAGAGACAAGCAGGGTTAGAAAAATATCTAAGTAACGTGGGAAAATGTGAAAAAATGAAAGAGCATTGCCTCCTCGGCAATGGCGCCAAAATGATGACGTCATGTTTGGTAAATTAAAATCAGGGTTTGGAGAACCCATAGTTATAGCTTGCAAAATGCATCTATCAAATACAATTTATAACGAAACTCCAAGGGAGTCTTAGGTCTAACACAGGGAGGCAACATTTACTTTGTTTTAAATCTGTGCTTCGTTTTATTTCTTTTTGGTGTTTTGGGTTTTGTTATTTTTTTTCTTTTGTTTTAATAGAAAAAGCAAGCAAGATAGATCATAAGAGAGATGAAACAACTATTATATATCACGCAAATGTTTGTTACAATAATCTATGAAAGCATAAAACAGTTAGGGGTGAGAGGAAATCTCCCGAATCGGTTTTTCGGCAAGATGATGGGTCCTGGTGGAAGCTTGAATGAAGGAGGTGAGATGAAGGATGACGGAGGTGAGATGCTGGAGGACATCGGGTAGAGGAATGCTTCACGAAGGCTCTAGAATGGAGGTAAGGAGACAGAGGCGATCTTCTATCGAAACAGAGGTGGGTGGACGGCTCCAAGGCAACCTATGAAGGTGGTGAGATGAAGGATGAATATTTGGTGGGAAATAGGAATATTACACTAATAGGAGGCCTTTGGAGCTTGAGAGTAAGCTCTAATGGAGCTTTGGTAGGCTACTAGAGCTTAGGAGTAGGTGAGAGTAGAGTAGGTAGAGATGAAGAGGAATGGGGGGTGTAGGGGTGTTTACGTAGTGGTGGAATGGAGGTGGTTTGTGCACACGGGTCTTTAGTGACTTTTAAGACATTGCTAAAGACCCACCGGAGGTGTTGCTGTAGCATTCACGCGCTTGGCTGGTGCTTGGAAGCACAGTTGCAGCTGGTGTAGGGCACGGCGATCATCAGCCATTGGATCAGGAGTGGATGGCTGAGATCATGAGAAGGGAATGCGCACTCCCCGTGTTTGATTCTTGCACCATTGGCACGTGCATTGACACCTGTAGGATGAATCATCACAAGGTCGAGAGACGCCCACGGATCGTGCCTTCGCTGCTATGAATGCGCGCAGATCGTGCCTTCGTAGAGATCCGACGGTCAACAATGCATCCAGTCGACTTAAGGAAGCGCCTTTGATTGCGCGTGTGTGATATGGCATGCATCCTTGCATCGATGGGCAGCGTCAGATCACGTGTGAAGAATCTCGACCACTCGATCAGGATCGGGCAGCCCTATTTCAGCCGGTATTGTAGTGGGAATGGTGGATTGCTACTAGAACACATGCTTGTCGTTTGAGGAGCGAGCGCTTCACTATTTTGCCAAAGATCCACTTTGTTGAGTGGAGGGTGGTGCGGTCGCTCGTACCATGACCGTTGGATGAAGATCCAATGGTCGAGGTGAATTCTTCGTTGAGCTGCTTAAGGCCCGGTGCCCTTCAGCCGTGGGAGAGCATGTCTCAGCCGTTGGATTGAGATCCAACGGTTGGGATCTCTTCTTGCGGCGAGGCTGTGGATGCGATGGCTCAGGTGGGGCAGCATGGATGGTGCCATGTGGTGCCATCTGGGTCGTCCGTCTTCATTTTGTAGAGGGTGCTACGGAGCTTTGATCGGGGTAATTTTTGCATTGACAGATTGCGATTGTCACTTCGGATTCATCCGTACGGTCAGATTCTTCATCCAAAACCCGTAAAGATGTTGCACTACTTCTTGGCCATATAAAATGAGAGAATTAATGTACATAATATAAAGTTATCCTAAATGCAATGCAATGGATGTTTATGCAATATTTATACCATAATATGCAATGTTAAGCCTAGGAACTATCATAAATAAGCATTTCATCATGAATTCATGTGTGTTTATCATTAACATTTTGGCACCGTTACCGGGGAGCAACACAGTTTGATTTCGCTGATTACAATTTCTGATCTGATACAAACTTGTTCTATCTATTTTTTTGTGGTTGTGCAAAGTACATTCGAGAAGATCTGCCACATGACAGCCACTCCAAGGGCAAGTAATTTCATTTCCATTCTCTTAAGCCCCTATTTTTGGAAAGAAGTAAAACAGAAATCAATTAGGATCAAACTTGCATTATTTCCTTAGAATTAATCATCCAAGTTGCCTAATTTGATTTTCTGGAGATCCCCTTCCAGATTTCTGGACCTAGTAGGCAGTTAAGGTATCTAGGGCTATTCACCTTCTTGATAGAGCCCCAGGTACCCAATTTGGAAAGAACTGATTGGTCCAAAAGAGCCAAATTAGGGTTTCCATCTTAGGGTTGAGAAAACACACCTGCCTGAAATAACGAGAACTGATTTTTCCGCATTGTATGTCACCGAAACCCTTGCTTGAATTGACCTAATCAAGAGAATCATAAAATTAAGCTATAATCATCCACTTGAACACTAATGCTTGGAGCTTAAGAACCTACTTGCAAATCATTTAGGGTGATTTTGGGCTCATTACCCAACTCATCATCAACCTTAGGGTAGGTTAGGTGAAGTTGATCCACCTTGTGAGTCAACCAGCCATCAAATTAGGTCACCAAGCACAAATCAAATCTAAAGTTCAAGTGAAATTCTTTGTACCTTAATTTAGGTTTAAAATTTGGTAGACTTAAGGGGTCAAGTTGCTCATTCCAATCTACTTGGACTCTTAGTGACGAGGAAGGTTGGGTGGGGGAAACCCTGTAACCCATGGGGATGCTCTACTGTGTAGGGATCTTTGCGGGACTCTCCCTTCTTGGCTACTCAAGTATTTCTCGGGTGAGTGATTTTTTGATCAAGAGGTATCATCCGCCTCGAACCTCCTTAGTCATCCAAAAATCTTTGGGGGCCTCAATTGGGTCTATTACACCTTCTGTCTCTCATTTGGCTCACTAGTGCATGTTCAGGAGGTGGTCCTTAAGACCACCCTTGAGACCTCCATTAGCAATTTACTCCTGTCAAGGCCAAGCCTCGAATAACTTGTTTGTGCTACCTTCCGTTCATATTGATATCTCTTCCAACTCTTCTGAGCCCATATCTCCTTCATCTTCATCCATGGACAATCAAGGAGAAGAACCCAATTTCTAGGATCAGCTATAGCATCTCAATGATCTATTACATGCATACATCAATCCACCGTTGCATCCTCAGATGCGAAATCACTACAATCCCGCCGTAGTGGAGATCGAACCTAGAGTACAAGTCCCTGCTGGAGGGCCTAATGTTGAACTCAAGCCAAACATAATCCATGCTATTCCTAAATTCCATGGCTCAAACTCCCAAGATCCCTTCTAGCACATCAAGTAGCTAAAACATCTGGCCTAGGCCTTCGGGCCTGCCAAACAAAATTGAGACATCCTGCTCATGAAGATGTTCTCCTTCTCACTCAAGGGTAAAGCTGTCGATTGGTTCCAGACTCTGAATCATCCAATCAACACTTGGGGGAACTCCAAAATGAATTCCTACAGAAAATTTTCCCCATTGGTCGAACAAATGCTTTAAGGCACCAAATCACACACTTCATGCAAAATCCAGAAGAACCACTTCATGAGGCATGGGATCGCTTTTTGGATCACATGAGGAGATGCCCCCATCATAGAGTTCTAAAGTGGGAACAAGTCTAGTTCTTTTACCATGGGCTCCGTGACAAGATTAAGCTATTTGTCAATACAATTTGTGGTGGAAGCATCATGGGTCAGCTTGAAGATACAGTTTAGGAGATTCTCGAGAATATGTGCGAAAACTCCATAAATAATGAATCATAGGTATGTTCGACCGGACGACTACTTGTGCATTGACAAACACACGGGGGGCACAGGAGACTCAGGGTCTGTTCACATCCGTTGATATGGAACTGATGGCCAGTCACCTGGACAAGGTCTCTATTATCGAGAAGAAGGTGGATGAATTAGGTTGACATCTACAGAGAATCACATCAACACAGCAGAGCATATATGAGCAATTGCCCTATGGTAGAGAGGTTGTGCATAACATTTATCACCACTCTCATCAGGGGATGGACCCATATCCACCGCCGTCTGATCCTAGTTTCAGAAGAAACTCTAGACCAACCTACTCTAGTTGGGGGAACTTTGAAACCTCGTATTCTGACTTCTCTGGAGTTCCTCAGACCTGCAAGGATCTCCATACCATCTAGAATGATCTATTCTTAAACACTTATAAACTTGGATGACGTAATCATCCTAACTTTGCATGGCCAAGGAATAATCAAAATCTAAGATCTCAATTCCAGCCCTGACCACAAGCTCCACTCCCTTACCAGCCTTCTCAGCCTAGGCCCAATCACAATTATCAATCCAAGCCATCAAGGGATGATCAAATGACTCTTATCCTACAAACCCTGGTTGACATTCAAAAATTCAATGAGGCTATGTAGAAACAGCATAAAGATGAGATCACAAAGGTTTGAAATCAGCTCGCACAGATGGCGAATTCTCGACAGCCTCGTGCACTTCCCTCTCAACTCTACCAAACCTGAATAACATGCTAAATTAGAGGCGTGTTATGAACCCAAATTAGGGCCAAGCTCACAATGTTTACCAAGCCCTTTCTGGTCCATCAACCAATGGGATGGAAGCTTCGACATCATACTCAGGATATCAGCAGCAATCACCACTTTTACCAAATCCAAGTCAGAGCCAGGTGGGACTTAATTCTGTTACCACCCATAGTGGCAAGACAACTCAGGATCCACCTTATCCAAGCCACTCCTAGCCTGGAAGTTCAGAACCTAACCCTAGGATGGTTATTAAGGACACCCCTATCCCAGATCTAGAACCAGAACCAATCCTAGAGAAACCTATAGAGGTTCCATTTCCTGAGTCCTTAACCAAAGAAGGAAAGAGGAAACCCAAACCCATGGCACTTGAGGAAGATCTGGTCAAGCTCTTTGAGCAAGTCCAAATAAACATCTCCTTGATGGATACAATCCGCCACGTACCGGCATACGTGAGATTTCTGAAGAATTTGTGTACAGCTAAGTGTAAGCCATGAACCAAAGATGGGAATCTGATTGTATTGTTTGAGCAAGTCAGCTCGATCATTTTGAGAAAGCTCCTGCAAAAAGCAAAAGATCCTGGCACCCCTTTGATCTCCTGGAAAATTGGTGATCTAGAATTTGATTGAGCATTGTTGGATTTAGGAGCCTCCATAAACGTGATACCTACATCACTACTAGCCATTTCGAGGAAACTGAGCTCAAACCAACTGAGGTGACTTTGTAGTTAGCAGATAGATCAATCAAGTCACCTAGAGGAATTCTCGAGGATGTTCTTGTACGAATCCGTGATTTCTATTTTCCAGTAGACTTCATTGTGTTAGACATGGAGACTCTTGAAAATCTAACACACCAATCATCTTAGGGAGACTATTGCTAGCCACAGCTAGGGCAAATATCAATTGGGCAAAGGGCCAGATTGAGTTAAAATTTGGGAACCAGACATTAAAGAATGATATCTTCAAGGCCCAGAAAGGAATAAACTGTGGGGTAATTGAGGAAGTATGTGACATTAGTGCTCTAGTTGAGTACCCACTTGCAATGGAAGACTTGATTATTCCTGGTCCTCAACCACAAGAAAATTCTGACCCACAATTAGAGAAGCCCAAAACTGATCTAGATTCACCCTTAGCTCTCACTTTATCTTATGAGGCCCATCCCGAACCCCCACCTATTGCTGATAGCCCCGTTATAGAGTTGAAACCCCTCCCAAATTATCTGAATATGTATTCTTGGGTACCAATCAAACATTTCTTGTTATTATCAATTCCTGACTAACATTTGATCAGGAAACAAAGTTGGTTTCTGTTCTCCAGTAGCATCTAAGAGCATTGGATGGACTCTAGATGATCTGACTGGTATCAGTGCCTCCTATTGCACACACTGTATCTACACAGAAGAGGGCTCACGACCATTCCGAGAAATGTAGAGATGACTCAATCCGAATCTACAGGAGGCCGTAAAGAAAGAGATCATCAAGTGGTTAGATGCTGGCATTATCTACCCAATCTCTGATAGCCGCTGGGTGAGTTCGATCCAGGTTGTGCCAAAGAAGGCAGGGCTCACCGTCATCATGACTGAATTTGGTGAAACCATTCCAACCTGCATTACAAATTCATGGAGAGTCTGCATAGACTATCAGAAACTGAATGCATCCACGAAGAAGGATCATTTCCTGTTCATTGACCAAATTCTCGAGAAACTGGCAGGAAATCAAACTTTCTATTTCTTGGATGGTTACTCTGAATATAATCAGGTGGCAATTCATCTAGAGGATCAGGAAAAGACCACCTTTACTAGCCCTTACAGTACATAAGCATTTCGTAGGATGCCATTTGGGCTCTGCAATGCACCTGCCACCTTTCAGTAGTGCATGCTAGCCATATTCTCAGATATGGTGGGTAATTACCTTGAAGTATTCATGGTCAACTTCTTGGTATTCGGTGAATCTTTTGATGAATGCCTTCTGCATTTGATCCAAATCCTTAAAAGATGCAATAAAGTGAACCTGGTTTTCTCCTGGGAAAAGAGCCACTTCATGGTTCTTGAAGGCATCGTGCTTGGATATCTCATCTATAAAAGGGGCATCCAAGTTGACCAGGCTAAGGTGAATTTGATTTCCAAGCTACCTATGCCTAACTCAGTCAAAGACATCAGATCATTCCTGGGGCACGTCAAATTTTATCATCGATTCATACCTGATTTCTCTAAGATCGCATGCCCCGTGATGAATCTTCTTACAAAGGACACACCTTTTGAGGTATCGAGTGAGTGCATTCACACATTTAAGAACCTTCATGAACGAGTCACCCAAGCACCATTCTTGCAATCTCCTGACTACTCTAAACCCTTCGAGATCATGTGCGATGCGTCTAACTACGCAATAGGAGCGATGCTGGGTCAGAAAATCGATGGGAAACCATTGGTCATATATTACGCCAGCAAGAGATTAGACGAGGCTCAGTGTAATTACACTATTATAGAGAAAGAGCTATTGCCTATAGCATTTGGCCTAGAGAGATTTAGGTCATACCTCTTGGTATTCCACATCATCATTTACTTGGATCACACCGCTGTGAGGCACTTACTCATTAAAAAGGATGCAAAGCCTATATTAATCCACTGGATCTTGCTGTTAAAAGAATTCAATCTTGAAATTCGTGACAAAGTCGGAAAGCAGAATGTGGTAGCTGACCACTTATCCCATCTTCCTTCTTCACTCATTGACCCTTTTGAACCTATCACAGATCACTTCCCTGATGAGCTCCTCCTGACAATTGAAATAGAACTTCCATGGTATGCTGATATGGTGAATTATTTGGAATCGCATCGGATTCCATCTGATTGGCAAAAAGCCAAGAAAGACAAATTATTTTCAGATCCAAATACTTTGCCTGGAAAGATTTGTATCTATTCCGCATTGGTGTTGATCAAATCATCAGAAGATGTGTTTCAGAATCTAAGTTCAATGGAATCTTATCCTTCTACCATGATCAGGCCTGCAGTGGTCACTTTTGTGGACACAAGACCACAGCAAAATCCTCTAGTGTGGATTCTATTAGCCCACGATTTTCAAAGATGCGAATGACTACTGTAAGGCATGCACTCATTGCTAGACATTAGGAAACATGAGCCGACATGACATGATGCCGTTATAATCGATTCTCGTGTGTGAAATCTTTGACATCTAAGGGATTGACTTTATGGGTCCCTTCCCAAAATCTGATGGTTTCAAATACATTCTCCTTGCCGTGGACGAGTCCAAATGGATCGAAGCCATCCCCACCCAAACCAATGATCATAAATTTGTGATTAAATTCATTCATCAACACATTTTTTCTCGATTTTATATTCCACAAGCTATCATCTCTGATGGAGGGACCGACTTCGCAAATATGCACTTTCAATCCCTGATGAAAAACTATGGGGTGTCACATCATATCTCGAGTCCTTATCACCCCCAAACTAATGGATTGGCTGAAATGTCAAATAGGGAGATCAAGAAGATCCTTTAGATCACTGTTCAACCTGACAGGAAGGATTGGTTTGCCCACCTTTTAGAATTCTTGTGGACCTATAGGATCGCCCATAAGACCCAGTTAGGCATGTCTCCCTTGAAACTCATGTACAGGAAGGCATGTCACTTCCCCATAGAAATGGAGCATAAAGCCTACTAGGCAGTAGGAAGTGCAATCTAGACCTTTTGAATGCTAGAATCCACCAACAGATGCAATTAAGTGAGATTGAGGAAATACGCAATGACGCGTATGAGAACTCGCGAATCTACAAAAAGCAGGTGAAAGCCTTCCATAACAAGCACATTTTGCGTAAATCCTTCCATCTTGGTTAGAAAGTGTTACTCTTCAATGCCAAACTCAAGATCTTCCCAGGAAAACTCAGATCAAAATGGATTGGGCCATTCCTTGTGAGACAAGTATTTGGAAATGGAGCAGTTGAAATTAGTGAACTCAGCCACGAATTTGAACCTTTTATCATGAATGATCAGAGACTTAAATCATTCTTCGAACTCACCAACACAAATTTGGCTGCAGTATCTTTTGATCTCCATTCTCCTTAAGCTTCAATACGCCCAACTGATGGCATTAAACTTAGCGCTTAATGGGAGGCAACCCGTTATCTTTTGAAAAACCCAAAACCTTCCTGACATATCCTTTTGTTGAATTCATATTGCACTTTAGGGTTCGTCGATTAGAACAACTGACTCCACCTTTGACACTTGTATCTGAGCTAGAATCATTCGCAGCAGTCATTCTGACCCGTTCACCACCCACCTATTCTAATGTATGATCTGAATTGAACTCGAACCCACCTAATTTATAATGACATTGCAAAACTTAGGCATGGGAGGGTATTAAAGTGCAAAATGCTGTGAAAATCAATGCAGAAGGGTTTCATTCAAAAAAAAAACAAAGAGGAGAAAAGAGGAAAGGAGAGGTCACTTTGAAATAAATGAAAAGAGGAGAAGAGGAAAATGAAGAAAAGAGAAAAGAAAGAAAAAAGGAGTAAACAAAAAGAAAAAATGAATTAGTCCCTTGAAATTTAATATGGAACCTAACTAACTTCTAAGATGGATCAGATGATGAATTAAGACCTGGAAGGCTAAAACTTAGCGAATTAGTGGTGGATATCGACCTTAGGCCTCTTGGATCTATTTTAAGGTTTAAACACTTAAGTATTTGTTAAGATCTGGATTTATCATCAAGAGGTTGAGGAAAATGCGAGGTTGATGTAGTAGATCTAAGGCTTAGGTATTATTCGACCCCATTTCTTGCCCTTTGGTTTTCAGGACTTGGTAACCTAAGTATCCAAAATCACACAATAAGTCTGGTTTAGTGCGCTTAACAAAGAAAAATCATGCCAAAAGTGTTCTGTTCTGAAAAGCCATCTCAAAGATCTAGCTTAGGAGCGGCTCGACAACACAAGTTGGTTCAACAAGTTCCTAACGTTGAGAGGTCGGAAATCCCCCTCGAAGATGCATAATAACATATCATCTCCTTGGTGCTTGTCTCCTACGATATCTAAATATTCTATCAGGGTCATGCAAGCACCTTGTGCTGGTTCAGGTGCCATGGGAAGAATTATCCTGAAATGTCGATTGCTAGGCCCTAAATTTAGCTACAGAATGCCATGAGCGACACTATCTCCAAGTGTCGAAAGCTAGGGTTCTCGGGGTTTTCATGGGCAGTGCTATCCCAAAGCATCGAAAGTCAAGGACTCTTCAAGGATTGATGGTGGGGTAAGGAATCCGATATAGACAGGTTTTTAGGGCCAATTCGAGGCTGGATTTAGGGGAAAAAAAATGAAAAGAGAGAAAACACTCCAAATGAAAAATCCTTCTCTATCTCTTTCTTACAAAAATGCACTAGCAAACTGAACCTGGACATGTTACTTCTATGCATCGGTTCTTTGATCGGTGGGGTCAACAAACCTCTAGGCAGTTTTTGCGGGCCTTAGAGACCTTCGTGGCAGACTCAGGCTGAAGTTGGTCAGGTCTAGATCATGGATGGTACTTGTGTACCTCTAGACCTATTGTTGGTATTCTGATCTGATTTCTAGAGCTACAACTTAGGAAGGCACCCTGACGGTTACATCCAACTTAGAGACCTAGTTTGATCCATAGAATGTTTTGCTAAGGGACAAACAAAAGCTAGGCATGGGGGTATGATGGGAACCCCATCATGAGCCTTAACTAGGCTATTTTAGACTAGAATAAAAGATAAAAGCTCCTACATATTCATCTGAGGGTTATATCCCCACCTTATTATGTTTTAAGAAGAGAATAAGAAACCAGGGTTAATTCTTTAATTTTAACAGTATATCATGAACACAAAATAAATAAGGGATTTGCTATGGGTAAAATAAAGGTCAAAAGAGCATTAAAGTCTAGTAAGTGGGTCCATGCAGATAGAAACGAGGCTTCACGCATTTCGAGAACTAATACAGCACCTAAAAACCTAATTGCAGATATGCTTAAATTACTGAGGGTATAGTCTAGATAAAATCCATCTAAACCTTCTAAAATTTATTTAAAAATATTCTATAAGTTTTGTACCCTTTAGTTAACCTTTGTAACCCATTTTGACCTTAAATAGAGTCACAAACAAAGTTCTACCCTAATTTGGATTTTTACGCAAATTGCCCAATCAAGCTTGGTCAAAATTTGAATCTGACTTCACCATCATATTTCTTAGGTTCAAATTAGGTTTGTACCAAAATTTGGGCCTAATCAGAGTTCATCTTGACCTAGTTTACATTTTAGTCCCTTTAAACTCTATTTCTCACACTTAAGTCCCCAGCTTTCAAAATCTTTACAAATAGCCTCCTAAGTTATTTATATTTTTCACAAATGGGTCCCTTCTGCCAAGGTAGGTGTGAACCCACAAGATCCGAGCTTCAATAAAGGATTTCTCCCTGATTTCTCAATCGATCCCTTCCAAAATCGGAAGGGAAGAACTTGACGAAGTCCTTAATAATCTAAACCTAGTTTTGGACTCCAAATCCCCTCATGAAGCTCATTTGAATTCATGGATTTTAGGGATCTTTTTCCTAAAAATGCAAGCTTCTCAAGCTCATTTCCAAGCTTAGAAGCTTGCTTGAAGCCATATAAAAACGTTCCCATCAGAAAGCCAAACTCCTTAACGAGTTCTAGGCCCAAAATTCCCTCATCTCCTCTACCTCTAGTCGACTCCAGACTCCGCTCTGGCAACTTCCTCCCTCTGGTCTCCTCGCCTACTGCCACATAGTATAGGCAGCAGGTCCGCCTTCCCCAGCTTCTTCCATACCTCGCCAAACCTTTAAGGGGCCTCCTCTCCCTACACCTATCGCCGTCCTCCCTCTCAGAGCCACCATCTCCAACACTGGCTAATCATAGCCAGTGCCATCTCCACATACCCTTCGTCAACAACCACTTCAGTTCAACTCCACTTCTCCCCCTAACTCCATTCGCACACCCAACATCCTCTCCAATGCTCCCTCATGCCCGAGCCACCGTCGTCTCCCTCGTCTCCGACGTTCCTCTGGTGACCTCATGAATCCGCCACACTATGCCAAACCGTTCCCCACCATTCTTAAAAGTTCCATCATGTCCTCATGACCAAAACCCCTCAAGTAATTAAGGGGATTGGCTTCTCATAAGCTCCACCAGAGATGCACACCTCCAAACCACCTTCTCGAGCATGCCAGACTACCACATGCCTCCTCATAGCACGCCACACCCACCAACATATTCGCCTCCCTCAGGCGAAGCTTCTAAGCTTCTTTGATGTGGTCGCGAGGATGTATCCGTGATTTCAGGTACACGCCGAACCTCAGTCGGCCTTGACTTCTCTGACATTAGCTGTAGTCCTCCGACCACGATCGCTCTAGAATCCATTTCCAGGTGTTGTGGTTGACTCCCAGGTACCACTCTAGGCATTCAATTGGACTCTGCAACCTCATCTTCGACCACAATCAAAGGTGCCTTCAACTGTTGCTACGCAAATGAAGAAGCTGCGTGGGATAGTCTCACATCATAGAGTGAAGGACCCACAACCACACAGAGGAGGAATTCGTGCCACCCGTTCTTTGCCCAAGACACGAGGGTTGGGTCCCCATTCTCCCTTACCTGCTTACCCTTCTCTGCACACTCCTTACCTGCGATACACGCTCGTAGCCCTTGTCCTTGTTAACACCTGAATACCCAACCGATTACCCGATTAAACCTGGTTCTCTAAGAGGAGAAGAAGAAGAGTGAGAGAGGAGGGGTTTTTGCCCTTCGCTCCTCTACTCTCTACACTTAGTTGATTATGAGGCCTTTACCTCTGTGCTGTGCTGTGCTTGTCTCTCTTGGGGCATGAAGGAAAGAGAAGGTGACCTTTGCCTCTTCTGTTGGAGCTGTGCCCTAAGCAACTTAAGGCATTTGATGCCTTGTGCCTTCATCTAATCTCTACTGGTGCCTTAGTTCTACATACTGTTGGGATATTAAACTTGGTTGACATGGCATATTTGGTTGAGATTTACTATTCAATTATTTGAGATACTTGTGAGCTTAATTTCAAGGATTAATTTGGTGATTCAAATCACCATTTTAACCCATTCTTTTTACACTATGCTACTTGATTTCATATATATATCATTTTGAGTAGTTCTAAATGAAGCTTTGGTCATAATTTCTTATATTTCTGATTAAATTGTGACTAGTGATATTAAATTGCCATTAGTTGCTCCCTATGATCGACCTCGGACTCTTTTTTTATTCTAAGTTATAAATTCAATTATTTTTAAGCAATTGAGGCTTTACTACAATGATTACTCCATAAAAATCCTCGATAGCCCATTAACAAGTCTCCCATCCAAAACACCACAATTTTCCTCTCAAGCCGAAGAATCCACAATAAGACCATTGGATGTGCTATCTCTGCGGTCTGGAAAGTAATCAAATATTGTTGGTTGATCATTCTACTCCCAAAAGCTTCCTTCCAAGAGCATCATTGGAAGGACATGTGCATTTTTCACCTTATGATAAACATTTGTCCCACTAGAGGTCTGGCCTTGTGTGGTTTTAGATCCCTGGTCCAATGCCCTTTTTTCTCTTTTGCAAATTTAGAAAACAAAATATTTCAAGCAGGCAGTTTCCAACTTTTAGGAGAGGTTTTGTAACTTTGTCTAGTAGCATGGTTGGGGGATTGCTGAGTTGTCAACTTGAATGGTCTAAATGGTTTCTGAAAAACTACCTATATTGGGTCTGTGAATTCAATGATTCTAGCATTTGGAGGGATTTGATTCTTGAACTAGGTTGAACTTAGGATGATAGAAAAGTTTCTTTTGGTCCTTGAACAAGGGTGGATGCTCACCTCTGTTCTATTGGAAGAAACTTAGTCATACTACTTTATCTGCTACCAAATGAGAAAGATCCATTGGCATTGCTCAACATGCTATCAAGAAAATGATCAACCCTGTTTAATTTTATCATTTCCCTTTTTTTGAAAGAAATCATTACATATATCTACATTTGCAAGGGAACTTCTTTGGCCATATGTGTTTTTTTCAACTTTTTAGTGTGCATCTATGATATTATTTTGTTAGTCCATTGCTTCATAGCACCTTCCATAATATAACCAGTTAAAACCCCCTCCAAAAACTCGTTAACCTCTATTGAAGTCCATCGTCTCCCTGCTAACTATATTGGAATTCCACTCTCTCACAAGCAAAGAAGCTGGAATAACCATACCTAGTTCTTACCAAATATGAAGGCTGGACTTAAAAGAGAAATCAGAACTTTTATATTGTGCTCACTAGCTGTAGCTACTGAAATCAATGATTTACATGGTCTAAACTATTGGTACACTTATCCTACTTATTGTCCACAAAAAGAGTTCTATCTTGTGTGGTTCCTTATAGGGCTATAAGCTGCATGCAATCATGTGGCCAGCACTTTTCGAGCCCAAAAGGATGGCAGGCTCCTTCTATGAGAATGAAAGGGCTTCTCTAGGATGTCCATTAATTGGATATAATATCCAATACTCAATTTGGGCACACAGATGATTAAAGATACAAAGAAAATGTGTACTTTTGGAAAATGAGCAGATAAGCAACCAACTTGAGGCCGACAAAGACCTAAGGCATTTCATCCAATGGGAATGACTGAAATTGGAAGTGTACGATAGTTGAATGTATCTCACCAAGATGCTCAAAACCTTGTAAGGTCCCTTGGTCTATAGTGTAAGTCCTTATGGGAGGGAGTGAGATTTACGGAATATGAAAAACATGCGGAAATAAAATATCAATCTCACACAAAAAAAGCAATCACACAAAGGCACAATGATTTTTAAGTGGAAACACAAATCAGGTGAAAACCATCACCTAAGTCTCTTGACTTAGGATTTCCCGATTGACCGAGTCGATCAAATCCACTGATCGAATTACTTAAACGAGGGTAGTTCAACCTCTTAGAACTATGCTACTTTCAACCTGAGGGTAGCATAACCTCAAACCCCTCCTTTTCACGAGGAGTATTTTGTCTCGTGAGGGAGACGAGAATTCGCAAAGCGAATACCCAACCAAAGATAGTAAAATTACAACAATCCTATAGAGCCACAAAGATTTAAAACCTAGCTACTATAGGAGTTAGGAAACCTCTCTTTGTTGGAAGTGTGCTGGCTTGACGATGCCGGTGCATAAACCACGCAACGGCATTACTTCACTCTCGTAACAATTGCAGGAGAGTAGGTGTGCAGTGAGAAGGAAGCTCTCAAGATGTAGACTAAGACTTGTGAGAGTTGGATCTCCTCTAAAGATCAAAATGACAATATAAGTGGAAGTAGTGTTACTTGGGTTTGTGTAATAATGGAAGGGGCCTCTCCTATTTATAGATGGCTTAGGAAGGCCTAGGAAGGCTATGGAAGCCTTAGGTAGCTGTTGGGAATTATCCTAAGGCAAACCAGGCTGCAATCAGAATCATTAATGATTTTGATAAGATCATCAGACGTTTGGGAAAATTATCAGATGTCTAGAAGTCAAGTATAAGACATCTGATAATCAAATTAGACGTCTAATACTAGATGGGTTTCCTTACTAACTTGGTTCAGACCTAAACAGGGTTCTAGTGAATGACATTCAGACGACATATTGGACGTTTGCACTAGGTCTAGAGGTCTGGAAACCTAACTAAATGCAGGAATGGATTTCCTAAGGCATAAACTGCTATATCCCTCAAGAGAAGTGATTTTGGCTTTATCGAGGGCTAAAGTTCACTTATCAAACTTCTGGGATCCTCTATGAACGTCTATTAGAAGATCAAGGGACGTTTCTCAATGATCACATTTCTAAGCCAACGTTCCACTAATTGGACTTCTGGCAAGGTCATCAGACATTTGGACTAAGAGATGGTCGTCTAAAATCAATAGATAGACTATCTTGGTTTCTTAGGTCCTCTATGAGAAACCTAAGTATCCTAGAGTTGTGCAAGTATTCCTGGGACTACTCTTAGGTAACTTTGAGGCTCTTTAATATATAATTAAAGAAATAAAAGATAAAGAATAACAGAAATAGATTACATGAAAAGAATAATCTTCTATCCTATTCTTCATCACCTTTCTTCAAGCTCTTGCTCCAAGCGAAGGCTCTCTCTCTTCCATTAAGCTCCTCCAATATGCCATGGATGCAAGCTTGAGCTTCGTCTTTCACACTTGTAACCATTTGCATTTTTCTGAAATCTAAAACTCAAATGCAAATGTTAAAACACAAGTGTTTTGTAATCATCAAAATTGACGATTGTGGTGCCCTTGCACCAACAATCTCCCCCTTTTTGATGACGACAAAACCATAAGTAGTAATCCATAACAATCTCCCCCTTTTTGACATTATCAAAAGGTTTTATCAATTTTAAATTCCCCCTTAAAACATGCTCTTCTAGCTTTTGGGTTAATTTCTTTTAACAAAAATAATATTCTCCCCCTTTTTGTAACAACAAAATAGCTATATGATCATCTCCCCTTTCTAAAGGAAATATAGCTATGTTATTTTTCATCCTCCCCCTTAAAGATGGACAATTAGCTCATCAATTTTAACTCCCCCTATCTAGATGCTATTTATCAAAAATAGGGTTTAGAAATTACCTCACTTACTAAGGCCAATAGAATGGCCCAAATGGAGGTTGGTAAAATGGATGGGGCTCCCATCCGAAGCTTGGAGGTCCGAGCATCAGTGCTGGTCTCCAATCGAGCAGTCGATGTGTGGCGGTTCGAACATCCGTCGGTCTTCTCATTGATCTTCTCATCTTCCTCCTTGGTCTACTCCTTGGTCCTCCCAATTTGAGTTGACCATCCTTGAGCTTGTAGGTCCAATCTCTTGTATTGTAATCTCCCTTGAAACCTACAAAACAAGATTCTAATTGATCCTTCGATATCCAAATAAGCTTAGATCCGATTTGTTAGTTGGTCTCCTTGAAGGAGATCCTTTCTCAACCTTAGGACTAGAGCTAACTTTATCATTAGAAAAGTCATCTAATTTGTTCATCAATTTATTAGATTCTTCCCTAAGACATGCAAGTTCTTTTTCTGCAACATACATCTTAGTTTTTAGCCTAGAAATTTCAATTTTTATGCTAGTATTCTCCTTAATCAATCTACTATTTTCATTGATTAGGTTATGATTTTCTAACAATAAATTATCATTTTTAGAAATGTTAGAGCTAGGGCTTGTTTCTAGATCCATAAGTTTATTTTCTAGCCTTTCATTTTCATATTTAAGAAAACTAAGATTCTTTCTCATACTATTGTTTTCTATTTTTTGTGATTTACTAAGCTCATACAATTCATTAAAAGCATCTTGTAATTCTGAATTTACCTCATCGTCGCCATCGTCACTGTCGCTACTTGAGATTACCATGGAACCAAGTTATGTAGTCTCCTTATTGGATTCTTCATGAGTGCCTTCTAACTTCCTCCATATCTCATGGGCAGTGGTGCACTCTTTGATTCGCTCGAATTCCTTCAAACTCAACGCGTAATACAAGTCATTCATAGCCTTTGCGTTGAGGTTGAGATCCCAAATCTGGTCTTCCATGTAACCAAGCACGGGTTTTTGGGAATGACAAATGTGGACTCACATTTTTTCCACACCTAGAAGTCATAGGCTAGCAACCACAAGAACATACAGGTTTTCCAATGAAAGAAATCTATACCTGCAAAATATGGTGGTCGCGAGGTGTCGTGTCGTTTAGTGTATATGAATGTCTTTCCATCCATCGGATCCTCGCCGGTGTGTAACGCCGATGATGCGAGACTCGCTCTGATACCAATTATAAATCCCTACGGGAGGAGGTGAGATTTGCGGAATATGAAAAAGATGTGGAAATAAAATATTAATCTCATAATAAAAACAATCACACAAATGCACAATGATTTTTACGTGGAAACCCAAATCGAGTGAAAACCACCACCTTCCCGATCGACTGAGTTGAGCAAATCCACTAACTGAACTACTTAAATGAGGGTAGTTCAAACTCTTGGAACCACGCTACTTTGAACCCGAGGGTGGCATAACCTCGAAGCCCTCCTCTTCACGAGGAGTATTTTGTCTCGCAAGGAAGATGGGATTCGCAAAGCAAATACCCAACCAAAGACAGTAAAATTACAACAATTCTATAGAGCCACAAAAATTTAAAACCTAGCTATTATAGGAGTAGGAAACCTCCCTTTGGTTGAAGTGCATCAGCTTGATGACGCGGGTGCATAAACCACGCAATGGCACTATGTTGCTCTCGTAACGATGGTGGGAGAGCGGGTGCACAGCGAGAAGGAAGCTCTCAAGATGTAGACTAAGGCTTGTGAGAGCTAGATCTCTTCTAAGGATCAAATTGACATAATATAAGTGGAAGTAGTGCTAGCTGGGTGTGTGTAACAAAGGAAGGGGCCTCTCCTATTTATAGATGGCTTAGGAAGCCTAGGAAGGCTATGGAAGCCTTAAGTAGCCATTGGGAATTATCCTAAGGCAAATCAGGCCACAATTAGAATCATTAATGATTCTGATAGGGCCATTAGACATCTGGGAAAATTATCAGACGTCTGGAAGTCAAGTATAAGACATTTGATAATCAAATTAGACGCCTAATACTAGATGGGTTTCCTTACTGACTTGATTCATACCTAAATAGGGTTCTAGTGAACGTTAGTCAGATGACATATTGGACGTCTTGCACTAGGTTTAGAGGTCTAGAAACCTAATAAATTGCAGGAATGGATTTCTCAAGGCTCAAACGGCTATATCCCTTAAGAGAAGTGATTTTGGCTTAATTTATGGCTAACATTCACTCATTAGACATCTAGGGTCCTCTATGGATGTCTGATAGAAGATCAATAATCATTTCTTAATGATCACTTTTCTAGGCCAATGTTCCACTAATTGGATGTCGGGCAAGGTCATCAAATGTCTGGACTAAGGGATGGTTGTCTAAAATCAACAGACAAAAGGCATTAAGTCCAGCCTAACTTTTTGAATGTCTGATTCAACATTCAAATATCTTAAAGTCTAAGATCAGACGTTTGATTTATGATTAGATATTTGATCAGGCTGTCTGAAGCCTATCTTAGTTTTCTAAGTCCTCTACGAGAAACCTAAGTATCCTAGAGTTGTGCAAGTGTTCCTAGGACTACTGTTGGGTAACTTTGAGGCTCTTTAACATATGATCAAACAAATAAAAGGTGTAAAATAAAAAAATAGATTACATGAAAAGAATAATCTTCTATCCTATTCTTCATCTCCTTTCTTCAAGCTCTCGCTCCAAGCAAAGGCTCCTTTTTTCCGTCAAGCTCCTCCAATCCGCCATGGATGTGAGCTTGAGCTCCGTCTTTCACACTTGTAACCATTTGCATTTTCCTGAAATCTGAAACTCAAATGCAAGTGTTAAAACACAAGTGTTTTGTTATCATCAAAATTGACGATCGAGGTGCCCTTGCACCAAAATATGGTGTTCATGAGGTGCCGTGTCCTTCAGTGTATACGAATGTCTTTCTCTCCATCGGATCCTCGCCGGTTTGTAACGCCGGTGATATGAGACCCACTCTGATACTAATTGTAAATCCCTATGGGTGGGTGTGAGACTTGTAGAATATGAAAAAGATGCAGAAATAAAATATCAATCTCACACAAAAAAAATAATCACATAAATGCACAATGATTTTTAAGTGGAAACCAAAATCAAGTGAAAACCACCACCTAAGTCTCTCAACCTAGGATTTCCTGATCGACCAAGCTGATAAAATCCACTAGCCGTACTACTTAAATGAGGGTAGTTCAACCTCTTAGAACCATGCTACTTTGAACCCGAGGGTAGGGTAACCCCAAACCCCTCCTCTTCACAAGGAGTATTTTGTCCCACAAGGGAGACGAGAATTCGCAAAGCTAATGCCCAACCAAACACAGTAAAATTACAATAATCCTATAGGGCCACAAAGATTTAAAACCTAGCTACTATAGGAGTTAGGAAACCTCCCATTGGTGGAAGTGTGTCAGATTGACGATGCGGGTGCATGAACCATGCAATGGCACTACTTCACTCTCGTAACGACGGCAGGAGAGCGGGTGCACAGCGAGAAGAAAGCTGTCAAGGTTTGTGAGATATAGATCTCTTCTAAGGATCAAATTGACATAATATAATTGGAAGTAGTGTTACTTGGGTGTGTGTAATAAAGGAAGGGGCCTCTCCTATTTATAGATGGCTTAGGAAGGCCTAAGAAGGCTCTGGAAGCCTTAGGTAGCTGTTGGAAATTATCCCAAGGCAAATCACGCTGCAAATAGAATCATTAATGATTCTAATAGGGTCGTTAGATGTCTGGGAAAATTATTAGATGTCTGGAAGTCAAGTATAAGATGTCTGATAATCAAATTAGATGTTTAATACTAGATGGGTTTCCTTACTGACTTGGTTTAGACCTAAACAGGGTTTTAGGAACGTTAGTCAGACGACATATTGGACATTTGGGAGTAGGTCTGGACATCTGGAAACCTAATTAACTGTAGGAATTGATATCTCAAGGAACAAATGGCTATATCCCTCTGGAGAAGTGATTTTGGCCTAATCGAGGGCTAACGTTCACTTATCAGACTTCTGGGGTCCTCTATAGACGTCTAATAGAATATGAAGGTTCATTTCTCAATGATCACTTTTCTAAGCCAACGTTCCACTAACTGGACGTCTGGTAAGGTCATCAGACATCTTCTATAAAGACCCTTCTGTCCTGAGCCTTTTAAGACATCTGGACTGTTGGTCAGACGTTTGAAAATTTTGTGCAAACCCTTCGTGTCTACGCGCGGGTGGTGCACAAATAGTACACTCATTTTCCTTCCCTTCTTCTCTCTCTCCCCTCTTCCAGCAAAACCCTAACACCCCTCCTTATAAAACCCCCTTCCTCCTCTCTCGTTTCCCTCACTTTACAGCCTCCAGCTGCTTCTGCCCTTCCCCTTCACCCCAGCGCGAGCGAGAGAGCGCGAGAGCGGCGACGAGGAGTAGTGGCGTGAGGAGAGGAGGAGAGTGAGCTCGCGAGCTCGTGTCGGAGCTCATCGGACAGTGCACAGACGGAGTGACGACTACGTGAAGAGGACGATTGCGTCGGAGGAGTCCTCCCCAACACTGCTGCAGTCAGAGCTGCAAGCGAGGGGGCGAGGCACAACCACGTGCGATGTGAGCGAGCGGGAGCAGGTTCTGGTTCTGGGTTTTTCCCAGAATCAGATGTCTAGAGTGACATCCAGACGATGGTGCAGACGTCTAAAGGCGATTCCAAACGTCTGAGGAGAGAGTTTCGTAAAGGTACGTTCTCTTTACGGATATGGCCATGTAGGCATCTCCGCAAGTGCCCTTTTTTGTACCTATTTTGAGGAGATTGTGTGGTGGTGTTGCAGGATTTACTTTGGGAAGGTGCGGGACGTGCCCTTCCACATATTTCAGACATCTAGGGAGCTTACCAGACGACTGGAAGAACTTCGAGACGTCCAGAGAGGTGGTCAGACGTCTGAAGTTAGGTCCAGACAATCCATAAAAGTTCCTGGACGTCTGAGGATGACGCAGAGACTAAGGTGCATTTATGGACACTTTTAAGACGTCTGGAAGTTGTTCCAGATGTCTGATTTTGCGTCAGTAACCCTATTTTGACTCATTTAGGGTCCGTTTGAGGTCTGTTTTACGCAAATGAGATACGGACATTTTCCTTATGAGTTCCTCTACTTGTTAGAAGGCTTTCCATGCTATTCTGATAGTTCCCTTGTGATTGTTCCTTGTTATAGGACTTCATTCCATTGCGGGTTCGGGGCATGCTGAGGCACGTGAGCCTACCGTTCAAGCCCCCAATACTCCTGGGTTTACTGGTAGAGTGGCTTCCCCCTAATTTAAATACAAACCTAAATGCATGTGTGGAGTGAATGATTAGAACCTAGGATGTGGCATGAATCCTAGGACGAGAAATACTTGAAATGTCTATATGTGTGATTGAATTGCAGTCTTGAATGAGTAGATAGAAATGTTAACAACTGCTTGTAAATGAATAAAAGCTACTTGTGAAATAATGAATTACCTGTGCTAGTTAACAGTTGCTTGTGATCTTCCTGTTGTATATGTTAAATAATTTAATACGAGCTGCATGTGTATAAAGCTGAGAATGGTAATGTGAATGATAGAAATATGATTAGTCTGTGTATAACTTGAGTATGGAAATGTGAACGATAGAAATACTAGTTGCATGTGTATAACTTGAGAATGGAAATGGAAATGATGAAACCTGGTATGGAATGGCATGAGGCATATGAGCATGAACCCTAAAGGGGGATAGGAGTAGAGCTCCTAGAAATAAATAGAATGGATTTGGAAATGCATTGGGAAGTGTGCTGGCCCATGAGTACGTGGTACCAAGGAGAGTGCACGTTACATCTGAGTGTAGAGGGGAGCTTACTGCCCTTTGGGTTGAGACCTGGGGTGGGTTTGGCCACTTTGCACCGACTCGGTGGTCCTCGTGTACACTGTACTGGGGAGAGCTACTAGTGTAGGGAGAGAGCTAGCCACCCCACGAGGCCCAAGGTTCAGCTAGCCACCCTACACTGACTTGTTAGGCCCACTGGGCAAACAAGGGTAGTCAGGAGAGGGTGCGTGGACTGTGGAGGGGCGAGACCCTTATTTGGTTCTTAGGGGCTAGACCCCTGTTACTGAGAGGGCTAGGCCCTATACTGTTCTGTGTTGTACTTTGGGCGCACCCGTTAACGAAAATGACTGACCGCATGCCAGTGCGGGGTAGCTACCCATGCGTTTATCATGCGTGCCGTAGTCACCAATACATCTGTCCGTGACCTTGGGGTGGTTGACTGGGTGTAGGATCACCACAAGGGACTCTCCCGGCTAGGAGAGCGCCACATGTGCCTTCTACTCTTCGAGAAAGGCTACAATCAAGATCGTTCCCATGAGGAACATTCGAGATCAAGAAAGAGATCTGATAAATAAGCCAATGGGTGAAAAGGAATAAATTGTGAAATAAAGTAAATGGAATAAACAGCTACCTATCCACTTGCACTACTTTAGTTAGTTGGTTGCCACTCTACTCAGCATTCACTAACTTTGTGTACTCATAACCCTTTTCAGGTCCAGGTGTTGAGCAGCCTGAGTCTACGGCTGTGGAGGGTGCTAGGCCCAGTAGAGCCCAGTAGGTGTAGCTCTTTTATTGTACTCCTTTGTAGTAGTGAGTTAGACTCTTCTACCTTTATGTTCTATACTTTTACGTTCTGTACTTTATGTTCCTGTACCTTGTTACTGCCTACTATTGTGGTGGTGATATGTACTGTAGCAGTTTTTACTTCTTTACTGCTGTACCTTTTTACTATTAATTCCTTAGCATAGTGAATGTGGTTTACTTTCCTGCTTTTTGGTTATTTCTCGTTGGATGACTGGGTCTTGGGATCAGTCGAGTTGGTCCGGTCTCATGTCCTGTAGGGATTCGGCAGTTGGGTCATAACATCTTCTAAGACATCTGGACTAAGGGATGGTTGTCTAAAACTAATAGACAGAGGGCACTAAGTCTAGCCTAAGTGTTGGGATGTCTGGATCAACATTTAGACGTCTTAAAGTCCAAGATCATACATCTGATTTTATGAATGGACGTCTGATTAGGCTATCTAAAGCCTATCTTTATTTTCTAAGTCCTCTATGAGAAACCTAAGTATCCTAGAGTTGTGCAAGTGTTCCTAGGACTACTGTTAGGTAACTTTGAAGCACTTTAACATATGATCTAAGAAATAAAAGACAAAGAATAATAGAAATAGATTACATGGAAAGAATAATCTTCTATCATATTCTTCATCTCCTATCTTCAAGCTCTCACTCTAAGTGAAGGCTCCTCTTCTGTCAAGCTCCTCCAATCCACCATAGATACGAGCTTAAGCTTCGTCTTTCACACTTGTAACCCTATTCATTTTCCTGAAATCTAAAACTCAAATGCAAATGTTAAAGCACAAGTATTTTGTTATCATCAAAATTGATGACCTCGGTGCCCTTGCACCAACATATAGGTGTTCTTCGACACAAGGAGGTTTGGTTCTTGATGCATGTTCTAGAGTTCCAATGCCGCATCTATGGAATTCCTTATGGCAATGATGATGCTTGTCCGCAACTCCCACTACTTTTCCTTTGTCTTGATAAAGGTATGCAGTGCAACATCCATAAATTCTTTAGAAATGGGCTTGCAGAGTATATTTAAGCCATCAGCAAGCCAAAACTTAGTCTTTTTCCTAGTGATCAGAAATACCCTAATGAGGCATTGCAAGTTTGCATGAAGTCCCCACTCCATCATGGGTAAGGTTGCAAGACATGGTTGAAATGGACCGTTTTCATTTTGTTGCCAATGTAAAACTTGTATATTCACATTCAACATGCTTTAATTAGTTCTACATTCTCATTTGCAATAAAAAATCTAAGCATCCAAATTCTCCTTCCTTTTTTGTGAAGTGAAAAATCTAAGGAACAATGGACATCTCCACTTAGTCCTTCATAGTTCTATTCTAATTTTTAATTTCTATTTCTACTTTCTCATTGAGTTTGATAATATAATATACTTTCAAAAAAATCATGAAGCTTTACGGTTACGAAATTCATGAAGATTTATAGTTGAGTTTATTCGTATTAAAACACAATCGAAACTTTTGAATCAATTGTTTGACTAATGGTTGGATGAAAAACATGACAACTTAATTTGCTAGTTACATGTTCTTGCATTTGAAGAATTGAATGCAGTGCCTATATGTTTCGAAGTAGAACTACATTCTGGTGATGACTCTCTTTTTTTTCTCTTTTCCAATAATTGTGATTGACCTAATTAACAGATATTTCAATTATTAACTTCTTTCAGTGTCTAAATTAAAAGCTATAATGTGAAACCTAAATATGCTACACATCAAGTTGAAAGGTGAAAGCTCTACCTATTAAAAAAGCTTCTAGCAAGGTTCCTTCAGCTCCATTCTCTAGCTTGTGATATTTTTTAAGGACTTAAGGAGATGAAGATTAGATGCATTTATGCTTTGGTTGCCCTTTTTGTACGTGCAGTATGGTTCCTTTTAGGTTATGCATGGAGTAAGATGGTCAGGACTGGATGAACTTGTGTTGTATGTTGAAGAAGAATATACAAGTAGCTGGTGATCCACCTTTTCTCCTATTTTATGTTTTGCATGTAGTTAATTGGTGTGAGGTAGTCACATGTAATGATCATCCTAATCTAGTAGAAGTGATGAACAAAGCGTTGAGAATTGTTGTATATCTTTTTAGTTGCTTAATGAGAATGTCATAGCTGATTAGTGGGTGATATGTTGTTGATAATGGAGATGATACAAGTGATAAGCAAGCATTGATGGAAATAGGATGTATCTTGTTAATTCTACAGTCATTGTTTGGATGTAATAGGTGTTGAGTGCACTTCGGTCAAGTTTAAAATACACATTGTAGTATAGTCAACAAAAGCAAATCAACATTTAAATTTGTAAACTCGAAAACAGATGTAAGTCCAAGGTCGTTCGCAGGGAGCAAGTTTAGTAAATCAATCAACTAGTCATAATTATAAAGAATAATAATGTAAATGAAATCAAAATGATATTCAATGCATAGAAAAATGTATCTTAGATGTCAGGTAGAAAATGTAAAAAGAATGAGGTAAAAATGGTGGTTGAAACCACTAAATTAACCCTAGAATTTAAGCTCTAATCAAATTCAAATATTTGAACAGTAATCCTCAACCACTAATGGCAAATTTCCATGTTAGCAGATGTGTGTACAGTGACTACGGAACAGAGCCAGCACAAGGCTTCAGACGTGATCTCAAGGAGCAAGGAAAGCCTTAGTACTGACTAAGTGTTGAGTAAGGGGGCACGAATCCCAAGGTGCTATAGTGCAAAACCCCTCCACCCTCCTCCTTAGATCTCTCATTCTTTAATTAGACCCAGGTGAACAGTAATCGGGTAAATGAATCCAAGCCCAGACCTGCCAGCATGGTGTAGTGGCTAAGAGCATGTGTGGCATGTGGAGAGAGAAGGGACCTCACCTCATACTCACTAAGGCAAACACTAATGGCAAGAATTATTTTTATGTGCTATGGTGGATCTATCCCACATGATGTGGGACTAAAGTGAGGTGCTTTCTCTTCGCAGCTTCCTTCGTAACCAGCAACTGAATGGCGTGAGGAATTGAGGCAGTAGCTAATGTCTGCTGCTTCGATTGCGGACTTGGAAGGCTTCTAAACCTAAAGTCACTTCGATTAAGAGCCACAACAGGTCGAATGAAGACTGTAGACAGGCGGTTGGTGATGGAGAAGATGAAGGCCGCGATGACACTCCAACAATGAATCGACGAATCAAAATACGGCCTTGCGCCTCTGTCAAACAAGTTCAAAGGCTTCGCCATTGTTTGGTGAAGGTGCTGGTGGTGGAGATTAGGAGTGAGCGTGTGTGTGGAGCGTGGCGATGTTAGAGAGTGAGTGCGAATGTGTGCATGCTCAACAGGGAGATGGAGAGTGTAAAGACCTAAATTTCTTTAGGGCTTTTGATCAGCAAGGTGTGGCAGAGCTTATGGAAGTTGTGGCATGGAGTTTGTTGGAGTGTGGTGGCTGTGCAAGCTCATTAGAGCTTCGCTAGCCGTGGAGAAGATGGCGGTGAAACGGTGCATTAAGTGGTCAAACCAAAGGTCTAGGTAAGTGGAATTGAAGTAGAGGAATAGAGAGAGTGATCAAGAGACTTAACAGGTAGTGAGACGGTGGAATGCGTCTGGCATTGGTCGACAGGATGTAAAGAAGTCGAAGGTGATGATGAGTCATCGGTGAGGAAGACAAGGAAGGAAACACCCTTTCTTTGGCTGGAAAGACGTGTGACGAGGAGAGGAGGTTAGAGGGCCACCCAATTTGGTGGTTCGTAGGCCAGATGAGGGAGTTGGAGAAGCTCATTGGAGCTCAAGGTGTTGTGGCCGGAGAAGGAGAAAAGAGGGGATTCTTGGCTCGTTCTTGGCTGAGGAGGTCGCTGGGGTCTCGAGGACTCTTTATAGAGCTCAGAATTGAGCTCTAAATTAGGGAAGAAGCCTGATTTAGCCTTGGTCTTGGGAGGAAAACTTCCCCAAATTCCTCGAGCTTGTCTGAGCTCTAGGAACCAATTTGGAATCCCTGAGGTGGTTCAAAAGATCAAGAATCTCCTCAAGATTCATTCGTCCAAATCTAGAGGGATTTAGTTGAGGATTAAGCAAGAAATCTTCGCTCAAAAGTCGGCGGAGAAGTTTTATTCACTCCAGTAGCAGCAGGGACCATTTTTCAAGGATTGATGAGAAAGATAGGGACCAAATCACAAGAAACATGAAACCTAGGGGGCTAAATGTAAGAAATAGAATTTTTAAGGGCTAAATTGCAAACTAGGTCAAGATGGACTCTAATTGGGCCAAAATTTTGGTGATAACCTAATTTTGACCCAAGGAATATAATGGTCAAATTGGATATGAGGTTTCACCATGTTTGATTGGATAATTTGCACAGAAGCCCAAATTAGGGTAAATTTTCGATTGAAACTCTATTCTAGGTCAAAATGTATTTAAATGGTCAAACCAAAGATACCAAACCTTTTAGAATATTTTCCTATGAATTTTAGGAGGTTTATATTAATTTTATCCTAACCAAAACCTCTTCAATTTAAGTTGGTTTGATACTTAAGGTTTTAATACTGTTTTTACCCTCGAAATGCATGAAACCCTTTTTTAGTATGTGTTGACCTACTTTTTAGACTTTTGAGCTCATTTGACCTTTAATTAACCCATGAGTGACCCCGTGGTTAATCTATATTTGTGATGTTTTGCTAAAACTGTAGAATAACCATGTTCCCCTAATTTCTTCTCAAATCAGAATGATGCGGAGTTGTGAACCTCAGATGATTAAGTAGGAGCTTTTATCATTCAAACCTAAGTAAATGTGAATATTTAGGGCCCATGATGGTGTTACCATCAATAAGGCCTTAACAGTCTTAAGTTTCATGTAATTTGGATTCTTCTATATCTTCCTCCATCAAGAGGTCTGCTTATTCAAAAACTTGAGTCTGTTGATGAAATAGAAGCATCTAAACAAATGAGATTTGAAATACTTCCAAATCATATCTTTCTTGTTGATGGTTTTTTCTTCCTTCATTTTTATTAAAGCTTCCATAGATGTAATCATTAGACTTAGGGGTAGGACACTATGGAATGAAGCATGAACAGGTTGTGAGGATCGTTCGTGAAGTGGTTGTAGTCTGACATCTAAGTGTTGAGTACAATTATGATCTAGCTTGTGTTTTGCCTGGTTATGGACTACAGTTAGCTTTATGTTTTATACATCACTTTTTTGTGCATCTCTTTTTGTAGAATTTTGGCCAGTTTCTTTTCTAGTATATAGATTCTCAAAAAGTTTATAAAGGTAGATTCTTGGTTGAATTATTTGTATTCATAATAAGCAAAGAGTGCAAGAACAATTAATTTTTGTAAAATTCTAGTTATATTAGTTGAAAGGAACTCCAGGAGTTCATTTTGGACATTATGCATCTCAATGTTTTTCTCAAAATTAATAAAGTAATTTTTTTTGTCTGTTCAAATGTATAATGCAATGAAAGCTGTCCACAATTTTTTAAGTGTATTTTCTATAATGTTTTCATTGAAAAATTTCAAGAATATTTTTCTGGATATTGTAGAATAATTTTTCATTTTATAGGTAATCAAAATAAATTATAAGTGTGATACATTTTGAGTATTTAAAGGATAATTAATAATTTTTTGTATCCTTCTTACATTGCCACGAATTAATCTTTAGCATATTCTTTACTAGGCGATGAAAAAAATCATTGTTAAAAGAATGTATAGACAACGAAAATATTCATTGCTAAATTTAAAGTATGTGATGATTTTAGTGACAATTTTATTCGTTGTTTGAATTTAACAACAAATATATTATTCATTGTAGATTTAACAACTGCTCATATAGCAATGAATATGGTGACGAATAAATTATTCGTTGACACATCATATAACGATAATTTATTCATTGTCATCTTTATAAAATATTCGTCGCCTTTGACTCTTTTTGTTGTAGTGTCCCTTACTTGGGAGAAAAATGAAAAGTATAGACTAGACTGGCCCTTTTGAGAACATCTTTGGGCGGCTAGTTGGTTAGTGTGGCAGATTCTTATCTAGGGGGGAGTCTAATTCTTCTTAATTATGTCATCTCGATAATGCTTATGTTTTATTTATCTATGTTCAGCCCACCAAAAAATGTGTTGAAATGGATGGATGTAATTTGGAAGAGATTCTTTTGGAGAAGCTCGACACATGAGGGGTGATTCTTACAACCTGTTAAGTGGAAGACCATCTACATGCCTAAGAGGAAGGGCGGTCTAGCAGTTAGATCATTGAGAGAATTCAGACATGCCTTACTTTTGAAATGGGGAGTCATCATCCTTAGAGGGGATTCGAGCTTATGGCGAGATGTTATCAAGGATTTGTATAGTTACAATGCCTCTCAGACAGATGTGGTTAATCCTACCAAGGCCTCTGTTGCTAAGGTCATCACTAAGAGATGGGATCTCTTCTCACCTACGATTGGGGGCGATTACAACTTCAAATTTTGGAGTGATAATTAGTCCAGTTTAGGCTACTTTAAGTCCTTATTCCCATGAGCTTATGAGGCCACTAAAGATAAGCACACATGTGCGGCCAACTACTGGAACCATACGGATGTTTGCTAGAATATTCCTAAGCCAAATGGGAACTATTTCAACTGTATGCAAGAGGAGTTCCGCAGTATGGAGGTGACGGTCTAGGCCTTTAGACCAATTGAAGGAGTGAATGGTTTTTCATGGAGTGCAGGCATCTACTCCCCTAAGAAGGTGTATGAATAGATGTTGGTCCCTAACACCGATGATCCCCATGTGTCCCATTGTGAAGCCATTTGGAAGATGAAGATCTCAAAAACTACAATTGTTCTTATGGCTTGCTCGTAGGGATGGCCTTGCCACTGGCTCCCTGCGTGTAAGGGTGATGAGCGCCCCCTATTAGGTGCCCCTTATACAAGTTTGCTGATGATGACATCAAGCACCTGATGCGTTCTTGTCTGCTGACAGCAGAGGTTTTGTAGAGATGTTGTGATTCTACTCTCCCAATATGGGATGGGTTGTGGGCCATCATCCTCAAGTCATTACATTCAGAATCAATATGGTGGTTGTACTATAGTGTGTGTGGTGCGCCATATTTGATGTCTTATTTAGGGAGGGTTGTGGGTGGTGGGAAAAGATGTGTAATGATGCTGTTGTGCTAGGCTGTTTGTGGCTATCTACATTGCAACCACTTCTTTGATAATAAATTTCTAGATTTCTACTATCAACAGTAGCAATCCTTTTCCTCTCAAAAGGAAAAAAATCTATCTTGTTAGTGCTAGACACTAAATAAGCTGAATTTTGATGTTAAAATAATAAGAAATCACTTGGATGAGCTTAACCATTGTGATGCTGACCTTAAATTTTACTACAAGGTGCTAAATAGGATGATGATATGAAGAAAGCTTCAAGATATGAAGGTGACAATTTCATGTTTGATGGTGATGAGAAAATATGCAAGTACTAGTGATAGAGTTTCAAGAAAATCAATAAAGAAAAGCTTGGTGTATATAAAATGTTTTATTTCATTCCTTCAAGTTAGAAGATTTGTTAACAGCCATGCATACTTAACACACACAATACATCCTTTAGGATTATTAAGTTAAAAATTATTAGAAACCTTTTCAAGATTTATTATAATTGAAAATTAATTATGAAGAATGTTTATACAAATTTTAGGAGGTTAACACCCCTTGGTGAAAGGATGTAACTTTGAAATAATCCAACTTTCAAAATAGAAAATTAATTGATTAAGAAAATTAGCTAATCTGTTTATTTTAGTCCTGTGAAGAAAATTAATTGATCGATACTCTATTTTCCTTTTGCCCATTCTTATTTTTCAATATTAGGAAATATAAGGGAGTATTTTTCTTTAGTCCTACTGCATATATTTCGATATTTACTTGCTATTGTCTCTATAGGAGTATTGTACATTTGTTTTTCATAATTACTTGTACATTTAGGTGCCTAAGTTGTAGGATTCTGATTCTTCTTTAAGAAGGGGAACCGAATGTTCTTGGGCCTATCCAACAAGAGTTTATGTATTAGAGGTACACCATCCTCAATTCTTTGTAGTGTGGTTTAGTGATTCCTACAAAGTGTAGGGTAAAATTTTAGGTAGGGATATCTAGGTAGAGGCTTTTCTCGATTTGTGTTTCCTCTATAAATTATTGTTTTCACTTTTGGTTTGATTGTTATTTAAATTTTTAATTTTCTTATGTTTTCTTTTAAGCACAAATCACCCTCCCCCCTTTTTGTATCGATTTCATTTGGTAGCAAAGCGTGTTTCACTATTTCATTGGAGTGATTTCCATGTGACTCAGTGACTACAAGAGCGATTGCAACTTCAAAAAATAATGAGAAATCAACCATAAAGCCCCCTTATTTTGATAGGACAAATTACATGTACTAGAGGGAAAAGATAGAGATTTTCCTCCATTCTGGAGACTTCTCTATTTGGGATATGGTTGAGAAGCCATTTGTAAAGCCCTTAAAGTTTGAAGTAGGTTCCAAAAGTAAAGATTAGAAAAAGCAACTAATATTGTGCATTAAGTTTGAAAGAGTTTAACTAGATATTGCAATGCACCACTACAAATGAAATTTGGAGGACACTCCAAATTACTCAAGAAGGAACTGACAAGGTAAAAGTTCCAAAGTAGTCCTTTTAATTGATAACTTTGAGAAGTTTAAAATGTAGGAAAGAAAACAATCAAATAAATGTACAAATGCATCACCAATGTTGTTAACAACCTAATGGAACTAGTCATGAATTTCGTAAAGGAGAACTTGAAGGTAAAATTTTGCGATTACTGACCTCTCTATTTGAGCCTAGGGTTAGGCTACTCTTCCTAACTTTGTTATGCCTATATGTTGGCATCTAGTTTTTAGACATCACATCTCCTCCCTAATGTAAGATTATGGATCATGGACTCTAATATAGTGTGAGGTTTGTTGGTGCGGATTCTTGCAAGACTTACCGTAATGGATTGCTAGCATGACATAGACACAAAACAACCTTGTTAAATAATCCAACTAGAGATATGGCTTTTTGAATATGGGGAGGTATTCTTGAATGTTTTCATCTCAACCTTAGAATAGTGATGGCAAAATGATCAATTCTTCCCTTATTTTTTAACAACTCGTGAAGTGGTCAAGGAAGAGAAGCTAACTACTCATAAGAGTTCACATAGTTGGGTGATAGCTTTTTCGACCATGCTTATGCAATTGACTTCAAGGTAAATGACCATCAATGTAGGATGCATCTCCTACCAACTCATTGAGGCAAATAATGCCTTCGAAATAGGTGAGGTGGTCAATGGAGATAGACTTTCCATATAAACTTGATCATGGGATTTTAATGCTTCTTTAATAGTCAAGACCTCATCAACTTGACAATGAAGAGTAAAGAGATTATTTGCTAGTTTCTTGTGAGGTTAGGGCCTTACATGTTCCTTTTAAGGTATACCTTACCAATGTCCTAAATGTGTTGAAGGTTTTGAATGGCATCCCTTTATAAGAAAGTCTTCCACTTACAGGAGCTAAGAGGATGTCCTACCAAGCTTTAGCTCAGTTCTTTCACTAACTTCTTGCCGAAGACCTTCTCATGGGTTGCAAGGCATTTATAGAGCTCTGAGATTTCTCGAAAGTCTTAAGAAGGACTACATCACAAGAGTTTTCAATAAAGTCCTAACCGTCTTGCATTGATGGAGAATTGTTTAGTAGATTTAATTTACATCTAGTGGCTTAGTCAAGTAGGAGTCCTTGCATTTGCTAAGAGGTCTATGGCTCTTATGAGTTGGAGTCCCTAATAGCAATGGTGTTGGCTTTGCAATTATAGCCCTATGTTCTTGCCATTTGAGTAATGAGTCTCCAAGCTTTTCACACATGATACCAAGTGAATGGCCTGTGAATTCATCATTATGACCTAGTAATAAGTATACAAAATATTATGTGAAATTTCCTTTTATACAGGTTCCTTAGCAATTTAATTGCATCTAGCATTGTAAATTTTGCATAATAGGCATCGTCTTGCATTTAAATTAATTATTGTAAAATGTGTGTTAATTTCTCTCTTCTAATACCCAGGACACAGGGTAACGTACATCCACACCTCAAATGACAAATCCAACCGTACGGATGAAATCAGGGCGATGATTGTAGACTAATGTCATAAAATCACCTCAAGTGTACCGCTATAGCATTCACTATGAGGAGAAGAAGAAGAATGACCTAGATGGTGCCACATGGCACCATCATGACCTCTCACCATCACCGACAAGTGCCCTTTCACCTACTCCCTTCGATCTGGACTATTGGATTGCCATTCAACAACCACAAACTCACCACGCCACCCCTCATCTCAAACCCATGCATACATTAAGGAGGGCATTCCTCATGCGATCTACGCCATTGAATTTCCATCAAGTTGCCATGATCAAGCATCACCAGCAGTAGCGTAGTGGTGAGTACACACTACTCTCAGGGAGGAGGCATGGGATCGAATCTTGATCTATGCCCACCCTCAGTGTGCCCAAGGATAAAATTCAACCTCATGATCAAGATCATGTGGTCGTGATCAAGCCACGTCAGTGCCCCATTGTGCTTCACATATTTAGTGGGTGCGTGCTCGTGCCTTCTCAACTGTGTGATCATCATCGAGCGATGACAAAGTCACCACGTGGTGCAACGAATGAAGGCAAGTGATGTACATGCAATAATATGCGCATGAGGTGAGATCTTTAGCGCACGCTTGCATGCAATCATGGCCTTTCGATCGCGATCCTATGGCCATGGTTCTTTGCGGCACCCCACGCGATGCCAATGAAGTGCACACATTCCTTAACCTATAAATAGCCTACCACCCTTCCCTTAGCCTCTCATCCCTTCCTACTCCCTCCCCCCCCCACCCTTCTAGAGATTAGAAATTCTTTTTGACCTCAATTCTAGTGTCTCAAGCTTGTGGGAAGCTTCACTACAAGAAAACAAATAATTTTTCCCCAACCCTTCACCCTCATTTGTGGAGCTCTTGCCAGCTGTCATCTCACCTCCATTCTATGAAGTGAATCACTCTGTCATCACTCTGCCTCTGATCTTCTTCCTCCAGCTTCATCTTCCTTAAAGCTTTGATCCTCTTTGTTTGAGTGTCGTCGAAGCACTCATCTCCCAAGTAGCCGTCTAAGGGGATTCTCTCTCTCTCTCTCTATCTCTTTTTCTCACTTTCTAGTGTAGTTTATTTTTTGCAATAATCATTTATTTTGTGATAAACATTTTTTTTGCTTTTAATATATTTATTTTTTATCTCTTTCTTTATATTGCTTAGATTAGTTTCACTATGCTATTCTGCCTATATAAAATACCAAAAAGAAATTCATATAGCCAAAATTACCAAAAAGAATAAATCAAGCGTAGTTTTTAAACATTCGCCTCCCTATTTTTGACTTGGGACTCACCTTCTCGGTTATTTTATCTAATAGTAGGATTTTACAAATACTACACCATGGGTTTCTGTTTCTCGAACCCTAATCCATTTTCTTTGTAAAATTTCCACTCATCACATAGTCTAACCAATCTTACAGCCCTAACAATCCCTCACTAATATAAATCAAGGCACATCAAAAGCACATAGAAGATTGTAGTTACGTTCACCCCATTAATAAGTGATATAACCTGGGTAGGATATATAATTCTATTGGTTGCTTCACAATTGGGTTGCATGTGAATTATGCTTATGGGTACACATATGTAAGTACAAGTGGCTATGCATGCCAAGCATTATGTCCCGTAAGATTTCCTTATAAGACTTTATAAATGTTTTTTATAGGTTTCATTGGGAATGATAAGGAGACAAAAACTTTAATTGGGATTGCTTACTTGCTACAAAGTTTGCATTGTTGGATTTTGTATGCCCTTGATTAGCCATTGAAATAATGTAACAAGTTACACTGATTTGATCATTTTATCTGAATAAGAATTAAATTATTTCCGGTGCATGAATTGAGTCCCTTAGTACAAATAGGATGACATAAGCACATAACTAGATCAAATAAACCTAATGTGTGTTCATTCGAAGATCTAAATAATTTACAGGATCCAATAGTACATTAAGAAACCATCGTATCCGATTTGATCATTTGTTTCTTATTTAAGTTGGGATGGCAACCTTCTATAGAAGCTAGCACCCGATTGATGTTCTTAAATGGGGATTCAGAACTTTCACAAGGGTTAGGTCAAGGAGTTGACCTGATGAAATAGGAGATAACCAAAAGACCATCTCCAATGCTGTCTTGGAGATGGAATATCCTTTAACTTGAGACAAATATATGTCTCTGTTCATGAACACATGTGATAGGTCCATTTTAGTGGACTAAACTAGAGACTAAGTACATCACGGTTGGAATGAAAATGTAATTTGAAGCATGCATTGTATTGATAAAATTAATTAAGCTTTAACATTATCATTCCATGCCTTTCATCAATTTTTACATACCTTGTTATGTAATTTGATTAATTACTTATATTTTATTCTTTGGATGTAGAATCATTTTTTGGAATGACATTAAGCATCAATTTTGAATGCCATCTTGGAAAGGCTCATATTTTCCTTCAATCAAGCATCAACATTTCCATTTTTTTTTTTGACGTCTCATCTACTTACGTCCAAAATGCTTACATCCCCTTCATGTACCGTGACTGCTAACCTCCACCATGCACACCCCTCCTTCTCTCATGATCGCCTCCTCCTAGCTCTAACCCTCTCATTCTCATCTCTCTCTCCCTCACGAACAAAGGATGCCATTCACCTTCCACTCAATCTTGCTAACACACACCCATGCAAAGACTACTTAACCCATTCAACCTCATGTTCTCTCTAGTGTGCCACGCCTCCACCGAACCCACCTTCATTCTCTCTCCCTCTCGCTAGAACAAGCCCACAACAATGCTCCCTTCTTTCCCTCTCTGATCTCAACAGTAGTAATGCCTCTCTTCTCCAGCGAAGACCATGCCACCACCTTATGCACTCAATGCCCAGCACCACTGCCATCTTCATTTGACTGGGAACACACACATGCACACATAGACAAAAGGACATCTCGACCACTCACCACTGCGACCAACCACATCCTCACCCTCTTGGTCTCACTGATAGCTTCCTTGACCACCTTCTTCTTTGTTGTTCACACCCAAAGCAACCACCTCAACCTTCGCTGTGCCATTGATGCTAGCAACCTTCTTCTGAATACCATCAGCAGTAGCCTAGACCGTAGCCCCTCCTCTCAAGGGAAAACCATCGATCTTAACAGGCCTCGACTTCCATTCTAGCCAATGGTAGCAACCTCAGTAGGACCACGTCTGTGACCTTCCCACGCCTAAGAGAGTAAATAGAGAGAGAAACCACACACAATAGCCATCTCTCCCTACTCTCAACCACGACAACCATCGCGCCCACCTCTCGACAGCGAACAAGTACTCTCCACCACGTGCTCCACCTTCATCTTCTACAGTGACCATGTATCCTCCTTGGCAGCATCCACTACTATGAGTTCCTCTCCACACCACCTTGATTGTGAATGCCTGCACTACACAACCATGTCATTCCCTAGGGAAGTGTGGTGACAACACGCTCCACCCACTCCACCACAACGACCGTGATCGTGACTCTTCGAAGTTCCTATCACCGCATCGCATCCATGACCACGTGTTCTTACCATGATCCTGCATCCACTATGATCTACTAAGTTTTCTTTACTATTTGAGTTCATATATTTTATTTGCAAACACAGGTCTACTTGATTTATTTTTATGAACCTATATGCGTACGTTCCTCCTTGTGGAGACGACATTCAATTGTGATATTTAGTGATGCATGTGATGATTAGATTGACTTATTTAGTGCATATTATTGTTTTCATTGATTCGAGATTTGTCACATGCATTAGATCTTACTTATGTGTGGTTTATTTAATCTGAGATATGTTGGAGTTGATTACATCTTGCATCCAAGCATCTCTAATTATTCTTTGATTTGGGAGTTTTCCACCACACCTAATACTACAGCACATTATTATTATTACTATTATTAGAATTACAATAATAGCCATTATTATTATAAGCAAAAGTGAAAAATTCCCTTATCAACATGTATTTAGTAGACAAATGGTAGATTCACCCACCTTTGTGTTGATATGGAAAGCTGGTGTTTGTGGGAGGGAAGAAGAGACACATGACCTCTCCAAGAGTTCACACAAATATGCTTCATAGCTATATGTAGTAAATTGGAGGAATGGGCTTGCTCTAACTATATTGGGAAAGACAAATTCCACTTATGGTTGTGGAGTCCTAATCAAACTCAATTATGAAAGAGAGGAAGACAATTCTTTAGAAAAGGATCTAGTCATCATTTCATCCCATTGATACAAAGAGTTATCAAAAATAATATAAACCAAAGAGAAATGATAGCCACATGATGGGAATGAACCGTGGGGTTAATATTATCCTTCAGTGTAAAGGATTCATAGTTATTTGGAATACCTAAGGCTTCATTTGGATGTGGGATAAATTTTACCCCTTGTGGATAGGATAACTTTTATGATAGGGGAGATTTATCCCACACATGTAGATTCCTATATAGTTCGATTTGACTGCTCGTGTTGATAATGTTCACTACACTCACCTTCATGTGACCATTGCTTGTGCTATCCTTGTATGCAACGTAACCTACTAGCTAGAAACATGATCTCATCACTATTCATCTTACTAATGACACATCAACTATCCCACCTACTTAACCCACATCCAAATGATGCCTAAGAGATGCGTGATTCATAATTCACAAATTCTAAACTATTGCCTTGATGAAAGCAATAGTGATTTTGGTGGATTCCAACTTGATGAGAAATGAATTATTATTCAAGTAGTTGAATAATATTTTATTTAATATTTAATTAGGTAATAAATGTTGGGTCTTGATCCAAAGGGATTTGGATGGCAATTAAATGAAGTTTGGGTACTAAAACCTAATTGGATAAATTCTTTGAAGGGCCATGTTCATCTTTGTTTACATAATTTATGCCTAGCTATTGTTAGTTTGAGGATAAATTAGGTCACGTTATATTAGATTAGGTTAGATTACTCAGTTAGCATCATTTTGTAAATAATTCATTCCTATAGGTTTTTATGTAATATTTCCATCACCTATATATGGTGCTTTGCTATCCTTATTTATATGTGTGCAAGTCCCAATTGTAAGACTGATAGGAGCTTTGCAAGAAGAAGAAATCAGATGGAGCTCTGATGTAAATACATTTATATCACATAAACTATCTATTTACGCGTGTTCTTACGTAAAGAATTGCATCACATATTTTAAATATTGCATAACTGTTGGGAATCGTAGAGAGTGTATTTGATTAGAAAAAGCGTCATAGTATAGTCACAATACGATCAAACAAAAATATTTCTAAGGATAACGAGACTTGAGTCTTGGTCGTTCGTCTCTGGGAGGCATTTATGGAAATGTAGATTTGAAATCAATCTCTTTCGCTCTACTCGCTTAAAATCTCATGCCAGTTTATGGTGATTTACGTATTGATGTATGACATGCTAGTTGCCAAAAGATAGTAATTAAGACAAGCAACTTCAATCACACCAAAAGATGGTAACTAGGCACATGGTGATTTTCAACATATATATTTATATATATAAAAGATGATGATGATATCAGAGTTGTAGAGCACAGGTAGAGGAATGCTTGTACAGGGAAATAAAACTACTCGCTACCAGAAAACGGCTGCATACATGAATCTATGGGGTGATTTTTCATGCATCATTAGGGGAGGAGTAAGGAACTACAATATTAAGTAGTAAATAAAGTATGTAAATCTAAGAAGAACTATAATCTAATCTAGCAGAAATAAGGGCATTCGAAGGTGGCTCTGATGGCCTTTGAGTGGTTGAGAGGAGGAGGGGCAGCCAATGGTGCTTAGGTCGACCCTTGGAGAGAGGTTGGAGAGATGATCTAGCATCTTGGCGTGGAGGTGGTGGTGGCCATGGTGAAGCTACTTGTGGACATGGAGGTGGAGTGGATGTGGAATGAAACTAAGCTAAATGGAACCAAGAGTGGATGGGTGCAAATAGCAACCCCTTAGGTCTTTTTATAGACCTAAGGGAAGCTCTCTAGAGAATTATGGAATTCTCTAGAGAGGCCTATGGTGGGAGCTCGTGGGAGAGTGAGAGAGAGAGGATGGATGGTAGTTTTTAGATCCACCAAATGTGGATCTAAATATTGAATGGCTCTTGGTTGCTAATTTTAGCAACCAAGGCAACAACGCATGGTTGAGAGTTCTAGAGAACTCTAGGCTAGGTATTTTCATGTGGATGGTGTGTATGGGTGTTTGTGGGTCGAAACTTAGGTGGCTAGGTTGATTAGGTTAGGTTCTAGTGGGTTTAGGTCAACGTAGGTCTCAAATTAGGGTTGTAAACCCTAATTCACTAAGGTAAAGTGCAATTAAACTTAATACAAGTTTAATTGGGTGTGTGAAAACTTAATTGAGAGTAAAATAACTCAATTAAGTCAAGTATAGGTCAATTGGACTCTCACTAAGTAGAATTGGATAGTATGTGCTGAAATCAAGGCTTAATTGGACTCAATGAGTCCAATTAAATAGGCTGATGGAATTGACTAAGATCCAAGTCAATTAGGTTTAGTGAGGACATAATTAGGTCCTTAGGGAGGTCTAGAGGTGATGTACTAGGGTTAGGGCACCTTAATTTAGGTTCCTATGGGGTTAGAATTGGGTTTAGGGACCTAGAGATCCAAGATTAAGTCTTGAATCTCAAAACAGGGTCTGGAGGGTAGTTCTGGACGTCCCATAATAGTGTCAGACATCTTATAGTGAAAAGTCAGAAGTCCAGACTTGTTATCTGGATGTCCAATCAGAGTCAGGAGGGATTCTAGGTTATGTCTTGGCTATTCTACAGAAATTGGACGTCTGACCATGTGTCTGGATGTCTAATAACACTGCAGAAGTGGGTTTAAGGTGTGCGGGAGTTGGCTAAAGGTTCTGGACGTCCTATAACTCATCTGGACATCTAGATAGAGGTTGGAATTAGATTTTTAACGTTTCCTAGGGTGTGGTGACCTAATCTAAAGGTGGCTAAGGCTTAGGGAAGCTTCTAGGCTATCCTAGGGCTAGGATGGTCCTAAGTTCATAATTTACAGCTTTATTCCTACTTAAATAGAATATCATACCTCAACCCCTTACATTATTATCTACTACATCCTATTCTAGGTCTTCTACTCCAGCTCTGCTGCAACTCCAGTTATTCTTTATTCTTCAGATCTAGCTTTAGATCTACCTTCTGGTCTGCTTATTACATGTAATTGACATAATGCACCTAATCAGCACATTATAGCATTGTTTCATGCATAGTTAAAAGAAAGTAGTAACGATGCAAGTAATGCTTATGCATGCGTGAACTATCCTAACTTATGCTAAGTCCTAGCCTAATTTAGGTCAATTAAGACCTATGATTGCTGCGCAATCAATAACATGCATCATCTTGCACTTGGGGTAGCTTGTATAAAATTTAGGTTAATTGTCTCTTTTTACGGTCAGGGACAGGGAAACTTGTTAATCGAGGCATCGAATCGAAGATCAAACCATACGGATCTGATCAGGGCATCAATTAGAGTTCAACGACTCCAAGATCTCCCTGATCGGACATCTGTAGCACCAGATAGAGATTGAGGAACAATAAAGATCAAGGGCCAAGATGGTGCCAATTAGCACTTTAGACGACAAATCCGACCACACGGATGGGTTCGGATCAATGATCATAGCCTAATAATGCGAAATCGATCCAATCCGACATCCGTAGCACCATCTACAACTCACAGAAGATGGACGACCAAGATGGCACCACGTGGTGCCATCTCAGCCACCTGACCGGCCCCAAGGAACTGCAGTTGCATCTTCAAAGGCCCTCCATCGAGCGATGTTAGCCGTTGGATCTCAATCCAACAGCCAACAGATCTACGCACCTAATACCTCCACGCGACATAAACGAAGGGGTAGCGCAGCGGTCGTGCCCCTGTGGGCGATGCAGGGGTCACGCGTTCGAGCAGTGCTGGGTGCCTCAATCTAGATGGGTGTAGGCGTAGGCGTGATTCGACCGTCAGATGAAGATCGAACGGCCGAGGGGAGGAGGCATGGCGCGTGGAGGATTCTTCAATCATGTACACGCGCAATGACGCGCGTCTGCACACCTCATCACACGCGGGCATGCTGTAGAGGCATTTTGCACAAGCACGAGTGAGGATCGATCTTGACCATCCGATCGAGATCACCCAAATGTGCGTGGCTGTGTTTAGGTGTGGAAGAGGAGTGGGCACGCGTACTGCATGCACACGTCGCCCACAACGGACCTTTAGTGACATTTAAGTCCGTCACTAAAGGTCCCATATTAATGTTTTTGATATTGTAATGACCAAAATGCCCCCAATCCTTGCAACTATAAAAGGAGACCCCTACCCTACGAATTTCTCATCCCTTCTTCTCTTTTCTCACCCCTTCCAAAGCACTAAGAGCTTGTCTCACACCCAGGATGCTCCTCTAGAGTAGAAATCATAATTTTTCCACCTTCGTCCACCTTTGTGGAGCATCTTGCAGTTGTCCTCTCTCTACATTTGGGAAGCGGAACCTGCGACGACAATGAAATGCTGCTTCATTCCCATTCGTCCTGCTTCACCCTCCTTCTTGCTCCGTTCCCCATCTTCTAGGTGTCGTCCCATCTGGCTCATCCTCCAAGCGATCGTTGAGGAGGATATTTCTCTCTCCATTCTCTTTACTACTTTCTAGTGTAGATTTCCTGCTTTCTAGTCGTAATGAGTAGCGTAATGAACAGCTGCTTATAATGAAATCCATGTTTATTCTACCTCTCTTTTGGTTTTATTTGTATTATTCTCTCTCTCTCTTTTATTTATTATTTGTTAAATAGATAGCTAGTTTTCGACCAGCTAATCTGTTTCGTTACTGTTGAATGCATGAATTACTTCGCTAACGTGTTTGGTTTTGGAAAACCTGTTGTTGTAGTTTGAAAGCGAAGAACTCGTGTTCAACAAATAAAATTTATACCGAAATTGAAATTCCAGGTCGAACATAGGGAGGCAGACGTTTGATTTAAAAACTACGCATCTGTTTTTATTTGTCACAAGGTAATTCAATTTAAAATTATCTAATTATTTACAATAAATAGAAGAGAGAGAGAGAATATTACACAGAAATCAAAATGAGATGTACAATAAACAGAGAATTTATCATTAAGGAGATTGTTCATTACAACTAGAAAGCATAAAACAATTGCATTAGAAAGCAATAAATTTACTCTAGAAAGCATTAAAAGAATGGAGGGAGAAATGTCCTCCTCGACGATCGCTTGGAGGACGAGTAGAACTATTCTAGAAAGCAGTAAATCTATACTAAAAAGCAGTAAAAAGAATAGGGAGAGAGAAATCCTCCTCGACGGTCACTTGGAGGACGAGCCTTACGGGACGATGCCTGGACGAAGTAGGACGAAGGAGAACGAAGAAGAAGAATGGGAATAGAGCAGCACACCGTCGTCGTCGTGGGATCCACTTCCGAAGGGGGACAAAAATTTGGACTTTTTCTTGCGAGAAGCATCTCGGGTGTGGGACAAGCTTCTCTTGAGCTTTGGAGAGGTAGAGAGGAGAAGGAAGGGATGAGAATTTCGTATGGAGGGGGTCTCCTTTTATAGTTGCAAGGAGTGGGGGCAAAATAGTCATTACATCTTTAAAATAATAAATGAGGGGTCTTCAGTGACAAATAAAACCGTCACTAAAGCCCCAACGTGGGCGTAGCACTCGCGCCCACGTGCGCCTCCTTAGCTGCCCGCACTCAACGCATCTGCCCACATTCATCAGATCTCAGCCATCCGATCGCGAGATCGGACGGCTTAAGATGGGCCATCACCCGCTGCCGCGCGCCCGCCGTAGCGCGTACGATCGCACGTCGTTGCCGCGCGTGCAATAGCGCGTGATCTCTATTGGTGGATATGAGTGGCTTGATGACGATCCAACACCCGCCATCGCTCCCTCGCCCGCGCCTTCCTTCCCTTCGTTGCGGCTTGAACCCATGGCTGCAGCTCGCGCAAGCGCTCTCGACCGCTGCGCTACGAGGCGCGGATGGTCGAGCGGGTGCTTTTAGGTGCGGCTGTCTGCAGCCGTTGGATCGAGATCCAATGGCAGAGAGGGAGCGGGTGCAGGGACTTCAGAGAATGTATGCGGCCGTTTGGGCGACCGAGATGGTGCCATGTGGCGCCATCTTGGCCGTCCATCTTCTAGATGTTGTAGATGGTGCCATGGATGTCGGATTGACTCGATTTTTGCGTTGTTGGGCTGTGATCGTCGATCCGAATTCATCCGTGTGGTCGGATTTGTCATTTGAAGTACAAATTTACACCATCCTTGCCCTTGATCTTCTAGGGTTCCCCGATCACTATCTAATGCTACGAATGCCTGATTAGGGTGATCTTGGAGTCATTGAACTCCAATCGTCGCCCTGATCACATCCATATGGTTGGATCTTCGATCTGAGGCCCTGATAGAATGTTTGCCCACTCCAAGCACATAAAAGGAGACAATTAACCTCCATTTTATTCGAACTACTCTAAATACAAGATGATGCATGTTATGCAATATTTATAGTATGCAATGTAATCCTATGCTTAAGAACATGCATAAATAGACATCTTAAGTAGTGTAAATGTTTTTACATCAGTTACAAACAAATAAAACGTGTATTTTTAATCAAATGTCAGGCTCCCTGTGTTTGACCTAGAACTTCTTTACGAATATTTTGGTATAAATTTTATTTTTGAATAGATTTCTTCGCGACTCGAACTACAACGACGAGTTTTCAAATCCAACTCCGAATGCATTTTTCCGTTCCATCATTTTGGTGCCGTTGCCAGGGAGGCAATGCTCTTTGATTCTTCATGTTTTCCAACTTATGAATCATTTACCTCACTTCTCTCCTTTCTTATTGTGATTGCAGGTACTCTTTTGAGACAAGCAAAAGTGGTAGATTAGAGCAAAGTGCTGTTGAAGGTTCTGTGAGTGCACCCCCACCTTCCACCCATTAGTTTTTATTCCACCATGTAATAACACAAACATAAATCAACCTAGGTGTTCTTATAAACCCTAAGGTTAGTTTTGATTATTTTTTTGACACCTACACCTACCTTACCCTCCACATTTAAAAAGAAAAATTAAAAAATCTCGCAGTGGTACACAACCTCATCTGATTTTCAAACTCAACTGGTAAACCGATCTTTGGAACCAGTGCACACACCCAAACACATAATTGAGTAGAAATCAGATTAGGTAATCACTTGTGTGCCTAATTAAGTGGTGCAATAGGCTGATTGTTTGAGTTGATTGGGCGGCACGACTTCACCTAAAATCAACTCATTAAGTAGCTGCCACATAGGTTCAACTCTTAAGGATTTACCAGGCACTTCACATTCTTTTAAGCTTCAAAGGAAAACATCTTCACCTGTCCTTTCAAAACCTAGTGTGCCAACAAAACCTGATTGAAAATATCTAAAGTTGAATCCTAAAAGCTACTAAGCAAGATTTGAACCCTAAAATTCACCGCATCAGAAAAAATCTTGCTTGAAAACCACTGGTTGTGCATGCACACACACATACATCAATCATTAAGGGCACAACCCAGATAAAGGGCCCATCACATTCCAAAGCACATTAAAACCTAACCCTAATTAAAATAAAGTAGACGTTGGCCTTAAGGATTTGACTCCCTCTTCGGAGCTCAGAATGAGATTATTTTCGATTAGTCTATTTTTATCGTTCAATCTGATGTCTAACCAGGGGTGCAGAATCAAACGATCGCGGTTGGGGGGTACACTAGAAATCAGAGGCGCAAGCCGAAGGAAGAACCTTCTCCCCTGTCGCTCCCTCTAACTGGTTGGATTGAACGGAAAGAAGTAGATCAAATCGTTTCGTTATCTTAAGATGGGTTCTGGGAATCTATAGGTCTTTAGGCTAGCCTACTCAAGGACAGGTTTGATTGTTTGTATTACAGGGTACCTTTCTTCCTCCTGTCTATCATGAATCCTTCCACATTTTATACTCATTCCTACTCTTTCCCTCCTGTTATGACTTATCCTCAACATGATAATTATCTCGACTCGTACTGTAATCAACCATCTGTTAGTTGGGATAACTCCGATTGGGGATACAATTCTGAACTTCTGTGTTCAGGATTTGACCCTAGACACCATCATCAAAATCTTTATCCTTCTCAGAGCCACATCGATTATAGATGGTCATCCCTTCATGGACAACCTAATATGATCTACAATCATGAAGGATACCCTGATCCTTACCCATCCCCTGAATACACTATCTTTAGGTCATCATCACCTTGTGAACAACCGGAAATGACCTATTATCAGGGAGGGTATCACGAATCTCAATTTGTTAACTCCTCTACACTGATCCCAAACCCGTCCAACCTTGAACCAAGCCATTTGGTTCAGGTTAACTAGGTCTGGGATAAGGTTTTGGCTAACTTGAGGGATACTATACAATCTTTAGAAGCTCAGCCAATACCTTGCACTAAAGAATTGGAGCCCCTGATTGAAATGATTGATGATCTGAACAAGTATTTGTTGGATTGGCTCCAGGATGTTAAGGATAAGGACCCGGGTGAGTTTTTACTTGGGAAGTTAACGAGAATGAGATTTGTGGTGAATTTAGTTCAATCATGGGATAATTCCTAGGATGAACCCACTTCAGGAGAGCTAATGTCAGAACCTGCTCAGGCACCTATTGGGGGGGACACATGTTACGAGGCTGACCAGATTGACCTAAAGCAACCAATTAAGGATGATCTAATTTCTTCACCTAAAATCCCTGAGCCACGGTATGAGGAAACGTATGTCTCTATGGATCAGAAAGTAATTGATGATTTTGAGACACACATTAATACAGATTTAGATTTCTTTGATTCTGAAGGTGAAGAATCAATTTGCGAAGTCTCACGTTGGTTTATACAACACAATTTCTATGAGACAACTGGGTCTAAGGAATCTGATAGATCATATGATGGTCCAATAACTGAGGAAACTGATCTTATTAGGGCTTCTATGGCAGATTCAAATCCCTGCATTAAGGATTCAATTCAACGCCCTGATTCTCAGTTTCACTCCATTGAGCTTACCGATGATTCTATTTTTGAGATAACTAGACCCAAGTCAATTCTGATTCAGTCACATCTTTTAGACTTGAAAATTTCAGATGGGGTGATTAATATATAGGAGGTCCTGGAATTTGACATTCTGAAGGAGGATAGGAGTTGGGAAATATTGATTTGGGAAGTTAACTCCGGAGGAAGGAGAAGATCGAGCCTAAGGGTTCCAATTAATCTGACAGCATCAAACTAGGACCCTTACCACGTTTGTTCTAAGGATGTCCAACCCAAGCACGCATTCATTGATTATCCTTTTGATCTCTAATTCTCTGTAACCTAACTTTTTGGTCCTGGGTTGCATCCTCATAAATTGCAGGCCCGGCCCTGCTTGCACATTAATTTCAGGTTCTGGGTAATTTTTATCCAGAACCTTAGATATAGTTGACCGTGGGGTATGGGTCTGCATCACAATGTGGTCAACATCTGTGGACATTTGCTGGTAGGTCTTAGGTTTCATCTTTTTATTCTGATTCTAACCTGCACCTGTGAATTTGTTATTCCTTCTTTGTATAGTGTGCCTAGTAGAAGGCACTAAATTCATCATGTATATAGTCTTTGTTCATCTCGGAGCGGACACATTATTCATGCAATTCAGGTGCTTTCTACTCTACTCCACTCTATTTTGTGTCTTTTTAATACAATGAGGACATTACATTAGATAGGCATGGGGGGGTGGATATTCATCTCTAAATTATTTCATTAGCTCCGTAGATTCATTTTGTTTTCTTTTTATTTATATATATCAAAAAAATTCTGGAATTAGGAAAGAGAACTTGAGCTTTAGAAAATTTGCAACTTAGGAAATAAAATTGTATGATTTGAACACAAAGACCCTTTAAGTCTTCGGACTTAATCAGCCTGGGTATCCACTAAAATGTGGATTTGTTTATCAAGTCCTCGCCATCTTGAATTTGATTTCAATTTGATTAAATAAGTTGGGGTGATAAGTACACAACTTATCAACCCGCCCTCTAATTTGAGGGAACTGTATCTCTAAGCATCTACACACTATTCACACTGACTTGTTGTTCGGCGATTTTAACGGAAACTGGGTAGCTAATGAACCTTCTAGTGTGATATGGCTGGCAAGTTATCGTGGGTAACAGCCCATAGATAGGTTGTCCAGAACCCAATCACAGGACCACTCTCTTGTTGCTGTATTTAGGTAAATCTTAGACCAGGGAAGCCACCTACCTAAAAAAAAAAAAGGAAAAAGGAGAAAAGAAACAAAAAGAAACAAAAGAAATAAGTCACACTTCGCTGCGTGAGTATGGCTGGCAAGTTGTCGGTGGTAACAGCTCATCGACCGGTTGTCCAGAACCCAGCTCAAGAAATGCACTAAAAATTCCAAAACACTTAGGAAGAAGTGAAGTAGAATAAGCCGGGGAGATATACACTAGATTCACCCTTGTGTTGACCCCATAGAAATAAAAGTATGGAGAAAGCTACCGGTCATATAGATACACCTTCAGGCAGATTTCTTTCTTAGGTCACCTAGGGGCATAGAAACCCAAAGTCCGTTTTGATTGCCGATCAACGAGTCTTTCACTTTCACAAAAAGATGCTTAGAACTTAAGGTTCTTATCAAGTCTTGGGTTGGTTGAGTGGCCGTAGAAAGCCGCTCTGTAACCCTAAACTCAAAAATCCAAAAAAATTAGAAAAGAAGAAAAAAGTGAAAAAGAGATCCCTCTTTGAATAAGGTGAGAACTTGAGGCAGTCTGCATTTTGGCAGATATTCGAGCACTGTTGTGTATTTGAAAGTTTAGGTCCTAAGTAAAAATTTCTTAAGCGTTGAAAATAACTATTGCCTAAGAAATCTGATTTAATTATCTTATAAATAGCATGTAGTTTTGCAAGGGACTAGCAAAAGATAGGTATGGGGGTGTGATGTAAACACGTTTATATCACATAAACTTTCTATTTACGCATGTTCTTAGGCATAGAATTGCATTACATATTATAAATATTGCATAATATGCATCAGCTTGCATTTTGGGTAGTTTGCATAAATTTAGGTTAATTATCTCTTTTTATGGTTAGGGATAGGGTAACTTGTTAATTGAGACCTTGGATCGAAGATCCAACCGTACGGATCTAATCAGGGCTTCGATTGGAGTTCAATGACTCTAAGATCGCCCTGATCGGACATTTGTAGCACCAGATAGAGACCAAGGAACCCTAAAGATCAAGGGTCAATATGGTGCCAATCCGCACTTCATACGACAAATCCGATCGCACTGATGGGTTTGAATCGATGATCGCAGCTTAATAGCGTGAAAATCGATCCAATTTGACATTCGTAGCACCATCTGCAGCTCACAGAAGATGGATAGCCAAGATGGTGCCACATGGTGCCACATGGCGCCATCTCAGCTGCTTGACCAGCCCCAAGGAACTGTAGTTGCATCTTCAAAGGCCCTCCATCGAGCAATGTTAGCCATTGGATCTCTATCCAACGGCCAACAGATCCATGCACCTAATACTTCCATGGGACACAAATGAAGGCGCAGCACAGCGGTTGCACCCCTATGGGTGACGCAAGGGTCGTGCGTTCGAGCCGCGCTAAGCGCCTCAATCTAGATGGGCGCAGGCGTGGGTGAGATTGGACCATCAGATTAAGATCACGTGGCCGAGGGGAGGAGACATGGTGCACAGAGGATTCTTCAATTGCGTACACTTGTGAAGACGTACGTCTGCATGCCTCATCGCGCGCGGGCGCACGGCAGAGGCATTTTGCGCGAGCACAGACGAGGATTGATCTCAACTGTCCGATCGCTGAGATCACCCAAACGTGTGTGAGTGTGTTTAGGCGTGGAAGAGGAGCAGGCGCGTGCACACGTCACCCACTACAGACCTTTAGTGACGTTTAAGTCCGTCACTAAAGGTCCCATATTAATGTTTTCGATATTGTAATGACCAAAATGGTCCTAATCCTTGCAACTATAAAGAAGACCCCTACCCTACGAATTTATCATCCCTTCTTCTCTTCTCTCACCCCTTGCAAAGCTCTAAGAGCTTGTCCCACACCCGGGATTCTCCTCCAGAGTAGAAATCATAATTTTTCCACCTCGTCCCCCTTCGTGGAGCATCCTGCGGTTGTCCTCTCTCTGCATTCGAGAAGCAAATCCCGTGACAATGACGACATGTTGCTTCGTTCCCGTTTCTCCTGCTTCGTCCTCCTTCCTGCTTCGTTCCTCATCTTCCAAGCGTCATCCCGTCTGACTCATCTTCCAAGCGATCGTCGAGGAGGATATCTCTCTCCATTCTCTTTACTGCTTTCTAGAGTAGATTTACTACTTTCTGGTGTCAATTTCCCGCTTTCTAGTTGTAATTAGTAGTGTAAGGAACAACTTCTTATAATGAAATCCATGTTTATTCTACCTCTCTTTTGGTTTTATTTGTAATATTCTCTCTCTCTTCTGTTTATTATTTGCTAAATAGATAGCTAGTTTTCGACCAGCTAATCTGTTTCGTGACAAACAAATAAAACGCGTATTTTTAATCAAATGTCTGCCTCCCTGTGTTCGACCTGGAACTTCTTTAAGGATTTTTCGGTATAAATTTTATCTGTTGAACGGATTTCTTCACGACACGAACTACAACGATGGGTTTTCAAATCTAACTCCGAACACGTAGTTTTCCACCACCGACAAGCTCAATTGTGCAGAAGTGGCTGAGCCAATTCCTAACCTAAACCCTAGCCTGACTAGATCATAGCCTTAGCCTAATTAGGAACTTATTTTCATAAACCTAGTTCCTATCTAACCTAGCTCAATTCCTCACCAATATATGGCTTGTCATGCACCTTAATTCCAAATCCTATGGCCAGCCAACATCTTGACTTATCCAGTCACCAAACCTAATTTAGTTAGCCAACATTTAGGATTAAAGCTTAGCCCTTAGATCAACATCCAATGGCCTATTTTCCACCATTATATGGATGGCCATTTAACCTAGAAACTATCTATATGGCCAACCACATCATTTCCTTTGATCTCCACCATACATCCTACATCCTATGGCCTTAAAACCCTACTAAAGCATAGAATATATCCCTTCCAACCAAACATACGTGGCTGGCCATATCCTTTCCAATTTAAAGACCATAGTCGACCACTGTAGTGCATCGTCACCCTCCTTCCACTACTCCACCACATCTCCACCCCCTGATTAAAAATCTAAACCAACCCTAGCTTATCCTAAAGTCCATGCCAACCCTCCTTTGATCTTGGTCCTTCATCTTTTGTAGCCTCATCATGATCATCCAAAACCATGATCCAAGGCAACTTGGATTAACCAATCACAATCTTCCTTAATATCTATAAAATCCCATGGCCGTCCCTCCTTACTTCTTCATGCTTCCTTAGTCTCTCTTTCACCACCATCTACATGCCTTTCTCTAGAATCCTTCACCACCTTCATCTTCCTCCATTAGCATAGGTCTATTAAGTTCGATAACTGTGATATTAATAAGTTTATAGTCGTAGTATATTCGTGAACTCAAACTCAAACAAAAAATATAACGAAACTCTTAGTAAGTCCCAATTGATCTCTGTGAGGTGATACAGATTTTACATGATTTTATAAATGCGGGTTTTTGTCGTTGAGACGCGTAAAATCGATCAACTCTTAAATTTATAATTCCTAGAAAGTGGAGTATCTAAGGTTGTCCAAGGAGGCCGAATTGTTAGTCACAAAGATGGTTCTCTCTCTCACCTCTCAAATCAACACATATATTTTTGCATTTTTTTGTTTTGCTATTTTTAGGGCTTTTAAAATAATCAAGTATTTGGAAGCAAAGATTAACTAAAGCTATGCCTATCAATTAGTCTTAAGTGACAAGAATAAATCCTCTCTTCTAAACTTACCCTAGGAAAGTGCACCTAGGGCAATTAGAAGAGAAGAGAGTTTCCTACGACTATAATAAGCAAGCAAAACATACTAAGCTAGAAAACAAGAAATTGGAAGGCAATTGAAAATTTTGTATTACTAGCAAGTAGAGTACAGGTAGAGGAATGCTTCTTAATAAGACAATAGAAAACCACTAGCTAATGCAAAGATAAAATAAAGATAGAATAGAAGATAATCCTCCGATTGAAGCTCAGAATAATCTACGCTCCAAACTCAGTAGCTCTCGGGCTTGAAGAAGATGTTCCCTTACTCCTTCCTTCAATCGGTTCTTGTCTGTGGTGCTCCTCCAAGGGTGGACATCCACCCTAGATTCCTCCTCAACGCCTGGCCATCTTGCTTCGATGAAGAGCTCCTCCTCCTTGGTGTGGCACAAGGGAGAAGAAGAGAGAGGGAGAAGGTACCAAGGGGTCAGGTAAGTTGCCCGCTTATCTTCTTCTCTTCTTCTTCCTTGGTCTTAGGTGTAGGTGGTGTAGAAATTAAACTATGAGAGAAGATGAAGATGTGGTGGTAGTAAAGGGGCATATTAATAGGAAAGGAGGGGTGGTGGTTGGATTGGATAAAAGGGGTGGATAGGATGGCTTTTGGAGTTGGTTAAGTGATCCAAAGGAGGGGATCGTTTGGAGCCAACCCAATGGATGCAAAGGGGGGCAATTAACTCCCATGGTGCCATTTGAATTGGTGTGAAAAGTGGCTTCTAGAAGGGAGGCTTGGTTGGCACCATATGATGGAGGGTGTAGATAGGTTTTGGGCTTAGGTGTAGGGCTAAGATGTTGGGATAAGTAGGCACCAAAAATAGGGTTCTAGAATGGGGTAGTTTGGCACCAACTTTAGGTGACTATTGGTGGTAGTTGAGGGGTGAATGGATGCGTTGTCTTGGTGCTAATAAGGAAGTGGGAATAGGGAGCTTAGGTGGATTAGGTTTAGGGTTAGGTGGGTTAGGGTTATGATTGGATGCCATGGAGGTGGACTTAGCTAAGCTAGCTTAGCTAGTAGGTGAATGGAATAGGAGGTAGAGGGAACTTGGGTTTCCAAGGAGAGGAGCTAGAGGGAGCTACACTAAAGCTGATGTTTGCTAAAGGGAGCTAAAGTGGAGCTCAGTAGCTAGCTTAGCTAGCTAGTTCTTTGCTAGCAACTAATCTAAGCTAATCTGAGTTGGCTTTCTTCTAATCTCAGTTGAGGTGAGCTGGGTCTGGTCTTCCTGGAGATTACCTAACTAGCTAGAGTAGCTTGCTTAGGTTAAGTAGCTTAATTGAACTAAGTTGAGCATAGTTGAGCCTCTGGGAGTTGGACTTGAGCTGGCCTGAGCAAGTTGATGACTTCTTCAGTTGACTAGGTCTTGCTAGTTAACGGTAGTAGCTAGTCCTAGTCAGGTTGAGATTCCAATGAACTATTCTGAGCTGGAGGAGTTAGAATGGAGCTGGGATTAACTATCTTGAGCTAGTTTGAGTTGTCATCCAACTGAGGTGAGCTAAATGGAGTTGAGATGAAGTAGCTTGAGTTACCATTCAGTTAAGAGGAGCTTAATGGAGCTAAGGCTGAGTTGATATAGCTAGAATAAGCTGGGATCCAATTGGTATGAGCTGGATCTAGCTGTGCTCTAGCTGATATGGGCTCCTCCTTCATCTTCTACATTCTAGAGTGCCAAGGCTTGTGTCATCTGACTATTTGCCTATCCCTGACACTTAGGTAAATGCATTAAAAGCATAATAAAATGCAATGTATGCCAATCCTAGTACATGCCTAAATGCAGCCCGAAAACCCATTTACGGAAATAAAACCCTAAGAGCAAGATCAGTTTTAGGGCATAAGAATGATGGTAAATTGGCATTTATCACACCGCCATGCTTATCTTTTGCTAGTCTCTTAGCATAACTATTTTCACAAAATGGATTTTTTTAGGGAAGACTTTTATTTTTTACTTTTGAGGAGGAGATTACGGGAATTTTGTTGATTGAAAACATGAAAGGCACAGGATTTGTTAAGGGAAAAATATCGAGATTCGTCTTTAAATCCAAAACTTAGGTGAATTGGGATCAATGTATCCTTAAAAAATTTACAAGTTAACTTCTTATTAATTTAAATGACCCGAAATTATTTTGTAGTTAGGATGTCCTTGGCTCTTGAATCTGACTCGTAACTTGCATAATCTTTTAGAACCTTGTGTCGGTGCTTTTCGGATGCCAACATTTATAATGTCATGTTTGTAAAACTTATTTTTTTCTCCCCCATGCTTATTCCTAGCTTAATCTTACAACAGATGTGTCTGGATCATCATTCCCACTACCAATCCTCGAGGAGGCTCTGGTGCTAGCACTTTGAGATAGTACTGTCCAAGATACCACCCAAGAGCCCACAACCCCAGAACACAATGCAGTGTAATGGGGCACTCCAAGCAAACTCAAGCTCTTGCTTTGACGCTATGGGTAGAGCACCATCCAAGACACTTGAGCCGCAGAATGTGCCTTAATGCTCCATCTAAGGATATGAAATATAGATATAGAATGGTGCTGAGGCAGTAGCATGTTGAAGTTGCATCCTCAAAGGAGGCATTTTCCTCCTTCTCGGCGATGGGAACTCAAATGAATCATCTGCTTTGGATTTCACTAAGACTAAACAAGGGTCTTTTCTAATTTTTTTAATGTTTTTTAGGTGTTGGATTTGTGTGTGAATTGTGACACAAGAATATTGCAAGAGATGCAAGTTTTTGGGTTAGAAACTAAGCTAAGTAATTTCCAGGTCACAAAAAGAGATCAAGTTACCTGAATCATCATGTGTTCAATTGGAATTGAGAGGAGCATACTTTATTTAGGCTAAAAATAGACCCAAAAGTTCTAACAATCAGATCTGCATCCTAGTCTAGTTTGTTAAAGATTAAATCCCATTATACCTTAGAACTGGATTTTTCAACCTTAGTCCTAATTTTCAAAGTTTTCCTCAAAAAGTTCTACGATTTTTCTATTTTTATGGGTATGCATGCCAGAAATGAAATGAATATTTGAATGTTTTTAGGTTTTGAAAATCTTGAATTGATCATCAAAATTTTAAAGAAAAACCCCCTATGCTTACAATATGCAATGTCCTCATGCATTAGGAAGGAAAAAAGAGCACATTAGTGACAAGCAATCAGATTCAAGATGGGTAAAACTTAGGAAAAGAAAGTGTTATATGAACACTTGATCGAATTTGTCCTCGGCAACTGTGACAAAATGTTATACGTGCTTGGCCGTGGTTTATTAAATGAGTGAGTCAGTCACATTGCAGTATATGGGATCAAGCGTTGATAACAAATAAGAAGTTTTTATTACTTGAAAACCTAAGTATCCGAGGTCGAACACAAGGAGTAAATGGAATTTATTCACTAATCTCAATCATGTAATTTGAACACTTAAATCTACTCAAACTCTAATGTAGAATATAATGCAAGAGTTTATGAATTAAAATGTAGCAAAATAGAATAGAAATCGAGAGGAATAGAATAAAAAGGTTGATTCTTTTCTTGGTTCTCTTCTTTATCTCTTCTTTCTTCTCTCTTTTCTTCTTCTTCTTTGTTTCTTCTTGCCTTGCCTTCTCTACCTTTCTTCTTCTTTTGTTCTTTTACTTCTCTTCTTCCTTGACTTTCTCTTCTTTGACTTTGGCCTTCTGCTTCTTTCTTTCTTCACTTACCCTTCTTCTTTCCTTGGCCTTGGCCTCTTCTTCCTTTCCTCTGCCTTAGTCGTGCCTCTCTTCTTCAGCTTCTTCCTTAGCTCTCCTCTGTGGCTACAGTGCTTGCTCCGTCCTTGTCTTCTTCTTCTACCTTGATTCCTTCCCGGCTTTCTCCTTCCTTCTCCTCAATTTGACATGCTTCTACCTCAGCTTCCTTTTCCTTCTTTCCTTCTTTCCTCACTTCTTCTGCTGTGCCTTCCTCTTCCTTCTTTTCCCTGCACACAACAGAGAAAAACCTATCCCTACCCTCCCCGTGTACTCTCTCACTCTGTTTCTCTCTTGGGTTCACTCTCCCAGAGCCAGGTAATCGAGTCAGGTTTCGCGTGCCCGACTCCATGCGCACTGGCGTGGGTGGTGCGCGAGGAGTGCGAGGGTTAATCAGGTTGGTCATGCTAGGTCCGCAGGGGCATAGGTCGCGGACAAGGCAGGTGTACATGGGCGAGGGACCTCACCCCGTGTACTTGAGGCGGTAAGAAGAAATCACAAATTCAATTTAAGTCGCACACCTCACGCTAAAGTTTTCGAGGTGGGACTAAAAGTCCCACCTCCTTCTTCGCACCCGCAGGTGAGGTGCTTCACTCAATTGCTGCTGCTGCAGTTGCTCTCCAGGCTCGTTCTCTATCTGGATGTGTTCGCGCACTCAACGTGCGTCACTTGGAGCGCAGCACCTGGAGCGAAGTGGCCTGAAGCGAGCTTGCGAGCTCTGTGCTTCTGCATCAATGGTAGAACGGGGTCAGACCTGCACTTCACTCAATACGAATTGTCGGCCCCATTAAAACACATGAGGAGGTTCGCCGTGTCACGGAGAAGGTGAGGTGGTGGGTGGCTGGCTACAAGGCGGCCTACGCATGCGTGCCTAGGTCGCTCTGTGGCCGAGTTAATGGGTGTGTTTGGTGGGCATTTAGGGAAGTGATGGCGGTCAATGGAAGGCCGGAAGATGATCAGTGGGTGATGGCAGAGGTGACGAGGGGTTTGGCAAGGCATGTGGAGGTATGGAGCTGTGGAAGCGCCTTCGCTGATGGTCAGCTGGAGATGGAGAAGGTGGTGGTGGTCTACGGCATCGAGGGGTCGAAAGTAGAAATTAAGAGAGAGGAAATGAAGAGGGGAGAGAGAGGAAATGTTCTGACCTAGTTTAATGGACGAAGGGGGGTAGAAGAGCTGCTGGCCGTACCTGCCACCGTAAGAGACGACGACTTCCAGATAAGGGAGAATGGCGATGACGAAGGGGTTGGAGCACGCACGTGGGTATTGCGCGACGCAGAGGAAATAGTCGAAGATGGCTCTGCCACTGGTATTATGGCAGAGCAACGAGAAGGAGGAGGAGGAGTCGCCGATGCTTGTTGGACACTTGGCCGGAGGAGAAGGGACAAATTGGAGGTGGTTCTCTGACCAAGTGAAGCTGAATGGGAGCGGTCGGAGGTGGTGGTCTTTGTATAGGCACTGACAGGGGATCTTATGCTTGGAAAACAAGCTTCCAAGTGCGAGAATCCTCATCGAAGTAGGATTTCAGGGGGATATTCAAATCTCCCGTGCATTCGCATGAGAGATTTGATGCAAATCAGATCTTGAAATCATGCACAGATGGAAGGGAATTCCTCAGAGAATCTCCCTTCCAAATCTGGGAGGAGTTCTCTGAGGAATCAGGGAGTAATCCCCCTCCATTCTTCATCGAAGTAGGATTCCTCCGATATAATGGTGGAGGGACCTAATTTTAAGGGTAGCGAGGAAGTTAGGGGGGTCTGTGCAAGGGTTTTCAAAAGATAGGGATCAAAATGTAACTGGGTTGACTGTTTTGCAAAGTAGGTCAAGATGACCTCCCCTTAGGTCCAAATTTTAGTACAAACCTAATTTGGACCTAAGGAATCCAATGGTAAAGTTGGATTTTAGGTTTGATCATGTTTGATTGAATATTTTGCACAAAAACCCAAATTAAGTCAAATAATGAGCTAGGACCCCTATTTAGGTCAAAATAGGTTCCAAAGGCAAATTTGAAGGTTCTAAACCCTACGGGATATTTTTTCATGAATTTTAGAGGGTTTATTTGATTTTTATCTTGACCATAACTTTCTGAAATTAACCAGGTCTGTTTTAAGGTTACAAGAGGTCATTTAATTCCTAGCTCTCATAATAACCCATTTCTGATTGAACCAACTCACTTTTTATCTTCTTCAGACCATTTGACCTATATTTAGCCTCTGAGAAATCCCGTTGATGTACTGCAATGGTAAAATTACAGTTTTACCCTTTATTTCATGTTTTCTTCTCAGAGCATTAATTCCTTGAATTAGGCCCTTCTCGAGGTTATGTAGGAGCTCTTATTCTCTTTCTTAGGTCAAAATGAGCTAGTTAGAGCTCATGATGAGGTTCTCATCATGCCCTCATGCCTAGCCTTTGCTAGTCCCTTAGCAAAATTTCAAGGTTTTAATTTCTGTTCTAGACCATGAGTCTCTTTCACCAGTTATGATAAGTGCTTTTCTTTTTCTTTTGATTAGGTTAGCATGCTGACAATAGGCCTAGAGGTACTCAAGTACCAACCAAAATTCGGACCTGACTAGCTTTAGCCGCGGTCCTCGTCGAAGGTTTTAATGCCCATAGGAACTATCCTAGGGTTCGTTAGACTCTGCAGTTAAAGCACCCGTGCTTGAGACATATTTTAGCCTTGGTTCAGTTTGCAGTGCGTTTTTGTATGAGTGACAGAGGATTTATTTTCTTGGAGAGTTTTCTCTCTCTTTTCCTTTTATTTCTAGTTTCGGATTGGCTTCTCAACACAGTCTGTATTGGATTCCTCATCCCCATCATCAATCCTCAAAGGTCCCTGGCGATCGATGCTTCATGATAGCACCGCCCATGGTAACCCCCAGAACCTTGACTTTCGAGATTTCGAGATAATCCCACCCATGGTGTTCCGTGGCCGAATCTAGACCCTGGCAATCGACATTTTGTGATAATGCCGGCCATGGTATCTGAACCAGCAGAGTGCTTACGTGCCCCTGGTAGGATATTTAAATATCCTAAGAGATAAGCATCGACCACTCCTAATCAACTTGTGTTCCGTGGACAATATGTTGTTACGCATCTTCGAGGGGAATTTCCCACCTCTCTGCACTGGGAACTCGTCCAAATCAACTTGTGTTGATCGGCCACTCCTAATCTAGGCAACCTTTTCAGAACATTAAAATGATTTTGCGTGATTTTGATAGTTATGCGCACTGAACCAGATTGTGTGTGGGTTGGGGTGCTTAGGTTACCGAGTCTTGCAAACCGAAGGTCAGTTAACGAGGCCGAATACTCCCTAAGCCTTAGAGCTAATACTTAAGCTATGCATTTTCCCCAACCTCTTGAGGATTATCCAGATCTTAGCGGATACTTGAATTTTTAAGCCTAAGAGTCTAACCAAAAAGGCCTAAGATCAGCATTCCTACTAATCTATTTTTATGTCTCATTAGCACTTTTCTTCATTCTTTATCTTCTTCTTGATGAGGTCTAGAACTTTGGCTATTACCTTAATCTCTTACTAATGACTATCTCTTTTTCATTTTCATTTTGTGCTCCTTTTTGTCTTTTTGCTCTTTTTCTCCTCATGATTATGTGGCTTCAAAATTTTCCTCCCTCCTCCATTTTGTATTATTTTTTATAATTTTCTATTTTTTTGGTACTTTTGACATATGTGATTTTTTTGTGAGAATCCTTCTGACTTTTCTTGGTTTTGTATGTATGCACTTTGCCACCCTCCCTCGCCTAAGTTTTGCAATGTCATTCTAAATGGAGGGTGTGAAATGGTGTTGGGTTCAAGGACTCAGAACAGGATATATCGGCTGGGTGAATGGGTCGGGAATGACTTATGTGGACGATTTCAAGCTCTGGTACGCGTACCAGAGGTGGGATCGACTGTCTAAGGCTGAACTCAGGTTGCCATAGACGTGGAGTACAGATGGATAATTAGACGGATCTCGGGTTTTTTGGAATGATGGGTTGCCTCCCGTTAAGTGCTAAATTCAACACCTTCAGCCAAGAGGAAAACAGGATGGAGAAGGAGTGGTCAAATCAGTGGAATTCTGTAAAACAAGCACCTTGATTAAAATCTGGTTGGTCCAACGAGGTGCATGTTAAAATCAACAGGCTGATGATGCAGCCCAAACCCTATTAATGTAGTGGGTTGATAGATGTAGATTAACAAATGCGGTACCTACCATATGCAATGAAGCTTTGATGGATGTGGAAATGAAAACTCGGTTTTAGGCTGAGTCGAATCATTCTGGTCAGAGTAGGGCTCCAAAAAATGATCAGTGAATAATGTGGACACCCCTAAAGGGGTGATCAGAGAATGATGGATCATGTTTTTCAGTCTGATCAATGTTTGATACCTGGTGTATGTGTGGAGTTGAATCATCTTCAAACGGCTCAGTGAGGGGTGAATCAGAATAGAAATTTAGTCTGGTTGCAGGTCAGGGTTGAAAATGGGTTTTGATCAGTTCTGTATGTATGGAAGAGGTGGCTTCAATGAGAATTGTGTATGAGGGCTCTTCTAGAAAGGAATGATAGGTGGTCTCATGTAGAGAGTCCTCTGGGTTGCAATCACTCTCGGCATTTTCTGGATTTGGTTCCTGAGGGTTGAAAAGAAATGATTCTGTGTCACTAGAACCTGAACTAAAATCAGTGATCTCAGGAACCAGGACCTCAGAATTGGAGTCAAAGAATGAGTCATGTGAGCTAAGGTCATAGATTGACTTGTTGTAATCAGGAAGCAGATTTTCTCCGATGTCATGGTAAGATTCGAAGTCATCAGAGATATTTCGAAAATCACATTCCGAATGAGATTCAAGATCATGAGTTCCACCATAGAATAAATCATATGTTGTAGATTCAACAGCCTGACTTGGGTCCAGCCAATATGTGAATTCTGAGCTTAAAAATGTGTCCTTATCTGGTATAGGCTCAGGTTCCAAGTTGGTAGGACAGACCCAATTGAAACCCCACTCATCCAACTCCTTGATTTCTGTATCGTAGATTGGCGTGACTTCCGAAAAATCGATTGTCTCTCTGAGGATGTTGGCGAGAGATATTCATCAAATAGAGGCCCAAAATCATATTCTTCATTGAAAATTTGATTTTCTTCATACGGGGCCTCATAATCTTCCCAATAGGTTTCAGATCCAGATTCTAAGTTTGGGATGTGGGTTAAATGACTAGGATCTAGGTCTGAATTACCTTCGAGGGTCACCTTATCATAATAAGGGGTGGGATTTACACCCTCGAGAGGTTCAGTTCTAATCTCATTATTGCAGGAGTCTTGGAATTCTAAGCTTGTTGATTCATGGTCTAGGGTTGGCTCAACATTGTGTTCTGCAATTTCCCAACATAATTCAATATCAGGCATGTTGTCTTCTATCTGGGTTGGAAATCCACAACCATTCTGTGCCTCAAACCTGAGATCTGGGAAATCAGATTGATCCTCAATACTACCCCAAGATGGTTCATCCTCTGTTTGTGGCACATACGAGTATTTCTAGTTGATAATTTGTTTTAATAATCTCATCATTTCCTCCCATTTTTCAAGATCATCTTGGTGTTGTTCCCAAAGTACAGGATTTGTTATGCATTGGAGGTATTCAAGATTGTGTAACTTTTCTATCTCAATATATCCTGTGATGAGAATGTCTCGGGTTGATCCATTTGTGGCTTCGGTCAATAACACTTGGGCACAGGTTATGATGAAGGTTGTGGTTGTTGGTACACTAACCTAAATGTTTTCTACTAGTGTTGTGGTTTTGTCTTCTTTTTCATAGAATTTCAAGGCATCCTCAATCATCCTATCTCTCATGGATCTTCGGGATTCAAGTTTCTTGAATGGTAGTCCTAGGTGGTTTGGCTACATATTTGGATCAGGTGGTGGAATCAAGATGTAGAATCAAAGTTTGAATCAAGATGTAGAATCAAGTTATGAAGCGAATAGATCTAAATAAAGAGTCCCACTGAAATTTTATGTGTGTGCTATTTGGAAAGGAGATGATGGACTAAAGATGTTTTTGACCCAATCGAGGCACCCAAAGATGTTTGGATGACTATGGAGGTTTAGGGCGGATGATACCCCTAGATCAGAAGGTCGTCCACCTAAGAATTACCTGGACAGCCAGAGAGGGAGAGTCCCGCAAAGACCCCTACACGGTAGAGCGTCCCCACGGGTTACAAAGTTTCCCCCACTTGACCTCTCTTGTCACTGAGATTCCTGGTAGACTAGAATGGGGACCTTGACCTCTTAAGTCTACCACTTTTAAGATCAAAGGTGCTTTAGGGTTTTCACTTGAACTTTAGATTTTTTGGTGTTGTGACCTAATTTCAAGGTTGTTTGACCCAAAGGGTCAACTTCACCTGACCTACCCTAAAGATGGTAGAATGAGTCTAGGTTAAGACCTAGAGACCACCCTGATTTGACTCCCAGTTTAGTCCAAGATTTTAAGATTCAAGTGATTATTAGAGCTCAATTTTAGGGTTTGTCTTGCTTAGATCTTTTCAATCAAGGGCTTGGGTAGCACACTGATGCGAGAGGGTTTATTTCCTTTTAAACAAGCATGTATGACTATCACTCCAAAAACCCTACTGTTGAAACCCTAATTTGGTCCTATTTCCAATCCTCTTTTCTTTTCACAAAAAGTTCACTTTGGACTTCAAAACAAGAAGTGTGTTGTCTGCGGAGATTAAGCGTGATTACGATTAGGCACAGGAATTTTGTGGGATAGGATCTCTAAAACAAATTGTTCCCACTTCAATAGGTTTTGAAAAATTTTTGCAAAATCAGGAAACTTTTGCCTTAAAGATGGTAATTACTATAAAAAGAAGGTAATTGATTCCTAATTGATTACTTCCTTTTTGTCTTTCAAAGATTAGGAGATGGGTTTAGGGAAGAAGAGAATTTACCTATCCTGGAGTGGTTGACTTCCGCGAGAGATTTCCTCATGAAGAATACCTCACAAAATCACAACAACATAAAATAGGGCAAGCTAGTGCTCAATATAATAAAAAAGAATGCAGAGATTAGTGATAAATTGTGCATTGCTCCGCGACAACGGCGCCAAAATGTTATATGTGCTTGGTCGTGGCTTATTAAATGAGTGAGTTAGTCACGTAGTATAGGGGATCAAACGTTGATAACAAATAAGAAGTTTTTATTACTCGAAAGCCTAAGTATCCAAGGTCGAACACAGGGAGCAAATGGAATTTATTCACTAATCTCAATCATGTAATTTGAACACTTAAATCTACTCAAACTGTAATGTAGAATATAATGCAAGAGTTTATGAATTAAAATGTATCAAAATAGAAGAGAAATTTAGAGGAATAGAATAAAAAGGTTGATTCTTTTCTTGGTTCTCTTATTTAGCTCTTCTTTCTTCCCTCTTTTCTTCTTCTTCTTTGTTTCTTCTTGCCTTTCCTTCTCTGCCTTTCTTCTTCTTCTTCTGTTCTTTTACTTCTCTTCTTTCTTGACTTTCTCTTCTTCGACTTTGGCCTTCTGCTTCTTCTTTCTTTCTTCGCCTGCCCTTCTTCTTTCCTTGGCCTTGGCCTCTTCTTCCTTTCCTCTACCTTAGTCGTGCCTCTCTTCTTCAGCTTCTTCCTTAGCACTCCTCTGTGGCTATAGCGCTTGCTCCTTCCTTGTCTTCTTCTTCTGCCTTGATTCCTTACTACCTTTCTCCTTCCTTCTTCTCCTTACTTTGACTTGCTTCTACCTTAGATTCCTTTTCCTTCTTCTTTCTTCACTTCTTCGGGTGCGCCTCTTCCTTTCTTCTTTTCCTTCTTGGCTTCAACTGCACCTTCCTCTTCCTTTCTTCTTTTCCCTGCACACAGCAGAGCAAAACCTACCCCTACCCTCCTTGTGTACTCTCTCTATTTCTCTCTTGGGTTCACTCTCCCAGAGCCGGGTAATCGGGTCGGGTTTCTCATGCCAGGGTCTAGGTGCACCGGCGTGGGTGGTGCGCGAGGAGCGCAAGGGTTAATCGAGTCAGTCATGCCAAGTCCCTGGGGGCATAGGTGGGAGATGAGGTGAGTGTACGTGGGCGAGGGACCTCACCTCGTGTAGTTAAGGCGGTAAGAAGAAATCTCAAATTCAATTTAAGTCGCCCATCGCACACAAAAGTTTTCGAGGTGGGACTAAAAGTCCCACCTGCTTCTTCGCTCCCGCAGGTGAGGTGCTTCACTCAATTGCCATTGCTGCAGTCACTCTCCAGGCTCGTTCTCTATCTGGATGTGTCCGCTCACTCAACGCACGTCACCTGGAGAGTAGCACCTAGAGCAAAGTGGCCTAAAGAGATCATGCAAGCTCTGTGCTTTTGCATCAATGGCAGAAGGGGGTCGGACTTGCACTTCACTCAATATGGCCTGTCGGCCCCATTAAAACACATGAGGAGCTTCACCGTGTCATGGCAAAGGTGAAGCTGTGGGTGGCTGGCCGCAGGGTGGCCTAGGCATGCGTGCCTAGGTTGCTCTGTGGCCTTGTTAGTGGGTGTGTTCAGTGGGCATTTAGGGAAGTGATGGTGGTCGGTGGAAGGGCAGAAGATGATCAATGGGTGATGACGGAGGTGATGAGGGGTATGGCGAGGTGTGTGGAGGTATGGAGCGGTGGAAGAGCCTTCGCTAGTGGTCGGCCGGAGATGGAGAAGGTGGTGGTGGTCTGCGGCGTCGAGGGGTCGAAAGTAGAAATTAAGAGGGGAAATGAAGAGGGGAGAGAAAGGAAATGTTCTAACCTAGTTTAATGGACGAAGGGGCGTAGAAGAGCGACTGGTTGTACCTGCCACCGCCGGAGATGAATACTTCTAGAGGAGGGAGAATGGCGATGACGAAGGGGCTGGAACACACGCGCGAGTATTACGCGATGTAGAGGAATAGACGAAGATGGCTCTGCCACTGGTATTATGGCAAAGTGATGAGGAGGAGGAGTGGCTGGAGCTTGCTGGACACTTGGCTGGAGGAGAAGGGACGAATTGGAGGTGGTTCTCCAGCCAAGTCAAGCTGAATGGGAGCTGTCGGAGGTGGTGGTCTTTATATAGGCACTGGCAGGGGCTCTTATGCTTGGAAGACAAGCTTCCAAGCATGAGAGTCCTTGCTGGAGTAGGATTTCAGGGGGATACCCAAATCTCTCATGCGTTCGCACGAGAGATTTGATGCCAATCAGATCTTGAAATCATGCTCAGATGGAAGGGAATTCCTCAGAGAATCTCCCTTCCAAATCTGGGAGATCTCTGAGGAATCAGGGAGTAATCCCCCTCCATTCCTTACTGGAGCAGGATTCCTCTGCTTTAATGGTGGAGGGACCTAATTGTAAGGGTGGCGAGGAAGTTAGGGGAGTCTATGCAATGGTTTTTAAAAGATAGGGATCAAAATGTAACTGGGTGGATTATTTTGCAAAGTAGGTCAAGATGACCTTCCCTTAAATCCAAATTTTGGTACAAACCTAATTTTTACCTAAGGAATCCAATGGTGAAGTTGGATTTTAGGTTTGACCACGTTTGACTAGACATTTTACACAAAAACCCAAATTTGGTCAAATAATGAGCTAGGACCCCTATTTAGGTCAAAATAGGTTCCAAAGGCCAATTTAAAGGTTATAAATCCTAGGGGATATTTTTATATGAATTTTAGAGGGTTTAATTGATTTTTATTCTGACCAAAACCTTGTGAAATTAAGCAGGTCTGTTTTAGGGTTACAAGATGTCATTTAATTCCTAACTCTCATAATAGCACATTTCTGATTGAACCAACTCACTTTTTATCTTCTTCTGACCATTTGACCTATGTTTAACCTCTGAGAAATCCCGTTGATGTAATGCAATGGTAAAATTACAGTTTTACCCTTTATTTCATATTTTCTTCTCAAAGCATTAATTCCTTGAATTAGGCCCTTCTCTAGGTTATGTAGGAGCTCTTATTCTCTTTCTTAGGTCAAAATGAGCTACTTAGGACTCATGATAAGGTTCTCATCAGAAAGATAAAAGGAAAGTAGTAAAATGATGGGTTACCTCCCATCCAATGCTATCGTCATTAAGCCGGGCATGAAGCGATACACGGAAGACAGACAATCATGTAGAAAATTTGACACATGAATGCCCTCATGAAAAAGGTCATCCTCTGGATCCCCTAAAAGATATTGGTAAAAATATAGGGATCAAAATAAGATGGAAAAATGGAATGATGACCTAAGTCTAGCCAAGTTTGAGTTCATGATGAATTTCAAACTCGGGTGGGTCGAGTGGTAGGTCTAAGTTTTAGAGAGTGGGAGAAAAATCATTATGAAGAAGGGTAGGCGAAGCTAGTGTGGATTGGTCTGGTGGGGAATTAGGAAGAGATTGTGAATGAAGACAAGGCTCCAAGTTGGTGACTTCGCAAACCACTGATTTAGAGTCAGAATCCTTGAAAAGGTTGTGGTCGGGAAGGGTATCTACTAACATTGTCTCCTCCACTAAATAAGATATTTCTGTATCTGAGTCCTTGAAAAAATTATCATCATGGAATCTCTTGGAGGATTTGAAAATATCAAGAGTGATGGTTTGGCTCGAGCAAATGATATCCATTTTTCCTGTATGGCAATTTATATTTGCTTTCGCAGTGGCCAAAAAGGGTCATCCAAGAATTATAGGGGCATTTAATCAGAGATTTGGGTACCTCAATGTCATGGACCAAAAAGTATATAGGGAAGACATCATTCTAGACTTTGACAGGGACATCCTCGACAATCCCCCAAGGTTTGATTGCAGATCAGTCAGCTAATTATAAGGTAACCTTGGTAGGTTTGAGATCGCCAATCTTAAATTATTTGAATAAAACCATGGGGATGATATTGGTCAAGGCATCAAGATAGAGAAGGGCATGGTTGAAAGTGGTATCATCAATAATGACTGAAATGAAAGGTGCACTCGGGTCTTTCATCTTAGGTGGCAGCTTGCTCTGTATGAAGAGCTTGCTGTCTTCGGAAGATGCACCTGTCCTAGGTTTTTAGTCTGCCTTTTGGGAGTGCAAATATCTTTCAAAAACATGGCATAGGCAGGTATGTATTTGATTGCATCTAAGAAAGGGATGTTGAGCTCAACTTGCCCGAATAAATCCATGAGTTCTTCAGTTGTGGGCTCAAATTTCTTCTTTCTGTTGGTGGTGGAGTGAAGAGCTTTGGGAAAAGGTATAAGAGTCATGTCTTGTGATATTAGGTTTCCTTTTTCTTCTTGAGTGGTGTTAGGGAGAGCCAACTTGCTTAGGTTGAGAGTGGGTGATGTAGACACATCTATTTAGGTTAAAATGCCTATTCATGCAAGTTCCTAGGCTTAGATTTGAATTTCATGTTATAAATATTGCATAGCATGCATCATCCTACATTTAGAGTAGTTGTATATAATTTAGGTTAATTAGGTCTTTTTTATGGTCAGGAGAGAAGAAGATTCATTTCAGGGCCTCAGATGGATGATCGGACTGTACGATTCTGATCAGGGTGATGATCGGAGTCTAACACCTCCGAAATCGTCTAGATTAGAGAACTGTAGCATCATATGAAGTCTAAGGAAGATCAACGGCCAGGGGGCAATGCGACATCCATATGGATTTTGGATGGAAAATCCAACCATATAGATGGATCAAGAGTGACTATCGCAGTCCGGTAACATGGGAATCATCCCGAACTGAGCACTGTGGCACCCTCTACAACAGAAAGAAGAATGGATGACCTAGATGATGCCACATGACACCATCCAGGCCGCCCAACATTCGCCAGCAATGCCCGCTCCTACCTTTCCATCATCCGCGACCTTAATTCTCTGCTGTTGGATCTTGATCCAACGGCTGAGAGCTCTCCTCCACCATGCACGTTAAGTCATTTGCTTGACACATCTGACGTCTTGGCGCGTTGGTTGGGGCACTGGACTCCAAGGGAGGGTCGTAGGTTCAAATCCCCACTGCCCCCCAATTAGCAATTGAGGGCGCATGACTCATGCGCATGAAGAACCGCGGCGCACCATGCACAACTGTAGCCATGCGTAGTAGTAGCGTAGTGCATGCTTGTGCACGCATGCGCTACATGGCGTGGGGAGCACAGGTGCGTGATGTGCGTAGTGCTAGCGGAGAGTGTGCCAGCTGGGAGGGTAGATCTTCAGCGATGTGGGCCTTTAGTGACACTTGCAGCTGTCACTAATGGCCCATGCGCGCCATCAAAGGAATTTAACGGGCAGATCTTCAGTGACAGAAAGGGTGAATCTATAGTGATGTTTACAAACGTCAGTAATGACCTAGAAGCAAATTTGTTCTTTCTCCACTATAAAAGGACCTACCCACCACCATTCGAAACCATCTCTTCCTTACTTCACCTTACCTGCTCCAAGGCTCTAGCGAGAGCTTGTCCCAAGCCTGGGATGCTCCTCTAGAGTAGAAAATCAAATAGTTTTCCCTCCCATCATCCCCATTCATGGAGCATCTTGTGGTCATCCTCTCATTGCCCGTCGGGAAGAAGATCCTCACCGTGACGCCGTCCTACCCCATCCTTCGTCCTCCAGCTCCATCCTCCTTCGTCTTGCTCCTCACCACCTTCCTCCAGGTGACGTCAGAGCGAGTCATCCTCCAAGCCACTGTTGAGGGGGATTTCTCTCACCTCTTTCTTTCTTTTTCACTTTCATAGTATAGATTTTCCACTTTTGTAGTTGTAACAAACAATTCTTTATAAATAGATGATTGTTTTTATCTCTCTCTCTCTCCCTCTCTCTTATATTTTTGCAAGTAGATAAAGTTTTCATTGACCTAATCTCTTTCCCGATAAAAATACCAAAAAAAATTAGAAAAGATAAAAATGACAAAAAGAAATAAAGAAAAATGCGGATTTTTATAAAACCAAACGTTCGCCTCCCCATGTTCGACCCAGGACTTACTTTTTGAGTTTTGGTTATAAATTTTATCTAATAGACGTATTTTGCGAGCTACGACGATGGGCCCTCCAAACCCCTAATTTTAATTCGCGAAACATGCTCCATCAGTGAGTTTCATAATTTTGATGTGAAGGCCCAAGATCAGTGAGGCTTTTCCCACTCAATGTAATTGCATTCGCAATTTGGTTATCCCTGGGAGGAGGTTGGCGGGCCTGTTGTTGATGGAAATCGGGTGGATGCTGAGGTACAGAGTTAATGGGAGGTTGATTAGGATGGTTTTGATTTAGATTTCCACCCTGATAATGGTTCCTTTGATTAACTGGGATAGTAAATGCCCTGTAGTTCTCTGGGTTAGAGTAACCCCAATCTGATTGTGCAGATTTGTAACAATGTAGGTTACTTCCAACATTTTGCTTTGCATTCCCTGTAGGGTTTTCATAGTCTAGGCATTGATGTCTTCTTGAGATGTTCCAGGTTGATAAAAAAGTCTGATTTGACCCATCCCTTTCAAATGGGTTTTGCTTTTGATAAGGAACCGAATTGGTCTAGGAGTGAGTCGGGTAATTCCTCCAATTTGAGTTAGAAGAATTTTTAAATTTGTCCTAGAGGGTTGAAATATTGTTAGTGGGACTAGGATTTGGATATGTGTATGTCCTTGGTGAACCATAGAAAGCCTTGGAATATTGACTATACATAGTAGGGGCAGTATTTAAATTATGCAAATTTTCTCTCTTTAGGATGTTAGGTGGAGTTAGATGCAGAGCTTATGGAGCCTGGGTGGATGTAGCAAGTCTTTCCTCCATTTTCTTCTAATTTAATTGCATCTAATCGAGTCAGTGAGCCATCATTTGGAGATCATCTTGGGTTACGACGATATATTTAGTGCCTATCTCATGAACACCGAATTGTAGGTTGGTAGTTTGGCCAAAGGTGTTCATAGATGCATGATTAAATGAGTTTTCACTCATTTCCTTGAATAATTCATAGGAACTTTACCATCCTTATTTAAGAAGTTACCGCCACATGAGATGTCAACAAAATGATGAAGTTGATCTTCTAATCCATGGTAGAAGATCTGCATGAGTTGCCACAAGGGACCTCATGGTGCAACAACTTCTTAGAAGTTCTTGGAACTGTTCCCAAGCATCAAGTAGAGTCTCGCTAGATTTTTTTTGAAAGGTCATAATAGATCTTTGCAAGGAATTAGTATAACCTTTGGGGAAGAATTTTTTAGGAAAGCAATTTTCAGCTGAAGCCATGTGGTAATGGGTTTGTCAACAGTTTTGAACCAATAAGCGGCCTTATCCTTGAGAGATAATGGGAATAGCTACATCAACCAACGATCTTTCCTCACATTACGAGAATGGGTTGTTTGTGCGAGGAGAGTGAGCTCCTCAAGGTGGCTGAATGGGTCTTCCTTAGGAAGGCCATGGGAGTGCTTAATTAGGTTTAAAATGATCTATTTGATTTCAAAGTCACCTTCTGGAATGACCACCCCTGGTTTGTCCTCATAGTTGAAAGGATCATAAAAATCCTTAAGTGGAATGACAGGCTACTGATGGAGTGGCGAATTTTGCACTCGGTTGGCTAGGTTTGTTATAGTCCTAGTCAACTGCTGTTGATTAGCTTGAAGTTGAGACAGTTGCTCAACCATCATACATAAGGAATTAGGTGGGGGCTTGACGTTGTTGTTGTGGCAGGAATAGGTAGCTCCAATTTCAGTGAGTTAGGAATGGGTAAGTCAAAGATTGAGGGGTTAGCTTGTGGATTTTGGGTGGAAGAGTCTAACGTGGGATTAGAAGCGGAGTTAGACGAATTTTGTGGTTGAGAGGTGGAAGCGGTAGTGGACCTATTTTGCATGTTTTCCATTTTTGATGAATGCAAGGAAGAGGTTCTTTTTGTGCGAGGGACAGAATCAAGTGGTCTCTCCAAGTGTGGAGTTTGGGACCACCACCTATGCATACAATGGAAGAACGAGAAGGAGAGGAGGGAAAGATGAGAAGAAGTGTGTAATCAAGCAACAAAATTCTAAGACTAGTCTTACAGTTGACTCCTTAAAACCTAATACTTGTGAACCTAGAAAAGTAAGAAACCACTAATTGGTCCCCCCTCCCAAAATCAACCTGGCTAGACTAGAGAGGTGGCTTGGGCCCAAGCATGTCCTAGGAAGATCACCAGTGGCTTGTGTAAACCCATACCCATCGTTTGACTTCCCTCCTAGTCTGACACCACATTTAATTAAGGGGATTGGGACAATTAATGGTAACTTAAATTTCAAATGTCAAGCCTAAGATGAAATGAAGTCCGTAGTGGTCAAATGACTACCAATTTTAATTTGACTCACCCTCCTAAATTCAATGATAACTTCCATCTCGATGTTCTTTTTCTCTCTTTTTAAAGCACCTAAATCTATTTTGAAGCGCATCGATATTTTGAGAAAATGCTTCTTCTGGAGGGGTTCGAAGCATGAGGGGTAGTTTTTCCTGCCACTGAAATGGAATCTGCTGACCAGGCCAAAAAAATAGGGGGTTTAGGGATTAAATTGCTAAAAGAATTCAATGAGGCTCTTCTCCTTAATTGGGCTGTCAAGCTTTTTAATGGCGATAGTAAAAATTGGATAGTCTTGATTGGTGATAGCTATGGCAAGTCACATAATCCGCTGAATAGACTCCACCAGATCAGACCATCTCCCTTTTGGGTGTTGGTGGTGTAGGCCATGGGGAATAACTGGCAGCTGTTTCAACCAGTCTTAGGTGATGGTAGGTCTTTCAATTTCTCGCAGGAGGAGTGGTCAACTCTGGGGGTGCTCAAAAATGCATATCCAAGGGCATACACCGCCAGTGAAGATAAGGAGGTTCCAGTCAATTGCTGCTAGTCTGAATCTGATAAATCCTAAAGGATTGAAGGGACTGAATTGAACAGAGATGGCACCAAAATATGGGAGGAAAAGGCAAGGCTGTAGCTAGACTTGAAGGCATTTAGTCCGGTGGCTAGAATTAAGGATCACTACAAATGGAAGGGGGTCTTCACCCCAGCCAGTGCATACAACAAGATCAGATTTTTGGCAATCTCGGAGGAGGCAGATCTGATATCAATAAAAATATGGCTCTTGAAAGTTCCAACAAAGGACAAATCTTTTTATGGCTGTGTAGGAGAGACGGCTTAGTCATTGGAGACCTCAGACATAGAAGGATGGGGGTGGCGCTACAATAGTGCTTGCTTTGTGATCATCTTACTGGTAGCTCTAGGCACATATTCTCATCGTGCATGGTCACAGATATAGTTTGGAGGAGAGCCTGCAGGGAGCCACTACCAAAGTGGGACTTATTTGAAAAGGAAATTTGATGAAGGATAAAGTGCATATAAATATGGCGACGGCGATGTGGTGCATTTGGAGAGTGAGAAATGAGTTTTTATTTCAGGAGAATCTAGTATGTGTGGAACAAATTGTAAATGCATGTTGGTCCCTCATACATTTATGGGGATCTATTTTGTAACCCTTTCTTTTATATATTAATAAATTACTCTCCCGGATTGCTATCGTAGTACGATAGCTTTCCTTGCTATTTCAAAAAAAAAAAATGAAAAAGAAATGTGATGGGTGTTAATTGGGTAATACCCAATTATTACGTTTTCTGCTGTGTATGCGAATTGGGTGAGAAGTGATACCTAAGCCAAATCAAAAGGGTTTGTAAACAAGGATTTTTGTTGAAGATTTTAGGGTTTCATCAAGATGATGTAGATTTTAAGATTCTCTCTTTCTAAATGTTCAAACAGGTTTGAAGGTGATCACACAATAAGACAATCAAGTTGAAAGTTGGTGAGAATCAATTCCTTTGATTGTATGTGTGACTAAGAGAGAATAAAATCAAAACCCTAGAGTTGAAAATCCTAGTATGCAACTCCTAAATGAATCTCTTTTTATGAAATCTTTAAAAGGGGCGATCCAAACAAGATAAAAACACCACCACATAATGTGTAATCAGATAAGGAATCCAAAAATGATTTTTTTGTGATTTTAGAAAATTTATTAATATTTTTTATGAATTTTTCTTCCTACTGGTGTCAAGAGTCAGAATTGATAGATTCGGGGAATTAATTCTACAGAAACTTCAAATGACCCCAAACATTTTTGAGAATTTTATATGATCTAGATAATTTCTCAAGGTTTCCAACAATAAAATATTTTATCAAAATGATGAGTAGAAAAATTAATAAAATTCATGGACTTAAGAAAACAATAAGGAAACAAGGTCTAACCCCTGTTGAATCCTTGAATTTTTAATTTTTTCTATTTGGGAAAATTACTTGAAAATTGGACCCAATGTTCCTGACTCAAAGAGGCTTCCATGTATGAAATTTGGTGATTTTAAGAAGGTCCTAAGTGCTATACCGGATTTTTGAAAATCAAGAGAATAGTTTGGATTTTCAAAAATCAGATAGCAATAAGGCATAGGTGGTGGAAAAATGGAGCAAACAAGCAACACAATGAGTTTTAGTATTCCACCACCCTTAATTTTTATTTTTTTTGGTTTTTTTGATTATTTAAAGACTTTTTAAGAGATTTTGATGATGATAAAAGAGAGGCCGAGGTACTAACCTAAAGTACACAGGAAGACAGGTTTACTCGAAGTTTTTTGCTCCAAGCAAATTCAAATCTTGCTCCTGCTCCTGATTCGCACCCTGAATCAAAACAAACAAAATTTTGTGAAAAACTAACAAAGAAAGAGAGAGATTAAATGTGTGACTAAGTCGTGCCTCCTCGAAAATGGTGCTAAAAAGTGATATAGATTTTACGCGATTTTATAAATGCGGGTTTTTTTCGTTGAGATGCATAAAATCGATCAACTCTTAAATTTATAATTCCTAGATAGTGGAGTATCTACGGCCATCCAAGGTGGCCAAATGGTTAGTCACAAAAAGGGTTCTCTCTCTTGCCTTTGAAATCAACACATATATTTTTGCATTTTTTCGTTTTGTTGTTTTTAGGGTTTTTAAAATAATCGGGTATTTGGAAGAAAAGATTAACTAAAGTTACGCTTGTCAACTATTAGGTGACAAGAATAAAGCCTCTCTTCTAAACTCACCCTAGGCAAGTGCATCTAGGTTAACTAGAAGAGAAGAGTGTGCCCTACGACTATAAGAAGCAAGAAAAACAGACTATGCTAGAAAATAAGAAATTGGATTGCAATTGAAAACTTTGTATTACTAGAAAGTAGAGTACAGGTAGAGGAATGATTCTTAACATGAAAACAATAATCCACTAGCTAATACAAAGATAAAATAAAGATAGAAAAGAATATAATCCTTCGGTTGAAGATTGGAATAATCTTTGCTCCAAAGTTGGTAGCTCTCGGGCTTGAAGAAGATGTTCCCTCACTCCTTCCTTCAATTGGTTCTCATCCAAGGTGCTCCTCCAAGGGTGAACATCCACCCTAGATTCCTCCTCAATGTCTAGCCATCCTCCTTGAATGAAGAGCTCCTCCTCCTTGGATTAGCACAAGGGAGAAGAAGAGAGGGGAAGAGGGCACCAAAGGGGTGGGTAGGTCGCCCCCTTGATATTCTTCTCTTCTTCTTCCTTGGCCTTATGTGTAGGTGGTGTAGAAATTAAACTAAGGGAGAAGATGAAGATGTGGTTGTAGTTAATGGGGCTATTAATAGGAAGGGAGGGGTGGTGGTTGGCGTGGATAAAAGGGATGGTTAGGATGGGTTTTGGAGTTGGTTAAGTGATCCAAGGGAGGGGATCATATGGCTCCAACCCAATGGATGCCAAGGGGAGTGGTTAACTCCCATGGTTCCCTTTGAATTGGCACAAAAAATGGCTTCTAGAAGGGGGGGTTAGTTGGCACCATATGATGGAGGGTGTAGATAGGTTTTGGTCTTAGGTGTAGGGTTGAGATGTAGGGATAAGTTTCCATTGAAGATAGGGTTCTAAAAGGGGGTAGTTTGGCACAAAGTTAGGTGACTCTTGATGGTAGTTGAGGGGTGAATGGGTGTTTTGTCTTAGCGCCAAAAGGGAAGTGGGAATAAGTAGCATAGGTGGACTATGTTTAGGGTTATTTGGTGGAGCTTAGGTTTGGTGAGTTAGGGTTATGATTGGATGCCATGGAGGTGGACTTAGCTAAGCTAGCTTAGCTAGTAGGTGAATGGAACAGGAGGCAGAGGGAGCTAGGGTTTTGGAGGAGAGGAGATGGAGGGAGCTACACTGAAGTTGATGTTTGTTGATGGGAGTTGAAATGGAGCTTAGTAGCTAGCTTAATGATGTGAAGAAAAGAGTAATTTGTAAAAAGCGGGTTTTAGGTTGTTGTAACATGCTATTTTGTAGTTGCTTTTAAAATTTATAAAACCTAGATAATGAGGCATCTAGGGTCATCCAACGTGCCAATTTTGCACTTTTAATAATCTTGCTTAGTAAATAGGAAATCAACTTTCTTTTTCAATTTATGATATAAGATTTTTTTGTAATTTTGAAGTAACGAGCAAATACACAATTGAAAGCGGGAAAACAAACACACCTACTTGCGAAAGCTAGTATCTAAGTGACAAAAATGGCCTCTCTCTATGCTCACCCTAGGTATGTGAAGACCTAGGATAATTAGAGGGAGGGAGTGAAAGTGCTAGAGACAACAATTAGTAAAGATGCAATAAAAATAGAAAGAAGGCTGCTTTATAAATGGAAAAAATTTGTTTTACAGGAATGCTTCTACCAAAAAGTGAAAGATAAAAAGAAGTAAAACAATGATCCTCCTGGTGATGGTGGTGAAGAGGAGAGAGTCCTTGTTCCAAGGTCAGTTGTCCCTAGGCTTGAAAGGGGTCTCTCCAACTCCTTCCTTGAAAATCTCCTCCAAAGTGATGTCTTCCAAGGCAAGCCCTAAGGGGGGGCTGTGCCCTTGCTCCTCCAATGGTGGATGATCTCCACCCACAATCTCCTCCTACGGTGGCGTGTACCACCCTCAAGACCTCCTCCTATGGCCTTCCTTGCCTGGTTGCTCCTCTGGCTGGTGTGGGCACAAGAGAGAAGGGCAAAGGGGAAGGCACCAAGGGGACAGAGTGTCCCCTTAATCTTCTTCTCCTTCTTCTCTTGGCCAACTATAAGGTGGAGTAATGGAGGAAATTATGAAGCCAATGGATGAAATTATGGTGGTGGTTAAGGGGGGTATATATAGGACTTATGAAGGGAGAGGATGGCATAGACACATGTTGGTCTAGGATGGGTTAAAAGGGTAGTTAAGGTTGGTTAAAGGGATCCAATGGAGGAGGTTAGTTGGCGCCACCTAAGGGGATGCCATGGGGGAAGTTATGGTGGCTAGGGGGTGTTTAAAGTTTGTGCCAACCATGGAAGGGTGCCATGGTTTGGCACCAACTAAAGGGGCTTCTAGAAGGGGTGTAGGTGGATGGTTTGTAAGGGTAGGTGTATGGTGGTGATGGAGGGAGTTTTTGGAGGGAAAAGTGGCACCACTTTTACGGTTCCCTTTGGTGGTGGTAGTGGGTTGAAAGGGGGTAAGTAGGTTGGCACCAAAAGAGGCTTTAGGAGTAGGAGCTAGGTGGACTAGGTTTAGGTCTCTTTTTGGTGAAGTTAGCTAGGTAGGTTGGTTGGCATGTAGGTGGAGCTATCCTTGACCTTGGCTAGGCTAGTTAAGCTAGCTTAACTCGTATGTAAGTAGGGAAGGAGGTAAGCTGGAGGTAGGGTTTAGGGAAGTGGAGCTAAAGATGGAATGTCTGGTGCTAAACTGGAGTTGGTAGCTGCTAAAGGGAGTTGTAGGGAGCTACTTTAGTTGGCTTAGCTTGCTAGTTCTTTGCTAGATGCTAAGCCAAGCTAAAGTGAGCTGGCTTCTGCTAAAATATGCTGAGGTGAGCTGGATCTGATCTTCCTGGGGAGGACCTAGCTAGTTGGAGTAGCTAAGGTAACTTAGCTCAGCTAGGTTGAGCTAAGTGGAGACCCTGAGAGCTGGACTTGAGTTGGCCCAAGTTATGTGAAGTCATCTTCAGTTGACTTGAGTTGTGTGGAGCTAGAAGTAGCTGGACCTGAGCTAAGGTGGACTCCAGTCAACATAGTTGAGCTAGCTAGAGGTCTTAGTGAACTGAATGGAGCTAAGGTGAGCTAGACTCAACTAAGTTGAGTAGGGTCTGAACTATGTTGAGCTAATGTGAGCTAACTTGAGCTAATATGAGCTACCCTGAGTTACCATTCATCTAAGATGAGCTGAATGGAGCTTAATGGAGCTAACCCTAGTCAAGTGAGCTGGTATCTAGCTATGATGAGCTGGATTTGGCTAAGTCCCAGCTGGAATGAGCTTCCTCTTCACCAGTTGCCTTCATGATGCTAGCATATTAGGGATCTATCACTAACACTCAAACAAACATATTAAAAATACAATAAAAAATGCAATGCATGCCTAACCTAATTGATGCCTAAATGCAATCCAAAAACCCATTCGCAAAGCTAAAATCCTAAGAGATAAGTTTATTTTAGGGCATAAGAATGATTATAAACTGGCGTTTATCACACCCCCATGCTTATCTTTTGCTAGTCCCTTAGCAAAAGATATTTTTACATAACAGAATTTTGGGAAAACTAATTTTTTTAACTTTTACAAAGAGAAAGAGATCACGGAACCTTGGTTGGTTAAAACACAAGAGGTACGGGATTTGTTAAAATATAAACATCAGGATTTATTTTCGAATCCAAAAAATTAGATGAAACGGGATCATTGTATCCTCCAAAAATTCACAGATTAACCCCTTGTTAATTCAAATGGCTTGAAATTTTTGTAGTTAGGATTTTTTTGACTCTTGAATCTAATTTGCAACTTGCAATAACCTTTAAAACCTTGTGTCTATGCTTGTGAAAAGGCCAACATTTAAAAGGTTGTGTTTTTGGTTTAAAACCATTTTTTTATCACACCCTCATGCTTATTTTGAGCTCAATCTGAAAACAGATGTGTCGGGATCATCATTCCCATTACCATTCCTCCAGGGGGCTCTGGCGCCAGTACTTTGAGATAGTACTGGCCATGACACCACCCAGGAGCTCATAACCCCAAAACATAATGTGGTCTAAAGGGGAACTCCAAGCAAACTCAAGCTCTTGCTCCAACGCTATAGGTAGAGCATTGTCTAAGACACTTGAGCTGCAAAAATGCACCTTAATGCTCTGTCTAAAGATATGAAATATAAATATAGAGCAACGCTGAGGCGGTAACATGTTGACATCACATCCTCGAAGGTTGCATTTTCCTCTTTCTCGATGGTGGGAACTCAAACCAATGATCCACTTCAGACTTTTACTAAGGCCAAACAAAGGGATTTTCTAATTACTAATTATTTTTTAAGTGTTGGCTTGTGTGTGAATTTTGACACAAGAAATTTTGTACGACATGCAAGGTTTTGAATTAGAAACTAAGTCAGATACTTTCCATGTTACAAAGGGGGATCAAGTCATCTGAACTATCATGAGTTCAAGTGGAATTTTAGAGAAGGATATTTGATCTAGCCTAAAGGTAGACCCTGAAACTCTAATAATAAGATCCATATCCTTATCCCTATTTTGTTAAAAATTAAATCCCATTGTACCGAAAATGAATGCTCAACCTTAGTCCCGATTTCAAAATTTCCTCAAAAAGTTTTCAAAATTTTTATTTTTTTGGGTATTCAAGCAAAAAATTAAATAAGAAAATTGACTATTTTTGGGCTTTGAAAGTCCTGATTTGATCGTCAAAATTTAAAAATACCCCCCCATGCTTAAGATGTGGCATGCCCTCATGCAATTGGAAGGGAAAGGGGAGTACATTGGTGAAGGCGGTCAAAATTTGGATAGTCAAAACCTCTAAAGTAAAGAAAAAGAGAGAAAAGCTAGAAATCAGTGCTATCTTTTATGCCATTCAGCCGAGCATGAAGTTATGCATAGAAGATGAGTCATTGTGTAAGTAATTGGACACTTGAATGGCCACATGAAAAAGGTTTTCCTCTGGATCCCCTAAAAGATGAGTGGTAGGAATATGGGGATCAAAATTGGATGGAAAAGTTGACGGGTGACCTAAGTCTAGCCATGGTTTTAATTCTTAATGAATGCCATACTCGGCCAAGGCTGGTGGTAGGTCCAATGGAAAGGGAGTGAGAGGGAAATCATGATGGTTGGGTGAGGTTAGTATGCAAGGGTGGGGTAAGGGAATAGTGGGTGGGTCAAGAAGATAATCAGGAAGACATTTTAGAGGGAGACAAGGCTCCAAGTCATAGATTTCGCCGACCAATGTTTCAGAGTCATAGTCGAAAAAGTTATGGTTGGGAAGGGTATCTAATAACATTGTTTCCACCAAATTGGATATTTCAGTATCTGAGTCAAAAAAATTATCATTGCCATGGAATCTCTTCGAGGAATTGAAAATATCAAGAGTGATGTTTTGGCCCGCGCAAGTGATAGCCATTTTGCCTATATGGCAATTTATGTTTGCTTTTATGGTGGCCAAAAAAGGTCATCCAAGAATGATTGGGGCATTAATCAGTGATTCCGGTACCTCAATGTCAAGCTCCAGAAAGTCTGCAGGGAAGACACAATTCTGGACTTTGACAAGGACATCCTCGACAATCACACGGGGTTTGATTGTAGATCGGTCAGCTAATTGTAAAGTAACCTCGATAAGTTTTAAATCATTGATTTGAAATTCTTTGAATAAAATCATGGGGATGATAATAACTGAGGCACCAAGATCGAGAAGGGTGCGATTGAAAGTGGTATCATCAATAATCAGGTAATCGAGTATTTGGGTTAGTGGACCAAGGACCAGACTCGTCGGCATAGGATAGCAGGTGAGGTGTGCATGTCACATGAGGCATGAGGGGACCTCACCCCCGTGTCGAGGTGATCCGCTTACAGCACAAATTTTTTTTATGCATGTTTCCATATTTGGTGCCACGTTCTGGGACTAGACTTCCACTGCTTCCTCCATGTGTGTTAGCAGCTAAAGCTGCTTCGAATTGCTATCGGAGATTTATTGCCTTCATTCAATTGCAGCTGCAAATGGCTTTGTGAATTGAAGCCTCTTCGATTAAGTGTGACAGCTGCAGGTCGGATGGTGGTCATAGACAAGAGGTTGGCATCGAGGAAGATGAAGGTAGCAGTGGAGCTCTGGCTGAACCCTAAAACACGAGCACGGGCTTATTGCCCTAATTAGAAAGCTCAACAGGATCTCGGAGGTTGGAGAGTGTTGTGGAGGTGGTTTCGTGGAGTTTGGTGCATGGAGTTGGTTTGTCGAGGTCGGAGAAGGTGTGCGGAGGGTGTGTTGTTCGGTGGAGAGATTGGGTGGTGGTTTTGTGAAATTGTTTGAGGGATTTTGAAGATGGAGGTAAGGTAAAGCTCATGGAGGTGGTGGTGCGGAGTTTGATGCGGAGTAGCACAGGTGCGAGCTCGCCAAAGCTCATGTCAGTGACACTGAAGACGGAGGTGGAGTAGGTGGTATGGTGTTTGATCCTAAGTTCTATGGAGATGGAAGCAACCTAGAGAAGGAGAGGAAGCTTTTAGTGGGACTTAGGGAGTGAGAGGAGGGTGAAGGCATCCAGCGGTGTCCAGTTGGACATAGAGAAGATGATGAGTATAGGGAGACAACAACAACTAGGAAGGAGAGTTCGGGGATGATCAGACTTTGGTTGGTCTCGGTCGTGAAGGGGACAGGATGAAAATGAGCTAGTCAATTTGACCATTGGCCGACTAGAAGAGGTGGTTGGAGAGGGTCACCGGAGCTGAAGTCATGGTGGCTAAAGGAAGGGAAGGAATGGTGTTTTCTAGTCGAAACTCAACTGAGAAGCACACTGGGATCTTGGGGCCTTTATATAGAGCTCAAATTCTAGCTCTAAATCAAGGAACAAGATTGATTGGTCCAAGGTTTTGGAATGAAAAATACCTTAAATCCTCAAGCTCGCCTAAGCTCTAGCAGTTGATTTGGGTTCCTTACGGCGATTCAATGGATTGGGCAAGTTCTTTAGATTAATCCCTCCAAGTTTGGAGGGATTTGATCAAGAATCCAGAGAGACATTTGTGATTGAATGATCATGGGTTTGATCTGAGGTGCTACTCACACCTTCAATGGCATCAAGGAGCCATTTTCAAAGATGATGAGAAAGTTAGGGGGCCATTTGTAATAAACTTGAAACCTAGGGGTTTAAGTGAGAGAAATTAAGTTTTCAAGGGCTAAAATACAAACTAGGTCATTATGGACTCTAATTGGGAATAATTTTTTGTATTAACTTAATTTTGACCTACAGAATCTAATGGTGAACTTGGATTTTAGTTTTGACCACGTTTAATGGGGCAAATTGAACAGAAGCCCAAATTAGGGTCAATTATCGTCCGAAACTCTATTCTAGGCTAAAATGGGTTCAGATGGTAAAACCAAATGTACTAAGTGTTTTATAATATTTTTCTATAAATTTTAAGAGGTTTATATTAATTTTATCCTAACTAAAACCTTTCCAATTTAAGTAGGATTGATCATTAGGGTTTTCAATCCTATTTTCGCCCTTGAATTGCGTAAAACCCTGATTCAGTCTATGTGAACCCACTTTTTAGTCTTTTATGCTCAATTTACCTTTAATTAACCCCTGAGTGACCCTGTGGTTAATATGTATTTGTGATGTGCTGCTAAAACAACATAATTAACCCTGTTTCCTTATTTTTCTTCTCAAATCAGAATATTACGTAGTTGTGACCCACAGATGATTGAGGGCTTTTACCAGTTGAACTTGACTAATTATGGTTAGTTAGGGACCATGATGGTGTTACAATCATACCCCCATGCCTATCTTTTGCTAGCCCCTAGCAAAATCCTATGGACCAAACTAGATCTCTGAGCCGAATGTAATCGTTAAGATGCCTTACTAAGCCGCATCTCTAGAAATCAGATCAAAATATCAACAATAGGCCTAGTGACACTCAAGTACCAGCCAAGATCTAGACCTAACCACCCTCAGCCTTGGGTCTACCGCAAAGGTTTCTAAGGCCTGCAAAAAACTGCCTAAAGGTTCGTTGACCCAAGCGATTAAAGCACCTGTGCATATCTGTAACAAGTCCAGGTTCAGATTGGCAGTGTATTTTTGATAAGAGAGATAGAGAGGGATATTTATTCTGAGAATTTTCTCTCTTTTCCTTTTATATTCCCCTAAATCCAACATCTGATTGGCCCTAAACATGGTCTGTATTAGATTTCTTCTCCCCACCATCAATCTTAGAAGGATCCTTGGCTATTGATGCTTCGAGATAACACTATCCATGGCAACATCCAGAACCCTTGCTTTCAGCACTTCGGGTTAGTGTCACCAATGGTATTCTATAACTAAATTCAGGTCCTGGCAAGTGACATTTCGGAATAATGCCGCCCATGGCACCTGAACTAGTAGAAGGTGCATACATGCCCCAGGTAGAATTTAGATATCCTAGGAGACAAGCACTGAGGAGATGATATGTTATTACACATCTTCAAGGGGAGTATTTTTCATTCCATCTCTTCGCGTCGGGAACTCATCCAGTCAACTTTGTCATCGAGCCACTCCTAAGCTAGATCTTCGGAAAAACTTTTTTCAGAACAAAACACTTTTGCATTATTCTTCATTAAGCATACTGAACCAGACCGGTGTGTGATTTTTGAGGTGCCTAGGTTACCAAGTCTTGCAAACCAAAGGGTATAGACTTCGTACATAATCGTCACACTTTCCTCAACCTCCTGAGGACTAATCTGGATCTTAACAAATACATGACTATTTAAGCCCTGGAATTGGCCCAAGAGGCCTAGGGTTGGTACTTGTCACTAATCTCCTAAGTTTTAGCCTTCCAGGTCTTAATTCATCATCTAATCCAACTTAGAACTTAGGTAAGTTCCATACTCAACTACAAGGACTACCACATTTTCTTTCTTTTGTTTATTCCTTTTCTCTTTTCTTTTCTCCTAAAAAATTATCCTTTCCTTTCTCCTTTTTTTTTTAAATCAATGAAACCCTTCCATGAATTGAATTTCACAACATTTTGTACTTTAATATCCCCTACGCCTAAGATTTGCAATGTCCTCATTGTAAATTAGGTGGGTTCGAGTTCATCATTGATCGTACATTAGAATAGGTTTGGTGGGTCGCAAATGGGTTAGAATGACTATTGCAGACGATTTCAAGCTCTGATACAAGTATCAAAGGTGAAGTTAGCTTTTCTAATGGGAAAACCCTAAAGTGCAATATGAATTTAGCTTAAAGGTTGGTCAAAAGGGTCTTGGGTTTAAAATGACTGGTTGCCTCTTGTTAAGCGCTAAGTTTAATGCCATCAGCTAGCCACAATGTGGCCTAGGGAGAATGATGATCAAAAACTATTGCAGCTAGATTAGAATTGGTGAGTTCGAGGAACGATTTGAGTCTCTGTTGAACGTCGGAAGAGTACTCTATCAGAGTTGGTTTTGAAAACCTATCATTGTAGTTCCAATAGTGAAGAAATCCATTCAACAAATAAAATTTATACCAAAAAATCTGTAAAGAACTCCTGGGTCAAACTCAGGGAGGCTACGTCGATCAAGACTCGTAATTATATTTTTTGTGTTTTTGTTCAAAGGGCGGAATAATAACAATGAAACGGAATCAATATAGACAATAAGAGAGAGAGAAAATGTTCACTTGATATTGCAAAATATTTTTACAACTAAGAAAGCGAGAAAAGATTACACTAGAAAGCGAGAAATTATTACCACTAGAAAGCAAGAAAATTCTACTCTAGAAAGTAGTAAAAAGAATGGGAGAGAGAAGTTATCTTCCTCATCGATCGCTCGGAGGAGGAGCTGGACGAAACAATGCATGGAAGACAAGGAATGAAGCAATAAGAAGGAGGACGAAGCAGGAGGAACAGGAATGAGGCGGCACATCATCGTCGTCGCGTGATCCACTTCCGGAACGGGGATGAAAACTTGGTTTTAGCTCTTAAGGAGCATCCCAGGTATGGGACAAGCTTCTCTTGAGCTTTGGAGAGGGAGAGAAGAGAAGGAAGGAATGAGAAATCCATATGGAAGGGGGGTCTCCTTTTACAATTGCAAAGTGGGGGCATTTTGGACATTACAACTTGGAAAACATTAATTCAGGACCTTTAGTGACGGATTTATCCCTCACTAAAGGCCTGAACGTGGCCGACGTGTGTGCCACTCGCGTGCCCCCTCTCCTCCGCACCGTTCAACGCTCGCACACGTTCGCGCACTTTCAGCAGTTTGATCAAGAGATCGGATGGCTTAAAGTGCCTACGCCCGCGCCGCGCGCCTGCATGCTATCACACATAAGTGTCGCACGTCTGATCTCACGTGGATGCTATCGCTCGATCTTTTCCGCTGAATCTTCATCGTGTGGCTCCAATCGTGCGCCCGCTAGTAGTGAATGCGGGCTCGGATGCATGTCGTGCGCTCGCATAGAGCGCTCGACCGCTGCACTGAGCGTGCGTTTGTGTCGCGCGGAGTGTTTAGCTCACGACCGATCTCGGCCATTGGATGAAGCCGCTGGTTCTTCATCCAACGGTCGAGATCAAACGTTGCATGCGCCTTCAGAAGAGGAGAGCGTTTGGTGAGCAGTGGTGTGGCGCGATCTCGGCCGTTGGATGGGCATCCAACGGCTGAGATTTGTCGAGCGGGTGAAGAAGAGCAGTGGCCAGTGTTGGGCGGCTATGAAGGTGCCACGTGGTGCCATCTAGGACATCCATCTTCTGAGTGATGTAGATGGTGCCACAGGTGTCGGATTGGACCGATTTTCATGCCGTTAGGCTGCGATCGTCAATCAGAACCCATCTGTGCGGTCGGATTTGTCATCTGAGGTGAGGATTAACACCATCTTGGCCCTTGCTCTTTAAGGTTCCTCGGTCTCTATCTAGTGCCACAGATGTTCGATTAGGGCGATCTTGGAGTTGTTGAACTCCAATCGTTGCCCTGATCAGGTCCATATGGTTGGATCTTCGATCCGAGGCCCTGATAAAAAGTTACCCTATCCCAGACCAAAAAAAGGAGACAATTTCTATACAATTTATACAACTTGATCTAACTGCATGATTATGCATGTTATGCACTATTTACAATGTATGGTGCTAATGTGATGCTAAGAACATGCATTAATAGACAATTTAGGTTAATCAGATGTATGCACATCACACCCCCATGCCTATCTTTTGCTAGTCCTTAGCAAAAACTACATGCTATTTATAAAAGAATTAGGTTGGATTACTTGGGCATAAGTCATTTTCAACATTAAGAAATTTTTACTCAGGATCTGAACTTTCAAAGACACAACAGCGCACGGGTATCTGCCAAAATGCAGACCGCCTCAAGCCCTCACCTTATTCAAAGAAAAATCTCTTTTTCTCTTTTTCTTCTTTTCTAATTTTTTTGGATTTTTGAGTTTAGGGTTAAAGAGTGACTTTCTACGGCCACTCAACCCACCGAAGATTTGATGAGAACCCTAAGTTCTAAGCATCTTATTGTGAATGTTATAGACTCGTTGATTAATAATTAGAACGGACTTCGAGTTTCTACGCCTCAGGTGACCTTAAAAAGAGAGTTTTGCCTAAAGGTGTATCTTTACGACCGGTAGCTTTCTCCCTACTTTTATTTTTTTATGGGGTCAACACAAGGGTGGGTCTAGTGTATATCTCCCTAGATTATTCTACTTCTCTGCTTCTCCCTAAGTGTTTTGGGAATTTTTACTGCATTTTTTGAGTTGGGTTCTGGACAATCGGTCGGTGAGCTGTTACCACCGACAACTTGCCAACCATACTCGTGCGGCGGAGTGTGGCTTATTTCTTTTATTTTTTTTCTTTCTTTTCTCCTTTTTCTTTTTTTCTTTTTCTCTTCCTTTTGACTTTCTTTTTCTTTTTAAGTAGGTGGCTTCCCTAGTCTAAGATTTACCTAAAGGCAACAAGAAGAGAATGGTCTACTGACTAGGCTCTGGACAACCAACCCATGGGCTCTTACCCACGATAACTTTTCAGCCATATCACCATAGAAGGTTCATTAGCTACATAATTTCCATTAAATTGCCAAACAACGAGTCAGTGAGAAGATAGTGTGTAGATGCTAAGACTTAAAGTTTCCTCAAATCAGAGGGCGAGTTGATAAGTCATGTACTTATCACCTAAACTTATTTAATCAAATTAAAATAGAATTCAGGATGGCGAAGACCCAAAAAATAAATCCACATTTTAGTGGATACTCAAACTGATTAAGCCCAAAGACCTGAATGGTCTTAGTGTTCAGATCCTATTGTAATATTTTCTAAGATCGAAAAGTCCTAATGTCCAAGTATTCCTTCCTAATTCAATTATATATATATATAAATAGAATTTACAAGAATTTCACAGAGCTAACAAAATGATTCAGAAATGAATCCACCCCCCCATGCCTAGCTGATGCAATGTCCACATTGAGAATAAAAGACATGAAAGGAAGGGTAGAGTACGGAAGATATCACCTGTCTATGAAGCTCGGGTTAGCTCTGAGTCATATTGTACAACTGCTGAGTTTAATGCCGTCAGCTAGGCGAAGTCCAGCTAAAGAAGTCACAACATGGCTAGAGCAACCATGTCTGAGACGGGTTCTGGAATAGTACGGTCAATAACAGGCTTCTGATGTTGACTGTTGACTTTGAATGAATTACCCATCTTTGGGTCAAAAATCTGAACAGCCTCATTTGGAAATATCTGGTCGATAATGAACGTGCCACTCCATTTTGACCTAAGTTTGTTGGGAAAGAGCTTAAGTCGAGAATCGAATAGCCAGACCTTCTGGTTCGACTCAAAGCTCTTGCAGGAAATCAATTGGTCATGTAGAGCTTTGGTTTGACCCATGTAGATCTTGGCATTCTCATACGCATCATTTCTAAGCTCCTTCAACTCAGATTGTTGGAGTTTATTGGTCTTCCTAGCTAAACTCAGATCTAGATTGCACTACTTGATTGCCCAGAATGCCCTATGTTCAACTTCTATAGGTAAATGGCATGCCTTTCCATACACCAGACAAAATGGAGACAAGTCGATGGCATTTTATATGCCGTACGGTAGGCCCAAAGAGCGTCCTCAAGCTTTTGAGTCCAGTCTTTGTGATCAGGCCTAACCATTTTCTGCAGAATATTCTTGATCTCCCGATTAGAGATCTCATCCTGTCCATTCGTCTGGGGATGGTAAGGTGTGGAGATTCGGTGATTAACCCCATATTTTGCCAGCAAATTATGGAACTGGGCATTAGTGAAATGACCGCCACCATCACTGATGATGGCCCTCGGAATCCCGAACCTACTGAAGATGTTCTTCTTGAGAAAATCGATGACCACGTTGTGGTCATTGGTTTTGGTGGGAATCGCCTCAATCCATTTGGACACGTAATCAATAACGACAAGAATGTACTGATGTCCAAATGGAGGAAGGATCCCATGAAATCGATGCCCCAAACGTCGAAGATTTCGACAGGAAGAATCGGGTTGAGGGGCATCATATCTCTCTTAGTTATGCTCTCGAGTGCCTAGCATCGGGAAGATGGCCTTGAGAATTCCTGGGCATCCTTGAATAAAGATGGCCAATAGAATCTAGATTGGAAAATTTTTGCAGCCATCTTTTTTTCGGAGAAGTGTCCACCACATGCAGATGCATGGTAGAACTCGAGAATACTATTGAATTCGTTCTCTGGAATGCATCGATGAATAATTTGATCAGAGCCAATGCAGTACAGTTCAGGGTCCTCCCAGAAGTAATATTTGGCCTTAGATTTGAGGTTATCCCATTGTTACTTGGCCCAATCTTGGGGGATTTGACCAATGGCCAAATAATTAACGATGTCAGCAAACCACAGGGTTTGGACAACTGAAACTATAAGGTTGGTTTCGTCCGGAAAAGTATTAGCAATCAGAATGTCCAAATGAGAAGAATCACTCAGAAGTCTCGACAGATGATCCGCAACCACATTCTGTACCCCAGATTTATCCTTGATTTCAAGATCAAATTCTTGAAGCAGAAGAATCCAACGAATAAGCCGAGGTTTGGCATCCTTTTTGGCCAAGAGATGTCTCAAGGTTGAGTGGTTGGTATATATAATAACTTGAGACCCTAAGAGATAAGCCCTAAATTTCTCCAAAGAAAATACTATGGCTAGTAATTACTTCTTAGTAACAGTGTAATTCCTCTAGGTCTCATCCAGAGTTTTACAAGCATAGTAGATAACAGAGGGCTTCCTATCAACTTTCTGACCAAAAATAGCCCCAACGGTGTAATCAGAAGCATTGGTCATGGCCTCAAAAGGGGCTGTACAAACCAGTGGTTGCAACACTGAAGCACAAGTGACTACCGTTTTAAGAAAATCAAATGCCTTACGACATGATTCGTCAAAATCAAATGGTGTTTCTTTGCCGAGAAGATTGCTCAGAGGATGAGCAACCTTCGAAAAGTCCTTGGTGAATCTCCTGTAGAATCCTACATGACCAAGAAATGATCAAATTTGTTTAATAGATGTGGGAGGAGGAAGTTTAGCGATAGCATCAACCTTAGCTTTATCCACTTTGATTTCCCGTTCAGAGATTACATAACCCAAGATGATACCTTCTTGTGTCATGAAATGACTCTTTTCCCAGCTAAGGACCAGTCTCATTTTGATGCATCGTTTAAGAATCATTTCAAGATTAGCTAGGCAAGAGTCAAATGATTCTCCAAAAATAGAGAAATCGTCCATGAAGGATTCCATAAACTCTCCCACCATGTCAGAGAATATGGCCAGCATACACCTTTCAAAAGTCTCAGGTGCATTGCATAAGCCGAATGGCATCCTATGGAAAGCAAAGGTTCCGTAGGGATAGGTGAAAGTCATTTTTTCCTGATCCTCATGATGGATAGGAACTTCGTTGTATCCCAAGTAGCCATCAAGAAAATAGAAGTACTTCTACCTAGCTAATCTTTCCAAGATTTGATCAATGAAAGGCAGAAGGAAATGATCTTTTTTCATGGCCATGTTTAGCTTCCTGTAATCGATACAAACCCTCCAAGAGGAAGCTGAATGAGTTGTGACAGATTCTCCTTTCTCACTAGTCACAATAATAATCCTAGCTTTCTTGGGAACAATCTACATAGGACTTACCCAAGGACGATCAGAGATTGGATAAATGATTCCTACATCGAGCCACTTAATAATCTCCTTCTTGACCACTTCTCGAATATTTGGATTCAATCTCCTCTGCATTTGGCAAGAAGGGTGGGATCCATCTTCCAAAAATATTTTGTGATTGCAATAAGATGGCTCGATCCACCTAAGGTCATGAATAGTCCAACCAATTGCCTCCTTGTGTTCCTTCAGAACCTTAATCAGTTTAATCTCCTACTCCTTTGTTAATTTGGCAGTGATAATCACAGGGAGCATCTTAGGTGGTCCTAAAAACAAATATTTCAAATTCTCAGGCAATGGTTTCAACTCAAGCTGGGGCGAGTTGATGATTGAAGGTAAGGAAGATACTGATGAAGACTCATCAAGAGGAAGAGCTCGAGAGTGAACAAAATCAATAACCTCTTCGGAAGACGGCAGGTCTACCAAAGAGGGTTGCGGGTCCAACTCATCATCAAAGGAGGAACTTTCAATTATCAAAACCATCATACAAGTCTCAATATTTATATTATCGTCCTCAAGTTCCTCAATAAATCCACAATCCTCAAATTTATTAATCGCCTTAAAAATATCCAATTTCATTCTTTGATCCCCATAGGTGATTTCCATGCTACCACTTTCACAGTTAATGTTGGCCTTGGCTGTAGCCAGGAACGGACGCCCCAGAATGATGGGCGTGTTACTCAGATTTTCAGGTACATCCTTGTCAAGGACAAGGAAATCTATAGGAAAATAGAAATCCTTAACCTTAACAATAACATCTTCAATAACTCCTCATGGATTTGCGACTAAAGGGTTTGCTAACTATAGCATTACTGAAGTCGGCCGAAGTTCACCTAATCCAAGCTTCTCGTAAAGAGAAGTCGGAATTAGGTTGATGGATGCACTTAGATCCAGCAGTGCTCTATCAAAAGTGTAATCTTCGATGACACAACAATTCAAAGGAGCACCTGGATCTCTCTTTTTCTGAGGGAGGTGGTGTAGGATGACAAAACTAGCTTGCCCGAAGAGTACCACCTTCCTCGGAACAGATTCTCTTGACTTATGCTTCTATGTACATAAATCCTTTAAAAATCTTGCGTAAGCCAGTATATGCTTGATAGTGTTGAGGAGCGAGGTATTGATCTCGACATTCTTGAAAATATTAAGAAGCTCCTCATTACTATCAACAGTCTTCTTCCTTGATCTGATCAAGGCTTCAGGAAAAGGAACATGAGTCAAATCTTTGGAATCAGGTTCCTGAGTCTCGATTTCTTCTCCAAAGTTCTCCTTTCTCTCCTCAGGTTCTTCAGGATTCGGTACATCAGAACAATGTGGTTGTGGATCCTGAGTTTGTTTACCACTCAAGGTAACAGAATTTGCAGATGCATACGAGTTTGGGTCGTGGGGATGGTTAAGAAAGATTTGAGGGGCTTCATTAGCCAAGAATCGTTGATTTGCAAAAGGAGAAGAAGAGGAAGGACCCTGCTCAACCACTTGAGCTTGTGCGTGTGGGTCCCTTTGATTCCCGTACCCATGGGCTTGATTGCCCAGATTTAGGATATTTCGTGGGTTGGGTATGGGTTGAGATGGTAGAGATCCGGGTTGATGAGAATTAGTTATGAGCCCGGTTTGCAAGTTGTCCAATGAGGTTTTCATTTGCTGCATGAGCTGGAGCATAGATCATTGCATCTCTACCATTTGTTGATTCAAATCAGCCTACCCTACAGGTTGACGGACATTCCAAGCTAGCTGATTGACCTAATTCAGGGGCAACTGAGTATAAATATGACCCTGACCCATTGGTCGTTGTGGAGCATAGTTTCTGAGTCAGAATTGGGTCTGCTACCCCAGGTTTTTCTAGGAGAAGTTAGGGTGGTTTCTCTAACTCTAATTATAAGCATTACAGTAGGGGTTGGATCTAACATTCTCCTGTACAGCACAAACATCCTCATAGGGTGAGGATGGAGAGAAAGAAAGGGAAGGATCAGAGAAGATGGGATTAAAGGTCCCAGTTTGGAACCCGTGGGGTTCCGAATAATGCTGGCCCACAGGTTGAGCCTGATCAAGTTGATTCACAAACTCTCGTCCAGAAGGAGCTCGCGATGAATGGAATCCCGAATTCTGGGATTGAGTGGATCGAGAGTTGCTCATTGAGTTTCCAACCATCCACTCCATTCTCTTAGCAACCAAGTCCACCTTGTCTAGTTTATTACAAATCAATTCCATATCGAATGAATGAGAGTCGTGGACTTCATTAACATTCGATCTGGGTTGCTGGGACCGGTTAAAAGTATCAATGGAGGCATGATTGATCAAATTCTCACTCATCTCCTCAAACAAATCATGCGTGCTATCTGCATCTTTGTTGAGGAAATTACCTATGCAAGAAGCGTCCATGTGATTTCTGAGTTGCTCAGTCAACCCATGGTAGAAAATCTGCATGAGTTGCAATTTCGGCACCTTGTGGTATGGAAACCTCAACAATAGGTCCTAGAATCTCTCCCAGGCAACATGAAACTACTCCCCCGGCTGCTGGGTAAAAGTAGTTGTTACGACTCGATTCCAGGATCCCGACAAGACCCGAGACCAGCTCTCCTTGACTAATCCCAAGACCTAGTCGTCCAATAAGAAATAACCAAAAGCAGGAAAATAAACCACATTCACATATGGAATATAACTAAGTAGAACAAACGTATAAAGTAGTAATGAAATATAACAGCTATCTCAGTACATACCACACAACAACGACAGCAACAACAACAGAAAGCGGAAAGGAATAGAAGCAGAAAAATAGTAACTAAATGTCCATTACTATAACAGTAGAGAAAAAGAAAGTGCTGAAGAAAACTACGATTAGACTCGACTGGGCCCAGCAACCTCTGCAGCTGAAGACTCAGGCTGCTCAACTCCTGGTCCTGAACAATGTTATGAAAAGACAGAGTCGGCGAATGCTAAGTAGAGTGGTGTTTATATTATCTAAGTACAAACAGTAAGAACAATAGGTTTAATCCTCATTCCTATTTATCTATTTTATATATTTCGTTTCACCTATTTCTCAAAGTATCCAGATATTTCTTGATCTTACATGTTCCTCGTGGGAATGATCTTGATTGCAGTCTTTTCCATAGAGTAAAAGGTACACGTGGTGCTCTCTTTGTTGGGAGAGTCCTCCATGGTAGTCCTACACCAGTCAATCACCCTGAGGTCACTGTCAAGACGTAACGGTGACTATGAAACGCGTGATAAGCACATGGGTAGCTACCCCGCACTGACACGCGGTCAGTTGTTTCCACTAGCGGGTGCGCCCAAAGTATAGCATGAAACATTATAGGGCCTTGCCCTCTCAGAACAGGGGACTAACCCTGCAGAACCAAATAGGGGTCTCGCCCCTCCACAGTCTGTGCACCCTCGCCTGACTACCCCGGTTTGCCCAGAGAGCCTAACAAGTCAGTGTAGGGTGGCTAGCTGAACCCTGGGCCCTGTGGGGTGGCTAGCTCCCTTTCTACACTAGTAGCTTGCCTCGGTACCACATACGCGAGGGCCGACAGGAGTCGGTGTAGAGTGGCCAATCCTAACCCCAGGTCTCCAACCAAGGGAGGCTAGCTCCGCTCTACACAAAAGGGGACAGTTGCTCTCCTTGGTACCACGTACTCAAGGGCTAGCAACTTCCCGTCTACATTCCAGGTTTTCGTCTATCCACAGTAGTTCTACTCTTAATTCCCTATAAGGTTCATGTTCATGTTCACCTCATTTATCCCGATCTAGATCTCATCTTTCATAATTCATTTCTCATCCATATATAGGCAGCTCATTTTTTTCATAATTCAATTTTCAATACATGCAACTGGTGATTTCACAGGTAATTATCCATTAAATACAGGCAGCTCATATTCTAAAAGGCAACTCGCAATTATGGGCAATTTCTAGCAATTTATCTCAATTAAGCATGCAAGTAAACCATACAGTACAAACCGGTTCATTCATTTCTCTACCCTAGGGTTCATTCCACATCCTAGAGTTCCATTTTGCTAATTCAACCAAGCACATTCTTATTCAAATATTAATAACTGGATTAAACCACTCTACCAAGAAACACAGGAGTAATGGGGGCTTGAATTGCAGACCCATATGTCTCTGCGAGGCCCAAACTTGCAGTAGGCTGAAACCCTATACCAGGGAATACATCACAAAAGTAGAGTTCAGAATAGTGTATAACAGACTCTAGTACATAGAGGAACTTGAAAGGAAAGTGTAGGTATTTCGTTTGCATACCCCGATTGAACCCTAAACAGGTCAAAAACCTGCCTACTTTTCAAAATCAGACATCTGAGAATAATCCCAGACATCTTAAAAGGTGTCAGATCTTACCTTGTGTCTCCTGTGGTATCCTCAGACATCCAGACCTTCTCCGCAATCATTTCAAGATAGTTCCAGATGTCGGATAATGTCTCTGGTCGTCTGGATGCACCTCCGGATGTCTGGTGATGTGATCAGACATCCAAAAGTGCATGGAAAAATGTTTTGCGCTCCTTCCCAAGGATGCACCTGCATACACAAACACAGGCACGGTCAGATGACAACAACCCCTGCGCTGTGATATGCATGGTGCAGGGGGATATGTACCTTGCGATATAAGTGCTTTTAGACATCCAGCCTTAGCTCCAGACGTCCATGTATCCTGCCAATCGTCTGGACTCCACTCCAGATGTCTGATACTGGAAAATTTCCAGTATCAGGAGCACCTCGCAGCTCGCTCTGCTTGCTCCTCCTCCCACAGTGGTAGCTTCAGTGGCTGCAGGAGCTTGAGCAGCTCCTCACCGATTCCTCCTCAAGCTTCACCGAGCTCCCGTGGTTATCTTCCTCCTCCCCACTCCTACATCCACGCATTCTCTAGCTCACACTCCTCCCCACTCTCACTCCCTCGCTGGTGGCTCCCCTTCCTTGCCGCGACTGCAATAGAGGTGGAGGAAAGGTGATGCTCGCAGGAGAAGGTAGAGGTGGCGGTGGTTGTGGTGTAAGGGGGTGAGGAGAGGGGAAGGGAGGAGTCTATATAGGGGAGGGTTTAGGGTTTGGGTGAGGGTGCAGGGAAAAAGAAGAGCCTCTGTACGTCGCCTGCGCGTAGAGCGCAAAGTGCAATACAAAAAATTTCACTTGCAGACGTCCGAGATCAAGTCCAGACGTCTAGACTGACGTCTGACTGGAACTCCAGATGTCCTAAATGGCTAAAACTGTAACGGGTCATTACAGTAGTAATTTCCCATCTCAAAGCATTGGTATGTCCGACAGGGAAGAATTTCTTCAGAAAGGCTGATTTCAACTCATTCCAAGTTGTAATTGGTCTTCCTATAGTCCTGTACCAATGAGCGGCTTTATCCTTAAGAGAGTGGGGGAAGAGCCTCATGATCATTTGCTCCTCATTCACGTTTCACACCTTAGTGGTCTGGACCAAAGTGGTCAAGTCCTCCAAGTGCTCAAACGGGTCTTCAGAGCCAAACCCATGGAAATGTTTGATCAGGCTTAGCACCTAGGGCTTGATTTCTATGTCTCCGGCAGGAATCTGGATGCTGAGACGTTCCTCGTAATTTGAAGGATCATAAAAACCCTCAAGGGATGAGCACCCTACATTCTTTAGAACCATTCTTGCATTCTCTACATTTGTTCCAGCTGCCTTCGAAATACCTCCTGTGGATCTTGAGGTAGAGGAGGCTATTAATTAGCCATGGGATCAATTTGGCCAAAATCCAACCTATGCCTCCTAGAATACTCTAGTGGTCCTTCTAATCGAGGATTCAATGACCTTCTTCCCGGCATAAACTCAGAAAAGGTCGGAAGGATTAGGGATAAGAATCCTACAGCACAACAAAACAAGCCTGTCCTTAAGTGGGGTAGCCTAAGGATCTACAGACTCTCAGAACCAGCCTTAAGAATATAAATGATTTACTCTACTTGTGTTTGCTCAATCCAACTAGTCAGAAGAAGGGACTGGGGAGAAGGTTCTTCCATCGTCTTGCACCACTGGTTCCTAATGTACCCCCCAACCATAGTCGTTTGACGCTACTCCCCTATCTAGACATCAGATTAATTAGTGCAAGCTGGTTAATCGTAAACAATCTCAAACTAAGCCCCAAAGAGTGAATCAGTCCTTAAGGCCAATGTCTACTCTATTTTATTGAGGCCTGGGATTGTAGTGCTTATGGAATGTGGTGGGCCCTTAAAGTGTGTTGTGCCCTTAAAGATCAATTGAGTATGTGTAAGTGCGTACACAACCAGGGTTTTCATGCAAGATTATTTGTGATGAGTAAATTTTAATGTTCAAATCTTGCTTAAGTAGCTTTTAGGGTTTAAAATTAGGTTGAATTCAATCAAGTTTGAGGCAAACCAGGTTTTCAAACATGGGTGAAGATTGCTTTCATTTTAAAATCAGAAATAAAGTGGAGTGCCTGGTATGAACCTAGATTGAAAACCCTAAGAGGTAGCTACTTGGTGAGTTGATTTTATGTTGAGTGGTGCGACCCAAACAAATCAAACAATTGGTCACAATTGCACCACTGAGTTAGGCACACAAAAATGATTAACCTAGAATGATTTCTACTCTTTTATGTGTTGATTTGTGTGTACCGATTCCACAGATTAGAATCCGGTTGAGTAGAAGAAAATGAATTAAATTAAGTGCCTTGAATGTGGGTGTATGTTGTGTGTATGTTGAATTACCCCAAAAAAAATATCTTTTTGTTTTTTTTTTATATGATAGGGTGAAATGAATGTGGGTGGAAATTCAAACAACCAAACTAATCCTAGGATTTATGCAAGCACCTAGGTTAATTGGCATTTGAATTTAATGTGATGAAATGAAATCTATGGAGGGGAAAGAATGGGGAGCACTTACAGTCATCTTCAACTGCACTTTACTCCAATCTACTGCTTGACGATTCCCTGATAGAGGTATCTGCAAAACAATAGACATGAGATAAAGCAAGTTAAAAGATAGTAAAGTGCGTGAAATGCGAAAAGAAGATTGAAAAATTGTTGCCTCCCTGGCAACGGTACCAAAATGTTAAACGTCGAAAGACTACACTATCGGAGTTGGTTTTGAAAACCTATCATTGTAGTTCGAGTAGCGAAGAAATATGTTCAACAAATAAAATTTTTACCGAAAAATCTGTAAAGAAATCCCAGGTCGAACTCAGGGAGGCTACATCGATCAAGATTCACAATTATATTTTTTGTGTTTTTGTTTAAAGGGTGAAATAATCACAATGAAATGGAATCAATATAGACAATAAGAGAGAGAGAGAGAGAGAGAGAGAACATTCACTTGATATTGAAAAATATTTTTACAACTAAGAAAGTGAGAAAACATTACACTAGAAAGCGAGAAATTATTATAACTAGAAAGCAGGAAAATTCTATTCTAGAAAGTAGTAAAAAGAATGGGAGAGTGAAGTTATCCTCCTCAACAATCGCTTGGAGGACGAGCCAGATGAGATAACACCTGGAAGACGAGGAACGGATTGGAAAGGAGGACGAAGTAGGAGGAATGGGAATGAAGCAGCACGTCATCGTCGTCATGGGATCTGCTTCTGGAATGGGGGAGAAATCTTGGTTTTAGCTCTTGAGGAGCATCCCGGGTGTGGGACAAGCTTCTCTTGAGCTTTGGAGAGGGAGAGAAGAGAAGGAAGGGATGAGATATCCGTATGGAAGGGGTCTCCTTTTATAGTTGCAAGGAGTAGGGGAATTTTGGACATTACAACTTGAAAAATATTAATTCAGGACCTTTAGTGACGGATTTATCCATCACTAAAGGCCTGAATGTAGCCAACGTGCGTGCTGCTCGCGTGCCCCCTCACCTCCTCGCCCTTCAACGCTTGCACATATTCACGTGCTCTCAGTCATCCGATCAAGAGATCGGACGGCTTAAAGTGCCTACGCCCATGCCTCGCGCCTGCGTACGATCACACGTAAGCGTCGTGCGTCTGATCGCACGTGGGCACTATCGCTCGATCTCCACCGCTGAATCTTCATCGCATGACTCCAATCGTGCACCCACTCGCAGCGAATGCGTTCTCAAATGCACGTCATGTGCTTGCGTTGCACGTTCGACCACTACGCTAAGTGTGCATTTGTCATGCGGAGTGTTTAGTGCATGGCCGATTTCGGCTGTTGGATCTTCATCCAACGGTCGAGATCAAACGTTGCATGCGCCTTTAGAAGAGGAGAGCATTGGATGAGTGGTGGCGTGACACGATCTCGGTCGTTGGATGGGCATCCAACAACTGAGATTTATCGAGCAGGTAGAGAAGAAGAGCTGCGGCCGGTGTTGGGCAGCTATGATGGTGCCACGTGGTGCCATCTAGGCCGTCCATCTTCTGAGTGATGTAGATGGTGCCGCGGGTGTCAAATTGGACCGATTTTCACGCCGTTAGGTTGCGATCGTCGATCTGAACCCATCCATGCGGTCGGATTTGTCGTCTGAGGTGCAGATTAACACCATCTTGGCCCTTGCTCTTTAAGGTTCCTCGATCTCTATCTGGTGCTACGGATGTCCGATTAGGGCGATCTTGGAATTGTTGAACTCCAATCGTCGCTCTGATCAGATCCGTACTGTTGGATCTTTGATCCGAGGCCCTGATAAAAAGTCCCCCTATCCGTGACCATAAAATGGAGACATTTACTATACAATTTATACAACTTGATCTAAATGCATGATTATGCATGTTTTGCACTATTTACAATGTATGATGCTAATGTGACACTAAGAACATGCATTAATAGACATTTTAGGTTAATCAGATGTATGCACATCAGTCTCTAACCATTCACAACAAATGGTTTTGATTCACGGCTGAGTTCACTGATTTCGACAATTCCATTTCCAAAGATTGATCAGATGAGAAAGGGTCTGATCTATTTTTATTATAGTTTTCATGGGAATAGTTTGAGCTTGGCATCAAAAGGAGCACTTTCTGACCAGGATGGAATGATTTTTGCGATATATGCCTGGCATGGAAGGCTTTGACCCACTCTTTGTAGATACGCGAGTTCTCGTATGTATCATTGCATAACTCCTCAATCTCGCTCATTTGCAACCGATGGTGGATTCCATCCTTCATGAGATCTAGATTGCACTTTCGTATTGCCTAATAGGCTTTGTGCTCCATTTCTACAGGGAGGTGGCATGCCTTCCCGTACACAAGTCTGAAGGGAGACATTCCTAACGGGTCTTATGGGCGATCCTATAGGCCCACAAGGATTTTGGAAGTTAGGTGGACCAATCTTTTCTGCCAGGCCGAACAGTAACCTAAAGGATTTTCTTGTTCTCTCGATTGGATAGCTTAGCCAATTCGTTGATCTAGAGGTGATAAGGAGTCGAGATATGTTGCAACACCCCATACATTTTCATTAGGGACTAGAAGTGCACATTCGTGAAATAAGACCCACCATCGCTGATGATGGCCTTAGGAACCCCAAATATTGAAAAGATCTCCTAAATAAATCGGAGAACAACTTTATGATCATTCCTTCTGGTGGGGATGGCTTTAGTCCATTTCGACACATAGTCAACAGCAAGTAATATGTACCCAAAGCTATTGGATCCTGGAAGGGGTCCCATAAAATCAACTCCCCAGATGTTAAAGATTTCACACACGATAATCGGATTCAAGGGCATCATATCGTGTGGGCCCATGTTGTTGAGGGTTTGGCAATGGGCACATGCCCTACAGTAGGATTGTGCATCTTTGAACATTGTGGGACAGAAGAACCCACACTGGAGGATCTTTGCTATAGTTTTATGCCCTGAGTAATGGCCACCATAGGCTTGGTCATGGCAGAATGAGATGACATCATTGGCCTCATCATTGGGAATGCATCTTCGAATCACTTGGTCATTACCGTTGTGGAATAGATAAGGATCTTCCCAAACATAGTACTTGGCATTGGAAATCATTTTGTCTCACTGGGAGGTCGCCTACTCAGCCAGAACTTTCCTCGTAACCATGTAATTCATGATATCTACAAACCAAGGAAGTCCATTAATGGCTAAGAGATGCTCATCTGAAAAATGGTCGGTGATAGGTCCGGATGGGTCAATGATCGAAGAAGGAACTCAGGACAAATGGTCAACTACCACTTTCTGCTTTCTTGCCTTGTCGCAAATTTCGAGATCAAATTCTTGCAACAACAAGATCCAGTGGATTAATCTAAGTTTCACGTCCTTCTTCGTAACCAAGTGCCTCACCGTAGTGTGGTCCAAGTAAATGACGACATGGGATCCCAAGAGGTATGATATAAATTTCTCCATACCAAATACTATAGCCAGTAGCTCTTTCTCCATAATCATGTAATTACATTGAGCCTCATCTAGTGTCTTGCTGGAGTAATATTTAACTACTGGTTTCCCATAAATTTTTTGCCCTAATACCGCCCCTACTACATAGTCAAATGCATTGCACATGATCTCGAAGGGTTGAGACCAATCAGAATATTGCAAGAATGGTGCTTTGATGACTCGATCACGTAGGATTTCAAATGCATGAATGCACTCACTTGTCATATCAAAAGGCGTGTCCTTTGAGAGAAGATTCTTTAAGGGGCACACAATCTTGGAAAAATCATATATAAATCGGTGATAGAATTCAATGTGCCCCAAACATGATCTGATGTCACTGACACGAGGCAGGCACAGGTAATTTGGAAATCAGATTCACCTTAGCTTGGTCAACTTGGATACCTCTCTCAGAAACAAGGTGTCCAAGCATGATGCCCTTAAGAACAATGAAGTGGCTCTTTTCCCAGGATAGAACCATGTTCACTACAATGCATCTTCGAAGGATCTGGACCAAGTGCATGAGGCAATCATCAAAAGATTCACCAAAAATAGAGTTGTCCATGAAGACTTCAAGATATTTAGCTATCATATCGGAGAATATGGCTAGCATGCACTACTGAAAGGTAGCAAGACAGTTGAAATGCAAGTGGCATCCCACGAAATGCGTACATACCGTAGTGGTAGGTAAAGGTGGTCTTTTCTTGATTTTCAGCATATATTGCCACCTGATTATATCATTAGTACCCATCTAGGAAATAAAAAAATCGATTTCCCGCCAGTTTCTCGAGAATCTGATCAATGAATGCGAGTGGGAAGTGATCTTTCTTCGTGGAGGCATTCAGTTTCCGATAGTCTATGCAGACTCTCCATGAGTTCGCAATTAGAGCTGGGATGGTTTCTCCTGATTCAGTCGTAACCATAGTGAGCCCTACCTTTTTAGGCACAACTTGGATGGTGCTCACCCAGCGGCTATCAAAGGTCAGGTATATGATTCCAGCGTCAAGCCATTTGATGATCTCCTTTGTCACGACCTCTTCAAGATTTAGGTTTAATCATCTCTGCATTTCTTGAGATGGTCATGCGTCCACTTCAATGTAGATATGATGTGTGCAATACAAGGGACTTATCCCAGTTAGGTCATCAAGAGTCCATCTGATGTTTCTTCAATGTTGCTGGAGGATAGAAATCAGCTTTGTTTCCTAATCAAGACTGAGTCGGGAATTGATAATCACAGAAACCTTTTATTGGAACCCAGAAAGACGTACTTCAGATGATTCGGGAGGGGCTTTAACTCAAGTATCGGGTTATTAGCAATGGGTGGGGGCTTGGGATGGGCCTCAGAAGATAGGGTGGAAGCTATGGGTAGGTATGGATCAACTCTAGGTTTCTCTATCTGTTCGTCAGGATCTTCTCGTGGTTGAGGCTCTGGGAGAATTAGATTTCCCTTTATAATTATGTCCCTAACCAAAGAACTGATGCTGCAAACTTCTTCGATCGCTCCATAGTTTATCCCTTTTTGAGCCTTAAAGATATCAATCCTCAATGTTTTATTCCCAAATTTCAACTCAATCTAGCCCTCTTCGTAATTGATGTTCAACCTAGCTATAGCCAGGAACGGTCTCCCTAAGATGATCGATGTGTCTCAAATTTTCAGGAGTATCCAAGTCTAATGCAATGAAGTCCATCGGGAAGTAAAAATCTCGCATCCTAACTAGAACATCCTCAAGAACTCCTCTTGGTGACTTAATTGATCTGTCAACTAGCTACAGGGTCACCTCAATTAGTTTGAGCTCAGTCTCCTCGAAATGATCTAGTAGGGATGTAGGGATCTGGTTTATGGAGGCTCCTAAATCCAATAAAGCTCGATCAAATTCTAGCTTACCAATCTTATAGGAGATTAGAGAGGTGCCAGGATCTTTCACTTTTTATGGGAGTTTGCTCAAGATGATAGAGCTGTCTTACTCTGACAATACGATTGGACTCCCATCTTTGTTTCACAACTTATGCTTTGGTATACATAAGTCCTTCAAAAAAAACACATAAGTCAATACGTGGCAGATCGCATCCATTAAGGGGATGTTTATTTCGACTTACTCAAAGAGCTTGACCAGGTCTTCCTTAAGTGACATGGGTTTGGGTTTCCTTTTTCCTTTGGTCAAGGCCTTGGGAAATGGAACCTCTGTAGGTTCATCTAGGATTGGTTCAGGCTTTGGATCCGGGATAGGCGTCTCCTGGTTGACCATCCTATGGTTAGGCTCTGAACTACCAGGTCTAGAGTGGCTAGGATGAGGTGGATTTTGAGTCAATTTGCAATTACGTGTAGTAACAGCATTTAGGATAGCCTGATTTTGGTTCAGAGTCAGCAAAAGTGGTGGTTGCTGCTGATATCCCGTATATGATATGGAAGCCTCCATCTCGTCGAGTGATGGAGCAGATGGGGCCTAATAAACATAGTGAGCTTGGCCCTGATTCGGGTTCATAACACACCTTTAGTTCGCCACATTACTAGGATTCAACAGAGGTTGAGAGGGGAGTGCACCAGGCTGGCGAAACCCAGCCATCTATGCAAGTTGATTTCAAACCTCTATGATCTCTTCTCTGTGTTGTTTCTACAAAGCCGCATTGGTCTTCTGGATGGCAGCCAGTGCTTCCAAAGTCAAGTTCATTTGATCTTCCCTTGAAGGTCAAAATTGATAATTTGGATTGGGTCTAGGCTGAGCTGGCTAATATTGTCGTGGAGCTTGTGGGCAAGGTTGGAATTGAGGTCTTGAGTTGTGCTTATTTCCCGACCATGCGAAGTTGGGATGATTATGCCATCTAGGGTTATATGTATTGGAGAATGGATCATTCTGGATGGTGTGAAGATCCTCGCAAGTCTGATGAACTCTAGAGTAATCAGAGTACAAGGGTTCAGAGTTCCCCCAACTAGAGTAGGAAGGTCTAGAGTTTCCTTTTAATCAGGGATCAGACAGGGGTGGATATGTACCCATTCACTGATAAGCATGGTGGTGGATGTTATGCACAACCTCCCTACCTGAGAGTGCTTGCACATACGTGCTCTACTTTGAGATGGTGGCTCTCCATAGATGTCTAGTCAATTCGTCCACCTTCTTCTCAATGATAGAGACATAATCTAGGCAACTGGCCACCAACTCCGGGTCGACGAATGCGGATAGGTCACATGTCTCGTGTGCCCCTCACATGTTTGTCAATGCACGAGTGGTTGTTCAGTCGAACACACCCATAGATTCATTGTTTATGGAGTTCTCACACATGTTCTCGAGAATCTCCCAAATGATATCTTCATGCTGACCCATGATGTTGCCACCACAAGTTGCATTGATAAATAATCTAATATCATCACAGTGTCCTTGTTAAAAAGACTAGACTTCTCATTTATGAACTTCGTGATGGGGGCATTTCCACATGAGATCCAAGAAGTGGTCCCATGCCTCATGAAGTGTTTCTCCCGCAATTTTCTTTAGAAATTCATATTGGAGTTCCTCCCATGTGTTGATCGGATGAGTCAGAGTTTGATACCAATGGGCAGCCTTATCCATAAGAGAGAAGGAGAAGATCTTCATGAGCAGGGTGTTCCAATTCTAAGCAAGTGGTCCAAAGGTCTGGGCCAGATGTTTCAACTGTTTGTTGTGCTGGAAAGGATCTTCGAAGTTTAGGTGGTGGAATTTGGGGATTGCATTAATCAGATTCGGCTTTAATTCAGTATTAGATCCTCCAGCCAGGATTTTCACCCTGGGTTCGATCGCTACTGCAACGGCATTGTAGTGATCTCACATCTATGGATGTGCGATGGATTCATGAATGCATGGAATAGATCAGTGAGGCACTGCAATTGATTCTGAACATTAGGCTCTTTTTCTTGGTTCTCTATGGATGCAGATGATGGAGAGCTGAGCTCAAATGTGGAAGTGTCTGAAGAAATTTTGATCTGATCAAGCGGGAGCACAAACAATTTGATCAAGGCTTGGCCTCGACGAGAGTGAACTGCTAATGGAGGCCTCATGTTTGGTCTTAAGGACCTCCTCCAGAGCATGCACTAGAGAATCAGATGAGGGATAGAATGTGCATTAAACCCAATCAAGGCACCCAAAAAATCTTTAGATGACTAAGGAGGTGATGAGCTGTGACTCATCATAGCTAAAATACCCAAGTTAAGCTAGAAACTAGGTTAAACACTACTGAATTAGCACATGAAAAGGGTTAAGTGTGGGAAATAGTAGAAATAACCTAAAACATCCATTTTGTATTAAAAATATGAAATTAGGTCATAAAATGAGATTCTATAAATTGATGATCCAATTGCAAATTGAACAAACATTTGAGTCTAAAAATTCAAATAAAAAGTAAAATTAATTTATTTAATATTTAATTAAGCTTAAATAGAAACTTGGTTGCCTTTGGACATCATTAAAACCTTGCATTTATTAGATTGAATATAGGTCCTCAGGTCATATACATTTTCTTCATTTAAAAACCTTCCAAGGACTTGTTTAAAAGCCACAGGGGCCTCTTTGCAAATCTTAGGGACTGTTTTGAATTACTTCTTCACCACTTATGGGCCTCACTGCAAAACCTCTACCCCTTCACCCATAAGGGTTTCCCTACAATTCCACCAATAGACCTACTGAGGATGGGTCTACTGTAGCGGCAAGAACACGCTCGATCGTAGTCATTCACTCTTTGATCTTATGATCCTATGGCCTAGATCCAATCAAACTTTCACACGCTTTGGCACATGTGATCACCACCTTGCCCAGATCTCATCCAACGGCCAACTTTTGATTTGGACTTCACGTGCCCTTACTAGCCCATCCCCATGGCCCATCCCCTAAGTGCCTAATCACACCACTGTGTTGCTCTGATTTACTGTCTCGGCTACTTAAGGAGCTCCCTGAGCTCACACGTAGGCCTATCACCTCCCCTCTTACTTTCTTGAGGTGATCCTTTCCTCCTTCTCCAGCTCTCCTAACCTCTTCATTCACCACATCTGTGATAGAGGTGTGGTTTTTCACCTTCAATTTCTCCTCATCGCTAGGGATGACATACGCTTAAGGATGACCCTGGAGCTCCTCTTGTGGAATCTTCATTCACTGGAGATCTCCCCCGTTCTTCTTCCTTAGCTGCTGGCTTTCGATCCAACCAACCCCATTCCTCTTGTTAAATTAGAACTTCCTACTTTCTAGCGTAATGTAGAGTAGTGATTAGTGTAATTAGATTAGCTAGGAGTAGATTAGATACAAAATTCAGTGGTGGATTAGTGTAGATTAGGAGTAAATTAGTGTAGATCCACTCTACCCTCTTTGATCAATTCAGATCAAAGAGGTGTTTTTCCACCTCCATTTCGACGCATACAGCTTTCTCTACACTTCACAATCCGCTTCTGATTTTTCCTCAAATTTTATTCATTGGTCATCCATCCATCAAGGTCAAATTTAGATCTGAATTTGCACTTGAAATCCATTTGGGAGGGTCTCCCACTCACTCCATAAATTCACAAAGATCCCCTGATCTAGTTTTATTGTCTCAAATTGCTCGATTATTTTCAAAGTTGCTTTTAATGCCCAATCTTATGATTTGGTGATCATTTGGTTTTATCGGATTCAATCGAGTTTTTTGAGGTTTTTATTTGCTTAATTAGGTGTCATGCAATGAATTCAAGGTTTTGGATTTGGTTTTTAATTTATGGATGAGCATGCACTTAATTTAACTGTTATTTTGTAGAGTTTGGCCAAGGATAATTAGCAATACTAATTTGAGGTTGAATAAGGACCCAACGGATCCTGAGATGATTTCAAGATCACCTTGAGCACCAATCAATGGTGTTCAAGACAATCATGGGATTAGATCATTGACAGATCCATACCAATAGCCCAAATCAGGGCAATAATATTTCTAACCTTAAATGATTTGTAGATTACTAATTCAGAGATTTCCACAACTGAGAATTTTTGACATCAAAATATTATTTAATTCAGACAAGAATTAAGCAATTATTCTACTGCTGGTTTGATGGATTTATGGATTTTTATTCTCTGATTTAAAAAATTTGATGAAGAAATGGTTTTCATGACCCTTGGATCAGGCCTCTAACGTCTGAAGTTCAATCTTGCAGCACCTATCTACTGTCCAGCCATAACAATAGCAGCAACTACAATTGCTATATTCCAAAGTAGTTGAGTAGCTAAATTAGCTGCTAAATTTGAGCAGCAACCAAATAGCAGTAGCTGCAGCTGCTAAATTTCAACAATGTTGTTGTGCAGCAACTGTAGTAGCCACTGTTTGGTTGGTTTGGCTGATCTGAACATAGTGGATTTCAGTTGGGTTTTGGAGTTTAATTGGAGTTGACCTATTATATAGTGTTAGTACATATTGTAGCAAGCATTCAAGTATTTTTAAGTGACTGAAATTTAATTAAAATTGCTTGTCATTTAGTTTTCAATTCCATTGTCTACTATTTGCATCTGCATAATCTATCCAAATGAGAATATTGATGAAATCTGAAGTGAAAACATGGTTTAATTATTTATATATATTTCACATAGTGTGTTGGATGACCTTGAGTATTTTAACTGTTATTCCAACCACTAGGACTCTTTTAAGGGCCATAGGTTCCCTTTGAAAACCCTTTTGAAGGCCTTACATGTGTCAACTTTGTAAATAAATAAAAATCATATTACAATTCCAAAAAAATAAAATAAACCTATCTTGGTCAAGATTAGGAATACTTTTAGGTGTGTGCCAGGTTTCAATCTAAACCCCCAGCTTTGTAGAACATACCAACCGACGGTTCAGTATACCTTGAAATTTAATAAAAGAACCAAACATCAAAAATATCAAAAACAACTCTCTATCTCTGATCTCTTTCTTTCTCTCTCATCCCCTATCTATACTATACCTATAAAGCCCATAAAAGTAGAAAAACCCTAAAAACTCCTAAAAATACCATATATACTATGTATATATTTGTATATATTAATTAAATCTAAGCTAAAAGTAAATATTGTATAATATGTATATAATGTACATAAATAACTTATATATGTATTCTATGAAGTAAATTAAGTATTTAGAATACGTTATTGTATATATAATCTTATTGTATTATTATATATTAATTTATATAACTTAATTGTATAATAACTAAGTAATTAGATAAACAAATTTATATGTACATATCTGTACCTAATGCTGTACATATGTACTTATATATGTATTATGAATAATATTATACTTGTAATATAATTTAATTATATATATACAATTAATAATTAGCTTATTAAGTCAAATAGGTAATTTATTAACTTAAAATAAAATAAATTAGCAATTTAATATAACACTTAGATAATTTATAGTGTATACTTTTAAAATATTATTATAAGTAGTTTCAACTTATTTATATTATATTTATACTGTATTATAGTATTTATAGTTTATTTATATGTACAACTAACTAAAACATGTATTTAAATCTATATAAATTAAAATAAAGCTTCTAAAATATAATAAAAATGTGTAATAAATAATTTATTATGTATATTAACTCTGTATAAAGTCAATTTGACAATTAATTAACTAATTTATACTTTAGTTAGTGAATTTAACTCTATATAAAACTATAAATTTTAACTAATTTAATTATATAATAAACTAACTTATTTTTGTAAAGTAACTGCATAATTATGTAGCCCTATGTAATGGCTTTACAATCCTATAATTTAATTTTAATTTATATTAAATTATGACCCTCAAATCGAGGACCAAAATCAGCACATCAGGATAGCAGTTGTGTGCGGTTGCAGCTCAATTTGACGGTTTGGTTAGCGTCACATTGGTAGATTACAAGCACCCACAACACCTTATTTTGATTTTATCTCCTTGCCTTCCCGGTCGTCAGGCGTCGAACACCCTCTTATACTTATACTCCTCTCTCTTCTTATGAACATGAATATGGCATGAGCATTTGGGTGCGATGCATTGGGCAGGAGACCATGCACTGTGCGTGAGCCTGTGTGGGCCCATTAACGAGCATTGAATAAGAATTGAAGCACCTAATTAACAACTAGGGTGGTAGTACTAAAGGTCTAGTCCCAGCTAGAAATGGGTGCTGTGTATCCCTCAAAATGGCCACCCACCCACTAAAGCAATCTTTGGAGTGGTTGTGAAGAGAAGAACCGGTCTTAATCAGCTGAGAGAGGACAGCAAAGTTGAAAAGAAGCTAAGTGTTAGAGACTCTTCCCCCCTGTGCCTTGGGTGCATTGTGCATGTGTGTGTTGTGTGCTTGAGTAGTGTATGTGTATATATGTGTATGTGTGTCTATGAGTATGTATATATATATATATAAGTATATAGTATATAATGTATATGTATATAAATAATATAATATGATGTAAATAAATAATGTATACTATAAATAATATACTATAGCATATATAAATGTATATAGAGTAGAATGTTTGAGCTCTTATATGTATATATATAACACTAGAGCTTTAGTGACAGATTCATCTATCACTATACATAGCTATATATGTTAGTATAGATAGTTATGTATAAAATTTTTCTAAGTTTTATTGACATATATTTCTGTTACTATATGTATAATATATGTTACTAAAAATGTTAGTATATTAATCTAACTTAGTATAGCAAATATTATTAACTATTTTTGTACCTATACTTAGTTATTAACTATACTAGTTGTAAATAATTAACATAAAGTAGTTTATACATAGTTTTTGATGCTTATTTGTGTACATTTGTTTTCAAGTATTGTAATGTGTTTTAATTCATTCTTTTGTACAAAATGAAACAAATTCTTTTATTTTTTGATTCTTTCATTCATTTTTGTAAATAAAATCAACATTTTTGGAACTGAGGAATGTCTTTTGGACTTAGAGAGTGATGTATATCAATAACTGCCTCTTAGTGTATGACCTGGAATGAACCAGTAAAAATTAACTATATAAATAAAATTGATGCGACATCGGTTTGTATTTGTGACATATACTACAACAACATTTTAAAACCCCATTTTAGTGTGAACAGGTCGTCGATGATCATATTTTAGATGCCATTACTGTGGACAAAAACCCGTTAATAGTGTTTTCTTATGATTGTTGATGAGTTGCGCATTAGGAAGTTTGAGGTGAATGTTACCTCTGGATCAGAAACTCACCCACCTGAGAATTACTTGGGCAGCTACGAAGGGAGAGTATCGCAAAGACCCCTACACAATAGAGCATCCCTACTCGAGCATAAATTTGCGTTTTAGGATATTTTTGTTGTAGTATAGTGCGAAAATGAAAGACCTCCAGTAGGATTCCTACCACAAGAGGGGATTCTAAGTTGATGCCCTTGGGAGATGGTAGGCGGTCTTGGGGCGACGGCGAGTGCGTTTAGGGTGGGGGATGGATGGCAGATTTGGAGACCTAAGGGCTGGAGGAGGATGGTGCGGGGGGTGTCTGCGACTTGCAGCGATAGGGGGATGGAGGAAAGGTGGCCTAGTAGAAGTGGCACAAAGAGGCTTGGCAAGGTGGTGTGTTTTCGGTGCCGACGGCGGGGACACATGGCCGCCACCTGCCGACTACCCGTGGTCTGCCTGGGTTGTGGGGCATTTGGCCATAAAAGGGATTCGTGTAGTGGACGGGGGGGATCGTGGGCTAATCGCTTTTTCCTGCCCTCGAAAAATTTGAATTTTTGGGCTACACAGACTCCACCTCCGCCCCCAGCTCTGCGTAACCCGGGGGGGCTTGTGGCTGATGTGGAGGTGCCGATGACAGAGAACATCAAAGCAACGGAGATGGCCTTGTGTGGAGCCTTGGTGGGAGAGGTGATGTCTAAAAGACCGTCGGCGGAGAGTGTTCGCACTTTGGTAAACTCCCTATCCCAATCATACAACTTGTGGCAGATTTCCTTTCTATCGGATACACGCTTCGTTCTATTTGGGCTGGGTATGGGGGACATTGAGAAACTGCGGTTTCAAACATCTTGTTATGAAGGCTGCATGGTGATCTGGAGGCTGGTCTCTCCTTTTGACAGAGCGTTGCCAGAGAGGCCTCCCCAAAAAGTGGGGGACAGGACAGGAAACTTAGAGATCGAGGGTCTGCCTCTGCACTTGAGGTCTAAGGAGGTTGTGTTGACGATGATTTCTAGCTTAGCAACAGTGGCAGATGACGCAAATGTTGGAATGCTGGAGGGGAGTGGACGTCTGATGAGTGTGAAGGTTGTTGTCTTCAGCGCTGGATCCATACGTGGCAGTCTAATTTTGAGATGCAGTGGCAGCTCCTGGATGCTGAGGCTGAAATTTGTGGTGGGGGACACTGTAGCAGGGAGATTTAAGTTGTCTAGATCTGAAGTTGTTGAGGAGACAACAGCTCAGGAGCAGTGCATGATTCATGGCGATGAACCTCTGGTCGCCGAAGCTGGGAAGGGCTGCTATGAAGGAGTGAAGAAGGGGATTTAGATTGAAGAAAAAGAGTAAATGGCGGAAAGGAAATGGCAGAACTATCGCCTGCAATGGCAGGGAAAGCAATGCCTGTTGATGTGGAGAATGAGGAGCATGGGATTCTAGATGCGCAGCCTAAATCTGCAAGGGATCAGCAGGACTTGCAGGAGAGGGAAAATCATAACTATGAAGGGGGATCTCGTGCAAAAAATGGCAAGGGGAGATCACCGTATAGTCTGAGGCAGAGAAAATCTAAGGCCATTCTATTGATGGATGAAGATGAGGTTGCGAAGGTCATGCAAGTGTGCAAGTGTCATGCCCTCGGGAGAGAGGGATCTAGTGAGGACTGATGAGGGTGCTCACTTGGAATGTGCATGGGCTGCGCGATAAATGCCAGAGGGCATCCTTGATTAGATATTTGAGAGAATGGGGAATTGATTGTGCACTCATTCAAGAGACACATATTGAAGGAAACTCTGACAGGCTGTGGTCTGAATTGAAAGCCTCAGGGATGAATGGCTATGTGCAGACGGATGCAAATGGGAGGTCGGGTGGCACTGTTATCTGGTGGAGGAAGAGGTGGGCTCAGTGTTTGGAGGTTCACAAAGCCAAACATATGCTGTCATGAAAGTTCCAGATCCAACAGGGGTAGGAATTTATTTGGATTACTGGTGTCTATGGCCCTTGTAATGCAGCTGCCAGGCGGGAGCTGTGGGAGGAGTGGTTTGCGGTGGCTGATTTTGTGCAGGGGGGATGTGACTGATGGGTGGAGATTTTAATTGTGTTGACAGGGGTTGATAGGCCAAATGGTAGCATGGACAGTTTGGGTATTGGGTTTCAAATGATGGTCCATTCCCTTTAGCTGAATGAATACCCCTCTTCGGGCGTGAAATATACGTGGCGCAATGGGCAAGGGCTGGCTTCTAGTCTGGACAGATTCTTCGGGAATGTGGACATCCTTGTTAGATTTCAGTTATCGAATGTGAGTGGGCTGAGTCGACCCTTCTCAGATCATACCCCACTGGTATGGGATAGTGGGGAAGAAAATCAGATGGGATCCTACTTCAAAATGAAATGCTCATGGTTTTTTGAACCGGGTTTTTACCAGATGATCAGCTCTTGGTGGAGAGCTAAAGTGGTCTAGGGATCTGCCACTGTCAGGTTGGCAGCTAAGCTGGCTGGTTTGCACGTGATCTTGAAAGAGTATGGATCTATTGTTGGACTGCTGAGGGGTCAGAGGAGAAGGGAAGATCTGGATAAAGTTCAGGAGCTGGATTCAAAGGAAGAAGCTAATAGATTATCGGAAGTTGAGCTAGCTGAAAGAAAAATGTGGCAGAATGTGGTAATTGATGAAGACCTAAAACAAGAAATTGATTGGAGGGAGAGATCCAGACAATTATGGCTTAAGGAGGGGGATGCTAATACAAAGTTTTTTCACCTTGCAGCTAGCTCTCGGAGATGTGTTAATTTTATATCCTCTATTTTGTGTGATGGATGTAGAGTCTCTTCTGATCGAGAGATTAAATCTGAAGCCATCAAATACTTTAGAGAGGCAACTCTGGCATCTAAGAGGGGGAATTGGAGAATGGCGGGCAATGAGGGTCCAAGGGTGTCGAGTGAACAGGCAAAGCTTTTGACGGCTCCTATTACTGAGCAAGAGACCTTGCAAGCAATCAGTGAATTAAACGTGGAAGGCTCTCCGGGCCCAGATGGAATACAGGTTTTCTTTTACAAGGAGATGTGGGGTGTGGTGGGTAAGGAGGTGATGGAGGTTATCAGAGAATGCAAGTTTTGAGAAGATTAACAAGTCATACCTCTTTCTTTTGCCTAAATTAATGGGAGCAGAGCAATTTTCTGAGTTCAGGCCGATTTCCCTCTGAAACTCCATCTATCTTATCATCAGCAAGACCCTGGCTAATAGGCTGAGAATTGTGCTATAGGATCTGATTCATCCAGTGCAGGCTGCCTTCTTGCCCAACAGATCTCTTCAAGAATCCTTCATTTTGGCTCAGGAAATGGTCAGTGGTTGGCATTGTAGGAAGTGCAAGGCATTCGTGTGGAAAGTGGATTTCCAGAAGGCCTATGATTCGATCTCTTGGTCGTACTTATGGGAGATTTTTAGAAGAAGAGGGTTTCCTTCAACCTGGATCCAATGGATGAAACGGTGTATCACTACGGCTTCATTTTCGCCTTTGGTCAATGGCAGGCCATGTGGAGCTTGGATCCAACCTCAGAGGGGGGTTAGGCAAGGGTGTCCCTTAGCCCCATTGATCTTCAACCTTGCGGTGGATGGGCTTGCGAGGTATGCTTGCAAACTGGCTGAGGTGGGTGCCGTGAGAGGATACTCACTGTCTAACAGGGGAAATATGGCCCCCATACTGTAGTATGCAGGCGACACAGTGTTTTTTATCGAGGGATCCAGACGTGAGGCACATGTTCTGGGGCAGATGGTAAAGATTTTTGGTCACATTTCAGGGTTATGTCTGAACAAGGGTAAATCAATTTTGATTTGCTTTGGCATGAATGAGCAGGAGCAAAGGGAGTTGGAGGGTGTTTTGGGGTCTCCCCGTGCTAAACTGCCATTAAGATACCTTGGTCTACCTCTGAGGGACACAAAACTGAAAAAATCAGATTGGAATGTTCTATTTGAGAGGGTGGCTGGTAGGTTGAAGGGCTGGAGTAGTAGATTCCTTTCTAAAGGTGGAAGATTAATTCTCCTTAATTCAGTCTTAACAGCCATACCGGCTTTCTACTTCAGCATTTTTAAGGCCCCTAAAAGTATTTAGAAGAGGTTTTT